>JAVTVJ010000011.1:8530000-9130000 GCA_034509425.1 Eopsaltria australis | reverse complement strand
GAGCCCTCTGCCTGTATTTTAAGCAGGACATGATATGCACAGCTCTACACGTAACAGTGAAACACCCAGTTCACCACTTCCCTGCTGGTTTCACACTATTTACTAATTGAATAATTTTAAGCTTCAGAAAACAGGATCCCACTCTGTATAACACATTGTTTTTTCACTTCCCCTCTCTTCTTGCTGTCAGTTTTGTGGAGATTTGCTGTGCAATTACAAGCACTCATCTGCAAAGAAAACATTCATATCTGTTCCTTTCTTCTGTCCATGCTTTTTCTGCCTCCTGTTTCTTCCAAGAACTACTTTTGTAGTGGAGTCCCCTGACCAGCCTGAGCAATCAATACTTGCTTTTGTTGCTTCTCCCCAAGGTCGAAACTTGAAAAGTTCATTTGTACAAGATAACGGCATCCTTTTGTCTACTGATATGAAACTACTGTCATAGTAGTTTTGTCTACTGTCTGAAACGGTATCAAAGTTTTTAAGTTAAACTGAGGCAACTCCACCCTCCTCCAAAGCTTAATAACAGCATCCATCACAAAAATTTACCCTGACACTGTCTTGCAGTTTGTAGCTGATCAGAGAGGCAAAATGCAGCAGGGTATGCACCCTACTCTCTTAGGAATCTGTTAGTGAAAGTTGCATGTTGGCCCAGAGAGGCCTGGCAACCCTCAGTACTGAGCAGAATAATAATCCTTAGGATTCCCAACTGCAGCCTAGAAAATCAAAGCAGAACAGTATTGTGGGAAAAGAATTAAATAGAGAAAAACTTTAAATTACTGAAAATGTTTTCTCCATTGCTGACCTGTTTATTTGTAAGATTTGTAAATAAAATGGTATCAAAGAAACATTAATTTTGGCTAAAAGGCATCTTGGCAACCTTGAATACTGCCAGTGGTTTGAGCAAAAATACCATAAAGGGTAATGATGTGATTAATAAGGAACTCTTAACATTCAAAGTCTCAAACAATACAATTTTAGTATTTAAAATGTTTAACTGAGAGAAGTATTTGAATTTGGCTAAAATACATTATGTAGACACTCTATTTGAAACACTTTAAACATCTGTAGAGGTTACTTTTTAGTTTTATTAGTGAGTCTTTCAGTGTATACATAAATCAAATTATTAACATTTTCAGATGATTACTAAAATCTTTGTTTATTTTCTTTAGTATTTAAAATAACAGCATATAAAAATTGAGCACTGTAGTTTTGAAAGTAAAATAGCTGCAATATGAAATTACATAATAACTATGTTACATACAGTAGGATGCTTGGAATTGTTCATTACTGAATATGCTCATTTAACATAAACGGTTGATTAAAATAGGATCCCACTCAAGAATTCTAGGACTCTGACCTGGAACTTCCCAGAGCTGCAAGTAAGCCAGCTGAGATTTGAATTAAATAGGGATACCCGAAAATAACAGAAGAGATGCATATATTAGACATGCTACTGCAGTGTTAGCCCTGCTAAGCTCTAAGTCCTGCCTGGTAGTTTAAAATCCTACTGCAGTTTTTAGTCCTGCTATAGATTTCATTCTCTTATAGCACCTTACTGCTGTGGGTTTGGAACAGCTGAAATCGATCAGCCACCCACGCCTATCCCTCCCTGAATCCCTGCCTAGCTCCACCATAATGGTGACAGCTTGCTGGACAGACAGAGTCTTTAGTTTTATAAGAACTCTCAGAAAATCCAGTTGGTTAAGAAAAATACACAAAGAGAAGTCCTCACTCTCTCCCTAAGCGTTTGCAGCCATCTTCTCACCCCCACCCCTCTCCCATTAGCTGTATAGTGCCAAGTTGCAATATTTCAGACAAAAAGCTCTGTACAGCGCTAAGAGCAGATCAGCTCACCCTCTTGGAGAGTCAGCTACCCAAGTAAGTGTCCTAGCCACTGGAGGGAGGAATTAATTATTTAGCCAACGTAAAATGCCACCAAATTCTTGATACGTTTTCCCAGGAGGGGAACAATTTAGTACTTTTCATGATAATACAACGTAACTCCAATGTCCTTCTTGCAAAGTTAATGGAAGTAGATAGCATGCCTTCACTGACATGGCAAGCCATTTCTGTGTCCTTTTCATAATAAAGCTTGAAGAATACAGATTTTTTAGATCCCAGGACAGAACTCTTCTAATCCGTGGTGACATTTTTCCCAAGGATCAGTAAAAATGTGAACAGATGCACAATCGATTTTGCTCTCCCATATATTAATGGATTTTCAATAGTATTCTACAAAACATCTAACAGCTTCTTTATTTCAAATAAAAATTAGCATTTTAGCTTCAGGACTGCCACACTGCTAAACTACAAGTAATATCCTCTCTCTCTGAAATTAGAAACTTATTTTCACTTTTGTTCAGTGCCCCAAGCTGAGAAACAATGTTTGACACAGTAACGATTGCTTCTTTTCTTTCACAACTTTAATGTAGATTATAGTATTTTTAAAATAATATTTAAATTAATAATTCTGCTACAAAGATCTGACCCAAAATATTACATTCTAGTCATTTTAGAGTTATAGTTCATAGCAAAAGGAAAACCTTTTCTTTTGATGCCAGACCTACTCCCATAAGAAGCAGATTGTCAGTGTATCTCTAATTGCATTTGCTTCAATATTGCAGTGAAAATGCCACTTTCTTTAGAGGAGTGATGATCTATTCTACACATCTCCAGCATGCTGAGTTCACTATAACACATCTATTGATGAGAGCTGCTTGCTCTCATCCTTTGTTATTTCATAATCTGTTACTTTTTTCCCCTGGATTTTATACAAGAGATTACTGTTGCCTTCTCTGACAATTAAAAGCTTTGTCATCAGATATAAAGTTCCGCTATTTTTAAGACACTAAATAAATTGAGCCCACCATCCCACTAGAAAGTGTATGATCTTTCATTAGGGATTACATTTTCAGGATTTATTTGTCCTATCTTTGAGTCCCAACTCAATTGCCTAGAACAAAATTTGATGGTCCACAGCAATGGGGCTGTAAAAACCCACCCTTCTGAATAGCAGTGACAAGTGGAAAATGGTTTGTAACCACTTTGTCATCTAACTCAATAATAGTTTTTATGAAAAATAATTATGTTTTGCAGCAAAAGTAGCTTCCTCTCTTTCTAGGGTAAAAATGCAATTTTCCAATTATGAACTTAATAACCAACTGTAAACCAGTAAGGCTGTATTCCCAAGCCTAAAGAAAATTCTATCTGGCTGCACACAGGAGTAGAATGAAAATTAATTTTTTTTAAACTTGTAATTCTTTTCTTCAGCCATATGCCCAAACCAAACTAGGAATAAGTATGTGAATCTCACTCTACCAGCGGAAAAAAAAACCAAACACAAAAGCTTATCATGAGTAGTAGCAATGACTCATTGGAAAAAGATAACTCAGGATAACCCAGATAACCCTGGGGAACTGTGTGAAAGACTTTAAAAATCCCTTTTTAAAGCAACAGCAGGCAGGCTGCAAAAGAAGCAAGCGATCTAATCCTAGCATTCAGCCTCACAAGCTCCAAAATACTTTGGACAGCCTGTTCCTTCCAGCTGCTAGAGGCAAGTGGAGCTTCAAATTCGTAAGATACTTGGTATTCAAAGACTGATACAGAAGGCAAAAACCCTTTTGCAAAAATCTAAGCAGTAAAGAAGGAAAATCTTTAACTGTACAGTTCCCTAAAATTTCTTTTTGGTACAGGTAATACATTATCTTTCAGTAATTTTAAGGAGCAGGCTAATTATTAGCATACATTAAGTTTTTTCTTGCAACAACTGAATTCACTGTTCTAACACTGGCTTGTTTTTTTTTCTAATTTATTGTTGCTGGTAAAGCAGTTCATTTTTTTTCTCCAGAGCAGGTGATATTCATGGGGACATGGAGCAAAACATCTGCCAGCAAGCACAGAACCTGAGTAATCAATCTTTGTGTCCTGTACATCACTTCATGAAGTAAAGTCCTTACAGAGAAGATGTTCTTTCTTCCGCCTTACCAATAACAACCAAATCCACATTAAAGCACATTGGACTATCTGAACTCCTTCAATGCAGCTTCCTGTGCTAAACTGAGTAACTCTGATGTGACAAAAATACCATCCAGATACTAGCTGAGAAGATTGTAAACAGTCAGGGCTATTCAAGTCTATCCTGAACAAAGAAAACAATTGAAATACATATTCAGGTATAGCATCGCATAAGACTGTGAAATATATGTATGTAAAAGGTTTCTTTGAATCACTACTGCTATTTTTGTGAGGTATTTTTTTGTTTTGTTTTTGTAAATCTGGAGACTCAGTTTGATCCATAAACCAATTTAATTAGGCCTTAAGACATGAAATAACAAATGAGAATTGTAAATAACACATTTTCAAATAAATACATACAAGTATATCCCATAGGGCTCCCAGAACATCAAACTGGTAACAATTTTATCTATCATAACAGTGGCACAGAACACTTTCCATCACAAGCAAGGAAAGTAATCTGTAAAATGATGTCATTCAAAAGCACTTTCAAAACACCTTAATGATCTGCAAGGCAGCCCCAGAGGTACTAGACTTCCAAAGGATGGCTGTGAAATGAAAAAAAATAAATCACAATAACAAAAGCACAACAAGAATTTTAAAAATTATGTACATTTTTATAATCTGCTGCTTTTCTGGGCAATTGCTACTTAAATACACACTGTCATAAATTACACGACTGCCAGATGCCAATGTCTACTGCAATGTTAGTAACATTCTGCTTAAACATTTGCTTGTTCTCAGAAGCATTTCCTCTTCATACCTGACATATTCATCAACTTACTATCTTTCCTACCTCCCTCCCACAAGTATGCAGAAATACTGGAGAACTACCAACACTTTTGATGGTTCTTACTGCATCTTATTGAAATGACAGTATTTTTTAACTGCTCAAATGCTACTTTGATTTGTTTGAATGTATGTTATTGTTGACTCTCTTCCACCTCTGCTATAGTGATCAATGCTCATCTATTTTACAGGTCTCCAACAGCACTTTCCTGTGTAATTACAAATACATTTAAAATAATATCTCTTTGCTTGCTTACACTATATAAATGAAATTCTCTGTCATATACAAAATGAAGTGCACACAGTTGTCACTGCCTGAGATGCGTCCATTATAAACTCAGCAAAGCAGCAGGAACATTGCAGCAGGTGTAATATTAGCTCAGTAATCACCACTACCATTTGGAGCGAGAAGTTTGGTATTCTGGGAAAAAAATAAATTAGATTTCTATAAAATACTTCACATATTTCATTACATTTTTATTATTTATGATCACTTTTAATAATTTCCTCACCTAACTTCCAACCAATGATTTTATTCTGTTTTAGCAATGTTTAAAGAATCAGAGAATGATATGGATTGGAAGGGACCTCAAAGATCATCTAGTTCCACAGGCAGGGACACCTCTCACTGGACCAGGTTGCTCAGAGCCCCATCCAACCTGGCCTTGAAGAGGTGGACATGAAACTCTTATGAATCTGAAGGTATGTCAGACCATTGAAATACAGGTAAGAATTTTTCCAAGCTGCAGTCAACTACATCATTCCCTCTTCGGCAAAGCTCACATATGCAGCAACTCTTACCAGTCTCTGAGAAAGAAACAAAAAACCCAGGACACTAAAACTCCACAAATTAGATACTAACTTACTCTTCCAATTATGAATTAAGCAATGTGAAGGACTGTTTATAAAGAATTTTCCACAAAACTTGAGAAAATTGTTCTGATGAGGAAATGACCGTTAAAGCACAGCTCAGTTTACTGTACCAGCTATGGGATGTCAGTCATCTAAGACTCGTGATCTGGAAGATGTCATGAGGAGAGCAGGAAGAGAGGTGGTCATACTCTTACAATCCGTTTGCAATATAAGAAATGCAGAAAATAAAATGGCAGGGCTTTAGGCTCAGTTGAAAAAGGAGGAGTTGAAACAGTCTAGCAGCAACCTGTAAAATCAAGTCTTGGTGCTCTGCGGCTTCACATTTATATTCATAACCTGAAGCAAACTAAATCATCAGTGATAACAATTACAGCTTCAACAGAGATGGGAGAAATGGAAAACCCTTGACTGCCTGGGTCAGACAACCCGAATTTCTTGGTAAGATCAATACAAGCAAATAGCAGCTTTGGAATATGAAGAAACACAAAATCTTACAAGCAAGACAGAAAACTGCAGACATTACTTTCAGAATAACAATAAAATTTGATTTGGGAAAGATGCCTCAATGATGTGCCTTAAAAAACCAGCTGAACACGGGCACCATACACAACAGTGCTCAAAACCTAAAAAGCATACTGTAGAACAAGAACACTCCAGGAACTGAATTCTTTTGCTTTCAAATAGAAAGTTACGGAAAATTACAAAGCAAGGAAAGTTGATGAAAAGCACCATGTAGCAACAGCAGAATCTGCGTTTAAGCATACTTAAAAAACCCCAAAAACCAACCCAGACTGGAATCTACCCAAAGGATAACTGGGACAAATAGTCAAGGACTGTGCTTGTCCCCTTCATTAATTTGTTTCAATCAAAAGTCAGTCTTTTCAAGAAGACATGCTTTAGTTCAAACGAGAATGAACTCGGAAAATCTTAATGTCATGCGATAGGCAGAAGGTCACACTTGATGATCACAGTTGTCCCTTATGACCTATTGATCTATGAATGAATGTTACATTAACATCTTTGAAGCCCGCATTTTATTTATTAATACTGTGAATATTCTGCATGAAATAAAACTAAAGCAACGTGTCATAATATGGCATTTTACTTGAAAAGGACAAAGCAGAAAACCCAACTATCATTACTTTGCCACATATGCAAATGCTTATAACTGTAGCTACAAAATATTTTCATTATTATTTCTGCTTAAATCATGGAATCCCAAATCATTTACTGGCCTTTGAATCCTAAAAGAAATATCTATATTTAAGATACACTCTCATTAACTACCAAAGGAGAATCTGAAGATCATCAGCATTTGGCACTGGTGAAAATGGAAGATTTGGTAAAGCACAATCCAAAAGAGATCTGAGATTGTGTGAGCAATGTATAAATTTCACTTCTCTTTGAATTAGTACTAGAAATAATGATCATTTTTGTAGTACATTTTTTAGTTTCAAGATTAATACAGCTTATAAAAGAAGTTCAATATTACTCCCTGATGTATTACTATTCTGCCAGTGTACAGCTGCCAACAGTAGTTAAATCTGATTAAAGCCCCCTGCTGAGTTAATCAATCTGATAATGTCAGACATTATTAAGGAAGCATACATGATACGGTCACACTGTCTATTATCAGTGGCATGTACACCAGTGCCTTTGTCTTCACAGAGCACTGAAGCTACTTAAAACAGATAAGCATAAAAAGGATAAAAGGCATTATAAACTTTCAGTCTCAAGCATTTGTATGCTTATTCTTGCTAAAATACAGATCTTTAATAGAAAATACCTTTATTTATTTTATGGGTTTGGGGAATAACCAAAAACCTGAAAATTTTAGAGCAATGAAGTGCAGTTTAAGAACACTTTACATCATTCTGAACAATGCAAACACATTTCTGTGTAAGTCAGTCTTTTTGTATTAGAATAAATTCACTTTACATAAGCTGTTGTCTCAGTTTGAGCTATATTCATGCACAAAAAACACAGGTCTTCCAAACACTACGTACTACTTGACCTACTCAGAAGTCAGCAGACATCACTTCAATGCTATCATTACACTATACACCCTAATGCTGAAATCATTTGCGTTTCAAAGGGAGCTGCTTCTTTTCTGTTTACATTGCATTAAAACGCAAAGACATATCTATTTACATTGAGCTGCATTAAGTCTTTGGATTTCAGCACTATCAGCAAAAGTATCTATCATTAGCCCTAATGCTAATCAGCTCCTCAAGAGATGAAGGTGTAACACCTGACCCAGCACAGCCCCTTTGCAAAGCACGTGGAACATTGCAGGGGACAGAAGGACACCCTGTGTTGTTTCAGAACAACACACAGCACACATGCAGGGGGCCTGGGGGAAAACAAGAGCAAAAGAAAGGTGGCCAATGAAACACAAGTTGCAACTCGAAGGAATCAGTAACTACAGTTAGCATAAAAGATAGTGTGAGACAAACTCCTCTCCTAGGACTGGTGGAAAAGCAATTCCTACAGTGGCTTAGGATCCAAGAAAAGTTGGAGGGTGATCCCAATTCTACCTACAGATGATTTCCTAGGAACACAGTTCTAGAGTCCCAGATAAATATAAGTAAAGAAATCTGTTTGACTGTTCCTGACCTGGTTCAGCACTGAAACATCAGCTATCCACTCTACTGCTATCTCTTTTATTGGCATCCCCTATGAATCTAACGTTCATTCCAGAATGAAATAAGCAGTAGCTTGCAGGACATCTACACCTGAGAATCCTAAATGCAGACCAGATCTACATTTTCTAGCCAAGAAATAGACTGCCTAAATTGTTATTTGTTTTGGTGGATTTTATTTTTATTGGATTTTTTTTGTTTGTTTGTTTGTTTTTGGTTTTTTTGGCTGGTGGGCAGGGGATGGACAGACACACTCTATTACACCACAGACTTGAAGACTGAGTGTACATAGTTTTGTAAAAATTCTACATAATATCTTTCTACCCCTCTAGAAGTAGAAATTGTTTAAAGTGGTATGCAATGTACATCCAGCAGAGTGTGTATTTGGTCGATCCAAGTTCCCTACAATTTAAATCAATAGCTTGTCTAGGAAGAAGCTCTCAGTTTTGATCCAGGGCAACACAGCCTCTACAGACCACTCTGAAATATATCCATAAATTCATGAATACCAGGCACTTCCTATAATTGCAAATAACAAAACCACAATGCAGCAGCATAATATTTATTTTCCCCCTACTTTTTCTAAGTTTTTTTGTGTCCCATGTTTGTTTCCTAATATTTAGCAACACTTTAATTGAAGTATTTTTATTTTTTCCCCATTCAAGAATTAAAGAGAAATAAACCAAAATGCTGCTTAACTGATGGATTAACTCTAGTTCAAGAACTGAGATGAAACAGGTATTTCTAGTTACAACTGTTGGAGGAAGGCTAAAGCATAAGATTTTTGAGAGACTGCAATTTATGTTCAATCAAGGACATCTAATCCTTTTCACAGTGTCTTTTAAAAGAAAAGGCAGATTTAGCTGAAGTTATTCTTTGAAGAATAGTAACAACGTTTTCAAAACTTGCTACAATTTAAAAAGAAACAGAAGTGAGCCAGTTTTTTAGTTTTACAGAGAATCCTGTTTTCCTTTCTCCCCTGTGCCCAGAAGCAGCAAAACCTCCAGGAAAAAACAGGAAACCTCCTCCTGTTTTTCCTGGTTAAAACAGGAAACAAGAAGACAGTGCCAGTAAGCAACAGTTTATTATGGGTTTGTGCCTCAGGGCTGAATTCCCATGGGGATTCTCTAATGTCTAATATGGGGTGGATTTGCATATTAATATTCCCACAGGGCAAAAGAATTTTCTTTATTAGTCATCTGATTTTCAGGAACTTCATGTGAGTTCAGTATCTCTGAAACCTCTTTCCTTCTGTCAGCCTTGGCTGAAATTTGGCTCTTGAGAGCACGGGACAGTACTGAGAAGGAAGAAGCAGGAGACAGCATTGACAAGTGCACACAGGCAAACTGCATGTTGCAAGAACGTTTACCTAAAAGCACATCATCTGAGCAAGACAATAAAAATTCACACCTCTATACAGATCAAAAGCAGGTAAAGAAATACAGAATTGAGAAAACTCTTAAGTTTAACACCAGTAAAACTGTCCCACTCAACAGAGAGATTTAAACAGCAAGCACAATATGAAATTCCGATTTCCTTAATAATAAAAAGCACCTAGCACTCTCTTCTTCCTTTTCCAGAATGCACCAACCACTACAAAAAAATACAGTTTTGTTTGGTTCTCTGGTCTACCTTTAAATGTGGTCTCTGCTAACGTCATACAGATGTACGACTTGGAAGGTGAATATTAATTCAACATACCTGACAGCTAAATTATCAACAACTGTAGGTTTGCACATATGCTCAGACACAGGGGAAGTATGCTATTAATTCCAGTCAAGCTTTTAGGAAAGTATGAAAATTGTGACAGAGGGCACTTTTATTTCCTTGGCTACAGCACACTAAAAGGTATGTCATTTATCTGTTGATCCAGAAAGATACTGCACTGTCTTCTTGCCAAAAAGATAGCTGAAGAACTTACAGAGTGATCACAGTTCTGCAGGAATTAATATCCTCCCATCCTCTAACCAAAGAAATCTTGAATCTTGCCTGAATCAGGCACTTCACTGACAGTCAACTGCTTTACAAGAAACCAGCCCTGAGACTATAGCCCCTCACAAAAGCACACCTTTTCTTAAAATTATTGCCTGCATAACAACAGCTCTATCAGATCTCTGAAGGCTGGAGTTCAAAGACAAACTCCCTATCACGGAAAGAACGCCAGGCAGCTCACTGTCCTCCCACAGCACCTGGTATTTGGCAGCCTGAGGCACAGAGCAAGTGAGAAAGTATCATGAAAATTGTGTGCTCCAGCTCTTCCCAAAACAGCAGATCCCTTAATATTGGAGGTACTTCCAAAACTCAGTTTCCTCTTAACATTAAACACATCCCTAAATAGGAACTTCTGCCTATCCAAAGGAAGTTGAGAAGTGTGTTTTGACCCTTCGTGTTGCTTGTGTGCTTATTCACTAGAGAAACTGCTGGAAGAAATTGGCTCTCCTGTTTTCCAGACAATCTGTTGAATATGTGATGAAAGGGAACATGTTGCCCCCTGGCCACTGGCACACAGAAGGAATAGCTACAAGGATTACAAGTGGGCTCTGGGCCATATGGTGTGTAGGCTTATTGTAGGAATTTAGCATTTTTTAGACTCCTACTTTCCTGTCAAATTGGCTGAAATTAGCCACTGAGCTTCCTCTCTGAATACTTGGGAAACAACACAGCAATTGTATAATTTTTTGTCATTGAAAAACCAGATTAAAAAATTACATTAAAATAACATAAAAACCATATATCTGCTCATCATAAAGGAAAGAAGAAGTAGTTATAGGAGGTGCCTTCATAAACTGGGATATTTATTGGAAGCTATAGCTTTAATAAATGTGAGCTTAGCATTACAGAAATGAGCATATATTACAGCATACAAGCTTTCTGCTATGAAGGTTTAAAATAGAGTTCAGAAGCTAAGCCAGTTTAAGTACATCCATTATCCTTCCAGAGAATGGTACAGAGTACGTATGGCTGTCATACAAAAACATAATCTTTTTTGCTATTTAGCTATTTCTAGAAACCCAATATTATGTTAGGATGTCTGCAAATATTACAAATGCTGTTTTGTGAATGAAACAATACATCAAGTAAAATAATACAGTATTAAGGTGTACATCTGATGAAAGGCTTCGAGCCTCCAGACAGTCGTACCAGAAATGAATTTATTTTAAATGTATAATGATTATATCTACTCAATATGCTCATGTTTTATTGATACTCAGCCTGGAGAGGATATAAATTGTAAATTGGGATTGTAGACAAAGCTGAATGAGCACAGACAGGTGTGGAGGGGGGTGTTAAACACAGCACAGTTCCTCATCCACTGATGCAAACAGCACATACTTGGCATTTCATTTCAGTTGAAAAAATTTCACGTAGCAATCAGCTTAACAATACTATCTATTCATCTGTACTGGTGTTCTGAATTATTTCAATAGACCTTCAATTGTCTACCAAAATACCTTCCCACACTGCTCCCCATCAAAAGGTGAAGTTTGATTTCACAGATCCTAAAATCAAGCTTGTTTTGGTTTTAACAGGAGATTTGCAACGTGCCCTAGTACCCTGCATCACTCATGGTGAAGGGAGTTAATCAAGCCATCAATTCATTCAGACCACAAAAAGGCATGTACAGGCTGTGCACTAACCTTCTGGCCTCTACTGGAACACACACGGGCACAAGTTTAAAGCCATGAACAGGAATAATTTCTGGAGCATGCTATGGCCTTATACAATTGTTTAAGACCAACTTGTCAATGAAGATTTCTTGATTAATGTATGATCTATAACAACTGCAGCATGCATGCACTTGTTGCAGGCAGCTTACAGATGCCAGGCATAAAGAATACTCTCCTTTTAACAGAGTTTGGCCAAATGAAAAAAAAAACCTAACCACAAGACCAACCACAAAACAAACAAACAAAACCCCCAACAAACCTAACAAAGGAAAAAAAAAACAACGAAGAATATCAAACCATCCCAAAAATAAACACACAAAAGAAGAGGCATACATCAACATGAGGGACAGCACAGAGCAAATGACATCCATTATATTATTCCCTATTATTGATGCTTGGGAGATGCTCAGGAGAAAAAAATGTCATACAGTGAGAAGGAAAGTGGACCGTGGCTTAATATCAAACACACAGGCAGTTTCATTATACTAGGGAAGAACATAAGATGTCCAGACATCTAAGCACCAAAGCAGCAGACCTGACTTGGCATCTGTAGGGTATCCCAGAGAGGGTTTGAGGGCAACAGACACCCATGGCTCCCAAGGGTATTGACCCATGACTCCCATGACTCCCAAGGGAAGAGCTCAGATTTATTTTGAGAGGAATAACTTCTGGATTGGATAGAGTTGGTACTGGTACAGAAATCATGGGGCAAGGGAGCAAGGGGGATAATCAATCCATATTCAACCTTTTGGGATATGGAAGAAGCCAAGCTTGCCATGTGTTCATGCAGTGCTTCTCTTTTATTTTATGTGAAAAAAACCCTTAAAGAATGTTAAGATTCTTCTACAAACCATGATCAAATAAATTCTCAAAAGAAGCAATAATATATTCTCTCTCTAAGAAAAGAAGGTTTATTTGACTTGCAATTACATTATATTATCACTGACTGATCTCTTTTAGGTTAGGGGAAGCCTGGTATGGCAGAGATAATATTTACTATGTTCCAGCCATGTTCAAGGGATTGATGAACCCTGAAACAGGTGTGATAAAGAAAAACAGAAATCTGCAAGGAAAAACAAGTAAGAAATACGGTGGATAGAAATGGTCTATTGCTTTCTCTAGACACATTTAAATAAAGAAACACCCAACAACATTTTGATTACTGTACATCATGATACAGAAAGGTATGTTAGGAATCATGTACAATTAATTCCTCTTAGGACTGAAGATGACTAAAGAGTGGAAAAGACTCCAAGATGATGAATCACGGACTGCAACTAAGGCAAAAATGAGATAAAGAAAAAGAATCAAAATTGACAGGCAGAATCAGCAGAAGACAGTTGTCCTTATGTTAAGCATAGACACAGAGAGGAACAAATGTTATTAGAATACCTTAATCTATTGACCATGGCTTTTAGCTACAAAGCATTCATCACAATTATCAGAGTCAAATAAGTCCTTTCTCACCACATGAAATGATTAAATAGTTTGACTTCGCAAGGGTAAATACAAGTGTAAATTTCTTTTAAAGCTAAACTACAAGAAAATTAGGCTCAATGAAATGAAGAAATTAACAAGAGATTCTCACACTCTCCATGCAGTAAATAAATAAATAAATAAATACATAAAACCGGGAACACTGACACTGAGGCTATGTAACTAACAGTGGTTATTTCAGGCACACAAAGTTCAGTAATTGGCTTCTGAGCATGTTTTTGGTCCATACACAGTGAGAGGACAAATATGCTGAGTGATGGTCAATAGCTCAAATTCAATTTTAACCTGTGGTAAAAAGTGACAAGATTGATAGCAATGTGCCATCCATTCTCATCAGTCACACTTAGTCCTCAGACTTCTATTATCTACAAATCCTGCTATACAATCAAAGAGAGAGAACTACTGAATTATTTATTAAAACTGACACCATCAATTATGCTCCCATATAAAAAGTCACCAAGCAGCCATTTAAAGAATTAGAGCATACATTTTGGTAACTTTAGACCAGGTTAACAACCACTCTGGTTTGGGACAGGGTCGGAAGTTCTTCTTAGACATTTTCTATCTGGTAAGTTAAACTTGAAAAAGCATTGTATTCTGCCACGACAAAGTGAAGTCTTGTATTTCTGGCCAACAAAACCCTCCAATAATTCCTTCTTCTCTTTTTTCTTCTCCTCCCCCATATGACCTTTAGACACAATCTGACAAGACTGAATACCTGAAGTGGCAGCCTTGGAACAGTGTTTCCACATTGGAAGGCCAGCAGCAGTGACCATCATCAATGCCAAGCGCCCCAGAAAATGAAATGGGGTACAGGGCTATACCTTGGCAACCAGCTGGACTCATACACCAAACTCCTGATCTCTTGGTACAAGCAAGGCATGCAGTTACCTTGTTCCCTTTCAGCACATGAAGTCCCTCCAAATTTACACATGATTTTCATGAAATTTCTATCACCTTTTACCATCAGTGTTATTAAGTTCATGTTTTAAGAGATGTGAATAACTGTACTGCTGCTGAGCAGAAATTCCAAAATACTAACACAACATTGCATTTAGAAGAGTGGGCTACATTCCCAAAACATCCTGTCTAGACAATTATGCAAAACCATGGCCCACTGAGGTATTTCCCAGCATAACCTGGTGGCCCTTGCTCAGAGTAAATACAGCCCAAACACAGCTATGAAAGTCACTCTTTCAATAGCACCCAGAAGTAAGCAGGGAAACATGGAAGTAATCTATAGACAAATGATATATAACCCCTCATATGTGTGCTCAGCATGGAAAGGTGCCTAGATTCACACAATTTCTGTTTGGGATGGAGTGTAAGACAAAGACTCTGCCTATAATAGTAAATTAAACATGCCGGGACTATCTGCTGGCACTAAGGCCAGCTGGCTCAGAACAGCCTGTCCATATTCCCTTACCCTTCAAAGTATACAACTGTTGGATGGGAATCTCTTTCAGCCTCCCTTCTCCCAAGGCATGCTCAGAATTTGTTCAGAAGAGTAGTTGGTGGATGATGTGCAAAGCCTTGCCAAATGGTTCTAATAAGTTAGTAAGATTAGTAACAACAGTCCAAAAATGCATTCTGGAGCCAATCATTTCATCCATTTAAATGTGAGTGACAAGTCTGGAGGGCATATCTCCCCTTTGTAACAAGAAGGGGAAGAACATTAAACAAATAAACAAAGGGAGGTAACTGAAGTGTCTAGCACAAACCATGGAACACCACAACATCGAACAGCTAGTTTTTGTAGTACGTAGGAAGAAAGAGCAGAAGCTAACAGAGCAAGAAAGATGCTCTCAGCTTCAAGTACCCAAAATATTTTTTGTTTATCTTAATGCTATTGCTATTTTAGGCAATTATATTACAAGGAGTACTTTTCCCAAATTCTGCAGCAAACAATCTACAAGCTACATACAACCACAATTCAGTGGTTGATCTAAATTCTTGCCACTTATAACCCAGTGAAGTCCCCATGAATATACTCAGTTTTTTCCTTAATTTCAACATTTACCCAGATTACATGTTAATATAGTCTCTTTTAGTTTCTGTGGTATGAAAAGGCCAATGTTATGTCACATGCTTGATTACTGGCATTTTTAATGATGAACAGGTTCACTCACCACAAGGTGTAAATAAAGTTTTTGCTTAAACATATGACTACTTACAACATGAATGTTTATACAAGAACAAACTGGCAGCAAAGGTGCTCTGGTTAAATTTATCCTCAGGACTGGTTACTTAAAACTGGGTAACAATTTAAAAGCTATTTTCAAAAGCTTTTTCAGCAATGTTTATTTCTTACATGAGGAATCATGTGGCTGTTTAGGAAGGAAAGCATCTCTTTTAAACAGTACTTGGATCATCATCAGCAGGACATCCCTCTCCTACTCTTCCCCTTACCTAAAACAATGTTGAAGTTTCTTTGCCTGCTCTCACTAAACTGTAATTAAATAATAAAATTCCAACTTTAATAATAAAATTACTGGAGCAAGCCAACCAAGTGAAAGTCAGAAGCATTAACTCTTAAGGCTTCAATTTAAGAGAACCAAAGCTTCACAGTATAGAATGCACCAAACTGTCCACAAATGAGATTAAAATGGTTTATAAAGTTAATGGACTGCAAGTAACAACTGGGGGCTTTTTACATATATATATTTGACCAAACTGAAGGAATAAAAACCAAAACCCATCAAAATGATGTTAAACCTGTATTCCAGATAGATCAATATACTGAGGCTTAATGCATAAACCTTCAACAAGTCTCTTTGAGATTAGGTTTTGGTTTGGGGTGTTTTTAAACAAAAAGTTCTGAAACAGAAGAAACATTTTAAAGAAACACATGCTCATAAATTTTAAAATTTTATACTTAAACTTTGTAAACTTTTAAAGAAATTTCAACACCAAATTACATGTGTATGATATTAACCCACATGCACTTATTTGACAGACTTCCAGATTATTAGCCAGGCAAAAAACCATCACATAAATGTTTCTTAATGTGATCTATATGCTGAATTAGTGTCTCCTGACCTTTTAGCTATACATGCCTCAGACAATTTCTTCTTTGGTGAAAGATGCTTCTTTTTTCCATCTCAGGAAAGCTCTTAAGAGTTATCTTCAGAAACTTAGTACAGTGGCACGTGACATGAACCAATACAGGTCCAGACTTTTCATTTGTGCATTCAATGCTAGCTATTTATGTAACCTACAAAGTGCTCAATGTGTCATCAGCAAGGCCTTTTTTTGAGGATTGAATATCACCGTAAGGCAATTAAAGTTTAAGCGCATAATTTACTCCTTTTTTGGTTGATCTATTTAGTTACTGCTTTTAGAAGAAAATAAAAGGACCAGAACTTTTACTGTTCTGATATAAAAGAATATTCTGAGTAATAAGTGTGGGGGTTATTTAAACTATTTACTACCATTCTGGCATGCCAGTGAGAGAGTGCTAGTGCAGACAGGGATCCTCCTTCATGCAGACCAGGAACCACACCACTGCTAATAACAGAGGGCTGGCAATTCTGCAGGAGGTTAAGTGTTGATTGAACTCTTCCTGTATTTGGGGTTGGATGTGTCTGAGTATGTGAAACAGGTTATAAGTTTAGGAGGGATTTCAGCTGCATCTGTTTAGAATGTCTTAAGGTGTTGGCTGGCTCTTGGTTTTTATTCAAAAGGACATGCAATAAAATCCAAAGGAGTCCAGTAACTTTCAAGTGTCTAAAAAAACCCAACTAAATTGTTCAGTATAAAGAAGCATTCTTCAAGACTGTATATACACTTCAGTAAAACATGCAAGTGGAAGCACTTAACATATTAAACTTCGCTGTTATTAAAAGACAACAGTCAGCCAATTTCATTTATTAGAAGTCTAAATATAAAACAGTGCAATCTAGGTGATAAAAATAGCTGCATGCTGCTCAAATGAAGTGGTTCTGTAAAATTTTCAATCTAAGATTTAATTAGTGAATTTAAATGTCAGGCCAAAAATTAAGTCATTTCAAAAAGGGCAAAAGTTGTGCACATCGTCCGTGGCTTCTCTAAGTTCAACCTTTAGTTTCAATCAGTTATCTGCAAACACAAGCCATATTCTGCTCTAACAAGAAACATTGCACCTGGTTTATTAAGGTATAACAAAAGCAAAATTTGCAATGAACATTTTTATACACTACTGTCGTGGGTTGACCCCAGCTAGGTGACAGGTGCCCACTCAGTCACTCTATCACTCCCTTTCCCATGGGGAGAGGGGAAAAAATAACATGGAAAAAGTCTACCAGGGTGAGATAAGGCAGTTTTATTACAGCGGGAAAATAGAACAAGCAAGCTGAGAGTTGCTCATGCAAGAGCAGAGGGAAAAACAATCAATCTCTACTTCCCATCAGCAGCGATGTCCGGACACTTCCTGGGAAGCAGGGCTTCAGCACGCGTGACGGTTGTTCAAGGAGGCAAACATGGACCAGCCCTGAGTGCCTCCTCCTCCTCCTCTCTTCCTTCCCTTATATATCTGAGCTGATGTCATATGGTATGGAATATCCCTTTGGCTGACTGGGGTCAGCTGGCCTGCTGGCGTCCCCTCCCAGGATCTTGCCCACCCCCATCCCCTTCAGTGGGGGAAGGAATGTCACAGGGACAGCACAGCTTGGCAGTAGCCAAAACACTGCTCTGTTATCAACACCAGCTACCAGTGCAAAGCACAGCACTGTAAGGGCTGTGAGCTTAACCCCAGTCAGATCCAATACAATTACATACAGGTAAACTCACAGAATGTGAGCAAACCACCACACACTGTTTTTAAATTGACATGTCATTGTTTTAGTCCACAAAAAGGATAGAAACTGAAATTGTGGTTCTTTTAATGACCAACTCAAAAAAATGTTGGACTATTTATGTTTTTCAACAAGAAAAAAACCCACCAAAACCAACCCCAAACCAACAAGCAAATTACAATTATCACAGAATTCCAGAAACAGCTGAGGTTGACAAGGTCCTCTGGAGGTCCATCTTGCCCAAACCCCCAGCTTAAATAGGGCCACCTCCAGTCAGTTGCCCTGGACTGTATCCAGACTCCTTCTGAATATCTCTGAGGATGGAGACTCTACAACCTCCCTGTGGCAGTGCCTGGTCAATCTCACAGTGAAAAAAGTGTTTTCTGATGTTCAGACAGAGCCTCCTGTGTTTCACTTTGTGCTTGTTGCTTCTTGCTTTGTCACTAGGCACATCTGAAAAGAGCCTGGCTTCACCTTCTTTACACGTTCTTGGTATTTATACTTCACTTGCATAACAGAATTTTCTCATCTCTACAGAATTTCATTTTACAGAAGCAAAATGGACACCTAGCTGAAGGCTTGTGAAAGCTCGAGGCTTTCACTGTTCAAGAAAAACATATAATTTAACACTACTTTTAGCTAAAACGGTCAAAAAGTTGGAAGACCATTTAGAAACAAGGTTTACACTGATTCAGTTTAAAATCAATAGACTTAATATAACCCTAAATAAGACAGAAACTAAAGAATTAAAAAAAATAAATCTATCTGGACACATTTTAATTAAAATCAGTTTAAAACTAATTCAACCAATTCATCAGCTTTTGTAGCCTGCATATTTAGAAAAAGCTGATGATTCAAGTCACTGTATCAGGGGTATGAAAGAACACATAGCAGAAGCTGGAAGGGCATAAGGCTTGCAAGCCAACTGTTTTGCTAAAGGGTGAATGAAATGGTGGGCAAAATTAAACTGTAAACTCAGTGGAAATTTTAGGCCTGAATAGCATTTACTCTTGAAAAACAGATACTAATCACTGTCTCTCCACATAGAAACAGCACATTTACCTCTATTTAATAGACAAGCATTTTTTGTTCCTTTATGGTTTTATGTTTTGTTTTAAAACTTGCTTCCAACAAATTCAGCAAAGGAAGATTGAAAAGCAGTAACAGCAACTATTATGCAATTGAGTCTTCTCCCCATTACTTATCTCACTGCACTGCTATTTCCAATTCCATTTCGTGTCAATCGATACACAGTCAGAAAGAATGCCTATTTTGTAGCCTTTGTAATTGCTACAATATAAATGCTGAAGTTACTTATCTATATCTTTGATAACCATCTGATTAAACATTTTATTGTTCAAAAACAATTGTCTTTCTGTCAGATATTTTTTCCCCTTTTCATATTTGCATTAAGCAAGCTCTAATCAGTTCCATAGTTTGTACAACACGTAACATTCACAACACTTCTGCAACACCTCCATTTATCCCAGAAAAAAAACCCTTTCATGTATTTTTTTCTTAGTAACTCAGAGTAAATGGCTATCAAAGTCTGACATTATCAGTGTCCCTTATGATAAGAAAAATGAAAGCATATCCTGAAGTAAATTAATAACCCAGCTAGACAGCTTCTGTAGTTGGACAGTCTCACATCACTGTGCCACTTACTAATCGTGTCCGTGTGTTTTCTCTTTGAAACATTCTTCTATTGCTGAGCTATAACAAACAAACCATGTATGGCTGATTATGCCACTGCACTAACAATTATGAGTTGGCCCTTTTCCATTTTGCTTGTTAAAATCTGCATTAGTCATGTGGAAAGCTACTAAGCCATACAGACTCTAAAAATGTTACAGGAACGTATGGAAGTGTTTAGGACTGAAAACAAGCCATTCAAGCATTTATGTTTCTTAGCCACAGGCCTATAATACATATGAAGTAACAGAATTAATAATCAAGTGGTCTCTTGCCAGTTAAGTACTAAACTGACCTCCTATAAAGTAATAATTCCTTAGCCAGGAATTTATGAATTGTCACGGAAAAAATCATTCCCTTGACATAAACAACTAAGGCAAGTTTATTTTTATTTATTAAAGTCTTGAAAGTAACAATTCCATCATTTTACTGTGTTTCGTGCAAATTTTTGGCATATTTATAGTACAGTCTGTCTAGTAGAGTTACATTAGTTATTAATTTAGTCCAGAAATTGCATCAAATTAACATCCTAAATAATTTTTAAAAACCCAAACAAACAGAACCCACCCACTTCACTGGAATATTAGCAACAAACAAATCACTAAACATAGATCAGCAGTCTTCATGTGAATCAGGAAAAAGTCAGTTTGACGGTGCAGAAAAGAACAGCAATGCAAGTATAAAGATATTTATTGCTGTACCAAAATTAACTAAAAGTTCTCAAGGCTAAGAAACCCCTGCAACCCATAATTTCCAAACAGCACAGGAGGCAAAAGCAAATCATCTTGGGCAGTAGCAGGTGGAATGAAGTCCATACAGTCTATTCAGCTGAAATCTTTTTAAATCCACAGTAAAATCTTGATCTTGAAGACCCTGGGATGAAAGGGGTTATGTAAATTGAATAAAGTCAGTCCCAGATTTTGGGACAGCCCCACGGCTTTCTGTGATATAGAACTGCATTGGTGCATACAGCTGACCATCTCCCTTAAAAAGCCGCGCAGCTACTAGGAATACAAAAACCCCCAATCTTCTAATTTACAGCAATATTTGCATGTTTCTGCACTGTTTCTTTAGGTGCTGAGCTGCTTGCAATTCCCCAAGCCCAGATGGAAAGAAATTTGGTTTAAAGCATGATGAGATATGTGGAGAACGGGATAACCCTAAGAACTTGCAAGTCCTGGTGCAGATTGCAAACCCCTCAGGTGCACAAATAAGGTGAGATCACACTGTATATGGAGTAAAATATAAGGTAACAGTGCAACTGCTACAAGCAACCAGCAACATAAAAGAATTAAGATGTGTTGACAAGAGGAACTCAAGTTTAAAGTATTTCCCTTCAGCCCACACGTGGGGAAGAGGAGGAACCCACTCCTTGTAAGTTCTGTAAATATTCAACATGTTTTTACTACAGCATCCATTAGTGGTATTTATACACAGTGATGACCTCATTCTTTAACACAGTGAATAAACATGAGAGGAAAAAAAAAATAAAGTATTTTGGTTGTGTATTTATCAGCATTTGGGATCATTTAAATACTACTTGAATAACAATTATCTTTCTCAGCTGAGCACAGCATCAGGTTGGCAGACTGTGCTTCACTTCTTCTCAAAGTGACAATTAACCTTGATATCAGTCTGCAAAGTGCTCTGTACTGGCAGCAGAATAAAATTATCATTATCATATAAATCATAAAAATTCTACTGAAACTGGGATAGCTGTCATCCCTCAGCTATTTGCATTCAGTAAGGAGCAAGCAGGTTGTTGTAGAACATCTTCAGAATGCGTCATCCTACAGCCACCACATTGTGGGCTTTTGAGGCTGCATTTGTAGCTACCTGAAAATGTAAGGCCCACATGCATGCCAGAAGACTCACAGTTAATATACATTATTAATTAAATACCACTTGGGGAGGTTTGTGATGCAGAAGGTCATTATACTTGAATCACGAATTTAAATCTGATTTACACTACAGTAACACCAGACACAAATGAGATTTTCAAGTTGATTATGTGATGCCTATCAGCTAGACAGTATTCCACAGCAATGATATTTGTGATCACCTGACCTTATTCTTCCAAGACTACAGTTTACAAACAAACCAAAAAAGTAACAACAACAACAAAAAAAAAAAACAACCCAAATTAACTTGGTTAATGCTGAATCAAAATTCAGAATAGTTCTCTTGCATTGATGCTTAATCACTGTGTTGACAGATTGTTGAGGAATGTACTCAAACAACTAGAATTGTAGTAGTTGTGTCAACAACAGCCTATTGAAATCCCATACTAAGTAAATACTCCTTCCCTTCTAGGCAGCCTGGACATGCAGGGAAGGAAGAAAATTGAGTCGTCTTCTCTAAAAATTTCCCACCTTCAAACATGTAATGACAAGTGACTGTGAAAATGTTTACAGCCATTTTTGATATGACACTTCATTTTTATAATGTGCACACTGTGTGTCAAAGTGTTTTACTGTTCTTGCTGCTACCAACAGGACATTGCAGTGAATAAGACATGGCAGAGAAGCAAGCCCTCTTTTAGAAATAGTTTCATAGACTGATAGGTCTTACTTTTTGTGTAACATAAACAAACAAACAAACGGCCAATTATGTGGAAGGGCACCTTGGGTGTTGGGTTTTTACCCCCTACTACTAGAGCCAACTATTTTCTCTGGGCCAAACTACAGCAGATCACATACAAGTACCTCAGGAAAGGGAGACAAATAACCTGCTCTTTGTACCCAAGGCACCAAGTGACTCCAGGGATTGTTTCTGGCAGGCAATGTGGCAGATTGTATGCAGGAGATACAAGAAGCCACAGCTGTGTTTGTGACCCAGCCAGCAAGATGAGTTCTCTAAGAAGTGCAGTGCCAAGAAGTGCACTCCCACGAAGTATTTTGAATGAGCAAACCTAAGGGTGTCCCATGACGCCTGCTGCAGAAAAATGAACATACTCCAGTGTAACATGGAGCAAGGCTAACATTTCTCCTGTAATCAAAAGTCAGATACTCTTCCAAGAAAGGCTCAGTCATGAATGCCCTGCTTTTCAAGCTATCCAACAAAATCTGAAACAATGAGAAGGTCCATTTTAACACTAGAGTCTCACTCAAAATTCCCATGGAACACTCAAACCCAGTTAACTCCAGCCAACAGTTTAACCTAGAACACTTAATCAATCCCATCCACGGTCACTTCATGCTGCTGCAAAACCTGGTACTGTGTTTACTGCAGCGATTCTGAAACCAATATTCCTACAAATCCCTGGCTGCAGGCCCCACATTTAGAAGGGTTTTTTAAATCCCTAGTTTGCAACCCTAAATGCCACAGCTATGAGCTTAGCAATCAATTATTTATATCAACAAACCTGAAATTGCATACTAGGCAGACATCTAATTTTTCAGTCCTAAACTTCTCTGAAAATTAAATGCGTTACATTCCATCCATCTTCTCTGGAAGGGTTATAACATGCCTAATTTTGTATGCAATACATACATTTATCCTGTTTAGCCTACCTAAGATAGCAAATAATGAGACTGTACAGAATTTTGAAATTCTCTGGATCCCATCTACGGTAAAATGACCATACAGTTGACACCATATAGTTATCCCAAACATACTTTAATTATCTTTAAAAAATATTTATCTATTTAGCTCAGAAGTATAAAATCCTAAATACTGCCTTCTCATAGGTAAACAGCCTAATCATAAACTAGTGTAATAACACACTTAAATGTAAAAGCCACTACAGAATTAAAACACCTTAAAGTGTAAAATCCAGTTTGTTACCATTGGTTTTTCACATTACCCATGGATTTATGATATATGCAGAAGATACTGCACTGCTGTCATAGAAAGAATAGAATTTCTTCTATTTTAAAGTTATAATAAAAAGGATAAAAATCTCTATTAGATTTATGATGTGCGTATTCAGTGGTGTTTACTGCCAATACCTCCCAAACAAAAGTTAAATCAAACATCATCTAATCTTGCAGAAAAAAAGCCCTCCTCTCCCAAAAACCAATGTGTACTAAAAATGAGGCAATCATTTTGAAAGAATGAAATCATTCACTGTTTCTCCACTGAATAACAACATTATTTTCTGATAAAGAAATTTCACTATGAAGTCACTGCTGAATTTTATACAAAAAGACTGCCTCCAGCCAGATAATCTAGAATAAATGCCTTTAAAAGCTTTAAATTTCTTACAGGCTATACTATGCTCCAAAATCCATAAAAGTTACAGTAAGATATAAATAATTTAAAAACCCAATACAACAATAACACCAAAACCAGAAAAAACCTTTTGAAATTTCAGGTGTAAGTTGTCAGCTGTGTCGTTACTCCAAGAGTAACTGTAGCAGCTGTGTACAGCTTATTCCTCAAACATAACTTAATCTACTAAATTGAACACAAACCCTTGTATTTCAGTCGTACTTACAGAATCACCATCTTGGCCTCCACAATATTTACAACATTAAAAGGCTACAAGTGTCATGAAAGCATATTATAACTCACCTATAGCCCTCTCTAGGCACAGAATGCATCTCAAGTTAACAAAGGCCACATAAATATGGCTTTTGTGCCAAGCAGACAGTAAATTACTTATTTCTCCCTAAAAAAACTCAGCATGTTAACATTAATCAGAGGAAACTTCAGATTCTGGCATAAATTTGACTATCACATAAAAGGTAATATTTAAAATACATAATGCTTTACCACACAAACATGAGCTGCCATATGTGAAGCACTGCTAAGCATGGTTTCTATTAAGCCAATACACAGTAACTGGCTTCTTTCCAAGCAACATGGAAGTATTTAAAAACCCTCTTTAATCCAATTCCACAGCCTTGAAACAAAAATAAAGTGTTGCAAGAACTGTTAAAATGAAAAATTAAACCCATGTAAATAAGTAAAAAAAAAATTGTCAGGAAAATGAAAACAAAGATTATTTCAAGTAGATATCTTAATTGTAATTAGTAACATTTGGCATGTTTATGATATGATTCAAAGCTGCAGCCAATTAGATACCCCAAAAAGCTTGTAACAAAGCTGCAAATGTGTAAGTACAGCATAAATAAGTTTTATTGCTCACCCAGAAAGCAGCACCCAGATCAATTTCATAGTTTGCTTCCAAAGTGTTGCAAAGCATGCTCTGCATACATACCAAGAGCAAAAGAAAAATTACAGCACTGCCTTAGACTGTCATGACTACGCAAAAAAAACCCAAAATAAAACCAGCAACAACAAAAAGCCAAAACAAACAAACAAAACCCCCCAAAAAATAAAGTGCACTAAAAGTTAATAGCGGTTAAAAAGCTGTACAATTGTGGTATTGGAACTGAGAAAGACTGATTTTTTTAATAGATTTCCAAGGGGAGGGGATTTAAGGATTTAAGTATTGCAGCAAAGACCAGAATTCAAATTCTGCTCAAATGTGGTTTAGTGAAGACAACAGTGCTAGGCAGTTATGAGATTGTGCCATTTATTTAAGAAAACAAATACTTCATTATGCTGTCAGTCCCAACCAACAGACAAAATATCTTCCATTTCCCTCATTTATTCAATAATGAGTAAATTACTAAAGGGTAATGAGCTGCTAATAAAAGCATGTTTTTACATGATTATCATGAAATGGCAGTGTCTGCTTGTTCAGTGCAATAGTACCTACTACAGCCACACTTTCAAGTAATTCTCCTTGATCAAGTTTCTGTAAAACAATTGATCCTTACATAGATTTCATACTAGACATTAGTCTACATATAGGGGAAAAAAAGGGAAAAAAACCCACAGAAATAGCTAACTACATGTAAAATTCACACATTCGGGTATTTCTTTGCAAAGTCTTGTAGCAATGATGTAAAGTCTCAGTCAAAGTGGTTTTGTTTCCCTTGCTGGTAAGCAATGATTGTTTATTTAATGCACTTATTTTAGGAGTTGGGGGGAAGGGTCTGTGTGTGTGTGTGTGTGTGTGTGTGTGCACGTGTGTGTTTTATGAGGACTTTATTGAGGAGATTACAAAAACATGCATATAAAATATCTATTTTATAATATAAATCAAATTCTGGCTCATAGGAAAAACAAAAAACCTCCCACCCTAAACCAACACCTTTGTTTAGCTATTTAGGAGAAGGCAAAAGAAATGTCTATGAAAGGTGGTCTAAAATATTTTGGAGCTGAAAGCATTGGGGACTGCTCTTGTACACCATAGGAGACTGACTTACAAAGATCAGCTGCAACTCAATATGAAACTCCTGAAAAAGAATTTCTCTGTCTAGAATTCCCCAGACTAAAAGCATCAAAGTGTTTCATTTCACCCTTGTTACAGTTCTTCACACCACCTTTCCCAACTTACAATTTAAACCAGAGTTTTACTTATCTTCTACACTGAGCACGTTGCAAATATCAAGGAACCCTCCCATGTCCATCACAGGCTGCTTTTAGGGCACTTTTCTGCCCTTTCCTGCTTCAAGGAATGTGTGATCTTCATGACCCCTCCTTATGCCCCAATCTCATTTCCCTGCTTCAGCTGTGCCATAGGATGTGCTCTGGCATCTCCCTGACCTTCCAAATCTGCTCTCGCACAGTGCTTGCTGAAGTACTCCTATTCTTCTCTAATACTAGTTTCTCTTCTCCTCTTGGGAGAGAAATTGTCATCATTCAAAAACTGGGAGAACTGGCAGAAATCATGTGGAGGTATTGTTAAGCTGGGAGGTATTAATGGGTGTTGTCAGACAGTTCCTTACATCGTCATCACTGAGTGAAGTTGCCAGACCTGGCAGGCAGCCAGGGGCAGGTTCCCTTTACTGCCTTTCTTGTTTTATTTCCTCTCCCGCCTTCATGAAAGTTGCTAACGTTTCAAGCCACCAATGGCCACAATATATCCTGAAGCTTTTGAGTGTTGCATGTAACCAGTCCTAAAATCACCTCACAACTGCAAGCAATAATGCAATCAAGGAGATACTGAAAACTCAGTTTACTCAATGAAAAAATAAAGTTCAGTGCTCTCTAATAATTTTTCATATCAAACAGATTTTCAAAGATATCAGAACACTAAAAAAAAAATCAGCTGTATTTTAGAGGGCCTTCCAAGTACACTGCACCCTGACACCTGGAAGACACATTAAAAGAAACATCTGTGTTATTTTAAAAAAAACAGATGCTTTGTAAACAATATGACATTGAAAGGTCACTTTTACAGTGAAAATAAACACATATTTTTAAAGAAATGTTTTAATATAGTTACGTACTTCAGACCTTAAAGCACAAATTATGGTTCTGCACTGTCTTAAAAGAAAATAACTAAAGGAATGAAAAGTTTACATATTAGAAAGTAACCTGACACTTTTCATCCAAGGTACTTCAAGGTACCAAGGTAATAAAATCTAAAAACGCCACCGTTAAAAAAACCCAGCAATCTAATTCAAGTGATATAATACAGTATGGTAGCTATAATAAAATATAATCCCAATATGATTGTTAACATGCATATTTTTAGGACAAGTTTCTTGCTGCTTTTGAAGCAGAAAGGGACTCAAAAAGTAAAACATAAAGCAGTTGCAGTGACTACTCAAATTTTTCAACCATCTTTACCCTCGACTGTTGATACATCATAGATTTAAAACCAAAAGGATCCTGCATCCTAGTATAAACCACTTCCATGCTTATCTTTTTGACTAAGTTTTGCTATTTGCTGTAAATTCTAAAGAGACCAGGCTAAAGTATATATAATGTTCTGTGTCACATGTTCTCAAGGAGGTGACAACCAGCAGATCAAAATAATTCTATACAGGCAGATAGTAAACTCCATGAGTAACACAATGGGGAGGGAGCCTGAATTCAGGTTGGAAATGTTTGCGAAGAAAAACGTTCAGAGAAAGCATTTCTTACTCCAGTTTTTCATCCTGCTCACACATTAGCATCACATGCATCACAGCCATGTGCCTGTGGCAACAGACTGCTGCCTCCCTAAGTCAAACAATCAAAATCACTGAGCACAATAGCAGAATAGATACTTGCTGTACCTGCTGCTCCAGGTCCCTCCAGTTCTCTCCCTCTGCATTTTAGAGTAGGGCTGACCATCTTCTCCCTCCCAGTCTTTCCCTGATACTGTGCTGCCATTTGTTTTCTGCTCCTGACACTTGTGCCATCTCTTTAGCTTTTAAGTAGCACTAGGTAGGAGTTTAAACAGGTGGTCCTGAGAACAATAACTGAAATCATTGAAATTTACATAATCCCATGGAATTGTGAAGGTCCCAGCCTCAACATCTCTGCAAAAACAGAGTCAAAGCAGTATTAAACAGAAATGCTGGACTCCATACAGTCATTAATAACACAAGAGATATTCACGAGACACACTGACCTCTCTCCCTAAGCCAAATGGAAAATTTTGCCATTCCATTTGTCTCTTCTCACATCGTCCCAAAAAGAACTGCTTTAAGTATTATCAGTGTGATTAGTTTTCACAAGCAAAATACAAGAATCACATATGTTGGCTGCTTATCAATTTTGCAGACAGTATAAAAAGCAAGGAATTAACGTAATGATTCCAAACAAATGGAAGGTAAGTCTACACACAGGGTTTTAAACTGTTTTGGAATAAGAGTAATTCTGCCCGCTAAGCTGCACAGTCCTTTACAGTGTATTTCTGAGCCTCAAGCATTACCTGTATTCCTAGAGGGTAAAAGAAATGAAATGTAAAAACCGTAGTAGAAATTGCAGTAAATACACAAAAAATAGAAGAATGGTGAAAAGTACACTAGAGAACCCCAAAAGAAAACATGAAGGGAAGACAGGTAATATCAGTGACTTAATAGGAAAATTTTGAGCAGTTGCTCCAAGTGGTGTCCACAGAGAGCTGCTATTCACTTCATGCTGGCTCTCCTTGTTTCCAGCTGCTAAGTTCACATTTAAAGAAGCTAAAAATACATGAAATACTTTCCAAATATTATTTCCCATGTAAATAATTGGTATAAGTTGCCACAGAGATGTTTTTTGCTTGCCAGTGAGAAGGGAAATAGTATACAAGAAGTTGTAGTCTATGAAATCTTTTGTCTTATACACAATACAGCCAAAACTATGGGAAAGTTTGAAAAGGCATTATTTTAGCACAAGAATTTCCAACTATTCCCCTCTTTCAGCAAGGCAACACAGGAAAATGACACTTAAATATGAGGATCTTATCAAATGTGAGAAAAGCTATACTCTGCACTACTGAGGAGCATAATACGTGTGCCATTTCTAACAATCAAGGTTTGATATTTGAATGAGAGGAAAAAAAGGACAAGAGTAGCAAACGCCTACAATTTAGGTATACCATCTCCCAACAAACTGAAATTTTACAATGCTGCAGATTTAAAACATTAATGTACCTGTTTCACATTCAGGACAGTCCTTGACAGTAAGTTCAGCTCAATACAAAAGTAAAATGGGGGGAAGGATGGGACAACACATACTGAAAACTATCCAGTTCTTTCTGTTAAATATGAAGTATAACAGGCTTTTTTATGACATGCCTTTCTCCAAAAATAGCACTGATTACACTGCTCAACTCCCACACCCCCCTCCTCAGCTTGGCTTTTTTGCACATAGAACATTATACATTCTCAGTCCTGAAGAAGAAGCCAAAGTTTGCGGAGCCAAGAGGACTCTCCCCATCACCCAGTACCCAAACTTCAGGAAAGGAAGCAGGGAGGCAGGCAACTCTAATTTCTTAAAGCATTAAATCTTCTTTTAAAGCCAAAGTGACAGATTTTTTAGGAACTCTGAAACACACAGCTTTGCACAGTTTTGGAAAGATGCTGCAAGTCCCAGCAGAGATAACCTGCCAATTCCAAGGCACATTTGTGAGAAAGACTTTTTTTGTCTTCCAGACAAACATGACGATTATACAGTCTATTCTCTTCACAGGGATGGGGCAGGGAAAAAGTTAAGATCACAGCTGCTGCAGCAGTGGAAGCTACAGCTGCCTTGGAGCTTGTAGCAACTGTGTAGCCTACCAAGCGATTGAGGGATGCTACCGTGCAACAGATACTGTTCCATTTGGGACTTTTTTTCATGAATGGGAGAAACCTGAAGCTTTGGTCTGCTGCAGTTAATGAAAAGTCTTGCAAATCTTCTTGCAATACTCCACCTAAGTTCCACTTCAGCTCAAAAGCCTTCCTATCAGAACTTCCTAAGTATCCACTTAAGACAGCTGTATTCTTGAATAATACCTTCTTTAGTTTTCAGAATTATCACATTCCTACTGCCCAGTAATTATTTATTTTATATATAAAAGAGTACACACAGTGAAGGCAAGATGGAATCACAACAATTTCAAATAGCCTACATCTGGAAAGAACTTATCTTCATGAAATATGGTTGAGTTTTTTAATAGAAAAAGCTACTATGTCTTTTAACAATGACTTAAATTTCACTAAAACAAAGAAAAGATGCATCGATACTTTAGGGTAAGATATAGTGTACATCAGTTCAGCTTTCCTCATTATTCTGAAGAATCATGCCTGGCTGATGTATTTATTCTGTAATGTTTAACTATAATAGAAAAGAGGTCAAGTTCAAATGAAAACACTGTTTAGACTATGTCAACAAAGCATAAAACTAAATGAAGTGATTCTGTATTGACTATAAAAACATATTTGCTAATAGTAAAGTTACTAACGGTTATCTATCAAGACCACAATATGAAGTAATTCTGCATCTTAAGAACTGTGTTAAAGCAGCAGACACATGAAGTTAGATGTAATTTTGTGATTTTGCAAAACAGCATCATGGAGTGCACTTTATTGCTATTCTGTCATTAGTGTAAATAATTCAACAAACCCAGGAAACCTCCAGCTCACTTGTTTGGTTTTTTTTTTAATTGCAAGTCACCAAAGGGCTTTCCACTAAGACAGCCAATGCTTACTTTACACTTGCTAGCAAAAAAAAAAATCAAGTATAATAGTATCTTGTATACTGAAACAACTGCTTTGTTATAAAGAGAAGACTTCAGAAAACTAGGAAAAATGACACTGCTGTAAAAACCTGTAAGCCTTTTACTTTCAGTTCAAAGACTTAAGCATTCTTCTACAACAGACTGAAGTTTCATATTCATCTCAGCAAATCAATCCCCTAATAGGCATCAGTCATCAACACCGAAGTAAAATCTGCCACATGAAACAGCTTTGATGCGACTGAAGACTCACACACAGTCGTAAGCATGACAGAACAGCTTAGCTATTAAAATGTTTTATCCAGCAAAAAACTGTTCATCCTAATTGACTGAAATACTCTTTGAATGCTATTACTGCGAGGCTACTTCACTAAGCAGCGCTTTGGTACACAGCCACTTGACTTATATCTTGAGATCCAGAACAACCACATCAAATCTTGTTAGAATATTTTCTTACACATACTTTTGTCAAGAGACCAAAACAATAAAGTTGACTGTCATTTTTACTACCAGTTGCTTAGTTAATTTGATACTGAAACATACTGGGATTCATTATAAAAGCTGCATGCAATCAGCCATTTCTATCAATCTTTCTTTTCAGTGCATTAACAGAATGAAACCTACTAACCACATCAGTTGAAATGGGTTGGCAGGACTGGGTGGAAGCTATTCTTCTGCACCGAGCCCAGCTTGTCACCAGGCGAGGTGCAGTGGCAGGGACTGCTTTAAACAGCAATGTGCAGCCCTGGCCCAGCTCCAACACTGACCATATGTCACAAACTGACAGATAAGAAGCCCAAGACAGCCCTCTGAAATCAACTGTATCCAGCCCCAGCCACTAGACAGTGAGGGTTTCAAGGTCTGCCTCATCATTCATTTCAAAGCCAGTTTTAAACACACCAGAAGTAAACATACCCGACAAAAAAAAACCACAAACTCCCCTGTCCCCACAAAACCAAACCAAACCAAAAAAACCACAATAAAAAACCCAAACCAAACCAAACAAGCACGCAGTCATGATTAGAATGTCTATACGATGATATACTCTAATTCAAGAAGTGTCCACCAAATATCACAATTGATTGCCACAAACACAGTCAGAAAATTACTAACAGTTTGTGCCTATAACATTTTCCTTTCTCCATTATGTTGTGTTAACAACTTGCAAGAGAAAGGGATCAAATATACCAAGCAACTGCCACCAAGATTACATTTAATCAAACAAAATATCATTGATTTAGTATCCCAAATGAAGGGTGATTTGATATTTGTCCTGTATCTATTAATGCATCATAGAGTTCATCCATTTATGCCACTACTTTGGTTACCAGAAAGTATGTCAAATCAATTCCTTATACGTAGGCAACATATTATCTATCAGCTCTTATTCCAAAATTACTACATAATCAGCACAAAGGAATAGCTAAAATTTACCCCAGTCCCCTATGCAATTTCCACAGCTACACACATTTCATTTCCATATTCCAAATTAATAAAATCCAGGCGAACTTACCTACAGTTTGGAGGAGGGTCTAATGTAATTTCTGCAAGTTCTTTTTGAATTCTTAAGAGAAAAAGAAAGATATTATCAGCACTTTTTACCAATCTGTTTCTTAAAACTTTATGAACATTTCTACCGCAATCAATAATCACAAAATACAATTCTTAGAATTTCTGACTGAAAGCTGTTGCTGTAAAGTTTCATGAAACTGTGCAAGAGCATGCAGAAGTAAAAATAAAATCTTTTCTGAAAAATGAACCTCCAACACGGAACAAATGCCATGAGCAGCCACCTAGAAAATCACACTTTTTTCATAGGTCAGGATTCTCAGCTCTTTTGCTCACTTACACAATTACTAAATGTCTCATATACCCTTCTCTATTTCTCCTGTGACTATATGTCTTACAGTTCTTGCCCTCCAGAATATTTAGCTTCTTAAAGTATATTGTACTGGCAGAGCAAAAATCCCCAACCTCAAAGGATAATTGCCCACCCAGGGCTTCCCAGCCTCCTACATACTGGGGGGGCTGATATTGGGTTTCCCCAAAGGGAAGTGCTCCAGCTCCCTGGTCAGCCTGGGGACCTGCTGCTGGACTTGCTCTGATACCTGCCTTCTTTTTACTGATGGGACAAAACTGGGTAAATGTTGTCCCAGATGCAGTCTAATGAGAGCTGAGTAAAGGCAGATAAATCTCTTTGACCTGTCTAGGGACTATGCTTCTGTTAATACCTCCCAGGGGGCAGCCCAGCCTTTGTCGCTGCCTCACACCGAGCTTGCTGTCTGCCACGCCTTTCTGAGCAGAGATGATCCCCAGTATGTACCTTTACAAGGGGTAACTCCTCCCCACACACACGGTGTTCATTTATCCTTCGTGAATTTCATGAGTTCTCTGTCAACCCTCTCCTGCAGCCTGGCCAGATCCCTCTGAGCCATAGCCTTGCCCCTGCATGTTACAAACTGCTTGTCATCTGAAAACTTCTCAGTGCACTCTGCCATATCCTCCAGGTCACCAATAAAGACATTACTGGCATCCTGCCAGAGTTCTTCCTCCAGGGAGAGCAACTTCCTTGTTAAGGATTTCTAGATATTCCCAGGCTGATGCTTCCCAGCCAATCCTTGAATACCTGATCTCTGCCACAGCTGGCAATGGGGGCTCTTTTCCCTGACACCAGCATCTGCATGAGAGCCAGTATCTTGACCTCTGAAGAAATGCAAGTATGCAGAATAAGATACAGAGTTCCCAAAGGAACTTGTAGGAGTTTACAATTCCCAAAGATTTGCCAGAATATGATGCCATAAGCAGGACTGCGAATGCCACCTTCCCTATAAACTATGTCCAAGGCTTTTTTAATAGGCTACTTCAGTGCAAGAACATGAACATTTAGAAGAAGGATGGAAAAGAAAAGCAATTCAATATATCCTCAGTATTTTCTTCTTGCCTTCTCCTTCACAAGATTGCATGCACAGAGCAGATTGCTATTCCTATTATTCCCTTCACTAAAAAAGAAATAATGACACAATAATACCACTCAAATTCCTGATATAGGCTCAAGCCACAAGCCAAAGGTTCAGGCCTGACTTATACATATCTTGTTAAAAATGACTGCTACCTGTTTTGCATATAAATACAGGTAAAGAAAATGGCTTATCAAAATAAGCATTCAGGTATATTGGCATATATAATGTAAAAAGGAGCAGTTAAATACTTTATATAATGTTACAATCCAAACACAATCTTACATGTTAAGGAGTCTCACAGCCACTATCAAAATTCCCCTTACACCACTATGAATTGATTTTACGGCTGTAATGAATAAATGAACCAACAGCAGTAGAAGAACTGGCCTGAACCAGAAACTCAAGCCTTTATCATTCACATTCTGAAATAATTAGGACATACGTGGGCAAGATTTGTAGGCAGAGGTAATAATCATTTATTAAGACCTGATGAGATCATTGAAAAGATAAAAATACTCTTCTGGATGCTTGGATTTTCTTCTAACTTCTATGCATATAAATACAGGCAAAGCAAATGGTTTATCAAAATAAGCATTCAGGTATATTGGCATATATAATATAAAAATGCCCTGCATATACCAACTGCTGCCACCCTGCTTGGTGTCATCTGAAAACTTTAGAGTGCACTCTGTCCTATTCTCTAGGTCACCCATGAAGACATTACAGGCATCTGCCAGAGTCTTAACTCCAGAGAGAGCAACTTTGTTGTTAAGGATTTCTGGACATTGCCAGGCTGATGCTTCCAAGTCAAGTCCTTGAATACCTGATCTCTGCCACAGCTGGGTGTATATACCCTACACACAGAGCTGGTGTGTACCCTACATACACACAAACACACAGAGTTATGTCTGTAGAGGGGGAACAGTTTGATCTTTACCTGTTTTTTCTACTCATTGAGATGTTAGTATCTCCAGCACATACAATTCCTCCAGTAAATATCATACCTTTCGTATAAAATACAGGCACAGTCTGCTTAATCAAGTACAAAATCATTGTAGTAACACTGAAAGTCACTCAATTTTTTAATTAGTGAAGTTTAAGCACAACAAAAATGTTGTTTTAAAACAGCCCATTTAAACAATCCTAACAAATCACAACTTTTAGAAGGGAGATCTTATAACTGTGGGAATGCTTAAAATATTTTTTTCTGTATATTACAAACTTCTGCCATGATTTTGAAATTTATACAATCACAAATTCAAACTACAGAAAACCCAGGTTGCATGGAAACTTCAGTTTTGTGGTTTATGAGTTGTTTTGCTTCTTCAGCCCTTTTTGAAGATACAGAATGATGACACTGCACTTTTTTACAGAGTTAGAGATCATTCTTTTATTTTACACATAGCCGTTAATATTCATGTAGATGAGTGAGTATGAGGCATGTCAAGAATGGATTGAAAACTTCAACAACTTCAGTCCTAGATCAAAAACTTGACATTCTTCCTCCTAAATCCTAACCCACGTTCCTTACATTCTGAAAACAAAACGGTCTCTCATTTTCTCCATCTGTTCTAGCTCAACCCAAAACTTCTAGTGCCAAGAGCAGTAAAATGGCCCCTTATCAAGCTATTCTGTGATTCGGCAGACAAGACAAATCACCTTTCTGCTTCAAGACATAAAAATTGATCAGATGGCACTGTCTATTAATGGTCAGAAGACATCACTGTTCTTGCAAACATCTAAGATAAAAAGATGTTTCATTCATGATTATTTTTATACAAACAAGATAAATGTATTAATTCAATACTGCCCATCAACTGCTCCTCAGCAAGCTGTCCATGTTTACTCTCCTACTCTGTGGTGTCTCAAACTAATATTAATTTATACACCTTACATTTCTTTTGTTGCAACCTTAATTTACCTTGCATTCATGCTGAGAGCTCATTCATAAACAGTTTCTGTGGAACAGCTGACACGCAATAGCTTGTTCACATGTCACAGCATTCAGAGTTACAATTAAATCATCGGACAGCATCCCAGAGAGCCTTGCACTGAGAGAGACCTCCAGTGTGCAAGCTGCCCTTTGTCTGCACGTGCTCTGGCACTCGCTTCATATCCCCATTGAGCTGCCCTCAGAATCTGCCATAGGAGAGGACGTGCCTCATTTCCTTCGCTGACCATAGAGGATTCACTGTGACAATATGCAGCCTCTGGCAACAAAACATTTTTTTCAGGGTCTTTTCTGGCATCTGTTTCTTTGGATTTTCTGCCTCAGTAACAGTTATGTTTAGCAATGTCAAAGAGGAAAACCCTCTAAATTAAAATCATGATATATATCCAGTTTATGTTTAAACTAGTGACATTATGGTTTACTACATATTGGACAATGGGGAGGTGGCAGGGGGTGAGGCCCTTGACCAGTAATCAAAGCCCTGGGCTGCACACATAAGAGACATTTAATTTGCAATGTCACATCTGATACTCCTTGTTTGGTCTTAGAGAAGTCATTTGACTCTTCTCTCTCATATATACATACGTACAAAAAAAAATTTTCCCTCCGTTTTACTAACAGAAAAGAACAAACACAGTTGCCTTCCAGTAATAGCGCAAAGGTTAGTCTACTTGTAAATTTGGAAGCATGAAAATACACTGTGGATTTCAAATATTATTAATTCTTCCAGACACATATTTACTACTGTACCAAGCCAAATGGGACTGTGTGTTGTTTCCTTCATGAAACAGAGTTCTCTAAAGCTAAGAGAGATGAGAACATGTTAGAGGATTCCAAACATTATTAATTGGAAAATAAATAAAGGACTAAAAGACAATAAGCTAATTTTGCCACATCCACTTCTCTAAATTAATGTCTCTCTACCCATAAAAGCTAGATGAATCAATACCCTACACTGAAGAATATTCTACTTAGAAAATACTTAAAAATACAGTCATTGGTATGTATCTCAATACTAAATAAATTGTGACTGAGCAGGAAATGGATCTAAAGATGGTTAGATTCATACTGGAGGAAAAGAAATATTCTCACCTACTTACTAAAAGACAGATAAATGACAAGGATATTTCTTGCAAGAAAAATCACTCCACATTTTGCCATCATATTCAACATGCTAAGTATCATTTTCAGATTCCCTAAAAATAGTACTGTGATAAACTGCTCAGGGAAAAAAAAAGGGGGGGAGGGAAAAATGCTCAGTTTTGTTGAATTTCGAATCTGTTCCTCCTTGAGGCTGCAACTACTCTGAATAATGAAAAGATTACAACTACAGTTGTATAGTTCACAATTCATTGTAAGCACAGATATTTATTAAAAAATGTCAGGATTGGACACAAAGGTTGACAGATTTTCAACCAGCAACTTCAGGAGCCAAGCAAAACAATACATTTATTTGTTGAGCTACTATGTCAGCCAAGAATGGTTACACTTCTCTCAATCCAAAGGTCATGCTAAGATTTGCTACTTAAGAGGTAACAAGACGCCTGCTGTTTTCAAGGACAGCAATTCAATTCCGTGTCTGAACTGTAATTGTGATATGCAGCGAGTTTCTCAATCTTGACATGTTGGGTAAGAAAGGTTGCTATTTAAGGTGATGCCCTCTGGGTGAGGAAAATTGAAGGACCAGTACACTGCACGACACATGCTGTAAGCTATTACACCTGTACAGCAGCTAGTCCTAAAGTATTAACAGAGAAGGACAGCATGTGATGGCATCCTGCCTTCTTGATGCCATCCACAGCAATGATAACAGAAGAAACTCCATATCTTAATACCAAAAATCTTACTCAAATAGAAATTTAAGTGGTTTCATATAGCCCCTGTAATCAGATCACTTTGGAAAGCAGTTAAGCTGCATGAACAGTATATTCATACACAAGACACAGGAGCAGTTTACTATTACACAAGCAGAAGTCAGCACACTGCTAAATCTTGATTTATACAAAACCTCATACTACTGAAAATTCTTTAAATCTAACTGACTACATAAACATACAAATGAAAAGCAAAACAGGAGTTTTCCAAATAGAGATGCACAAACCTTCATTCATATACAGTAGGTATCATAATGCAATCCAAAAATACTGTGACTACAATTTCATTTGCACAAAAAAGCTTTCCAAGTGAGAAAATCTGATTTCCAAACTCAGGTTAGAATCAAGTCTGTAGTCTGTGACTTTAGCTCCAGTGAACTAAAGTGTTTGATGGTTTTAACAGGAATTAAGGAATCTTGACCAAAGCCAGAACTGAACTACACTCTGTTGTTTGAGTGTTCTACTGATTTTAGCAGAGTTGACTCCTTTCACTATACTGAAGATACCAGAGTAAAGCCTTATTAATCCTGTACTATTTCTCATTTCTAACGAACTAAAATAATAATATTACTATGAAGATATTTTATACAGACAGTTTCTATAATACTTATCACATATTGAGGACACTAAGACATTTTTCCTTCCTTTATGCTACTCCTCTCCTATTTAGCCTCTACTTTAATTTCTGATTTACCTTTCTTGAGACACTAGTAATTATAATTAAAAAGTAAAGAAACAAAACCTCTAATATGAAAACCTGGCCAGACTAAAAAAGGTACAATCCCAGTTCTAACACAATGAGAAACTACTAAATACTCAAAAACAAAAACAGAAAAAGCCACAATGATACTAATAAAAAAAAACCCACTACTATAAAAATTGTTCCTGTAATCCTTCCAGAAAGTGCTATGACAACCAGCTCTCCTAAAATACATTTCTCTTCAAAAATACTGTACACATGTCTATAGAACTATTGTAAGTCATGTCAGTTTTTAAAATGTATAATCAAAAGTATATTTCTAAAATGCATAATCAATATTACTACAGATGTGAAACTAGCTTTAGAGTCTAACTGGCAAATGTACTGATGTCAGCAACTGATGGCATAATTAGTTTCAGCAGAACCATAAGCAGATATGATTAAACTTTAAAAGGTTTAAGTAATTTTATCGCTGTAAAATGCTTGTTGATAAAAGCTCTAAGCTTTGAAGATACAAAGCTAAGATTAATAGACCAATTTCTGACATATCATTATTAATTTTTTAATAGGATAGTGTCCACAGGCCCTTGTCAGAACTGTAGAATCATTACACCAGGCACTGTACAAAGTTCAAAATACACAGACTGCTTTCTAAAGATGCTGGAAACTGTTTTTATGACCTTAAAAGTCATTATTAATCCAATATCCCTAATATTTAAAAAATAATAAAAGCAGGAAACAGACGAAAGAGAAGACCAGAAACCATAATGACTGTGAGGATTAACTACATGAATAACATCATGGTTTATAGTGAAAACTGGGTGGGTGGTTTTTTTCCTTCTTGTCATAAAGGAAACACAGTCAAGTTTTGCTGGCCACTCTGTAAGTGATATGACCAGGTAATCTCCTTATAGTGTCATAGTAGGAATGGGTGTCCAGAAAGTATTTCTCCAGGGAATTAAAAATGAAGAAAAGCTACCTGTAGGGAAGGTATCTATAGCGGAAGAAAAGCATGACAGTACCTCACTGGAAAGACAAAAATACTTTAGTTCAGAAAAGGATGTAATTGGTAAGGGACACACTAAGACAAAACAAAGACTTCAGTCCTGAAGAGATGTACACACACATTTATGTACTATTATTTACAGACTCTGACTACAGGCATATGTTATAAATTATGGCAGGATAGGCTTGATGTTTCTCCTTTACCATAGCACCACACTGGCTTCAACTCCAGTGCTTTCTCTTGTAGTTTATACAGCCTTGAACTAGCAAAGAAACATGATCTGGGAATTCTGCATCAGGACAGTCTGCAGAATTGGTCTCTTGTCAGATTATTTTATGAGTGCTTTTTAACTTCAATCACTATAATCCCATTTGCCCAGACTAACAACCTTACGTGCACTACTGAAGCAACACTGAGCTGTAAATTCCTTCTGTCTGGTCCAAGCAAGACAACCATTATCTGGAGAGGGACATGATACCATAGAATAATTTAAATAGCTATTCTACAAACCAACCTTTCATCTCAATCAGAAAAGGGGAAGGAAAAGAAATGGGTATTAAAAAAGATCTCAGTTTAAAGTAATGAAACCAACATGCTTTTTTTGTTCACTCAAGTATTTCTGACCTGACCATCTGGGAAAAGAAAAGGCAGTACTTCACAGCAATAGGTATTACAGTAGTCCTAACATGCTGAATTACTGAACTGTCTGAAATGTTTATGGTTAATTAACTGTGAGTTACACTGACAAGTTTCAACATCAGTCATACATACATATACAGAGATATATTTTATAAGGCTACAAAACTGTCTGAGTTTTATTAGCAATAAAAAAATGCCAGCTTTTATCATGCAAGCAACTATTAAAACCATGTGAAAGAGGCAAACTGACAAAGAAAGGAAAAAGTATACAGGTCTCATTATTGTGACCACTCTCAAAAGGCTATTACACTGATACAGTAGTGTTATAATAAAACAATCAGAAAATGAACATACTGAGTCAATACACAGATCTGATGGTGAGCTCAAAGAAGAGAAAGGAAAATTAACAACCAGGAAGAACACTGTACCTTTTAGCACTAGTTGACAATTTAGCAGCTGTTTTGCTTGATATTTTCCCCTCTTTTTTCTTGGGTTGAACTTGCTCCCTTTCTTGTTCCTGCTGAACACCTTCACGCTGATCTCCATCAGAGCTGCCTCCACTAGTGCTTGGACTATCATCCACTCTCTGCCCCTCTGTAGACATGGCAGATGCTGAACTGAACAAAGACAAACAACTAAAGTTAGCTTTTTGAGAAGAAACTGCCTAACTGTACTTCTTATATGCTTAAGGAAAGAACACATGGGATATATGTCTTTGTCTTCAAACAAAATAATGTTTGTGTCACAGTAGTTCAGTAATCCTCATACTGAAGAGTTTTACCACAAGCATCTTAACAATAATTGAGGAGCTGGCAATTTTAAAGCCTACACCACTGCCACCCCCTAAAAAACCCAACCAACCCACAAACAAAAAATACAAAGTAAAGACACAAACCAATCCCCCCGCTCCTCATATACATATATATATGAAAAACAGAAGTTATTGAAGTTAACTGGGAAACATAATCTGGCAAGTGTAAAACCATTCACTGTGAATTATGTTTTTCAACCACTCAGCAATACCATGAGTTAGCTGTCCTATCAACTACACCACCAGTTCAAATCTACCACAGTTTGTCAAAAACTGAGAGTTATTACTATCTTAGGACTCTCTGTTATCCCATATGAAATAAATCTGTGAGCTCATTCCAAGTCTACAATGTGGGTTTCCACATTACAAAATCCACATCTTGGCATGCTTGATGGAAACACAGAACTAAAAAGCTCTAACACAGGACTGTTTGTATTTACTAAGACGGTAAGCACGTTGGTAGAGGATATAAGGAAGTTTTTTCCTGTCATTTCATTCAAGCAACACCAGGCGACAAACTTGTCAGAGAACATGAGCAGCAAGAAATTTTGGTATATTTCAGAAGTTAATGCTTTATTCACCCGCTTCTGATACTAGTTAGCTATTTTAATTTCTTCTTTCATTTTAAATAGTAAAACAATATGCCGACAGATGAGGAATTACAAGCCCACTGTTACAGCTGTCATGACTTCTCAAACTCTCGAACTGCTCTAATGAAGGGCAGATGTCCACGAAAAACTCTTATTAGCATATGTGGTGGCACCGACTGATTTAAAAAAACAAAAAACCAAAAACAAACAAAAACCCCAAACCAACAAAACCAAAACCAAATCAAAACCAAACTGAAACCCAGGACCTCCCTTTAACTCCAAATCTGTACCTTATATACCTATGTTACACATCCTTCTCTAGAGATTTTTAATAAAAAGCACACAGGCCCAAATGTTACTTGCTTACACCCACACAATCCCCATATATCTGGGTGGTTTTCTGATCAAATCTGTCTGAATCAAGAATTTGTTCTTTCATACACAAAGAGTTTCAAATTGCTGTGAACTCTGACTCGCTTTTCCTCTTACCTATGTACAGACATCATCACAATTAAGAACAAAACTATTCACCTTGACTATTATATGTTTTAAGACTCGCTCAAGGGAGAATAATGAGATTTCAGGCTCAGATTCAACCATGCTTGTTCTGTGGATTAAACAAAGTTCATCTCCCTGTACATATTTATGGAAAGAGACAGCAAAGGAAAAGTAAATTAATATCAATGCCAACAGGGTTATGCTGAAAAGGATGCTTTTAAAAAAAGCGTAAGTGTTGTAGTTACAGAATAGAAATAAATGTACTCCTATATTGAAAAACCCTTACCAAGATCTAATTCTATCAAATAATATACACTGTGGAGTAGAAGAAATAGTCTCTTCAGGTATTATTGACCCATCCAACTAACTTCAGGAGGAATTAGGTCTTTTTTGTCTATTTTGTGAAGCTATATTGAAAAAGAATTTTGGAAGTATGGCACCCCTTCAAAATGTTTAGACATTAAAAGAAATAGCAAGCAATACCAAGTGATAGATACGTGACTAAAGTTTCCCTTAATCAGCTTAAGCTGCATTTTTTATTTTAAAATAGAAAATAGCATTTTCATGTATAAACATACATAAATACACAACACCTAGCGTGCTCATTAAGGTAACTGAAATAATGCAGAGTTTCTGCCCTAAAATTAAAATACAAAAAATTTCCACTCCTATAGTACAGCTACAATGATAAATTTAACATAGTTTGTAAATTTACACAGGCTGATGTTTAGATATTTAAATCCTGGTTGTCAGATTTCAAGCTAAAAGCAGCAGAACATTTAAGAGGTAATAAACAACAAAACCATCACATTCTGACAAGTCAAAATATGCAACTATGATGCAATTTTGGTAGTAAGTACCCATTTTCCTCACTTCTACATAAAGTTAAAATACAGCCTCATCTCTTTTTGTAACACTTTTGTCGGCCTTTATTTGCCCTAGATTTTACTTCTGAACTTTGCTTAATACATCTGATCTTGAAGTGAAAAATTCTCTCTTCACAATGTACTTAGGCTTTAACACTGCAGGCTAGAAAGCTAAAAGCATATTTAATAATGCTTATATGCATAGGACATCTGTTATGAATAATCTTGGCTATAAATATTACTATTACCCAAAAAACAACTGTATTCACTTCATAAGTTCAGGTTACTATCCAGCAGACAAACACTGTAACAGTAGCCCAGAGCATATAATTACTGTAACATGTAATGCCAGCATTTACAAGAGGAAAATGCTTAAATCTGTCATTTGCTGTCTGGCTAGTTTCTGGGGGAGTTTTGACTTTTTGGGGTTTTTTCCTATCTCCTCTCCCTGTTCCCCCTTCTGACATCCAGGCAATTCTTTCTATTCCCTCTCCTCACAATATCTGCAATTTTAGGAAGTTTTGTTCAAGAGATGCTCAATATTGTGGTAAAAGCATGTTTTAAGGGGCCTGAAATTAAGACACTTCAAATGGGGTAAAACTTAAAAAACACACAAACATATGAACAAGGGGGGGAGGGGGGGGGGGGGAGAGGGAAATCAACTGAGGGGGTGACACTGTGAAGAAAACATTTTGCTGTCACTAACACAGACAGAAATACGAGATACTCCTTGAATCTGAAGAGCTGTAAGTGTGTTTGCAAGTGTCACACAGAGCAAGAGCAAAGACACACAATGTCCAGGTCCCCGGCTGCCAGGCTATTCTACATTCAGACGAGGGTTGCTAACCTCCCTGCTGTTGTGCAGACAAAAATGAGCAGAGGGGACAGAGGAAGGAGCAAAGGGGGACTTAAAAGTCTCTCCCTTAACGTGAGATGAATCAGCACAGAGACGGATTACAAGTGTAACTACAACTATCAATTCGAAGTGAAGAGTGTCCAAAATATTTTGCTTTTGTCAAATATATCCACTGGCACCTTCTCTTTCCTCCTCAAAATAAAAACAAAACCAAAACAAGAACAAGAAACAAACCAACAAAAAAACAAAACCAAAAGACAAAAATACCCCAAACCACCGGTCATCACACACCACACACTACCAAAAAAAAAAGAAAATTAAAAAAAAAAAATCCACCAGTCGGGGACAGCAAGACCCTGGCAACGTGCAGGTAAGTCCCAAGGGCGGCAGAGCTAGTGATGATGTCTTTCTAAAGCGGTCGTAATTTCCTATAAGCCAAGATAAATTAAATATTTCTGCAGGGTCCACTACGAGCAGCAACGGCAGCAGCCGCCTTACTTCATCTTCATTAGAAACCATAAAGGGCAAAACGACCACAACATCGCAGAAAGAGCCCGGTCCATGGCCGGGGAGGGTCCGTCACTGAGAGGGGCACCCCGATGGATGGGACGGAACAGGACGGCAGCCCCGGGCTCCCACGGTCGTGCGTGGGCACACGCGGGACTCTCCCGCCGGGAAGCCCCCGCCGAACGGGAGCGGGGCGTGGGGGGGGAAACAACGAGCATCACAGAACCGCGCACAGCCCGCACTCCCACGGCCGGGCGGGCGGCGGCCGGGCCAGGGTGAGAAGTAGGAGACAACCGAGGAGAGGAGGAGGAGGAGGAGGAGACTGCGAGAGGAAGACGTCGGGGGCACATGCGGGAAGGGAGAGGGTTGGGCTGCGGGGCTTCTCGGGGCGTGGGGGCGGAGGGGGGCGAAGTGCCTTTCCCGAGGGGCTCCAGCCCGGGGTCCCCACCGCTGCGGTGGAGTGTGGGGCTAGCGCATCCCAGGAGGCTCGATCGTGCTGTGGGGGCAGGGGATACCCAGGAGAGCCAGGGGCGCAGCGAGTGCCGCGGGGACCATGCGGAGCAGGGCCAGAGGGGTGGTAGGGAGCGGGGGTGGTCGCTGCTCCTGCCCGCAGCAGGGCGAGCAGGACAAATGGACACGGAGGAGTTGCTGAAAGGGTGTGGGGGTGCTGAGCGGCAATGGAGGCTGGATGGAGCCTGGGGGAGTGGGGAGCGACGGCAGAGATGCCGAGGTAGCCGGGGGCGGCGGGGGGGGGACGGCCGGGACGGTTGCTAAGAAAGGGCACGGCCGAGGATGACAAGGGGGGAAGGGGGTACCAGGCAGCACCAGGGGGATGCGGAGAGGGGAGGGAAGATAAAAGATAAAGGTAGAGACCGAGGGTCGCAGATAAATGTGGGGTAGAGGGTGCTACCGTGGGGGAGGGATGGCGAGCGACGGGGGGGCGCGGGGGGGTAGGAGCCCGGCGGGGGGAGGGGAGCTCAGCCGGGGCAGAGGTAGGTGTACCCCGGGAGAGACGGGGGGAAAGCCGCTGCTACCTGCAGGCGAGCGCACGTCTCTCTCTCGCTGGTGCCGGGCACAGGCTGCGGGACAATCCGTCGCGGTCGCCCCGACTCCGGCCGGGCGCGGGGCTGGCAAGGGGCTGCAGCCGCTCACTGAGTCATGAGCCCGCTCCCCCGCGCTCGCCGCTCTCGGCTTCCTCTCCTCTTTCCCGTCTCCGCCGAGCAGCAGCGGCGGCCGCTGCCTCTCCCAGCGCCGCCGCTCCTGCCCCCGCTGCCCGGAGAGAAGTGAAGCCGCTGCCGGCGCGCGCACCCCCGCCGCCTCCGCGCGCGCGCGCCCCCACCCGTCCGCCCGGCGCCGCGCGCGCGCGCGCCCGCCAGCCAATGATCCCGGGCGCTCGCGGGCCGCCGAGGGAGGGGCGGCGGGGCGGGGGCGCGCGCGCGCGATTCCGGCGGGGGAGCGGGGGGGAAGTGACGGGATGGGGGGCGCGGGCGGGCGCGTGCCCGCGGGGGCCGGCGGAGGCCGCGCGCCGCCGGGCAGGGGGGAGGGGCAAGAGGCGGCGGCGGGAGCGCGCGTTAAAGGGAAGCACCGGGGGCTGGGCGGGGTCAGCGGGGCAGAGGAAGAAGGAGGAGGCGGGAGGAGATGGGGAGAGCGGCGGCCTTTGGGCCGGGGATGCGGGGGGGATGGAGGTGAGGGTACACGGCCTTTCTCCCTGCCGCCGCCGGCTTGCCGCTGGCCTCCACGCGAAACTCGGGGAGGCGGGAGGTGTGGGCCGGGACAGGGCAGGGGGAGGTGGAGGCCGGTATCAACTTTCTTGGCTCTTCTCGTCTTTTTCGGCTCCTTTGTTCCCCTCGCCAGTCGCCCCCTCCTCCGCCCCCCCGGTCCTGCCGGCCCTCACCTCCCCAGCGCCTTTGTCTCCGCGGAGCCGGAGGGAGCAGCCGGAGGGACGCGGCCGATGCCCCGGGCGGGGACGGACGCGGTACCTGGGGAGGGGCGGTGCGAGGGCACGCGGTGCCTCCGCCGGCCTGCAGGGAGGGCCCAGGCCCTTGGCACTTGGTGGCCACACTTTGTTTTACCGTGGTAGTTTCGACCACTGCGTGGCTTTAGCACAGCTGAGTGCCACAAACCGCCCCCGGCCGCTGGCGGCACCGGGTGACGTGCGGCATCCCGGCTGGAGATAGGCGCTGTCGCCTGATTGTGGCCAGGTAAATGAACCTCACCTCCCACGCAGGCAGGCATTGCCTCTGTGGAAAGCATCGCAGTCAGGAATGGGAGAGGCCAAGGCAGAGCCGCAGTTAAATGTTAGTTATTTTGTGGGAATATTAACCTGGAACAAAACAAACCTCCAGCAGAACTGGCTGTCAGGTAACCCCGGCAATGCTGGGCGAGTGAGACTCTTCTGTCCCCGTGCCGACCCTGCTGCTTTAATCTTTACATAATATGCTTAGCTATGTTATGTAAACTTGTATCACCTCAAACCTTTCTTCCCCTAGCAGTGAAATGTACCAGCGAAGGGTGAAGGGGTAATGGCAAGTCAAAATGTTTTCCCTCTTTTAACAACTAAAGGGAATTAAAAAAATAAGATTTGTTCTCACCATTCCACATGTAGGAGGAAAAGTTTCTCCCTGCTTGAGCTGTGAAGTATTGTATTTTTCTGACTTATGGTTGAGATGTAGGTGGAGTCTGTGCCATCAAACATACAGAAGTTGAGAATTTGAAGCATTACTGAGATATGTAAGGATTAGAAACATAATTGACACCTGCTCTCATATTATAGCCTGATGACATAAATGCTTTTTGCAGTTTCCCTGCACATTAAATTATTCTTGTTCTTTGTTGAAAAATTACTTTAAAATAACTTGATTTATTTCCTCTTCCTATTTCTTTGCTAAATAATCCTAGTGACATTTTCACCTAAACCTAAAAATACCACAGTCAGCTAGTTCTTCCTGTTCCATGTGCATTTAAAAGATATTTTCCTGCTTATGATAGAGAAAAGCTCCTAATGTCAGCTAGGTGGGTTTCTGCCTGCTAGCATACATTGACATCTCAGAAGGACTAATAATGAAGTAATCAATAGAATATGATACGTGTAAGGCTTTCAAAAAAATGCAAGCGTCCTGCAAGTAATACTTCTCATTGCGCTGAAAGGTGCATAGCACACTCTTGACATCATGGTTCCCTTTTTTAAAATCACTTAAATCGTGCTTTCTCCTTTCAGTCATTCAAAAACAGACCTCCTGAAAACCATCCAGGAAGTGATAAAATTCAATTCTAAACGAATTCTGAATGATTCTTCTAACCATATCTCCTTAATGTTGCTCTGACTGCTTAAAGGTGCCTTAAAGGAGACATACATTCGTCTATGTTAAGTCCTCAACCCATCTCAGGACTTCTCTTTGGTAACAGTTCATGCACAGATCTTTTCTGCTAGGATTTGCAGGAAGCATCAAGAGAGAAGCTGAGTGAATAGCCTAATTGAGACAGGGGCAGGATGGGGCCATACAGTGTCCCAGAATCTGGGTCATAAATTCCCAGTGCCAAAATAATCAAGGGAGCACTGAAGTGTTTCAGCACCGAGTGAGAGGTTTGAGTCATCACTAGTCAGACCCTGATTTTTTCTTTTGGTGTGTAACCTCTGGCCCAGAGCCCTAAATGGTAGGGCTTAAATTAAGGGCAACTAAACTAGGCAGAAGGTTTGTACTGCCTTATGAATAGAACATACACTCTGAGGTGTGCCCTGTTTTAAAAGCAGAGGTTTTGAATGAGCCCTACCTGTGCAGTATAGAGAGAGTAGGGCAGGGTAGTCAGCTGCTCCCATATTTATCCTTTTGACCTTTCAAAATAACATGTTTGGCCCTCAGATGTTAAAGGTTGCATAATATTGCTCAAAATCCTTTGGAAGACTTTTCCAAATTTAGATTAAATAGGTTGAATCCTGGCCCTTTTGATGTGAGTGGCAATACTCTAGTGTTAGATTTCATCCATGCTGGAGTGCTAAGGCACACAAGTTACACTGTTTCCCCATGCTTTGTTTTATGTGGTTTCTAAAAGCTGACACTATTTACACCACCAGACACATCCAAAGCAACATGAGTTCTTTACTCTCACAGGGGCTTGGAGCTTCCTTGCAGAGACACACTGGAGTTCATCTCACCTGGCACAGGCAGTCACGCTTTAAAACTGTTATAGTTAAGGACACTTCTGTTAAGGGCTCTTGATTTAGAGTGTCTGTTATAAGGACAGATATGTCAGTCAAAATCTATGAAGTTGGAGAAACCTGAGCAAAGTTTCCATTTAGAAGTGTTTAATTTAAAGAAGTAATAGATCTATTTAGATTTTTCAGGGTTTTTTTTTACTTTTTTGGCTGTACTGAGAGCTGTACTCAATTATGGCAAGTTTTATCCATTTCTGTTTAGTTAGTAGCCAGGGAAATATTGTCCCATGTCAAAGTAAGAAATAGGAAAATGCAACTTTGATGTTTTTTTCTGAATTTCTATTTATGTATTACTGTTCATTCCCATTTAAAAGGACATGTCATTTTTATATCATTGTTAAAGTCATTGAATGAACACCATTGTCAAGTCATAACTGGTGAAAAGGGTTTGGTTTTCTGAGGCAGAGAAAAGATGAGAAATCATCTCAACTGTGGTATAGATAAAGACATAACTATCTCTCTTGTGATAGCAAATCTCTCTTTCAAAACTTTAATATTTTATATTAAAAAGTGAGATGGTAATATTAATTTGTCCACGATGTGCCTGATTGTTATATCAGTCTTTTCCAACCAAGTCCTAATGAGCCAGTTTGTTTCATCCATATGAACTGTTATCAGCAGAAGGTTGGAGGAATGGGGACAAAGGTTCATTTATTCATTCTTCACCTGATTCCACTTCCCAGCTCCACGGGAGCTGTCATAGCCTGTGTTGTTTCCCCCCCGTCCCCTGCTGGGAGTTGGGCCCCATGGGGCTGTTTGGAGAGTGGACAGCAGGCAGCTCTCAGCAGCAGGCCCTCCCTTTCCCAGTCTGGTCCTCCATCCTGAGCAGTGGTGGGGACACAAAATGAGAAGTTTCTGCAGTAGCTTTGTGCTATTCCAGGATTCTTCTCCCCAAGATGGTTTTCCTTGTGCTGCTATGATGGCATAAAGCTGTAAGGACTATCCAGAGCATCTGGCCTGTTCTCTATTTTTTTCCATTTCTGGTAGTTCTCTTTCTCCTATTTGTAGATAGTTTATTCTCACATTGCATCATAATTTTTTTTTTCTACAATCTTGCTTTGCTTTTGTTGCCACTTGGATGAATTCCACTCTGTATGTTGGCAAATGTAAACTGAAATTCACAGGTACCCTGACCTCTGAGGTGCCAGCTGTGTCTGAAAATGCAGTATCTGAATGATGCAGAGGTCAGGATTCTTCATTCTGTTTCTCTTCTATCAGCATATAGAATAAAGTGGCATAGCAAGGAAGATATCTCCAGCAGAAATTTAATTAGAGTTTTCAGTTAATTGTGTATATCCTCATCACTTACAAAATGACATTCTATATCAAGGAAAACATTGATTGAATCCTGAGCACTAGGTAAGCCTATTATTCAAACAATGCCTTGACAGAAATCTGTTTAAAGTATTTTCATGGCATTCGGAAGTAAAATGATTGTGTGAACACAGAGGCAAGTTATTACTAGCCTGACTTCTTTATTTGCTCCACAGTACTGCAAACCCCCAAATCATTAGCATTTATTCACTCTAATATTTTCAGGCCATTAAATACAAAAGGAGTTGTAAGTTGTGTGGCAAACAGCTTTTAAGGTCTCCTTCATTCTAGCCTAAAAACCTAAGAATTTGCAGTTCCTCCTCCCCTTTGCTCAGAAGCAGAACAGCTCCCACTATCATTCAGCTGGAACCAGAACAAACAACTGGGACAATAACCATGTGGCATCAGAAATCCTGGTGGCTCTCAGCTGCTTTGCTATCCAGTATTGTAAAGAATAAAGATAAAACGTATTAGGAGTGGGTAGGAAGGAGGTAATAACTCGCTTCCGTGTCCTTAATGAAAGCCTGTGTTTTTGTTTTAGATAGGGAATAAATTAACTGCATAGTGTCCAGAACAGAGGATTGTTTCTATGTGCTGGTTTAGAGCCTAACTTAGAGCCTAACTGCAAGATAATTGCACAGGATAATTCTCTGATGGTTTCTAGACAGAAATTGTTGACAACTGAATCCTAGACTAAGCCGATGCTTTAAAAATCTCATATTGCATGTACTGAAGGGAAAAATCTTTATTTCCAGAGCTATTGTAGTGCAGTGACCTGTAACTGGAAGAATTCCCTTCATTGCCTGTCTTAATTCATCACCATATGTGGGAGGGACTGTTGAAAAGTGAAGATAGGTTAGAAAAGAAAATTGGGGTGTTTTAGTGTTATTTCCACACTCTCTTCAGCACCTCCGCATTCCTATTATTTTCTGTTGGTTTCATAACATCTTAATTCATGGGATCAGAGCTTGGTTTTTTGATTAAAGATGGGTAAAATTTTGAGGATCTCTTGTGTTTCTGTTAGGAAAGTTACATCTTTACACAGAAAAAGAAGCCGTGGGCACTCATGTTCCCTTTTAATAAAGTTAAGGTTCCAGAAGAATGTGGGCTAATGTTCTCTATGTTTAATGCATGATTAATGCATGCCAAGGGAGTAGGCTCTGCATCCACCACAGCAAACCAAACTCCATAAGCAGGCTTGTTCAGTCCCTTCAGTAGGAGTGACCAAATGTATTTCAGGAACTCAGTGGACCACAATCAGTCTCAAGCAGACTGCCTGCCTTGTATACAGTGGAAAATACCAGCATGTTCTCTGCCGGGGATTCCCCCAGCGAAGTGGAAGTCCCTTACAGTAATAAGTCAGACTAGTTGTGTTTTGCACTTCTTTCCTAAAAATCCCAGCCAAAGAGCCTGATTTGGGCTGTATTTGGAAGGGATGAAGGGGAATGTCTGCAGTTTGATAAACCTAAATTATTCCTTCTGCTTTATGAAGCCTTATACACAGCTAGTGCCAATACAGCAGCTGCCAGTGGCTAAGTCCAAGGGCAAACAAAGGAAGAAAAAAATCAAACACTTTTTGTCTCTTCCTTGGTGGTACTTACTGCAGGGAAGAAATGAAATCTCATGCCTATAGGTCTAGTCTGAATCTGGCAAACTTCTCTCTGCTCTTTCCTAAGCCACATCTGTAGAACTTCAGGGAGCAGGAATAAAAATAACAAATGCTCATCTTCCTCAACTGCACAAAAGGAAGCAAGAAGTGAGTGCAGCCACTTCAGAGTAGGGACACACTCTCTTAATCACTCTAGAACTGTTCCCAAGGCTGCAAAGTCATGCAGAGGCAGCGGGGAGGACATGGGTGAGGCAAACATTTTTTTAGAAAGCTGGACAGCACAACATAGTAACACATATCTACTCCCTAAGTAAGCAGATTTTTTTTCCTGATTATCCTTAGCACAGTTCAGAGCCCTGAGCTGCACAGAAGTGGACTCTTGGACATCTTCATCTTATCATAATGGGTATTTGAAGGAATTTTGCTTAACCCTCTAACTCAGTTGAGAGCCTCCATAGCTGTATTTATTATTGTCTTTTAATCCAAGTGAACCCTTATTTATACAATCTTCATGTCTTACATAGGCATTTCTACCTCTGCAAAGTGCATGCTTCTTGCATTTTACAGTTAATTTGGAAAAATGGAAAGTAATTAGAGAGTCCAGCACACAGTTTCTCTTTGAAGCATTTCTTTGTCTCCATTTCCTATGTTTGGCAAAGTTTTGGAACTGGAACTCATAGCATGGGTGAGGACTAGGCCCACTAAGGCAGTTTGGTATCTTTTGCAAGATGCTGGAAAAGCTAGTGAAGTACACAATTCTCAGGGAAGGCCACACATTTAAAGGGAGATAGATTAGCAGAGCTAGATATTTAGACAGTGAAGGTCCACAAATATTTGGCTGAGTAGTTATCCACTTAACCTGGTCATTAGGAAGTGGTAGGGAGAGATGACATTGGCACAGAGTCTTCCACAAATATGGGTACACACCTCTGATTGGGACTTTGACTACAGGTAGATGAGAGTTGGTTAGAATATGATGCCAGTATCTCCAATGAGTTCACAATCCCCTGGATGTAGCAGAAAACCCTAGCCTGTCCAATCTTCTGCTGACAGGGGCATCACTGAAAATGTCGAAAGTAGAAATTTAATTTTGTCTACTGCCTGAAAGGAGAAAACTCCCACAATTTATAGCTCTCAGAAGTGTGTCCTAACCACTACAGCATTTTGGTGCTCGGCTTATTTGTTCTCTCTCATTGTGCCTCTTCTCTTTAAAACATACCTACATCTTCACTGGGTTGGAACTGAAAACGTGAGATGCCTAACAAACAGGCTAAAAGTCATTCTCTATCTTTTGATCTTTCACTCTTTTAATATTTAATGATCCCATTCAAAATGGAACGGCATTTGCAGGAGAGATTAGGAAGTCCCCTGTCCCCTTCCCACACCACTGCATGTTTTCAGGGTAGCAATGTGAGATAAAGAGTCCCTCCAGGAAAACAGGTGGCTTGTGCCTGTGTCTCTGACATCCTCAGTCAAAGGTCTAACCTCTTCACATTTCGAAGAGGTGGTTCTGCATGTGCTTTGGTGAAAGTGGGAATGCCTGCTCTGCTAGGACAACATCTTCATGTTAGATTACAGGATCCTTAGCTTGTGAATCATGATTGTCAGGGTCACAAATAGCTGTTAAATTGCTTGATGACATCAGGACTGGGTTTCTACTCATGAGATCAAAGGTATGACTTACTTAAACTGAGTAACCACAGTCCACCACTAACTGGAAAAATACATTAAAGTAACAAATTTTGTGTTACTGACTCAAACATGACCTGCAACTGTGCTCTGATGCACTAGTGAGATTTTCAAGCATCCAGTTCAGACCAAGTGGGACAAACAGACCTGACATGATGGGTAAATGGTCAGTCTCAGTAAAGACATTTTTGTTTGAAATTCCTTCCAATACAGTGCACTATGCTCTGCCCTGGACACTGGGAACCTCCCTCGGGATGAGGCTGACTGTTCTGGAGGTCTGACATGGAGCCCTGGGCAGGGTGGGGGAATCCCCAGGGGAGGCTGGACGAGGAGAATTGGGCTAGCAGGTGCCCTCAGGGCCCTTGACACTGTATCAGTTAAAACTCTTTCAACAGCCATGTATTTTTGCAAAAGAGCATTTTATTTTGTTCATGAGCACAATGACTATGATTCTGAGTGTAACATTTCTAAATTTCTTAAATTTACTTTCCATTTAGTTATGCATACATAAATCCTGTTTTCCAGAGAAGAATTATTATCTTGAAAAAAAAATGCTGTTGGGCAAAAGCAGAAATCAGTCACTCCCAGGAATGCCCACTAATTCAGCTAGATTATTATTATATTCCACAATCAGCCAGCCAGGGTTTATTATTCCTTTGAGACAATGGGAGGTATAATTTGGTTTTGGAGGAGTTTCAACATAGCTTTTCCCTCCTGCACGCCGGCAGCTTGGATTGCGCTGTGTTACCGGACCAAAGTTCCAGTGGCGGGGGATGCCAGCTAAGTGGCTTGCTGTGCTACATCTCTCTGGAGGTGAAATGCCATGGAAGCTGTGAGCTGCACAGCTGCCTCGGCATCTGCTCGCAGAGCCCGCAGATCTGAAACAATGGGCCAGAAATTGGATGGCAATTTAAATATAATGGTCTGCCCATTACTGGTAATTAAAAACCCATTGGTAACAGCCCAGAAGGTAAGGGAGGCATGTGAAACAGACACAGGTTTCCTCTCACCTGGGTGGACTAGGATAGACTTAGAGATCAGTGTGCTTCTTTTTCATGTGGTCCTACTGCAAACTCATTGCAAATAAATGGAAACATTTCCATTGGCATTAATGGATTTTGGATAAAATCCTAATTGCCGCTATAAAACCTTTTTTAGTGTTGCCATACATTATTTGCCGTGTATGTATTTTAATAAAACAGTCCTGAATGTACCGTAGGGAATATGCTCCTTAAAATCTGTCTCTGTTTTGAAACTCTAACAAGGGCAAGCCCTCTGACAGGAGACTTTAGCTTTATTTCTGAAGGAAGGCTTAAAGCGCTCTTTAATTTTATAGGGAAAATAGAGAACTATGCAAAAGTCTGTGGGTTTCTTTAGGGAGAACCTCACATGAGCATTTTCTTTATTCTTATTCATAACAGTTCTTTCCCTCAGCTGTGGCTTTGGTCTGGAACTCAAAATGCAAACCAAAACTGGCTTAGAAGCATCAAAGCTTGGGTGATGTGGTTTCATTTACTTCGTGTAGTTTGATCACCAAACCATATCTGTAGGCAAGTTTGCTCAAAACAGTATCTAGGTTAATTCAACAGTTAATGAACGTCATAGTAATGATTTTTATAAAAATGAACGAAGTTTTAAACTTACAATGCAGCTCTAAACTGGTGTAGTTTTATGTGGCATCAGATTTTGTTATAAGTGTTGTGGAGTAAGAATGGTCTTTTCTGGTAAAACATAAAATAAAAAGTAAGAAGAGCTACGATAACATGTGTAACTGCACAAATGAGCAACTTGTCCTCAGTTTCTCTCACAAAATGTACATAATAGTCACATGGATGTTAAAAACTTAGGCCCCCCCATCCCCTCAATATATGTATAGATTTATGATTCAGGTTTGAGATGCCAAATGTTAATAAAACTCTTGGAAGCATCAGTGAATGCTACATGCGCTTTAATTTTCCACAGCATAGCTGCAAAGGCGAATTGAACACCATTTTTCACTCCAGGAGCAGAAAAAATTATGTCTGACATCTCAGGTTGCAGCTGCATTCTTGGTAGCAACAATAATGTACAGTTTTAACAATGATACGGGAAGACAGAAATCCTAAGCAAACTCCAAATGATCATTATCAGAGTTTCAGACTAAGCTGGAACTTTCTTTTAGGTTGTTTGTTGTGTGTTTGTTTTGTGGCCTTCTCCACAGTGAACTTCCCATAATTGTATTGGCACCTAGCTAATGGCAGGTGAAAGTGCAGTGGCTGAAGCAGAAAAAAAAAGCCCCCATCTCTGCTGTCTTCCATAGGCACCATCCCTGTAGCAGGGGAGACCGAATGGCTTGTAAATTGGCTTCTGAACCTTGCAGTTCAGCATAAACCAAAATCAATGTTGGTTTACCTTAATAGGCCAGGCTGTAGGCTGTAGTGGTTTAGAGCTGATTCATGGGCTGTTCAGCTCCCCGCTGTTAGGAGCAGCGTCAGGGAGAAGTCTGGTAACCTCTGTAAGGATTCCCGTGAGAAGAGCAGCCAACACTTCAACACCTTCTGTTTAGTTTGTCACTATTTACTGCAAGCTGTAGACCTCTACCTATCATTCTTTTAGGTGGGTTCAAGATTGGGACCCACGTTACTCCCTACTTGTAGCAATGATTTAAGGCTGTATGCCTTGATGGGCTATCCCAAGGGCTCTCAGTTTAGATCCCTGTCTGGCCTTGCATCTCAGGGACACAGAAGAAATCAACCAACTAACTTTACTGCAAAGAAAATATTATTGAAAATATTTACTTCAAAACAGTAATCAGTCAACAACATGTTTCATTTACCAGATATTTCCCTTCTGTGTGAGTACCTGTCATCATTGTCCATAGTGGATACCTAAGTTTTTCAGATGAAGCCTGTTTCTGTTTTCTTTTTATTACCAGTTTTTCATATAAATACAGTAGTTTTTGAAACCCTTTTTCCCCTCCAAACCTCACTTTTTATGTTCTACAGCCACATCCTCTTGCAAAGAGTCATGGTACCAAAAGCACCCTGGGAGGGTACATGCCTCAACAAAACTTTCCTTTTCTTTTGCTTCCAGTCTTTTTCAGTTTTTCCATGTACACAAAGTACCAGGTAGCCTTCTGTCTGCTTCAGAGGACTCTTCACGTCGATACCTCAGAATCTATGTGAAAGTGAAAAACCACAGCCTATCTTAACTCCCCTTTGCTTTCTTGTGATGCTTCATACTTCATTGTCTGAATACAGGGATTGCTTCATAGCTCGCCTTCTGCAGCCACTGTGACTGTTAGGACAACTCTGTATAATGCCTGCCTTCCACATGATGTTGCCTTAAAAGGTTGTGATCCAAGGCAAAATGTGTCTTTCTGTGAATAAACTATTTTATCTCTCCTATCCCTTCAGGGAACAGATGATAATGTATTATAAATTTGACTTGTCTGTCAGCTTATGGCCTCATTCATTAACTTATTTAGTAGCAAACAGGTTTTGGCATCTGGAATGAAGTCCCCTTTCATTAACTACCTTGAGATAATGAAGATGGAGCTGAGTATTTTAAGCTTTAAAAATCTACAAGACCAAAGTTTAAAAAAGGCCCCTACAGCAAGTAGAGAAGAGGTGAACTAGGGAGAAAAAATTGTGGCGAGCATCTCACGTTTAATTCTGTTTGAGTAAGCCTCCCATTGTCATTTCTCTGCCTTTGTATTTACTTTTTGCTTTTTTGTCTCTTACCTTCTACTTTTCCCCTGGTTTTCTTTAAATAAGCCTTTCATACCTGAACAGCTAGCTATTTTCTCTCTTCCTTCTTCTCTTTCCTTTTCCAACAACTCTGTGTTTCTCTGTTGTCTCTTTACACACATTCTTTTTCTTGACTTTGTCCCTGGATAAGGTTCTTTCTCCCAATCCAGTCTTGTGATTTTTTTTTCCTTCCAGATGTGTGATTGTGTGCCTTAGTCCCTCACTTCACAAACTGCAACCCACAGACTGTTGATTGATGACTGATTGGGAGGCTGTTAATTAGATAACTGTATCAGATATCTGTACTCTTCCAGATATTGAGTATCTGAGCCCACCTTCTTCAAAGACAAAGCCTGTCAGATACTTATCTAGTATTATCTCCTGCATAAGTGTAGATGTTGTTATACCATCATGAGGGTACAGGTCTATGCAGTTGTGAGTAAAAGCAGCTATTTATGCTCCCTGCATGAAATCTGCTAAGACACCATCTACACTAAAAGTCAGAATTGCTAAAAATCTGAGGCAATCATTGAAATTGCAGCCTCCTCTATATTGGGACATATATTAATCTGGTAATGTAGTGCCCCCTAACCTCTTAAAATACAGCATTTATTACTAGATGGTCTTCCTTTTTAGTTTGAACACCTTGTGGTGGCCTTGTTTCATGCTTTTAACATACCTGGAAAACTCTAGGTAGAATTCAAATGTACAGCATGTAGCAGTCTTATTAATGACTGATTTCAGAAATGGAAAACCTTTCCAGATTGGCAGCAACTCCCAAAGATATTAGAAGTACTGTAAGGGAGAGAGTTTGATTAAAATAGGAATAGTACTGTCAGAAGAGAATCTGTAACTAATTATTATATTGTGGGGTTATATGGGTAATGGGCCAGGTATAAGCTATACATTAGATCTGAGCTGTGTGGATCTGAAGGGCCAAAACTAAAGTAACTGCCTTAGCTTTTCAATACTTTCTGCCCAAGAAAAGAAGGGCCTCAGCTGCTAGGAGACTCCACGTCTTTCAGTGTACTGATCAGCAAACTGGTCAGGTCAGCAGTGTTAGAGCAATGACATTAACAAGGACACTTGTCTCTTTGGGGCCTTTCTTCTACTGCTCTCTGAACAATACCTGTGTGTTCTGCCCTGACCCAGGCTGTCATTTTTCAGTTTAGCACAAATGCTTTGGTCCAAGGTGCTGTTTAAGTGACAAAATGGAATGCTTTGATAAGTCAGTCGTAGCATGGAGGGAGTCACTGAAATACTGAGAAAGAGTTTTCCTTAACTTTCAGCCATAAAAAAATTATTTCTTAAAGTCAGTTTACATGCAGAACAAAACCAATCTGACTAAACATGAAATGCCAATCACATTTCCAGAATCAATATCTTGGAATATTCTTTAATTATATTTCAGCGAGATTCACAAAATAAGCATAGATCAAGAGGAGAATTGTTTGAGCAAGCTAGCCCCAAGTATCTTATTGCTAATTGATTTCTCACTACATCTTCAACACACTTTCAAGGGGGGATTCTCTCTGTTCTGTAAAAGAAATATTTTTAGGTTTAAAAATTATGCATAAGGCCATAACTTATTTTGAGCTGAAATAGACCAGTTTTGGAAATGTGATATTATAGCAAGACTTAAGCATGCTTGATTCAGCTGGGTAGTGTGCCATTCCTTAGGGAATACTTCAAAGAGTGACGCAGAGCAGCAGCAACCGGGAGGATACAGACAATTCACACAGACTGCATGCTTTCACACCCTTGTCTCAGATCAGCAGTCCCAGATGGCGATCACCCAGAAGAGTCTCAATCTTTTTATATGCAATACTCTGCAGTCACAAAGTGGTTTAACACATAAACTCAGTAAACTCAGATGGGATTGACATTACCTTCAGTAGGCTGAGCACTCTTCTGCATCCACTTACTGAAGGAAATTAGCGTGATCACTTCAGGGACAGTTCATACCTCTGTAATTAACAGTAGCACAAAGTGGCTACAAGGACACATTCCTAAACATTGCTGAGGGAGGGATCTGGGCCTAGGAAAATAATATACAACTCAACATCTTGAAGGTTAGCAAATATAATAATCAATTACACCAGTGTAAATCTGTGAGGTACATGTCATCATAGATTTGGTACTCTCAGTAAAGAAAATAGCACAGTTATTTTGGCATCTCCTCTGCCAGAGTGAAGCACTCAGCTTTGCTCCCAGTGGGCATCAGTTAGCAATATTTATTCCTTCATGCAGGTTAAGCCTTAGCTTTTTTATCCCTATCTTACCTCAAACCTCTTGAGAATGTACTATGACAGCAGAAATAGATGTAAACGAGTGTCTAGTCTGACTATTTTTTGAGGTGAGTTGTGGAAGCAGTAAGAGTAGAAAGGATATGAAAAAGAAAAAGGTAATATTTCTTATTTTCTATCCCTTATATACAAAAATTAAACAACTTTTTATTCTACTAGTTCAACCTGGTCATTATAGATTTGGTTGTCTTTATTACTGTGCAATATGATTCCACATGATTTTCTACCCCGGTGAAAAATACATTTGTCCATTTCTTATGGTGGGTAGTGTTTGCCTGGGTGATCCCATTGGTGTACAGACTGAATCTCCAAACTAAAGCACTTCTTGGCTGAAGTCACCATTTACAGCACCATGATAACATGAGTCTGTTCCTCACAGCTGTGAAGCCAGTGTGGCTTCCGCTACATCAAACATCTTTACACCATCCTCCACTGTGTCTTTACTTCCACTGGGGTCTCTGAAGCATAATAATTCCTGATAATGGAATGCACATGTTAAACAGACTATTAATTAAAACAAATCTCATTATCAAAAAAGACTATTACTAAAGCACCACATTTTCCCCATGAAATCAATGGAATTCCTCCACTACTTTCTGGTACTTCTAGAATGCCTCTCCATCCCATTTCCTATAATTTAAAAATAATTTTACAGTGAAAATACATTTTCTCTAATAACTTGCAACCTTTTATAAAATGATTCCATTAAAAATTCTGCTTTAATAATTTTTTCACAGCAAAGAAGAGATACTAAACCATGTAATTCGTATTCATGACAGCAGGCATCATTGCATCCAGACAATGCTGGGAAAATTTTGTGAGACAGAGATAGGCAAATCAATTATAATGAAACTTTTGTTTACCGGCTTCTTCTTGTTGGATTTTAGTGTCTGGACATATAACATGCATGTATAAGCTGTTTTGGAAGTATTTAAAATCATTTGTGGGACTCATCAAAAAATAAATTAGTCTGACATTTGCACTTTTGGGATTAGATTAAGCCGTCTGCTCTGCCCCCCTTGTGAAGCGCAAAAGAGAAGACTTTGGCTAGAAATGAGCAGTTTAGAGAAAGCCAACATGTAAGAGTTGTGGACAGATCCACTTTAAAATTTTAACAAATGTCATAAGTATTCTTTTATTCAGACTCTGAGAAGCTTTGGAGACAAAAAAAAATACAAGCATTAGAAAAAGAAGCAAGGAAAACAGGAGTAATTTCCAACTTTTTGTAAGGCAGTTATTATTGTGGCTCCTAGCTATTACATTATTTAGACCTTCCTTCTCCTCCTGGGTGCATTGGATTTGTTTTATTCCATCCATGCAAATAGTGTTGGGATCATCAGAGCTCATATTTGTATATTATAAACATTAATTGCACTGTTTTAAAACAAAGATCTTCAATCAGCCAGACCAGGTATAGTTACAGCTGGGAATCCTGAGCTGCTTATTTAAACAGATAATTTTTTTCAGTTCTAAAGACTGTATTCACTTGTGTGTTCTGGGAGGAAGAGAGTTAAAGGCAGAGATGTAAAAGATACTGGATCAAATCAGATATCTTTACTAACTTGACATTTGGACAAACACACTTTGCCAGTAGTAAAGATTTGAAGATCTGGCCCATAACATTTCTTACAATAGTAGACTGTATTTTGTTCTTGGCAGAGCACCAAATCTAATTTACTCTGAGTTTACAGGAAAAAAAATACAAAAGTGTTCTGCCTCCCATTTGTTACAGCAGCATAATCAGCAGTGAACTGTCACTCTGAACAACAGCAAAAGAACCAAAAGAGGAATGCTCGGCTCTGCCCGTGCTGGTGGGTGACGTCAGGAAATCGCTGCTGGGTGACGTCAGGAAATCAGTCTCCTGAGGACAAACAGCCAGCAAGCAACCAGCCTTTGTTCTACTCTTCCCCCCCCTCCCTCCTCTTCTGGCACATCATCTTTAGCAGACAGATAAAATGTTAACAAAACACTGGTGTTTACATGTGTTTTCCACTTTGTCTTCAGAACCAAGCAACAATAACCGGGAGCCTCTTTCTGACTTGGCTTGAGTGCCAAGGACTGCAGAGCTGTACCACAAGTGACTTCATATAAAAGTGCCTGCAGATGCTATGCAGTGGCAGAGAGGGCTGTGAGAGAAGGCTGTGACAGAGGGCTGTGGCATGTTACTGTGTGGCAATGGTTCCTTGTACCTAGGGCTCATGGATAGGGAAGAAGGGCTCCTTGGTCAGTGCAGAAATGCAAGGAGCCAAAGCCAAAGGCAGTATCATGCCAGTGAAAATCTGCCCAATTCTCCATGGGGAGGCTCAGGAAGCCACTGCTTTTCCAAGCAGTAATAATTTGCATGTAGCAGCCTGTGCACCTAGATATCTCCCAGGAGCAGAGGATCAGTGGCTGAATGCTGGCATAAAACTCATGGGACTGGTGTGAGAGTTCAAGCATTATAAATATGCAGATGTCCGATGCTTGAAGGGGGTGATATGCCTCGCCTCCATTCCTTTATTTTGAATAACACTGAGTGCCGTTTTTGAAGGCAGACTGTCTGCTTTCTAAAAGACTGCCTACAGGAGCTCAGCCTGAAGGCAGGATGCCCTAATCAGCTGCCTCCAACAAGGCAATGGCTTAAGTTCCTGCTGAATTTCTGCAGGCAGCGTGGAGCAGCCTGCTTTTACAGATACCATGGAAGTCCAGTACCCTATCCTTTTTGAAGCACTGCCTTTTCACTTTACTTTCTCTAAAAATAAAGTAAAAATCCCATAGAATTCAGGCATGTTTCTCTAGTTTTATGTCAGCATCATCAATTCCAAAGTCTGGCACACCATCCTTTCACTGTTATGCTTTTTATGATGATTAAGCACATGTATTTTTAAGGTAAGGCTCTCTATTGTCTCCCCTGTGATTTCCAGTATTGGCTAGTATAAGTCTTCTTGTATGTCCAGCTACTCATCTCAAAGGATAAATTACCAAGGAAGCAAGAAATGTTGAAGGAATGTACATCCCAAATCAACTTGAGGAGACAGGGTTTAAAAATACAGTAATGGAGAAGAAGCTTCTTCACAGACAAAACCAATGAGGTGGTGAAGAGTCCCATCATCTGGGCCTGTTTCCGCAGATTTCTTTAATTCTCCTCCAGGCACATCAGTATCTTAAGAAAGAGGAAACACGTCTATCCTGGCCCACTGTGTTCAAGTCAAGTTAGTTCAGCTGTGGTTTGGAGATTTGTGAATTTCTGTGCCATTTGTATGGATGCAGTTTAGCCCAGGATAAAGACATCTAATACAGAAGAGGTGACCATCTGCTAAGCCATAACAGATTTGCAATTCCCTGCTGTAGAGCTCTGTTTTCCTTTTTGGCCTTGTACTATATAATTTTGATGCAGATTTTAAAATCTTTATTTGCTAATAAAAAGACAGCAGTTTCCACTGAAGCAACTCTGACTTTGTGTTCAGAATCTTTTTGTCTGGTGTCCATTGAAGCACCACTATCAGCTGTAAAAGTTCACACTCGTTTGGGGTTCTTGGACTTGAGGTATTCTATTCTGTTGTTGGCTTGGGTTATTTGGGATTTTTTTGCCAAAGGTTGTGGGAAATTGATTAAGCCCAGTGCTGTTTAATATCTTTACCGATGATTTGGATGAAAGGATTGAGTGCACCTTCAGTAAGTTCACTGATGACACTAAGTTAGGCAGGAGTGTTGATCTGCTGGAGGGTAGGAAGCCTCTACAGAGGGATCTGGACAGGCTGGGTCAATGAGCTGAGGCCATTTGTGAGAGGTTCAACAAGGCCAAGCACTGAGTCCTGCACTTGGGTCACAACACCCTGCAGTGCTACAGGCTTGGGGCAGAGTGGCTGGAAGTCTGCCTGGTGGAAAAGAACCTGAGGGTGCTGGTTGACAGCAGCTGAACATAAGCGTGCATGTGCCCAGATGACAAAGAAGGCCAATGGCATCCTGGCCTGGATCAGCAATAGTGTGGCCAGCAGAAGCAGGGCAGGGATTGTCCCCCTGTACTCAGCACTGGTAAGGGCACACCTCCAATCCTGTGTCCAGTTCTGGGCTCCTCAATTCAGGAAGGAGATTGAAGTGTTGGAGCAGGTCCAGAGAAGGGCAGTGAGACTGGTGAAGGGTCTGGAGCACAAGTCCTGTGGGGAACAGCTGAGGGAGCTGGAGTTGTTTAGCCTGGAGAAAAGGAGACTCAGGGTGACCTTACTGCTCTCTACAACTGCCTGAAAGGAAGGTATAGTGAGATGGAGATCAGTTCTTATCCCAGGCAGCCAATGATTGGACGAGAGGTAATGGCCTCAAGCTGTGCCAGGGGAGGTTCAGTTTGGATATCAGGAAGAATTTTTTCACTGAAAGAGTGGTGAAGCATTGAAATGAGATGTCCAGGGTGTTGGTAGAGTCACCATACCTGAAAGTGTTCAAGGAATGACTGGACGTGGCTCTTAGTGCTAAGGTTTAGTTGGCAGAATGGAGTTCAGTCAAAGGCTGGATCTTGTGGGTCTTTTCCAACCTTGATGATTCTATTATTCTAATGCAGTTTTTTCTTAGCCCTCAGAGGGAACAAAAATTCTGTCCTACAAACTACCGTGATAAAGAATTCTGAACACCTAAACTGTCAAATTTTGTTCCTTAATACTTCTTGTTATCAGATGTGGACTGAATAGTTCCCACAGTTACACTTTACTCACATGAGGTTCTCGTTTGACACCAGTCATATATTTATATTAATGCAATCTTGCTATGTGTCTTTGTGTATCTTTGCATTTTGAAGTCTTCAGATGAAACAGAAAAAAAAGGCATTCACTCACTTTATTAGCACAGCAATCAGATTTTCAGAGTTTCACAATAACAGGAGAAGCTTGAAAAGTAATTAAGAGATTCTCAACACAGCAGGAGTTTTTGTTGAAGGAGAAAACTAATTCAGACTGTAGTTTGCAGATATAAGAGAAGCTGGGGCTGGAGTCCAAGAGACTCCTAATCTTCAAGAAAAGTAGCTGCTCTGAAAGCTGTGGGGAGGGAGAGGTCATTCGTATACTTTCACTTTCCTTTAAAAGAAAGCAAACTATTAGGAGCTTATCTAACAATTAAAACATCTGCTTCACAAAGGAAAAGCACATGTCAGCTTGCACTGCCTTGATTGAAAGGATGCATTTTATTATATAAGAACTTAGAAATATAAAAAGTATTACATGAATTTGCGTTTGTAAGGAACAAAGTTGATTTCCAAAGATGAAAAACAGACTGTACATATGCCTTTGAGAAAGCACCCAACCACATGAATGACTGTTTCCAAATGCACATTTATTTAGATGTAACCAGATCCCGTAAGTAATGCGTGTGTAAGTCAAACCGGAGATTTTGGTGTTTGGCTTTGATTTTATCATAACGTACTGACATTTTCAAAACTGTGAGTCTTCTAAACTTCGTTTTTCCCTGATGCAGATATAGAGGGTAATGAAGGCAACAAATAACTCATTTGTAAATCTTTGCTATCTCCTACTATTCGTGCCTCCCTTGTTACTGCTTTCCCTATCTCATCTGCCCTTTTATGTGGCTAGCTGCTACTCTCCTACTGCTTTTATTCTGCAGTTCAAACATAGGTTTCTTTAATGCTTTTCAGCAACTGTGTTTGAATTTAGGCTTTTGTTTTCTAAAAAGTAGGAATTATGAAAAACTGCTTTAATAGAAAAAAATTGGTGCTGCCTCTTGTGCTAAATAATGTACTGATACAATTCATAATGTGGTTTCATTTCTTTAAGTGTAATAATTACCTTTTAAAATGTGCATGTGGCCTAATCTTTTTATAGTGTATGATAATGGAGGAGTTTTATATGACTCTCAAGTGATGATAAGGATGTACATTGTAGATTATTGCTCTATCACCATGCATTTGAAGAGAGCTCCCTTATGGCAGTAAAATAATAATAGGACTGATTGCCTTGTCCTAAAACCCCCTGGAAAGCACCACTCTGCATTATTTTAGGACATAATACAGAGATTTGTTTTCCTGTGGGCTTCTCTTAGCTGATAAGGACATTCACCTGACCTGTGGAAGGCACTGTCATCAGCAGTTTTCTAGGTCTCCTAATCCACACCAGAATCCCCTTGCCCAAAAGCTGTGCCTTGGCTCTTACTTTCTCATGCTCTCTAGAACTGAAGGGAAGGAGAAACATATGGAAAGAAGCAGAAAATTAAAATACATCATAGGAGGTCAGTGGGAAACCAGTGTGTACCCACTTTTTGCTTTTATCCCCTCCCATCACTCTCTACTTTCAGAGAAAACTGCTCTTCAGGCATGTGGCATTTCCTACAGGAATGAGTGTGTCTGGGCCAACTCCACTCAGTTTTATGGACTGTAATATCTAGATTTGAGAGTTTCTTTCACTGACCAAGTGCCATGTCATTTTTAACCTGCAATAGCTAAGAAATCTGTATTGAGGAAGTACATTTTAAAATGCTAATAGAAACTGAAAACAGGCAATGATTTTGTCAGAAACTTCTATTTTAAAAGCGGGACAAATCAGACAGTGTTGCCAAACTTCTTCCATTAGGCTCTTGTTGCAGATGTTGATCAACGGTAGGAATTGGTCATGAGGACTGGGACAGAAAATACGACCAAACGTGATTCTACACATCAGCACTGTATTTGCATGTGTAAACCTCTTAATATCCATTTCAGTTACCACTATAAACCTATACCCAGCTCATCTTTATCTCAACTGACTCAGCCTGCTAGTCACCTTAGTCTAGTGATATCTGTTTGAGTTGTAAATCAGAAAAGAAATATTGTTGCCACCTAAATTTTACAGGGCACTCAGTTTATCCAGATTTAACACATTGAAGCTTTTCAAGCCAGAATCACAAATTGGTGGAAAATGCACAAAGTGAGCACATGCAGTAGCGTACCCATCCTTTGTCCCACAGACATTGATAAAAGGATGTGTGTGCTTTTCCAGAAGGTGCTAAAAGGAGCTCAAACTCTCATCACTTCTTCTTTTCCTCTCTTGCCTACAGGAATTTATGCCATGCTGCTCTGTTGCTGAATTGAGTTCCCTGCAGCCCTAAAAGAAGATTTCTACTGGTTGCACTGCAGAGTCAAGCTGGCAGTCTATGTATTAATACTTCTAGTCATGTGGAGTGCTCTCCTGAAACCATCATATCCAGATGTTCTGAGACCATGGGGAGAATCTCAGGTTTATATAAACCTCAAAGAAAATGTTTCAAAAGTGAATCCTGTAGTTTCAAAATCCTTAGTAAAAGCACTCGCCCCTCAGTGTCAGGCATTTCAAGCCACAGTAGTGATTTTTACCTCACCGTTTTTGAATGCTTGGGGAAGTTGCATCACTACTGCTGCTGCCTTAGGCCTGTTTAGAGGAATTGGGTTTAAGGTTAAATCAAAGTTTGAGGCTAAATCAAATTTTGTAGGCAAAATTCTGTTGCTTCTTTTGTGGTGTCTTTCACTTAGCTCTGGTTCTCATCTGTTCTAGTTAACCCCTAATTGCTGAGGCGATTTAGGGTGAATCCTTACTACGGGCTGTTTTACATGAATGAGAGAAGGGCTGGAAAGAGGTCAGGATTTCATTGATATAATCATATCTCAGGGTTTGCAAAAGTTTACCATTGCTGGGATTCAGTCAGTATCCTTGACTTTGATTTGAGGAGGCTGCTATTCCAACACAATGATTCACAAAAAAAAAAAAAAAAAAATCTATGAAAATTTGGAACTCATTCCAGCCAGGAGTTCAGGAGTTCAGAGTATATTTTGATTTCTCAGGGTTCACTGTAGGTTTTCAACTGGTTGGTTCAGAAGTTTTCACCTTCCCTACCTTCAGATGTCTACTATTTCTTTTAGAAAGACCTAGAAGTTTTGTAATAGTGCTTCTTCCATACTCTTGAAAACTACATACCAAGCTGAGGGACTGTGATATCTTTATTCCGATAATTTTAAAAATGCACATATTTCTTACATGAAAAAGGTAGAGTCACACAAAGGATTGCTTTCAGTTGAGTGGTTTTTATTTCCTGCCTATAAATTTATGACATAGCTCAGAGATGACATAAGTCAATAGCTGGTAACGTAGTAACTATGGAAAGAGACCTGGCAGAGAATAGTCCTATGCTGCTATTACACCTGGAATGAAACCACCTTGTGCAAAAATGACTCACACATGTAGGGGAGACAAGTCTTGGAGAAAAGGTGTCTCTATACCTGCATCCTACAAGTGATGGTTTGTGGAAACAGTGCAGTGGTCTTTAAAATACCCCGCTAATTTGTTGTGCTGTCTGGCACTAGATGAACACTTGGTGCATAGTGAAGTTATACTGGAATTGAGACTGGCAAATCTTCCTATTCTCTGCTGTTTCTTTGGTTTTTTTACCCTGTAACTGGTTTATACATGATTGCCTTCCTCTGCTGTCCTACCCTCAGCCTCCAGGGCCATGTTTGTGGTTGGTGTATGAAGAGCAGGGGATGAGGAATTGTGCTCTAGGCTTCCTTCAGGGGATAAGGGCAACAATCGCTTCACACAAACTTCTTTTGATGACATCTGGATTGTAGCTCATTTAGGGAAAATGCATATAAGGTAGATTTAGATTGGATATTAGGAAGAAATTGTGTACTGTAGGGGTGTTGAGGGACTGGAGCAGGCTGCCCAGAGAAGTTGTGGGTGCCCCATCCCTGGAAGTGTTCAAGGCCAGATTGGATGGGGCTTTGAGTGACCTGGTCTAGGGAAAGGTGACCTTAATTGTTTTTCTTTTAAAAAAGTGTAATGAATGGCAGTGTTCAAATTCATTAAGAATAAGATTTTCCCCTATTACTTCAACACCTTAATGTTCAACATTATCATATGCATAACAGCATGGTACATATTAAACAAAGAAGTTCATACTGAGTCAAATAATTTACATAATTATTAGCAGGTCTCTTTGCAAGTTGTACAACCTTTAAAAAAAAAACAACAAAAAAGCTGAAGAGTGTAATCTCCTTTTTAAATGCTGCAGAAGCCATTTTATATTTCTGAGACTTGGGAAATCCCACTGTCTCTTTATGAGATACATCTAGGGATAATCTAAAACTGGAGTTAATTAGTGTAGTGTTTATTATTCTGATGTTAATATTATTTTTCCACTCATAGCTCTTGTTTGGGTACATCTATTAAAGTGTTATGTGTTACTACACATCAACTCAGACCTAATCCACCATGTTCCAATGTATCCAGTTGCTTTCTGTGTGGGTGTAGCTTCCTTGGTTTAAATAGAAGTAGGTTTAATTGAGTGTTTAAGTGTTTACAGTGTACAATAAAGGTATAAAACATTAATAGTGTTTTTGCTAAAATGTACCTCTAACATTATTCCTTTTCCCCAGCTGTCAAACACATACTTGATTTTCTTATCACTTTACCTCAAATTATTTCAGCATAGCTGTCCCAAATATTTTGCAGTTCATATATAAATAAAAACATGCTTTAAGTAACCTTCTTAAATTGTTGAGCAAGCACATCACTAAATGGAGAACAATAGATAAATAAAAAGAAAATCCAGTCAAACAGACTTACACGAAACCCAGCCAATGAACTATACCTCCAGCATAGATATAAAGCTCCAGAGTACATTGAGGAGGTGGATAATGAAGGACTGAAGGGCCACTGTCCCTGTCTTTGTGCTTTTGAGGATAGCTTTACCATAGTGCACCCAAGTATGTTTCAGTGGGCACTGAGGAAGTTTGTAGACACTGATTTCTCACTAACTCCAGAAGCCAAGGAGTGAGCTATTGGTAACTGGAAGCTCTTTTGCCCCATTCCCTTCCATGTTGGTTAAAAACAAGTTTTATTTACAAGGTTTTATTTGCACCTGGTCAGTCCATGATCTGATTCACCATAGAGCCAGAGAAACCTTTGCATAACCCAATTGAAACATTCCTAAAGGAACAAAAAGCAAGAATTACCTATGTTGGCATAGCTGCCAAAAGAAATGAGCTTCAGTTTCAAAATAGCTTCCTTACTATGGACAGCCGAGCCATGGCCTTGCTCCGAACTGGCATGAGAGGGGCAAGGGGGACCCTCTTCATTTTTGTAGAGCAGGAGTAGCAAGAGGCTACTTTCACAGCTCTCTGCTGTAGCAGCAGGCTTTTCCCTGGAGAAAAGCACCTGGAAGGAGGGGAGGTTGGAGATGAGCCTTCCAGTCCTTACTCTCTCTGGAGTGACTGGCTGGGAGCTGCCGCTGTGCTTGTCACATCCCTGCTCCTCCCGAAGGGCTGTTGACAGGATCCCGAGAGCACTTTGTTCACACGCTATTGACATTCATGGTGCGCTTCACGTTTCCCAGAGTTAATGATCCGGATTGTCTGCAGATGCAGGCAGACATCGCTGCTCAGACCTGCGGTGCTGATGAGCTAGTTACGAAATACCATGTTTCACCTAGAGTGACTAAATACATATAAGGTTTGTGAAAATTGACCTTTCTTGTTGGATGAGTTTCAGGAAAGAGTTTTTCACTTAATCTGGCTTGAATCCAGGCCAAATTGGTATGTGTGTAAGTCTGGACTAAGCAAGTAATTCTGAACAAATTATTTATTCAGTGAAGATAGCTGCTTTTCCTCACTGGTATATAGTTCATGGACAGACTGTGAAACTCTTTAACTTACTTGTAATTCAAAGTTATTCATACATTTCTGCACATAATAATTCTTGGTCTAAAACTATTTATGAAAAGATTATCAGTGCCTGCCATGAAGAGACATGAAGGAATGGAAATTATGTCTGGTTCAGAATCAGCTTGAAAATGTAGATGGATATGCTCTAATGTGAAGAAACTCTTCACTGTTCAGTGAATGTGACTGGTTTTCCTCAAATCATTTATTTGACAGCCCAGTTTTTCTGGCGTTTGACCAGCTCCATAATTCATAGAGAATTTCCCTTCCCCCTGCCCATCATTTTCCCAGCTTTGCTGAAAGCCTTGCAGCCAGACAGCTGTTCTGAATGAAGTGTATATATGGCCTCATATTGGTTCCTAGTAAATAGGTACACTGGTGGGAAACCACACACAGTACCTTGGGGCCATCTTTGCAGAGGACAAAAGGACATGGACATTTGCCTGCCCACTTTGTAACAGAATTGGCCCCTCTGGTATGAGCTGCAGTTAATAAACATTAGCATAGCAGCATGAACTTTCTGGTGTGAAGGGCAACACCTGTACCTGCTGTGCTGTCAGAACACTGCTAGCATGCAGTACCTCTTAGCATCCCTTAACTGCTCACAAAGAGAAAGGTGAGGAGAGAGACCTGCTCTTTCCATTCCTATTTCTCTCCTGCGTCTGGGCAGAGCTCATCTGGGCATTGCTCACTGAATCCTTCAACTCTTCTGCAGAAAAGCTGGCACTGCCTGGAGTTTCTGCTTGGTGTCCCAGACCAGGGACCTTCAACTCCCTTTTCTCCAGTGGTAACATAATTCCTTCAGTTAACCCTTTGGTTAATCTCAAACCAACAAGACTGATTCCTTTCAACTCCATCATCTTTCCTCCCTTCACTCTCCACTACTCCCCTCCTGCACCCTTCACCTTGTTCTTTTACCTGCTTCACTTACTTCTTTTTTGGTTTTTATGATTCATAGCTTTTTGCTTTAGCCTTTGCTATTTCAGGGAGGAGGATGTCTTTCCTGGCCCCGGTTAGTGCTCTGTCAAGGTCTGGCTTATTCTTTATAATATATCCCATTTTTTTCTTTATTTTATATTACAATGGAGCCTCCAGCTGGTATTAATAATCACTGAAAGGAGAGTTCCTACCCAAAGAATTTAGAATGCAGATGAATTAATTCCACAGGTTAAAGAGATACATCCTTTTATAAACATACTGCATTCAAAAACAGTAATTAAAATTATTAAAAACCTCATTTGGTTGTATCAGGATTATAAGTACTAATATAAATACTAATTTAGGTAATAGACCATTTTAAAGATTCTTGTTTGCCTGTAGGTTATTTTTATTCTCGCCTTGCAAGATTTTTAACCTATCTTCAGTGTTGCAGGGCAGTAATAAAGTCAGCTATCCTGGATCTTATCTTTATTTTAAAATACCTTATTCTTTCTCAGCTCTGCTTTTGTGGTTCTAGTAGCCCTCTGCAAAATAGAATAAGTATTTTCATTCAGTTCTGCAGGTGGTGAAAGACATAAAACATTAGAATGGGTCCTTTAACGCAGCTGTAAACTAAACTGATGCTTGTAAACTGAAATACTGCAGTTTTGTTCACCCTGAATTTTAAAATAGTTTCATGAAGTAATTGAGCCTTCAAGGATCTGGATTTTTTAAACTCTATTATATTATTATGCAGTTGCCACAGGGGGAGCATATGGTTGCTGCCAAAAATCTAAAACTGGAATCTTGGATGTTAAACAGATAAGATTAAGTCATAGATTTCAGCTGTACTAGAAGCAAGCACAGCATTCATCTGAAGCATGTGACAGCTATGTCCTGGAAAACTGTTCCTAGACAGACATTCTTGCCTGCTTACATAGACTGAAATAGGCCATTCTCATTCATTCAGTCTACTGAGTTTTAAACACCTCTGTAGAACTATTTGCTTGAATGTTTTTCCCATTTTCCTGAAGTGTGGCATTGCTTCTTTAAGGAGACTTATAAATGAAGCCATTCACCTAAGATGGTTATCCTATTAAGGATTTCTGCTTTTTTTATTGGTTACTGAAAACACACCATGACATTCAGGTTTTAAGACTTACTTTATCTTAATTCTAGTAATTAATGTGTTTGAGTCTATGTTGGGTCACAGGTATCAGTTTGTGTGCATTCTGTGTTACATTTTATTGTGCCCTAAAACATGACAGGCATTGCACTGAACAAAAGAAAGTTATAATCACTTCCCTGAAGAATTTACTATCTGACTTTAGATTAAAAAGAGAGTAATAAACAGCAGGAGGAGATGGAGTGAGGAACTACCTCACACATTACAGCAGTAAGATCAAGCTGTTAAGCTGCTGGGGCTTGTAAACACCTCGATTGCTTAACTAAATGGTTTATTTAAAATAATTATGATCAGTGAGCCACTAATTGTAGGCACCACCAAAATGAACTCAAAAGGAGGGATTTGAATGAAAAGTTCAAATTCAGTGAACCAGAATCAGCATTGCATCCCCCAAATCAGGCACCATGAGACAGAAAAGCTTGCTGGAGAGGTAGGAAAGTGGGACATCAAGACTGATGTCACTGGTAAGTGGAGAGAGCAAACCTCTATACACAGAAAGCGTGCAGTTATGCAGGGCACTAAAGGTGAGAGCAGACAGTTTAAATCTAATGTGGTGGATAAAGGAGAGCTAGTGGGCTGATTTAAAATGGATTTAAACGTCTGAAGTGTTCCAGCTGACTTAGCAAGGTCGGCCCCAGCGTGTTAGGGAAAGCGTGGACCTGTCGCCAGGTGGAGCAGACTGACAGGAGAGGAGGCATGTAGCTTTCAGGGATAGACCCTGGCAGGAGTGCTTATCCATTGGAGCAGAATAAAAGTCTGAAGATTAGTCCATAAGCACTGAAGGAGTTTTTTTACCTAGACTCCCATCACCTCTCCCTCATCACTACAGTAGCACACCTATCCTCCTATCGTGGCTGCACATTAATAGCCCTCCTGAGTCTCCTTTCTACAGTGTTTATGCTGAAATATGTATTGGAATGGTGTCCAAGTGCTCTCTTCTAGATTACATGTGGTTTGATGGCTCTAGTGCACTTCATACCAGGTAAATGTACATTGCAGCAAGTGCCATGTTTACTCAACAGTGACAAAGACTGCCCAAAAAGGTGGCTTGAACTGATCTTCACATAAAGATAAGGCCCAGTGACAGAACTGCACTTGGACATCTTTGATGTTGCTGTCCACAGTCTGTATAACACTAACATGAAAAATCAAGCAGCACTAAAATGCAAACATGCCATTGCTCCATCTAAATAAAACCCACTTCAAACCACTTGGTAAAGAAGAAACTTGGATGTCCCAGATGGCTTAGTTTTTGTGCTATTGCAAATCCCCAATCGTCTATACCTCTCTCTTTGATGGTCTCAAATGGTTAACATCTAGACTTTATTATGTTACTGAATCTTGTATGTTGTCAGGCAGCACCACATCGATTAAATCACACTCAGGAGAGAGCTAACCACAAAGCCATAAGCATACTTGACAGGTCATTCTTGCTTGAGCCTGGTTTCTTCTGTATAAAGATTAAAAGTCTTGTCACTGATGGTGAAGAATGAAGTACATGCAAAACAATGGAGCATCAATAACTCATAAAAAGCACTTAACAGAAGTGGCAGAATTTGAATGAGATGCTGTATATATTAAACAAAATAACACTAGTAGTAATGTTGAAGATTAAGAGTACTGTAAAATAGTTTCACTAAACATTGAATGCAAATACTAATTGACAGTGATTGTTCATTTCAGTGATGCACGAGTGTAAGAATTTTATTTTTATTCAGCACTGCACCGAAAGCAGCCAAACAAAACCTTCGCATTTTGCATCACTTCTTTCCTGAATATTCCCTATTAACAATATTTTAAATTACCAGGTTCTCATTCTCTGTTCTGCTGGGTCAATTTTGCTGTGCTCTTTTAGAATAAAGCAATCCTAAAACAGGCAATCTGCCGAGCAGATTCTTGACTTCCATGGTGGCACCTACTTTATTCCTGTATCTTGGTTACTGGTATAGGAGTTTTGGCTTTGGAAAAAAGACTATGACCAATATACATTTGCATTAGAATTTACTTCAACCTTCTGGCCTGCTATAGGAAGCTGGCGTAAACTACAGGTGCATTCTCAAGCAACGAGGAAGCCAATTGGCTGAGTTATGACTTGTTCAGAGGCCCATTCTTTTAGTCAGGTAGCCCTGAGGAAGAGAGTAGAAGCATCCCAATACTTTTTACCTACCTTCTGTCTCTGCAGGCTTCCATCAGGTGAACAGAAACCTTGAATAGGGGAAGCATCTGAGATCTGCATTTTTCCTCCTTCTGGTGTTTTCGATTCTGAACTCTCGTAAACGGGAGGCAGTCCTGATGGTTGAAAGGCAGCCTATGCTGGGGATCTACTTTGGGAAATAAATGGCAGTGATTTAATTGGACTTAACAATATTCCTATCCCATAACACACATGAAGAGGGAAAAGAACCCAGGATTTTATTGGCAGCTCCTGAAGCTTATGTTTTTAAAATGTAGTCTTCAGCTGCTGGATTTGAATCAGGAGCCAAGACTGAAAAGAAGGCTGACAAACACAAATGGCTTGAAATGATGATTTTTGGGGGGAAACTTTCAGTCCAGAAATACCTTTATTTTTATGGTATGCTAACACAACTATGAAGCTGACTTAGCAAGCCTTATATCTTTAGGTTTCCATTAATTATAGAGAGCTGTACACTTCCACAGGAAAAAGAAAGTGGAGCCACGAAATTGAAAACATTGACCTGCAGCTTCTTGATAATCTTTATCTGAGAACAGGGCTGTCTCTCAAGGTATGTGGAAGAACTCTTACAAATACAAAGAGAAAAGTGTTCCTTCCGTAATTGAATAATCTAAATGACTACTATGGCCTCCCTGTGGATTTCCTATCCAAATGCCAGCTCATCCTGTTCGTGATTACCCTGTGAGACCCAAAGAGTTCACAACCTGCAGTGGGAAGACTGCAGAACATGGTAAAAAGGATCCTAGAAAAACCGAGACTGCTTCACCACATTATTATTATTTAATAGATTATTAAATTGCAGGCATCTGAGTGAAGATGCTCATAAGGTTATGCTTTCCATGTCCTTCTTAAATTGTCAAAGGATTCAAGTAACTTAAAAAAAATTGGGCAGAACAAAGTGTGCTACAGAAGATTTACCACTAACACTTAGTCAGTCTTGCTGTACTTGAGACAGGTCACCCCTCAGGCAAATTTGTGTAATCTACACAACACGCAATTTCCATAGGCGTGAACACTTGCAGAGCAGGATTAAGGTGAAGAAGATTTACACTGCTGTAGAACAGATAGGCTGCTACTCCTAGGGGTGGATTCTGGAGATGCTTGGGGTTGCAGTACTTTTGGAGGACAGAGAAGCAGTTTTAAACTGTGTTTAGCCTAAAGTTTAGAGTAACAGGGGTTATAAGTAGTCCCAGATGGTCTTAGCACTTTGTTGCTGCAGGCAGGTGGTGATTTCAGGGAATGCTCATGGGCTAATGCAGGAACACAGGATGTGAAGGCATGAAGTGTTCCAGTCCCTGTAAGTTTGCAAGCCAGGGAAGGAAGGAGAAGTGCTGCAGGGCCTTCAGAGGGATTTGCAATACCTTCCTTGCAGGATGTCTGATTTTTGTCTGTTCCTTGGCAGAAGAGCACACAGACCTGTACAATTATCTGATCTACTGTGGGGTTGCTATTCTACTGCTGCTAATTCTCACTGCTCTGCACCTCTGGGGTTTACAGCTGCAGCAACCATCCTCTGAGGAACACAGACAGTAGGGCTCTAGCCCAAAGCTGCAGCTGCTGCTGCAGATGAGCCTGGGCAGTGAAGAGTAGGAGCTCTTTCTCAGGCTGCAGTGAATCCCTGTTCCCTGCTTCCAGCCCAGCAGGTAGGGCAATGCTGCCTACCCCGGTGCAATGGGAACAACCTGTGTCCTGAAAGTGGCCCAGCTGGACCAGACTCAGCTTGCTCAGCATAAATAGTGCTGGTTTGAAGCTCTAATTAAAACAGAGTGGGGATAATAAACTTCTGAAACCATAGAGGGGAATCAAAACTTCAAACAAGCCATTTCAGTAAGAAATAAAATTCGGGTTTCATTTCTGTCCAAGCTTTTAGAAAGTGTTTGTTAGATCAAGATAGCTATTATGACCTAGTATTATGCCTTAAAATACCCATCCAAAGAAATCCTTGCTGAATTTTAAGGTCAGGAAATACTTCTTTGACTATGAAGGAATAGATCAGCTCCAGTTAGTATTTCAAAGAAATGCCTTGAATCCAGAAAAGCAGTTTTCTGGCCCTTAAAGAAAAAAGGGTTACGTTTGATATGTTGTCTAGGGATGACTATTTGGGACAGACACATCTGACCCAGAGGTGGGTGGGAGGGGACAATTTGCAAACACAACTGAGTCATGTGTGTTGGGTGTTTGCATTGTGCTAACTAACAGAGAAACCAAATACCTGTAGCTCTGTCAGCTCCCCTCTGACTGGTGTGCTTGTGCATTTGGTGTTTTAGCAAGTGACAGGATGCAGAAGGGTTGGCTGCAGAGGTTTGGGCAGGTGCTAGAAAGAAGTGGGCCAACACTGTAGTCTGGTTCATGGCTGTGTTGATATGCAAATAAAGCACAGCAGGTAATGAAATGTATGTGTTGTTTCACACTGAGCCAGGTAAATCCAGTTTAAAAAAAGAGTCTGGTGGCATATTAGATTGCTTATAGGAATAAAGTACCTACTTTGTAGTCTCACTTTCACACCGGTAATTAGCATTAAATTCCTGTTTTGGAAAATGGTTGGGTTCTGCTGAGGTTTTTTGGAAACAAAATGAAAAGTTTCTGTGCTCCTGAGTGCTGACTTTTTTGTTGTGTTCTTTGCATAGGATAACTGGTAAAGGCTTTCTGCTTCATGCTGAATTTGGCTCAGGTTTAAATGTGCTTTGCATATTTTCGTATCCTGTAACTGTAATTGCTTTCAGTGAGCCTTGATTACTGTCATCTGCTGTCATGCCCTAGTGCATCTGACCAGTTACAATTGCACAGTAAAACTGCACTTTGTGTGATTTTTATCTGTGTCTACAATTTTAATGTTGCAGTTGTATAACACCCTGATTGTACCTCTGATATTTTAATGCTTACTCCCTTAAAGTGGATCTTAGAAAGATCCACTGAATTCCTATTCCTTAGTATATTACCTGGAATGGATAAGCAAGTAGAGCACACTTACAGACCCTCTTTTGTTTTCCTGCTTATGCCAAATCCACTTATTTTTTCTTGGCCAGCTGTCTGAGACATAATTATCCAGAATTGTAACTATCAGACTTAGGTGAAGCTTTTATGTGGAGATCAAATGCCTTCTATTTCACAGGAAAGCTTACACTACAGAACAGAAGAGCTCATTGGGAAGCTTTGAGTTAAGTCTTTTCTCTCTTGCAGGTGGGGGGATCCTCTCCCAGTTGCAGAGGGCCCTCCTAGGGCTCCACTCTTACTGTTTTTCAAAAAATTTTGTTGTTCAACCAACCACTCACTCATACCTCAGCCCCTACCTCAATCACAGCTTTTAACTGTCTCGTGTCCTCCTGTGCATGTTTCTGGATCTGTTTTGCTTTCCTCTTTGATGGTTCAGTATCCTCCCTCTCCCTCCACTATCTCCAGTAGGACAACTTTGGATCCTGCACCGATCCACCACCATGATTTTCTCCTCCTTCTCCCCTCCACAGAGCTGTGTCCCTGCTACTGCCATTATTCCTAACCCAGCACCCAACATCTATTCTCCCTCTTCCTCTTAGGGCCTCTCTAATGCCTTTAGTTTCAAAAATGTTTGTAGCCTTCCAGCCTCTCCTCACATCTTCCACACTTGAGCCCTTTGGTCTCTTTCTGTATGACAACATGGTGATTGGCCCCTTGAGGGTTCCTCGCTACCTTTGCCCTATTTATTAGTTTTATTTTCAAGGGCTATAAAGTGAACCAAGACATGTAATGGGGTAGGTCATGTAGCTAAGTCAAACGTGGAGCTGCAGCTACAGATATGGGAGGACCTAGGTAGGAGGCCTGTTAATTAACAATTTTTGTGTGGAGGTTCAAAGGAGTAGAATGACTCTGTGAGCATTTATACTCAAATGAATTCTTCTCTACTGCCAGGTGGAGGATCTAATGATTTAAGACTGGAGTGTGAAGGCCAGTCCTATTAGTAGAAACTCAACCAGAGGATAATACAAAATCTGCACTCTCTGTTGCTTGGCTTCACATGGAACATCTGTGTCTCTCTAAGTTATGTTTCCTCCTTGATGTTTCTTCTTGTTTTTCACTTTCATTTGTTTTGTCCCTCAAATTTAAAAGAACCCTTCATTGTAAAGTGGTAACAACCTCTCCGTACACGTGTCTATTGCTAAATGAACTACATTATTTAATTAGCAATTGTCTCGTAAATAATTGAATTGAGTCATACATAGATTTTAGTCTAAGGTGCTATTCAACGTGGTGTTAATTAAGGTGACTAATAAAAGAGATAAGAAAACATGAATAATGAAGTCAGTCTCTCTACCACATCATCCACAACACTTACATGGCCTTGGTTACCTGGAGATGTAAGATTAAAAGCTCTTTTTCTCAGCTGAGGGAATCTCTGGTTATGTTTTCCCTGGATCCATATTTTAAGCTATCCAGGACACACTGACCCACAGTTACTTTGTGCTACTGAGAGTAATTAGATTCACTTAGCTTTCCTTTTGTTAGAGAGAAACTGGAATATAATTGTGCGGATTTTTTAATGAACTTTTAAGCACTATTTCAATCAAGCTTTTATAAGCAAGAGGTTTATTTTTTAATTCGTTTTTTTTTAATGTGAGAAAAACTGCTAGTTTTTGAAAGGTTTTTATGGGTTTCACATCAACTTCTAAAATTCTACTTGTTTTAAAGGAACTGCCAAATGCTGGAAAGCTTGCTTGTTCTTGCTTTCTAGTTATCCTGGCATAATACCAGATGTAAGTCTCAAATGCTGATTAAATCTCAAAGAGAACGGAGATCCAGAATTAGTTGCTTGCAGGATGTCATACCTTATAAACACCAGGGGAGAAATAAATTAACACATCTCAAGATGGATTATGGTAAAGGTCTAGAATACATAAGTAATTGTTTAATGATGTGACATCTACACTTCCTGTATTAAAGTATATTAGCTGAATCATTAATAGAATAATTAGCTGAACCAATACAGATAATAAGAAGTTGTAGCCCTGATGAGGTAGGAGCAAGATATAGAGCCATAGATCAGCCAACAGAACAAGATTTAGTGATCACTTTTCTTCCCTGTGGTAAAACTTGAAAGCTTTGAAAAAGAGGCACTGAGCCTGCTTTCAAGGATGGTCTCCATAGCAGCACTCTAGACTTTGCAGAAAGCTTAGTCAAGAGCTTATCTTGTCAGTTTTTACCACTCTGTCACAACCTGGCTCTACCCACATCTGAAAAGTCATATCTGAAACCAGGCCTTGCTCTCTGCTTGAATGGACACCTTGGCATGTTTCTACTGGACTCTTGGGTGAGAATGCACTGGCCATGGCATCTCTGCTTCATAAGGTAGGGGCATGACACAGGTTGACAGATCTGAAATCTCCTGAGCTGCAGGTCATGCTAAGAACAGTGTGTCAGGAGACAAAACAAATTCATCAGTTTACCATGTTTTTTTTTTTTTTTCCTGAGAAGTCTAATGCTTTGATGACTGAAAAAGAACAAAATCCACCTCCCGAAACAAACCAACCACTTCCCCCTACCAAACCTCTTCCCATTAATAGAGGTCATGGTGTGTGGAGGAAGGTTTTGTCACTGTTGATGTTCCTCATGGAGTCGCTCAAAGCTCCTGACTGAAGTCTGATCTTCTAGCTGGATTTGGGGCAATCAAGAGCCAGAGCTTCACTGCCTGGGCAATAAAATAGAAAAGTCCATGAACACAAGCAAAAGCATTAGAAGCCCCTCTGTTTGGGGTTCCCAGTATTATTCATATCTCTCCCCCAACAATATTTCATTTTAAACAGCTCCTAATCCTGCCTAAGGGAGGAATAGGTCATTGAGTCTTGCTGCATTAGCCTTCAGACTGGTTAAAGGCTTGTGTGCTGAGCCATTTAACTGGAACTACACCAGCTCACTCACCTCTTCAGACAAAACCACAAAAGACACTTGCTAGACACCAAAGCACCTACACTGTTTATAGCTGCCATCCTTGCTGAGCAGGTTTCCAGTGTTTCAGGTCTGGTATGAGTCCATAGCTGGCTTTACAAAGGATCCTGGGCACGCCTGGGAAGACCTTTTCCAGACATATTTCTGGAATGACTACAGTTTTATTGGTCATCTTCAAAGCCTCTGAACTCTTCTGACCCCTGGTTGAAGAAATGCAGCCACCAGCTTCTTCTCTGAATACTTCTTAGAGCTCCTTCTTGTTCTTGAGGGCCTCCATTCTTCCAGACCACAAAGTCCTAGTGATTTCTTTGCAGTCTGACAAGTCTAAAGAGGTTGAGGAGTTGAAGAGGTTTAGGTTGGCATTGTGGACAGTGCTTAAGGCAGATAACCTGGTTACTCTTCAAGGTGTGGAAGAGAGAGGAATTGCGAGTTAAAATCAGCAGGCAGAGCACACTGGCCGCTTGCAGAAGCTTTAGTCAGATTGAGAGCTCTCTGCTTGCTTTTCTCTGTGGTGCCAAGCAGCTGCAGCAGCAGGGAAAGGGGAAAGAGGAGCTGTCACAAAGCACTGGCTCCTACCGCAGGCTGTGCTTGCCTGGCATCACTCCTGACTCTGAGTCAGCTGATAGCTTGGTAAAATTAGGTCACCTGCCAACATGTTCTTGGCTTTTAACATAATATTTGAGGTTAGGTAAATAGATTGGTGAGAGAAAGCTGTTTCTGAGGATGGAGTGCTTGATGGAGGAATGTGTGGGTGCCTTAATTTGGTTTTTTACGAGTCCTAATGGTCCTGAGGAAGTTCTGGCTATGATCACAGCTGCAGATTCAGTCCTTCTGCTGTGGTAGAGGCCCCCATGGGACTGCTGTGAACTGGAAGTTGGTACCTTGGGAAAAGAGGGGATAGACATGCTGCCTCCAGGGGAGAGGCTGGTGGGGCGGGGTGTTTTGGTGAGCTGTCAGCCTGACCACATGATGGGATGCTTTGTGAGGAGTGAAGTTTTCCTGCTCCCATGGCTCCCTAAACCCTCCCCAAGAGCCAGAGAGAGAGGGTGCTTGGGGAAGCATGTTGGTTGGTTCCCCACACTCCCCCAATCCTGAGGTACAGCTGTTCTGCAAAAAGTGAATGTTTTTTCAAATAGGCACTGGCTGCTGTGTGAGGAACACAGACGAGAGGTTTCAAGTAAGAAGTAGGATTTTAATTCAGAACAAATGCAGAAGACTACAATATGTGTGGTGCATTCAGCAGAGCTTTGAGCCTTTGCTGTCTTGTTTTTAATTATATCCTAATATGATAGCATGCCACATCATTCATGTTCTTAATAATGGCTTGTATTGTTTAAGGAGATGCAAACAGAGAGACCCTGGGGATATACAAAGCTCAGACATTTTAAAACTTGTAAGATTCAACTACTTCAAGTGTTTGTTTATTCTACAGGAATATGTCTTTATCTGCAGCAAACCCAGCATCTCTCAGTCCAGGCCAAGAGAGACTTCAATGGGACTATGTGATTCTAAGCTGTAAATCCATCACTGACTTGTTCAATGTAGGCTGCTACAAGATGTTTTACAAAATGTTTCTGCATCATCTTTAAGGAGAAAACTTGCCTGAGTACTACTCTCTGAATAAAAATGATTTACCCTGGCAGATTTGATATAACTACTTTACATATCAACCAAGGGACTGACAGTCAGGTTTATGTGAGAAAAATATCTGGTGCTAGAATGCAATGCTCTTAATGGCATTTGGTGAGGAAAGTTTTATCTGCAAGCTGCCTTTTTTTCTTATTTTTCGAAATTAATTAATTAATTATTTTTTAAAACACCCTTATTTAATTTAACTGTTAATGTGAATGAACTCCTGGAGTTCTAGTGTTCTACTAGGAGGATGGGGATAGCCTCGCATAACAGCATGGAAATTAATCTGAAAAAAAAGATTATATTGTGCCAGGATTTAGAAAAGAATAGCAGATGAGAAAGAATTGGATTAGAAGGAAAGTCATGAAACAATTAGCTGAGCTAGGTAATACTGAAGGAAATGTTCAAAAGGAGGTGGAGATAACTGCATGAAAAAATCTATACTTAGTGGGAGAGGGCATCCAGTAAACTGGAAAAAGAGAGGGTCAAGGGAGAATGCTATTAGTGTATACATCCAGTGATAGCAAAATGACACATTTTCATACCTCACTGCTCTTTCTAAGCTCTTTTTAGTGCCTGCATACAAAAGCCTTACCCTGTTAAGATAGGCAAAATCTAGGACCAAAATTGTACTCACATCTAGGACCAAATCCTGTTTGCCTTGTTTTTCCAAATAGTGACATTGTTTAAGTGGAATTTATCTGCAATATGTTAGTTAATTTTTTGTATCAGTAATTCCTTTTGAACAAGGAGACTAAATTCCAAGGAAAGAGGAGTGAGAGAATCTCAGCAGGAATTAGAAAATAATATGCTATATCTCAGTATCCTGACCCATCTTAAACCATAACTCCATGCCTGCATATAGGGATTATCAATGTTTCTTCATCTAATTTGTATGTAAGTGTCATGTTCTGCTTAATAATGGCAGATACAGACTGGGATAACAGTGTGTATCATCTAAATCTGTCTTTTAAAGGAAATTATTTTTGTTATGATTGGCATCTTAGCATAATTTCAGGATCTAGTTTCCTGAAAATCACAAGATATTACCTTAGTCAAAGTACAGAGTTAGGTTATATATAATTTTCCTTTACAGGAAATTGTTTTAAAATAATACACTTACACCCAAACTGGTATATAGTTAACAGTTCACTGTTTCTTCCCAGGTCTGGATGTTAGTTTGGCTATAAGGAATGAGATCTCAGAAATTATCCTGATGGATGACACCAGTTATCTTTAACTACTTTTCCCTTTTAATTTAAACATTGAAGTACCTGATTCTACTTTTAAAGGACCTATACCTTCAATGACCTAATTTTGTAGAGACAACTTGCTTCTACTTTTTTTTTTTCCATAAAGGGTGCAAATGAGAATAAGCCTGTGCTTTAAAATTTTGCCTGAAATAGTGTACAAGTTATTTCATCTGCTAGTAATGGAAAACCTTACAATGCCACCACAGTGACACAGTATCAACACTGTGTATTAGCATGGTGTTTATCCAGAACACCAAAATTCTTTCCAGCCCCTTGCAATACATCCTGGAAGAGTGGAAGGACATATCTCTTCCAGTTGGTCCTGGCCTGAAATCCAAGATGAGACAAATTGGGAATGAATCATAGTTTATGTTATAAATATGAGCCTGCAAATGACTCAACTGGAAAAATTCAGAGCTCAGTTTTATGTTGAGGGGAGAGAGTATTGCTGAGGAGACCACTTGTGCTTAATCACTTTACAGAGGGATTGTGGTGTGATTGCAGTCTTGGCTTGAGACAGGCGGGGTCTCCAGTATTATGAAAATGGATCCATTTTGCAAGACAGGAGGTTCTAATCCCCTGGCATCATCTTTTGAACACTGATCTATCTTATTATTCTGCAGATACTGTTCTTTTATTTCCTCCTTGGCTTGTAAGGAAATAGGTCTTTTTCTTTGATGTGTGATGGGGATAAAGATCTGCACTTCCAGAGCTACCTGTGATTGAAGTGGGGCGAAGTGCTCAAAAAGAAAGCTTTTTTTTTGTCCTATTTTGGTCTAAGAAAGCTTCTGTAATTCTGCTAGAGGAGTAGGAGTTGCAGAAATGAAAATGTATGCAGGCTAAAGGGGAACTGAGGGGAAAACACCTTTGATTCAAGTGCTATTATTATTGCTTAAATGTCAGGCATTTATATTATATAATATATCTATAGTATTTTAGGAAATGGCATTTCATGTGAAGACAGGGAATGCCCTCTCCCTGGTAAATTTGCAACCCTAACTGAATGATTAATGAAATCAGAGTCTGGGTATTTAACTATGTATAAAAATGATAATGTGCCAGCTTGTGTCTTGGGATAATGGAGGCAGACTAGTCCTGACAGTCATCCAAAGGGATTTAATTTCCCAGACATTTAATCCAAGTTGTTCTGTGCCCTGGTCTGCACAACACTGTATTTCAATGCAATATCATATAGCAAAGACATTAACATCTTAGATGGTATATCATATGTGATAAGTTTTTCATTCAGGAGAGTCATAGGATAGCACCAAAATGCCATGTTGTAGAGTTTGGCTGTCATGATCAATTTGTAGAATGAAATAAGTATCTGTTTTATTTCTTGTAAATCAAAATCAACAGTGAAATGTATTTATTGCCATAGGGACCATATTTAGAATTCCAGAAGCTTCACAGTTGATTAATTTGATCTGGGAAGTTTACAGACTGCTTGAATAGTAAATATCATCTTAGTTAAAAAAATATAAAATACAACTTTGGTAAGGATATGTGATATAAAAACCTTCAACAAATCAGGATTCTGAGAGATGATCAAAATCACATCAGAGAGAAGATGAATGAAATGAAATTAAGATCTTACACTGAAAATAGCATTCCTATCTATAGCTTCTCACTGTGTCTTTCTACCTAGGTAGGGACTCTAAATAGCACATAATTATAATGTATAAGTGTTTCTCTAGGTTATTATTCTGTATAGCATTTGAAAGATAATGTATTCACTCATTTTTACACCCCATTTCTGTATTCAGGGGAGGCCTTCTCAGAAGCATGAGAAGACACTCATAGTCTCCATACAAATTGATCAGCATATAAAAATAACTCATTTTTTTCTAACTTAATCTAAAAAAAAGCTGTACTTTACTTTAAAATATGTTTTCTGATAAAGGAGCTCAATAATATGTAATTTCATTCTAGTAAAGTTTTACGAGAATAGATATTGTCTCTTTCAAAATTATATTACTCAAGATAGCTGGCTGAAGCCTCCAGTAGAAGGTTACAAAATCAGCAAAGCTATGGAAAAGGCCAAGAGCAATATACTTTAGGAAACACAGTCCCATCCAAAATAGAAGCGATTTTACCAAAGCATCAGAGCTCAGGCTTCTATTACTCATGTTCTGCTTACTTTTCTTCTTTCCCATTGGGAAAGACACATACTTAAAATTTTTTAATTTGTGTGGCTTCTACCTTTTTCTTTATTGCCTTAGTGAGACGTGGAAGACAGGAAGGAGACCCTAACTTTCCCTTCTTAAAAAAGTACACCTCTTCCTCTTCCAAATACCTACTAGAGCTTTCGTGGATGAACCTTGTCTGGAGGCCAGATGCCCACAAAGCCTCTCTAGCACTCTTCAAGTGGACAGGGTAGAGAAGATACAATGAAAGGTTCATGTACAGACATAAGGATAGGGAGAGATGATTCACTGATGATCATCATAGGCAAATCTGACTGAATTTGGGGATATCAATTCAATTTATTACCATCAAACCAGAGTAGGATAATGAGAAGTAAAACAAACCTTAAAAACAACTTCCCCCCACCCTCTGTCTACCCAGGCTTTACCTTGTCTCCCGCAGCAGCTCAGGGAGATTTGGAATGAGAGTTAAGCTCAGTTCATCACATGTTGTTCCTGCTGCTGCTCATAGAGAGGAGTCTTTCCCCTGCTGCACCATGAGGTCTCTCTCACAGGAGATGGTTCTCCATGAACTTCCCCAGTGTGGGTTCATCCTACAGGCAGCATTTCTCCACAAAAGGGCTGTAAACATGAGCCACTCTTCCACTAGGTGCAGTCCTTCAAGAGCAGCCTGCTCCAGCATGGGACCCTGAAAGGGTCACAAGTCCTACCAGGAAATCTGCTCCAGTGTGGGCTACTCTCTCCACAAGTGTGCAGGTCCCTGCCAGGAGCCTGCTCCTGCACAGGCTTCCCACAGGGTCACAGCCTCCTCTTGGGCATCCACCTGCTCTGATATTGGTCTCCCCCATGGGCTGCAGATGGATCTCTGCACTCCCACTGACTTCAGTGGGCTGCAGCCTCACCATGGGCTGCACCACAGGCTGCAGGGGAATCTCAGCTCTGGTGCCTGGAACACCTCCTGCCCCTCGTTCTGCACTGACCTTGGTGTCTGTGTAGCTGTTCCACTCACATATTCTCACCCTGCTGTTCTCTGGACACAATTACCTTTGCGAAATGACTTTATTTCCTTCTTAAATCTGTTATCACAGAGGTGCTAACGCTATCTCTGATTGGCTCAGCCTTGCTCAGAGGTACGTCCATCCCGGAACCATCTGGCATTGGCTCTGCAGGACGTGGTGAGCAGTTTCTCACAGAAGCCATCCCGGTAGCCAGTAATGCCCCACTACCAAAACTTTGCCCTGCAAAGTTAATACAGCAGCTCAGTCCTTCCCCCATCCTGTCCCATGTCATTTCACACCTGAGGTGAGAAGATTGACTCTAAAGCAACTCCCCTATCTGCACAAGCTTCATATATGAGGGGAAAAAAAAAAAAAAAGCAGAGCTGTATCAGCTTTCCCTTGAAAGGAGAAGGAAAATAAAACCAAAAACCCCAAAGACATTCACAGCCAGTTCTTGTTCCCCCTTTGGTGGGTAACTGAGTTTGATTTCACCCTTCCCTTTTCTGATTGAAGGTGGGATGAAGGCTGTCAAACTGGTCTCTTCTGTCGGCCACAAAAGCAGGACCTCTTGGCAGTGAGAGCATCACAAACTGATCTGGATAAAATCAAAGTAACTCATGTCTGGGAATGACAGTAAGGAAAGTGGCTGGGATAGACTTAATTTTCTTCACAGTGGCAAGTATGGGGCTATGTCTTGGATTTGTGCTGAAAACATTGTTGAAAATACAGGAATGTTTTTGATATTGCTGAGCAGGGCTTACACAGAGCCAAGGCCTTTTCTGCATGATGTCCTGCCATGCCAGCAAGAGGTTCTCAAGGAGTTGTGAGGGGACACAATCGAGACAGTGTTGGTCTTCGTGTGCGTGTACACGTGTTTAAAGCCAAGAGGAAACCTTAAGCTACTTGTGAGTTTTATTTATTTGCATACAGCCCCACTCCATCCCTTGCTCCATCTGTATGTTGCTAGCAACTAAGGTAGCATTTTCAGCTCCCAACACACAGTGAGGGCTAGTAGCCACTCACAAACTCTGTGTTTAGAGCTCTCCATACCAGAGTGGCTCAGGTGCCCCTTGTGGCATGGCACAACACCAGGTACAGGCACAACAGGAGTGTTGGGTCTTGACATATTTAAAAGAAGAAACAACCCTGTCAAAGACTGTTTTGTATCACAGAATAAAGGTGTGATAAATAGTGTTTAAGTGTTGGAATTTTGTCTTCTGCATATCAGATCTTGGAATTTCAGGGTACTTAGAGTCCGTAGGGATAGGTGTCATTTAGTGAAAGTAGCTTTGATGCTGCGTGTTATGAAAGCAACCCAGAAGGATTTACTTTTTCCCAATAATCTTTTCCTCCTTTATCCAGAATAAGCTGTCCAGGATGTAAGTATAAGTTTGCAATTTGCATACAGAAGCACGTGTGTGCACTATCATGGTATTACTAGAGCACTAGTACAAGCACAAGCCAGGAAATGTGATAATTGATGGGTGTGACATAGTAACCTGCACTGCTGGGAAATGGCCCAGAAACAGTTCAGCTGCTGGCTGAAGGGAAATCTCAGCCCTGGGAGCAGTGGATGCTGTTACTGTCTGAAGGAGAATAAAACAATTGCTATTTGCATAGGGATTAGGAAAAAAACTTTCTGAGTTGGTTCATTCTTTTATTCATTTAGAAGGAAGGTAAACAGATAATTGTTCAAGAAATTTAATTCTTATTTATGATACTTCTTGCTAGAATTTCTGGGTGGAGCTAAAGCCAGCCAATTAGCCCTCATTGTTTTCCCCTTTACACAGAGTCTATGCTTTATCATTTCTTTGGGTTCCCAAACACCTGTCACATTTTTTAAAGTCAAGATATGTTTTTTCTCATGTTGACAATATAGAAACTATTAAACCCCCCAGTATTTAATGTACTAGAATTATTCCAATAAATAAGTACAACCATAATATTCTCAAGAGACCTTGATTGCTTTCTAGAATTTGGTTGGTTGGTTGGTTTGGAGGTTTTTTGTTTGTTTGTTTGTTTCTTTATTTCTTTATTTATTATTAGGTCTTCGTGAATGGTTTTGGAAGGGGTCTAGCTAAAGGGATAAATATGGCAGCTCCCTGTGTGGCTATGTGTCCCACAGTGTGCTCTGTCCTTGTCCATTTTGAAAATTGATCTGTCATCGAAATGATTATTTATCTGTGTTTATTGCAATAAATTTAGTTAAAAAACTTTTGCTCTAAAAATCTGAGCATCCAGAAAGCTTCAAGTTAGAGGTGGGAAATTAGAAAAAATGAGATGATGATGGAGAAATTAATGACTTGGGTGCACTAGCCCTTACTTGTCTTCTAAGTCAACGTGGAAGTATGATCTCAGGAAGTTTTTGAATGTCTGAAATCTGAGAGAACTGAGATTGAGATGAAAAAGACTTGATCTTGTAAACTTTTTCTTCCTCCCCCAATGTAATTCTAGGTTAGAGGTTTTTTGTTGTTTTTTTAAATAAATGATGCTAGAACACCACATAGGTTTGATGCTCTTGGGGTCTCTCCCTCTTCCTTCACTTAGAGGGGACACCTTGCAGACCATGGAATTTCCTTTGCTTGGGTTGCAGGACAGCAATTAGTCATAGCTATCACATTGATTTTTGTGCAAGTTTCAAACACCTCAGAAGAGGCTTAAAACCCAAAGGCTGCTTTGCATAATTGTATTGATCAAGCAGCCACAGCCTGCAATAAATTTCAGTAGCTGTAAGGCGGAGGTTGAACAACTTCATGATATCATCACTTACTGTTACCAAACTCTCAGCTACTCAGCCTTTCCTTCTGTTAGCTAAATACCTGAATGTCTGAATTAAGCTGTTTTTACAAGTAGACTTTTTCCCCACTAAATTTAATTTTCTTCTAAGCAAACTAAAATATGGATCTAGTTCGCTTTTGTTCAGGGGTTCATTATATTACAAACTATGAAAAAAACTTCATCAAGTGTGGCAAAAATATTGCCTAAAATTATTTGCAAAGTACTTCTAACTACTGTGGTGTTACGGTCCTTTTCCCAGGTATTTATATGCAATGGTTATCAAATCCTAGATGTTGGAAATCAGTAATGGGCTGAAAATTGTTAACTGCAAATATACAGCAAATCTGATATTGAGAGGGATTAGTGAGAGTCAAAACTGACTAGCAAACTATTTGCTAAAAGATAAGAAGATAATCTATGTGTAATATTTAACTGAACCATCCTACAAGAAAGTCCAATCAGTGCCTCATCTTTCTCAGTTCAGTTTCTGAGTTTCTGACTGCTTGCATTTCTGAAGACAAGTAAATAAGTTTTTGATTTTTTTCTTTGTTATGAGGCAAGAAAGGATCTTTTTTAAATAAATAAAATTACAAAAAATTTCAGACTTGAAACTTCATCTCTCTTGCAAAGTCTGTAAACCTTAGTTGTGTAATTTTAAAAAAATATTGCTACATTCTCCAGTGCAGATTTCCTGGCAGTAATTGGAGAAATTTCTTTTTCATATATGTGAAGTTGTCAATAGTCAAAACCAAGTAAAGCTTCCCCCCTCATTTTCTATTCTGCAAATCAGAATACTATGTATGCTGAACAGTTTTTAAAGACTGAGCTCCTGTTTCAGGATCAGCCATACCTTTAAGTGTCTACAGTCCCCATACCAAGAGAAATAACAGAGTAAAAATAAACTCAAGACTCTGAAAGCATTGATGGCTGCAGAAAGACTTTTGGCCCTTTAAATTGCAGGTTGCAGAAACATTACACTGAATCATTTGATCCTTAAATTGCTTTCTAAACTCTGGATGTCTCGCATGGAGCTACCCAGCTCCCGAAGAGATCTGGATGTAAAACATCATGGCTAGCTAATTACAACTGAGTTTGGTTTGAAGTAATAGCAAATCATTCCATTGAGAGAGCAGGAAGAAAATCTAACTGCAAGAAAATATTTGTGAAGTGTCTATTCTTCTGTAATTAGTGGTTTAGCTTTTTTCTGCTTTGTGTGTTGTTGTGCTGAATCTCTGATTTTGTACAGGCAGTGTCAGATCTGGTACATCTATCAGCACACTTAATAAATATAATCCATATTTATATGTAATTTCTTGAAGCCTCACTAATTCCATAATATTTAGTGCATTTTGCAGTGCAACAAATCTAGGGGTCACAGTAGTCAGCTGTGCCCTGAGTGGACCAGATCTGTGTTTTGGGTGGGGAAACCTCCTTTTGTGTATTCAGTCAGAAGCGTTAGAATAGCTTAGGAGCCAGGGATATGTCATGTAAATGAACTCAAGCAGCTCTACTACCTATTATGCTCAGTTTCCTTCTATTCTGAGGGGCCTCATTGGGTCTAGGAATTAGTACAGCCCTAGGGCTTCTCTATTTGATTAACCAGAGCCTGGATTTGTTAAACGCCCAGACATGCTGCAAAGTCTTTTTTCCTTCTTGGAAGCTTTTGAGTAAGGATTCAAAGGTGAAAGGGTTGGAGGTTAAAGTTCTGACCTCCTCTCCTCCAAACCCCTTCCCTTCAAGAAGGAAACAAAACAAATCACTTAAGCATGTGCCTATCTAACTCAGCATTGCCATCTCTCATCTGCTTTGTGTTGTCTTAAGGCTTTTGTTGTGGTAACTGAGATTCAAACCTTCAGCTTTAAATTTAAACCGAGTTTTGTAGTCCTTGTGGTTCTGGACTATAGTTTGAAAAGAGTCCAAGAAAAAATAATATCTTCAAGAAAATACTGACCTATTACTTTGGAACGTAGTACTTTACTCAAGACTTTTGAATACCTGCATTTGGCAATATCTCTAGCTGAAAACATGGGATTGCTTCCAGCAAAATAAATGGGACTTAACATGTGTTTTATAAACTTTAGGGAGTTGGGACCTGAAAATGACTTATGGATGATTTTACAAAAATGTGATATACTACTTACAGTACAGTTAGCTAAGTGGAAAAACTAACTGTATTTTAGTATTGTGAGCACAGTCCTTTCAACTATGTTCTGCTGTTGGGGGGCAGGGATTATTTGGAGACTTCATTACACAGAAGATCAAATTCCTCATTGCCTTCATGAAACTGCTGAGTGATGGAGTGTCCTGTGGTCAGCGGTGGTCACAGGGAATGTGTCACATATTTGTTGGCTGGGAACAACATAATTAGCAAAACCCATCCACAGCTACCTATTTAGGGAAAGAAGTTCTGGGTGATGATTCAGACTTAAGCTGTGGATTTTAATATTCCTCCTAGGATTTTTCTCTCTCCTCTGCCTGTGAGGAGGCGGTAGAGAATTGGACAAGGTGGAGTAATGGATGAGTGGAGTGCTTTGTACTTGGCAGGGTTTACAGTCTGGGGCTGTATTTTTCCTTTCTGCAGCATACCCCCTAGGGAAGATGCCTGTATGCAGTGTTCAATTTTCTAAGCTGTCAGGAACATGCGTATCGTCAAAATGTAGGCTTGCAGCAGATTCCTGGTGATCTTTACAGATGGCCCAGGTCCCCTCATACCTTCAGCTTAAGCACTGGATTAATAATTTCAATCATTCACCCTAAGTGGGGTGAGTTTGGGGTGTGCATAAGACAGAGATAAATTTCATAGGAAAGAGCCAGCTATGGTAGAGGTAGGGTTGCTTTTTTGGTTTTGGTTACTTTGGGTTTTGTCTGCCAGCTAATTAGGAACACTGCAGCAGATAACTATAGAAGATTGCTTATCTCATTCCAGAAGGTGCCAAAGACGTTAAGGATGTAAATGTCATCTTCAGAAAGAGAGAAATCAAGATATTGTGAATAAAAGACCAGGAAGTATCTTAGACATGTGGCTGAAGGAATGCCATAGGAAATCTCCTGACCAGAAAAACGACCATATGCCCAGCTTGAGTTATCATAATCAGTTTGAGACAAAGATGAACCAAGATATTCTGTAGCTTCCATAGGAGGTCACTGGCAGGCTTTAAGATAATATTTGATTTGAATTAGATAGCTGTGAGTTTGCTCAGCAGGGCTGTATGGCTCACAGAAACTAGGTTACTTAGTGGTCCACTTTATTTTAGCATGAATAAAAATAAGCAGTGTAAGTAATGGGGCTAACTTGGGGAGAAGAGTGGAGATTTGCTATACTCCCTGCTTGTTTCCATCCAGAAGTTCCTATTACCAGCCTCCAGTATTCCTTGGAGGAAAAACTGAAAGAGATGGGCAGCACAGAGAGCAATTTGTTCTAAGCTTTCAGGAAAATTGGCAACACTCAAACTGCATCAGCATTCAAAACTGTGGAGCTCAGGGTGACCTCTGTCAGGGAACAGAGTTCACAGCTGAGAGAGAGAGTCTAAATTTGACCACTTTCAGGTAGAAAATACAGTGAACTTTGTGAAAGAATTGTGTATCTGTGTGGCAGCCTTTACTGTCCCCCATCAGACATTAAATGAGAGAGCAAATTCTTGCTTTATGCGCTGACTTGGCAGAACAGGTTATGTTGCATTGTTTCCAATTACTCTTATGCTGGAAGCTAATCTCTTGCTTAAGTGCTTTGTAGACTTGAACTTGTGCATTTTTTTGAGATTTCATTGTAACTTTCTTGTAATATTTTTCAAGCCATCCATCAAGTACACAAGTAAGAAATCCTGGCTGCACAACCACGCATCAAGTAGAGAATTCCACAGAGTTTTTACACTGGTGAGCTTGATTCCCCTGACAGGGGGAACTTTTCTTCCTCACTTTGTGTACAGCTCTGCCCGTGTCATGCCTTTCTCTCTCTTCTTTCCAGGAGCAGTGCAAGGTGAAAGCCAGGATGGAAAGCCCTTGTAGGAACTCAGAGGCTTTTGACTATTAAATGCCTCCTTTTATCAGTAATATGAAGGTATACTAGGTACAGACTTTTCCCGTCTTCCACACTGATTTTGGAGGCTGTTAAATATTTGGTTACGTTTAGAAAACATTTTGACATTCTTTGCAGAAAGACACCATAGAGAAGCAAAGTACCCGTATTATTGCTTTATAAAGCACCCTTTAAACTAATGAGGCATTAATGAATAGACTGGTATGCTGAATCTTTCTCATGTAGGAAGGGTACAATGTCATTTCACATAAATTGCAGCCCATTATTATAAATAGTTTGGCATGGGTTTTCCTAGAGGTGGAACCTCCAGCCAAATATATGGCAGCAGCTGTGGTGACATTTTGTGCAGAAACAGTTCCAGGCATTGTGCTGGAGGAGCTGGTATTGCAGGATAACAGCACAGCAGCACATATTTAGAGCCATCTTACAGCAGCAGCTCTGCTGGTTTATACTGAAGGCGTAAAAAAAAAAATCTGTGTGTGCCTGACGAGCAATGTGAGTCGTCTTCCCTCTCATCGTTTCCGAATGATTTTGTACCCAACTTAACCAACTACAGTCACTGTACATAAGATTTTAATGATCGAGGAGTCTCCCTGAATTGTACTTTCTAATTTTTGTGGGAAATTGGAAATTATTGCTGCAATACTCCCAGAAGTATGACTTTCCTCTCCTACATCTAACATTCAAGGTCTGTGCTAAACTGGAAACTATACCAGGTATTATCTGATAATTGGTGTCCAAATTCATCCCCAAGGCATATAATTATATTTAGGATCCTAGGAATTTTAGAAAGGTTACATAAAGTTTACAAAACCAGGGAAAAGGGACAGTCTTTTTTTTGTGTGTGTATGTGTTTGCAGCGACTATTTACATTTACATGGCTTAAACCTTCCTACACCACTTTTTCAACCAGCCAACAAATTACCAGCCTTTCTTTGGCATGCTGACAAATCCCTATAAATCAGTGTTTCATAGATTTGCCTGGCTTATGCAGGACAGTTCTCCCATCCTTTTAAAATTCCTACTGGCTTTATCCCTGAGACCAGTTCTGCTGGGCCTTGGTACTCTGCTTGTCCTCAACAGGATTCCAGAGTGACAATAGATTTGAGTACCTTCAAACATTGGTGACTGGGAATGATGCCAATCAAACATGGTACTGGGCCTCACCTGTCACTAGCAATCCTGCAGGTATGTGCTTCTCAAAGCAGAGTTTTGTTTCTTCCCTTGTTTCCACAATTGAATCCTGTAAAGCATGTGTATGGAAAGTGTGTCTGTCAGTGTGATGTAGCAGACTCAGGAGAGCAGCATGCAAGGTGGAAGCTGTGCATCTTGTAAAGCTGAAGAGGGATATTTTCTTTCATTATGTTTTCTGCCTCATAATAAAGGTGCGTGTGTATTCTTGGAGCAGGACATCCTTCCTCTTCTCTGCTTTGCAGGATAGTAGCTGTGTTTCTCCTTTCCTTCATCAATGTCCCAAGACTTGTGTGTGTGTTGGTGTGAATAGAAGTGTTATTTCACAAGCAGGATTTGGACAGACAGTAGAGATAATAGTTACCTTTTTTTCTAGCTCTCTAGTTTTTGAGAAAGTGTCTGTTGGTATCTGACTGAGAACATTTATTTGGGTTTTTTTTCTGAAATTTAGTGTTACCTTTTCTCAACCCAAAACTGGTTCCATGGTTCTTGTCTAAGAGTTGCTTAGTGCATGTTTTGGATGGTTTTATTAATGCCTACCACAGGCTTTTAATAGTAGCATAAGCATATTAGTCATATTTGATACCACTTGATGGTAATGGGAACAACATCTGATTTCCAATTAGTTTGGGTTTATTTGCAGCCTTTAATTTGATACTTTTGACAAATATGTGCAATTTGTGGGCTTTTCTTTGAGTCTTTGAGCCTTGTGCTCTTAGGACTGAATTTGACTCTCAGCTCTCAGGTGCTTCCCTGGAACTTGTTTTTCCAGTGAAGGACTATTTTTTTTTTCTTTTTCTAGGGATGGCCCTGCAGCTTGTAAATAAATAAGTCCTGGTGATGAAGCCTAAATTACAGTTTTCTGTAATTATCTGGGGATTTTTTTTGCTCCTCTGTTTTCCATTTTCTCCTCAGATTTCTGTCCTTCCAGTGGTGCAGAAGTGGTTTTGAAAGTAACAGGGTTATCTAATTATCTGGAAATGTGATTGCAAATAGTTTACTTGTAGTATCTTCAGCCATTTCTCATTATTTTGAGGAAAGAAGAGTTTATGGCTTTTGATGATGAGGCATTGATCAAATGTGTAGTTGATACAAATCTCATCCTCATAACTGTTGAATAAATTGTTATTTTATTTCTTCTCACTTGTATAGAAAGATATTTTACAGATTTGGTTGAGAGGTTGGCAATGATTTTGCCTGGTCTTGTCCTCTGTCTGCTCTTTTTATTCCTGGTATTTGTAGGACTTTGAACGTAAGTGCCAAAGTGTGTATCATAAATCAAGGGAGGGATTCCCAAGCCACCTGAATGCCCAGGTTGAAACACTTAGCAGGAATTCTTCCCTTCTTTTGTCTTTGAAAAGCAAAATCCTTCTGTTCCTCTGTGCAGCTATGAATGCATGCCCTAGAAAAATCCTGATGGTATTTATACGAACTTCTGAGATGCAAAGCCAGGGTTACTCGCTGTCCACAGCTACAGAGGACAAGCTGCTGCACTGCACCTCCCGTCTGTAACCTGTTTGTACCTGTCAACACAGCAGCAGAGGGAGGCTGGATTATTTTAATTTTTTTTTAGTGCCTCTTTGTGCCTTTCCTGGGCTGTTTAATGTTGCTTTGGGTGTTCTTACAGAGAATTTGGCTCTGCTGACCATCATTTCCATCAAGGTGTCTGAGAGGGCTTTTAGCCATACAACTGTGCTGGCACAAACATCATTTTTGGCTTGAAAAGGAATGGAGTAATTACGTGGGAGGAGGTTTGCAGGGAGTGAGCACCCGTGGCTGATGGCAATGCTGGGTACTGTATGGGGTGGCCCTGGGTGCCCTGTGACGTGGCCCAACTGCAGCAGTGTGCCCCAGCCCCCTGGCCTCCCATGCCAGTGTGTGTGGGACAGACTCAGGAGGATGGGTAAGAGATTAGGGACAAAAATGAGTGCACAGCCCTGAGGAGATTGCACTGAGCCCAGTGCAACTGAGGCAGTGCTAGGGAGAAACACAGCTTGGAGCTGCTGTGGGCTGTGGCAGGGATGGGGCCCTGCATCCAGCTTCCTCCTTGTTGAACATCCTCTTACTTACGTTGAATGTCCCTATTACCCCATAGCACTGATGAGCTACATGCTCTGCTTATGTAAAATAGCTTCCTTCCTTTGCCCTTGCTGGAGTTGTAAGCCTCAAGCTTTTATCCAAAACAAAGGTTGCCACTGCAAATCATTTGGTGTGGAAGGCTCATCTCTTGCCTGCTACCCTGACCATGCTCTTGTACTGTGTTGATTTGCTCTAAGAGGGAGAAAAAAAAGCCCTGAATTAATAGCAAACTACTCACTTTGATATTTTTAAGGCAGGGAAGAAAAGAAAATTTCAGTTTTTGGAAAGTCCTGCTTCTGCTAGCATTGCATCCTGTGGGAAGAGGGATTTTAGATGTTAGTCACAACAGGGGTGAGAAGGGTGGGCAGTGAGCTGCCTTTCTGGGCTGTGCTCGGTGGGAGGGAGCCAGGAGGCATCCTCTGAGGCACCAGCTCAGCTGGAAGGCTGGGGAACAGAGCTGGGAACAAAGGAGCATCAGCCTGTGCAGACAGGGAGACAGCCAGCCCATCAGTGGAGGGATTGATTTTTCCCACCAAAAGGTCTTCTTTGTTTTTCTCTTTCCAAAAAAAAAAAAAAAAAGAAAAACAAAACCCAACCTCCCCCACTTATTTAAACATGATCTGTTTATTTTTTTCCTTATCCCACTGAAAATGTTTCATTTGTATTTTGAGGAAAAATATAGACAATTTCAGAGAAAATATTTTCTTTACATGCTTTCATTTTGCTAAGACCATTTTCTGTAAGAGAGGATGCTTCTGTGTGTGGTGTGTGCATTTTTATGCATGTGGGGAGCTTCATCTGCCTAATAAGTATGAAGGGCTGAGTGCTGTTCAGCTGGATTCTCTATCCCTCTGCAAATCAGGTAGAAATCATCAATATAAAGGCAGGCTGGCCAGTGCTGCTCTGGGATGACATATGTATGCAATATTTATTGGAGTTGCATGGTTCTGACCCTTAAACAAATTTGCTTCTATCATTAGTCTTCAGAGTGTCATTTGTGCTGCTGTTTTTTTTTTTTTTTTTGTGTTGTGGGTTCTTTCTTTCTTTCTTTCTTTCTTTCTTTCTTTTTCTTTTCTTTTCTTTTCTTTTCTTTTCTTTTCTTTTCTTTTCTTTTCTTTTCTTTTCTTTTCTTTTCTTTTCTTTTCTTTTCTTTTTTCTTTTCTTTTCTTTTCTTTTCTTTTTCCTCAAATATCCTGTATTCATAATACATTGTAATGCACAGACTTGTCACAGAATGCTGAACACCTTTACTTCCTTGAAGTCCAGGACAAAAGTGTTCAGGATCTGCTGGAAATTGTTGCCTCTCACAAAAGGTATGTCTTTTGCCTCAAATATAGCTATGGCATTTTGCTTCACTGATAACAATGAAGGGTAATAAAGATGCAACTGCAGCCTTCAAGAAAGAGATCAGTAAAATATCATTGCTTTGAAGAAACTGGTACTTGATGGATTGTACTGAAAGACTGCAAAGCCTTCTCATTTAAGTTCCCTACACACATACAAAAAAATCTTTTTGATTTCAAGATTTCTAAATAAAAGAAGAAACTAACCTGGTCTTTATTTTCAATTTCAAAACTATATGCCATTAAAACAACCAAACAAAAATCAAGTGAATTATAGCTATGTCAGCTCTTCCCCTTGACATGCTACAGAAGCCCCCAAAGACTGGCTGATGTGTAAATACATTTTTAGCATAGACATGGGTAAAAATAGAAGAGAGTCAAGACATTAACTACTGTTCAGAAACGATTGGACTAATTAATTGTAAATAAAATGACAAGGCACTACCTTGATATGTGAACTAAGGTACAGCCATGGACTCCCCCACGTGGACCTTGTACCAGAACACCTGAGACACAACTAAACCAGTCCCTATGACACCCAGACTGTGAGGAGAGAGCTTGGTGCCCCTAAGATGAGGGACAAGATGAGTGGCTGGCTGAAGCCATAGCAACCCCTAGACGAGAGACTTGGGTGGAATCTGGATCTGACATTTAGCCTTCCTGTGGATCAGTCTCCCATCTGTAAAAAGGTAGGATTTGAGCTCTTCTTAACTGGAGTTCCCTTCTCTGTTCTGCATCTCAGGGTGGTGCTTTGCACAAAAAGGTCCTGATCTTGTTTGCTGCCTCTCATTATTATCATAATTAAAAAAAAATCCAAACTGAAAGTGAGATTAAAACCTCAATGTCAGCTTCTGCTGTAGTGCTCTCACCCTTTCCCACTGAAGTCTGCCAGGGTGTTACTGAACACAGGATTTGGCCTTTAAGGTTTCAGTGTACAATATGCACATCTTGTGCTGAGATTAAATATGAATATGTTTAAAAGTCTGCTTTCAATCCAAATTTTGAGGGCTTGCCAAAGTAGCAGAGATTGAGATAGGATCTTTTGTACTATTAATTGAAGGCTATGCTTTTATTTCCTTTAAATTTTTTTAAAGCCTCCCTTCTGTGGTGGAAGATATCTTACTGCTGCTTGGATTGATTCCAAATGCTGTTTTCCCCTTTAGCTAGAGCTGCAGAATGTAGTCAGTTTGATTCTTTGCTAAGTATCTTTTGTTAAATACTGGCAATTCAGAGTTGCAGTTACCTTAAGGTGAAAGGGAAACCAGATCAAGATGCTATTAACTGCCACCAGAAAGAAAACATGCCATAATGTCGTATGAGTTAATAACTCTAAGTAGCCTGTAAGATGCTGCTGTGGAATTAAATGCTTAACAATAATTCAAGAACGGCTTACAGAAATTTAAGAATGTGGATCATTTAGTATAGCCGAAATTATGCTCCTGGCATATATGTATGACACATGAGAGCACTTACCTGGAAATTTATTACCCAGCTCTGAGCAAACAAAGCATGACCTACATTTGACTAAAGTCAGCTGTCTCTGGCTAATCCTATGGGCTTCTTTTTATTAATGTCACAATTGCTAATGTGGTATAACATTGTCATTACTGAATAGCACAGCGGGATAAGCTGCAGCTGTTATTTCTCTTTCTATACCTACTAACTCATTAAATTTGAGTTTTGGGGAATACAAATTGTAAAGATTATTCAAATTCTGATTGAGAAATAGGGCTACTGGGAAATTGGTGGCATATAAAGTAACACTTTGATTCAAGGATTTTGGTGCTTTTTTTATTAGGAAGATTAGAATGTTCACAGTTTTTTTTCTATCCAGTTTCTCAGCGTTAAGGTCCAAATTAAGCCAGAGGTAGAACATCAAGAAAAGTAATAGTTATAGGGAAATTATTGCACAGTGGGTACTGTTCTTTCTGATGGAAAGGTAAAATGCAAAGCTTGTATAGTGAGAATACGGAACGAGCGAGTTTTATTCCAAGAGATCAGTAATAGAGTAAGAACCCCATTGTTATTTTAAAATAGCATAATTTCCTCATTTAAAATACATTAAAAGTACTGGAGTTTAATGACTTTTTATCTTTAAATAAATTTATACAGGATTATATAGTGTACATAGAGGCAGGTCCTTGGACTTTGGAATTTCCACAAAAACATACATGGCAGCAAGAACTGACTTCTTCAAGAGGGAAACTTTCCAATTTGTCTGCTTCAGGACTGAGACATTGGTGATCCTTTTTCCCTTAATTATGGTAGACTTTTCTAGGAGCCTTACCTCATGCTTACTCTCCTCACCCTAAGGTCTGGCTGAAAACTTATTTAGAAAAAGAAACTAATATTTTTTTATGGTGAAATCAGAATGAATCTCCTCTTTCTCTAAAACTTTTTTTTTTTTACCTACTCTCCCAAGTTGTGACTGCTTGTACAACTGTGGGCAGGAAAGAGTTTCCCGAGCAAAGTGTTCCAGGCTGGCTGCATCATGGTGACCTCTGTCTGTCTGGGAGGAACACCCCAGGTCCAGGGGCCTCGGGGCGGGCGAGCAGCCAGACCTTGCAAGGGCTCTGCAGGAGCCCCGACCGGGTAGGAGGAGGCTTGTCTGGGGCTTTCCCACACCCCAGCTATTTCCTGCTTTCTACAAAGCCCAGGGAAACTGTGTCAGCCAGCAGAGAGTTAGGTCAGTGCTCAGGGGTCAGGCCGCAGGGTGGATTTTAATGGAGCTAAGCTGATGGTTGCAGCTGAGGATGTGGCCATTAATTTCCACTCTATTGTTACAGTGAATAGTTTTACAAGCTAAATTCAGTGCATGATCTACTGCTGTATTTCAAGGGGTGTAAATCCCTTGACTTTCACAGATGGACCTGGGGAAAGGCAATGGTGTTGAAGGATTTAAAAAGTAACAGAGGTGAGGCTGGGGGGAAGGGGAGCTGGAGTACCAAAATATTGGTGTATGATCATGTAACTGTGTTGAGAAATACATGGTAGTTGGGCTAATCTGGAAGCTTGGATGAATCTGAATTTCTCAAATCAAGATTAAAACCTCCTGCATTCTTCAGATAAATTGGAAAAGAAATGATCTCTTAGGCATTCATGCACTTAATTACTTTCTCTTCTCCTCCCTCCTCTGCCAACAGACAAAAATAACTGTGAACTTCTACATTCTTGTTTAAAGGGTGATGTCAGCTGTTAGGCTATTGCTGTCCACTCCTGGGGGTGTTTTACACTCAGTACAATAAGGAGTTGGGTACTCTGTAGTGTTAATGAACCTAAAACTTTGGGAAGCAGTATGGAGAGGACTTGAACTGGGATATCACAGGTACAGAGAAGGGATAATAAATTGAGCAATCTTTGCAGGTGATGGATAGCATTTGTTCACAAGAATTCCGTGGAAGGTAATGTCTGTGATCTCTATGATCATTGCTGTTCTCTAGCCTCCTAAACTTTCCCTTTCTGAAACAGTGTTCCCTCTTGTCTCACTCCTATGTCTTGATTGAATCGTTTTCAGATTTCCCCAAAGTGAAGCCTTTTCCCCCACCTTTTTTCCTGTATAAACTAGGTCTTGTATGAGCCCACCCTCTCTCCTTCAGCAAGCTTGATCCCAGTTGCCTTCTTGATCCGCCTGTTAACTTGTTTCACAAGCTGTGACTACCACTGCAGTATACTAGCTTTTAAAAATTGAGCTTTGCAAGGGAGCCTGGGGACAATAGAGAATAGTGTGGAGAGTAAGGGAGGAGATACTGAGGGCTCTTGTGGAACAAGGTTGGCCCAGAGTGTGAGGAATGCAGCGTGCTCCTCTCTGTGCATGCAGGGTAGGAGGGGAGACTGTGCAGAGTGATTCATATGGGAAATACTCCATGACCACACTGAAAACAAAACAACATCAGCTCAAATTCTGGTGGGGTTTGTAGTAAGAAGAAATGCTTTTTACTTTTTATTAGGTGGTTTGTGGTCTATATGAATAGGCTTGGGGATTCAGCTTAATGCTTTGTGAGCTGGTGCCCACCACAGGCATTGCCTTTCCTGCAGGAGAAGGACTTGGTGAGCTGAGAGTCCCTCTATGATATGACTTGGGAATGGGATAGCCTGTGGAAGTTCTCATTGCTCTGCTTCTGTGTAAAAGCAGCATTTCAGCAACATAAACATAGGATTTCTAATGTATAATAAAAATAAATGTACTCAAAATTTGTGCTAAATGTATTTAAAAGAAAAGTTAATTATTAGATACTTTTAAAACAGCAAATGCCACAGAATTTATATTAATTAGCCACATGGCTGTATGTGGGAATTAGCTTAAATGATGCTTAAATGATACATGAATGTTCCTTTTTTTCCCCCTGTTTTGTTTTGCTGTTATTTTAACTTTCCCTGCGTCTCCCATTTCCTGCCTCACATTTTTATTGAAAATGGAGACCATTCCCATGTGTCAAACAAAAACATTTCACTGATGGTGCTTGAATATAGAAACAGTCTGCCCCTGGATTTCCATGTGAGTCTTAGGCTAAAGAAAACAGCCTGTACAGATCAGTCATGATATGAGCAGGTCTGCTGCCATCCTTTCCCCGCCCAGACTATTCCTCTTAGAGGAGTTTTTTCTCCAAAGGAGTCCTTTCTGATTAGCAGTTTGCTCCCTCTGTCTGTGAGAGCTGATAAAGCAAGGGCAGCAGAAGAGCCAGTTTGAAACCATTATTTATCCTTAGATGTGGTTTTAGGGGAATGTGTGACTGCTTGTGAGTTGCAAACAAGTCAAGATTAAAGTTACTAATAACAGAGATCTCTGTGAGCTTTGCTTCATCTTCCTGAGAGCCAAAGCACTGAATGATGAACTTATTTCTAGCTTAAGCAATTTCAGACTTGAGAAACTTTGTGGGTAATTGGACAGTTGTCTGGAAAAGGCATGAAGTCCAAAGAGCTAAACGCTTTTGGGAAGAATGCATACTTTTGGAATAAAGAAAGAGTGGGTTTTTATTTTAACAAGCTTTTCTAAGTTCTTGCTTTTTAGGGGGAGGAGGTGAATTTAGTTCTCTTCCTCTTTCCTGCTGTCTCCTACCCACTGTGTTAGACTTTCAAAAAGTCTGTGTGCCAAATGCGGAACCAATGGGCCAAATGAGGAACTTTGGAAATGGGCTATCCCTGAAACCCTGTGAAAGAGGCTGGAGGCAGATAATTCTACATACCTGCCTCCTGAAATATGGTTCTTTTACTTCTGGTTTCATGCAGGTATTTCAGGGAAGGTCACATTTTTTTCTGCCACCTCTTCTTCCTTTCCTGTGGCCTAGTTGCCATTGAAACAGGTCAGATGTGCATCCTCTGCTTGCTGATTTTCTCATGATAGTGTGGGGGAATAAAACCCTGACAATTCACAAACAAGCAAACAAAACCATGCAGAAACAAAGCTTTCCATTAAGGTAAAACAACTTCAAACCAGGGTCCCAGCTCTACCCATAATCAACCAAAATATTTATTGAGTATATGCATTAAAGAACTTAATTTATGACATGGTAGTGACTGTGTACACAAAACCCAAGTGAACTGAAAAGTGAGCAGTTTCACCAGTGCTTGTTAGAGTGTCAATGGAAAAATAAGTGTGTGAGCTAATTAAGTCACATGTTCGTAAATGGCATTCCTGTGCAGGCACACGGATAGGAGATGACACTGGCCTTCAGCACAGAATTAAACCTGACTGAACAATATCCTGCAGCATGCAAAACAACTTTAAATGTTAAATGGTTGGGAAAAATAAATGGCCTTTGTAGCTTCCTTGTACTGATGTACTTGGAATATTAAACCCTTTTCTTTTAAAAAAATGCCATCTTTAATTTCCAGATGCACCTTTAAAAAGGCAGATAGATTCTCCCTTGGCTGCAGTCAAATATAAAAACCTCTTTATCCATTTTTCAAGGAATAAGCCTGCACTATGTCTTGTTATTTCTAGCTTGACAGAGCAGAAGTTGTAAATTTTCAACAAAATAAGATCCATTTTGCTAGATATTTCACCACGGGAAGGGCACTACTTTAATCAAGAGGCCATTTGAATTCATTTGTGATTCTGTCCAAAGCTGAGTGTTTAAAATAGCTGATCTATATCTGAACTTTGAACAGGTTTTTTGGTGAACATGCAAATTAACTACATCGTGTTATGAAAGTACCCATTTGTGACTAATAGAAATTACCAGAGTAATGCTGCCTTTGTTCTCATTTCATTATCCTCTTGTCCCGTAGTGTAATGTTGTATCTTTGGTAGTATTTAATTTTATGTAAGAAGAATAATGAGAGGGAAAACGCTGTGAAGAATAAAGACGTTCTTTGTTACACACGGGAAAGATTAAGGCTACTGTTTGCCACATGGAGGAGCTCAAGTATCGTGTTAGGAATTACCATGAGCCTGGAGAGCTCAATTCCCAGCAAAACTGGTCTGGAAAAGTAATTCCTGGGATTACCTTGGCCGCATGTCTGCCCCTGGGTGTGCGGATAAGGTTGCTGTAACTCTGTGGCAGTAATGCATAAGAGCATAATTTGTTCTGTAGTCGCCTTAATGCTCTTTCCCACTGGTATCAGGAGGATCTCAAACCTACCTCAACTGCTGCAAACCCTGGCTATTGCTTGTCTGTGGTTTTTTATATATGTTTCCACAACTCCTCCTCCTGCTATAACACATGGGACTAATTAAGAGGAAAGAAAAAACAAATGAGGTAAAAGTCCTTCCTACCTTACTGTGCCATACTACTCTGTAGATTTAAATAATGTAGATTCAGCTCCCAGATCTGGGTGTACCAACACAAAGGGCCATTGACCTGTGCTATCTTTCAGTCTTTTTCTGATTTACAAAGAGACTTTCTTTTCTCTAGTATACTTCCACTGGAGAAGTTTATGTGAAAATTCCCTGGAGAGCTTCAGGAAAATCTGTGCTAGGTAAAATAACCAGCATCAGTCCCATGCAGGTAGAGCCTCTGCGCTGGCAGTAGAGACCAGGGCAATGCTTGGTCTTAGTGAATGGACCTGGGAGTGGGGCTGTGGGCTCTTCATGTTCAGTCTGACCAGTTGGACCATCTTGATATGTACTGGCTGGGTAGGGTGTCCCTGGTTTTGCTCCCCATGGTCATCCTGTTTTATGTGGGCTGGATAGTGCATGTAAACTAAAAACATCAGCTCTGATGAACTAGAAAAATAACGAAAATGAGATGTACACCTGCAGGAGGGAGTGGAAGAGAGGCTAGAGGCTCCCCATGCCGCTCATCTCTTAAAGTCAAGTTTTCATAACCTTCTGGCTCATTAAACCTGTTGACCCTAAGTTTAGAACACCAATTTTAGGTGATCTCTGAGACCCTGCCTGAGGTGTGTGAGGAGATGCCCGTGGGAGATGCTCACCTGGCAGCTCTTGGGGCACATAGCTGACCACAGTGAGGTGCTGAGTTAGAGGCAGGGATGAGAGTGGAAAAGCAGTCCAAGGACTTCATCTTCCAAAACTGCAGTCTTGTGCTGGGTATTTCTGGTTAAAGGCAGGATTTCACTCCTTTCACAGTAATAAAATCATGACTCGTGGCTTTTTTTTAGATGAATTCCTTTTGTTATCAGACTTCTGTTTACTAATGAATTATTGACAGGCTATTACTCCTCCTCCTCTCCTTCCCAGGAAGTATAATAATTTATTCTCAATGTGCTACGTGTGCTGTTGATGGGGTCAGGTGTAAAACTGGCACAGCTGTAGCGCCTTTCCTAAGTTGTAGGCACACATGAGCTTCTGGGGAAAGGAGGAACCACTTCAGAGGCTGTGATGCTGCTGAACTTCTGCATTTTCCTTTTTATTACTCCCATTGGTGGTCTCAGTTGTGTGCTGGAATAGTTGAAGCCTAGAGAGCTTTGGGGTTCTCTGGCCACTATTGCTTCCTGCAGCTAGCTCCTGAGGGAAGCAGCAGCCTGGTATGTCTTGCAGGAGGAAAAGGTTGTTTAAAGTAGCCATTGCTGCTCCTTATCAGTTTATTTTAAGTTACTTTGCAGGTTTTTGCTGCATGATACTCTAAAACTACAAATCTTATTCTTCTGAATTTGATGATTGATGTGTATTCTGTAATGGTTTTATTTTCCTTCCGGGTTGGATCAATGAAATAATATCTAAGTTTTAAGTTTTCTAATAACCCTGAAAGACTTTGTGTTATTGTGAATCTTTTGTTGGAAAGGTTAAGATAAATGACATTAGTTGCAATCAGCCTTAATTATACAAATAGCTTGAATTTTACATTTGCCTCTGAAGCATGTTAAATTTCTCAACTTGTTTGGCAGGGATGTCTCATCCTATTTCCTTAGATTTAAGGCACAGAAAAAAAGAGTTCATGACATTACTGTCTAAAACAATTCAGAAATGTGACACACCTGATGGCTGCAAGGGTAGCTGCTGCAGGTTCAGATGGAAGAGTGGCAGTAGGAAACACTTCTAGAAATCCAATATTTTTGTGTGAACTAAATACATCTTTCTGGCCATGTGTGTGAGTAAGCAAAATTAACTTGTAATAAATTAAATATGATTCAAGTGGTCAGATTGGAACAAGGCTTTAGAATGTGAATCCTGCAAAATCTAAGTTTCTACTCTTGCCTTCTTTTTTCATATCTGCTGCAGTATTAGCAAATATATGGAGTAATTTAATTCGGTTAAAGGGGTGGTAAATGAGGCAGCATAGCACAGAACTGGTTCTAAATTAGCAGTTATGGGTGATAAATTATCTATTTTTGAGTTGCTAAGGGTAGAACATAAGAGTGTGTAGTACTAGCAATTGTACACTACTGTACACTTTAAAAATTAATTGTATGACAACTCTGTTGCTGGATTCCAGTGAAATAATAAAAAAACTTTGGGACATGTACACCTTCTTTCAATTAAAATACTTGCTCTTTGTATTAAGTTGCAGCAATACACAAAGTAATGCATCCTGTCTGAGACATGCAAGGTAGCCAGAATTCCACAGATTTGGGGTGTTAGGAAGCTTATCTCAGGTTTGAGGCTTTCCTTAATGAAAATGGAAGAGATGAAAGTGTTCAGCTGAGCAAATAGAGGACTCCACTTCACTTGGTAGGAATTTGCATTGGTGGAATTGCATGGTGAATAGGAGAGAGGAATTTTGGCTAGGAAAGTGCCTTTTGCTTCTGTTTCTTGGAAGTTTAATCTAATTAAAAGAAAGAAAGCTTTCCCAATATAGCTCTCCCATAAAAATGTAAGAACTTCATAAACCCCTTCTCTCCTTAGTTCAATCATTTAAGCAGCCCATAATGATGCTGTGGTTAAAGAAGGTCTTCAATTCCATGCTGAAAGTCTTTAGCTGTGATACAATGAGCAGAGTTGTGCTGACCCTCTTGAACAAGTCATTAATGAAACAGCTTTGTGATAAATAGTAGTGTGCTAATGACCTGCAGAGGGGGTTTATAGAGAAAGACACTGGTCTCTTGGGGTCAGTATAACTGGTATTGCATTTTTAGGAAGAATAAAGGTGTTAATACTTCAGTTGCCAGACACAATCCACCCCAAGAAGTTAAATCTCTACCAAAATCCCCGCTACAGGGTCAATAACTTCTTTACACTTAACTTATGCATCCTTTCTGAGTGCTGGATAGAGCTGCAGCTGTGTGCAACAACCACTGAACTCATGGCTGTTAAAAGCCATCCTTCTGCTTCTGGAAGGATTTACAAAGGCTTTTTTTTTTTTTTTTAATAATGTTTATAAAGGCTTTTTGTGATCCTCAGAGAGGAGCGTGGATTCAAGGCTTTCAGTTCTTATTGTGCCAAATCTGGAGTTTTCACTCAGGCCTGCATTCTCTGGGTACTAACTAGTGCTGAAGAAGGGCTGTGGTACCTGCCACTGCATCGTGCCTGCTGCAAATCTTGAATTCCAGCAGTTTCAGTGACTTTGAGAGGATTTCAGTGAAAATTCCTTCCAGCAGCTGCTGTGTGTCCATGGTACTACTTTCTAGTTTCCCACTGATTCTGGAAACACAGCAAAAAAAGAGGATCATATATATCTTTATTCTCTTGAAGTAGGCTTTTTTTTTGTTTGTTTGTTTTTTGTTTGGTTTGGTTTGGTTTGTTTTTGGTGTTTTGGTTTTTTTTTGGGTTTTTTTTGTTGTTTGTTTGTTTGTTTGTTTGTTTGTTTTTTGTTGTTTTTTTTCCTGTTTCACTCCACTTCTTCACATTCTAAAAATTAGGTGTTACTTTCTTTGCTGTCTTGGAAACCTGGATGATTGTAAATTTATACAATCACTCTTCAAGGGTAAAATCTGTTTTTTCCCTCCTCAATTTCATGTCCAGCCTTTCTGTTATTCTTCAGAATGCTAGCTGTAGAAACTGCAGAAATATAAGTAAGTGCCATTAGGACTTGCCCCCTTTTTCATTTCACTGAGAAACATCTTTGTCTCCTGTTCTTCATCCCCAATCCGGGACATCCCCCAGCAAAGCTAAACATTTATAAAATATTGCTATTTCAGCTATTTCAAAGGCAAAGATAATTCAAAACACCCACACCCTGCCCAAAGGAAAGAAATACCGGGGTCTGGAGACTCTGAAGGCAGTACTTTCTGCTTTTATGGCATGGCAGTGTTCTCAGTAGAAACAGTTGCAATGCTGAAATGGCTGTGAACTTGATGGCCTCTTATGGTGAAAAATAATTTTGTCTCCGCAGTTAAATTCTCCTCCTTTCCCTATAATCCACCTCTACATTTAATATGGGGGAAAGACAATACTGGGGGATTTTGAAGAGAACTGTTTATTCATGTAACTCCATGAAACAGCAGGAGTAGTCTATTTATAAGGTGGGAGTGGGAATGACCAAAACATTTTAAAATTAAAGTCTCTAAATATGGATCCTAAATAACTTATCTGACTGTTCAGGTATGACCAGTGGCCTCTAGATCCTGTGGGCAAGAACATTTAAGACCTTTTCAAATAAACTTTTTTTCCTGGTGCCCTAACCCACACATTCATGAGCCTGAGGACAGAGGGGAAAAATCCAGAAACTTAGAGGTGTTTTAAATGTGCATTCCCTAACAGACTTGTATAAAGTAAACTGTAGAAGAATGATGAGAATATAGCTTCTGTATCTGTAAAGCACCAGAAATGCATTTGAGGAGCTACCCTTAGCACCTTAGGCTAGATGAGATAAGGCATGATCAGAATATTTATGATCACTGGTGACAAGTAGGAACTATAGTATTCACTAGCTGCAGTATTCTTTAACTTCCCTGCAGGCTGAAATGTATATTAAGTAGATGTAGTATGTGGTGTCCTAATACAATACATGTGGATCTTTGTGGGGAGAAAAGATTTTAAAATAACTTCTCAGTCTGCAATTTTTCTCATTGTCTGGGAACAAGATCTTGCTTTGCTGCCAGAAGTAAATCCTCTTTTAATGAAATGCCTTAGGAAAGCTACCTTTCAAGGTAGTGTCCTCTGTCTCCTTCTAGTGTTTATACACACTTAGAAGAGATTCTGAAAAGTAATGCAGAGGATTGTTTAAATATTAATAAGACTTACTTTCTTTACTAATTGCTAAGTGGCTTTGAGTTAAACTTTTACTTTTCCACTTCAAATACATGCAGTCTTTCTTTGAGCTGAGGGAAGGTATTTGCGCTTTTCCAGCACGTGGTTGAGTTCCAGCTGCCCCTTTGAAGTGCTGTTTAGGCCAGTAATCCTCCAAGGTCTGACACAAAGCTCAGCTGGAGCTGCACTAGGACGATTTGCGAGGTGGAAGCCACTGCTGCACTGTGCACAGTCTCTCAGAGAAATGAGAAAAGCCCCACAGATCCAACCGAGAGCTCACAAAATGGGAGTTTTCAGTCTCCCTATCTCCTTCCAGCCATTATGAAGAAACTGCTTTGTGAGTTTTCTTCTGCTAAATTTTTTTTTCAAAACCTAGTCTCTTGTGTCTTTTTTGGAATAAGATTTTTTAAGAAAAACATTGTGTCGGCTGAGGGACATGCCAAAATTAGGAGTTAACAATGCTGGATTACAGCTATTATGACTGTGCTCTTCAAATACTTCCAGTCAGCCCTTGTTCAGTCAACTTCAGTCTTTGTGTGATTCCAGTTTCCAGAAATCCAGCTTTGTATTCCTTTGATACTCTGTCAAAATCTCCCCCTCTCCTGTCTTTTCCACTTGCTGCTTCTGAGGGTTTAGTCCTGCAAGATGTTGAATGTACTGGGTATGATTAGAGTCATGAAAAACTCTTATGTGCATCATTTGCTGCTCACACCAACTACTTATCATGTGCTAAACACTTCAGAGGTGTGTAAGGTAGAGATGCCATTGCAGGAGTCTCTCCACACACTTAAAAGTCAGTGGCACCCTTTTCATTCCTGAAATTACACACATACTTTACAGCACTAGGATTGAAATGCTCATCAGTTGCAGAATCACAATCTTCAAGAATATATGTGGTTTGAAGTTTGCAGTGCCTACCCAGAAAACACTTTGTATGCTGATTATCTAAAACAGAAAGCAAACCCAGCATGTTCACAGTGGAGAAAGTGACTGCAGACAGGCCCATGGCTGCAAGCTGTGTCACAGCTCCCAGTTCCTGCCCTCAACAAATTACCCCCTACTCTGAAAAGCAGAGTTCTGGAGATAGCCTGACTCTTCTTGGGACAGGAGGCTTTACCTGATGGTATAAGCAGCTATTTTTCCTGAGGAAGAAACAGGTGTGACAAACCCAATGCTTAGTAAATATGACAGATGAACAGACTTTAACAGAGAAACAATATGTTGTGCTGTTTGATTGCTCACTGTTTGGCAGAGCTGTTCCAGGGAACCAGATGATTGCATGTGAGATTCACCTCACTGGCTCAAAACAACTGTAATGCTCTCCTTTAATATATGGAATACTTTTGTTATGTGCTGCTCCTTCAGATTTCCAATAGAAAATAATTTTTAGTATTTCTGTGTCTACAACTTTTATAACAAGTGGTCCATAAATCCCTTCTCTAATACTGCATGCTCTGTAGTCCTGGTGGTTTATCACAGAGATAATTTTATAACTTTTGTCACATGGGGACTCAGGTTGTAAACTGTATGCTTGTTCTAAATCTTCAGCAGTTTGTTCTGATCCAGCTCACTGCTGCACTTCTAATCCCCTCCTGAATATGGTTTAGAGTAAGTTGTGCAATGGATTTTTTGTATTTACCTTTACTGAGGCAAAATCTGTCCACTGAAAAAATGTATAGAGAAATACTACGTTGTGCTTTTACGATTCTTCTGCTGATAAGAATTTTATTCTTAACCAATATTTCTGCTTATTGATACAACTAATTTTGAGGTTTGCCTATCAAGAATTTGTATGTATTTATCCTGCAAGTCCAAGTACTTTTTTTTTTTTTGATTTTGCAACTGCACTGTGAGCTGATTAGAAAAAATGCTTTCTGAAGGAAAAAAAGCTTATCATTACACAGTTTCAAGGATAACAAATACTTATTTTTTTCTAAGACATTGATATAATGATAGTTAGCTAAGGTACAGAGTATGTGTTAAGGAATGCACATTTATGGTTAGTCCAGTGAATGTGGAGTCCTTTGGCTGCCCCTCTTCACACCATCCAAGCATAATGCAGCTCCTTGTTTGTGTCATTTTACATTACATTAGTACAAAATGCCAATATTTAAGTACAGATTTGCATCCTTTCTGATAACTGAAAGAGAAGATAACTTTCTTTCCAAAGCATTTTGTATCTCTACACCAGTCAATTGCAAAGCTTCTCGAGGGACATCTCTTTTGTAATCTTAATGTGCTCCTTGTACATCCCAGACTCTTGACACATAATCTTTTAAACTGCACAAAGAGCTCTGCTCTGTAATTCTAAGTCTTCTACAAAGATGAGTCATATTTATTGCATTGGGCATATTTAAACTACTTATTCTATGTATCTGTCTAAACTGATGCAGGTAAAATAGGCAGTTACTACAGACAGCCTGTAAATCTGGCATTCTTTCAAGGCCCAGAGCAATCAGCAATTGCTGGTGCAGAGTCATGGAATGAATTTTAAAGTAATCAGTTTATGCCAAGCCTTTCTTAATGTACTTGCAGGTCTAGTGGCAACAGGAAAGAAAAAGATAGTGATAGCTCATCTGGGAATGATTCCATTATGTCAAATAATCTGCAGCTATACTGAAAAATGTACTGTGAGCAGGAGAGGTCTCTTGAGGTTTGTTGTGTTTTTTTTAAAGTTGAAAGGCACAACTTTCTTGTCACTGACAGGGCTTTACATCAGAGAGTTGATTCAAAAAAGTGTGGTATTTATCTTAATTTTGCTCTTTTCAACTTCAGTGACACCATTTTGCCACTGAGTGGGAGTAAGATTAGAATAGTGCTGAACATCTTTGACAGATTTTTTCAAGGTGGCAGTTTTCTGGAATTGCAAAAAACTCTACCTGCTTGGCACATAGAAATCATACGCTTCAGACTAAGTCTTGGTTGTCTAATGCAGCCATGGAAAATTTCAGAAAATTTGGAGCAAAGACTGTACATGTATTTGTCTTCTCCAGCTGTAGTGAATAAAAGTATTTTTGTATGTATGCATTGTGTGTGCTCTTTAGATAAATCTATACACAGGTAGAACTTAGCTGAGGTTATGGTGTGTTGAAAATTTTGGAGCACTGTTTCATTGCTTTTTCTCTGATGAAATTGTACATACACATTTAGTCCTGGTTCAGGACCATTGATCTAGAACTGTTGCTTCTTCCAAATATAAAAACTGAACCTGTTCATTTAAAGAGAGCTTCAGTAGGCAGACTTTTAAAAATAATTTCTCAGTAAAGCTGCCTACATCCCCGCTTATGATTTAGAGGGAAGGTTGTCTTTTGACACTGGAGTACTTAGCGCACTGTCACAGGTCACAGTATATTGGTTTTAGTTTTCTCTTTCTCTGGTGCTGTCATTTCTCTCCTTGCTTTCTGCCCCTGAATTGAGATCCACAGGCAATCCAGCAGCAATGGGTTTAGATTAACATTTCTGTCAGTCTGAAGTCCTGTGGTCTGGTACTCTGTCCTTCACTGTGTCTGAAAGTCACTTCTGATGCCTCCTGTTAACCTTGCACAGAGCCCAGGGCTTCTTGCCAAGGCTACCCCTAAAGATATTTGGCAAATTCTATGAGAAACTGATGAAACTGGAATGGTTCTCTGTTGTTTGATGTGGATGGGATGAGTTGCTAAGATCAGATGTGACCCTTTCCCAGAGGTTTCAAGCCACTAGGATTTCAGGGTTGAGCAGTAAGGGCAGCAGCAAGCCCTGAGCCCTGAGTGATGCTCCAGTTTGGGCTACACTGACCAACCCTTACATTCCTGCAGCTTTCAGAAAGGGAAAAGGAGAGGGGATTCTCTGAGCCTAACCCCCTTCTGTACACAACCTGAAAATAGAACTGGGGGAAGTAGTGGGGGTTTCCTTCTATCCTCTGTGAAAGAAAGTTTTTAAAATAAGATTTCAAAGATACAATGTTGGAAGTTTGGGGGACTGCTGATTGCTACCTCTGAGAAGAAACCTGTAAGAGCAAGTGAGGGTACTGGGGCAGCAGTAGGAACCTACTGTAACTTTAGAAGGGTTCTGTGCCCATGAAACGGGACTTACCTCTCTCCTGTAAAAGTTTTTATGTGACTGTGAGCTTATGAAAATCCTAATACCAGAGAGGTTGAAAATTCAACAAATTTGGGAGTTAGGTTCTTTAGGCAATACCTCCAAGACCATCCAAATTTAAACCAGTTTTTGTATCTGACTTTGTGTTTATTAGCAGATCAAAAAAAACTCATCAAACAAACAAATGCTCTACCCCATAACAAGCAAAAAACCCAAACCCCACAAATTCAGAGACTGATTTTGCTTAGAAAAAAAAAAATTATGTGAAAGACAGGAGGGAATTCAAACTGCAATAAAGAACTGTTTAAATAATCCTGAAACTATAAAGTTTTCTGTCAGAGTGGCAGATGTTATAGCATACAACCCCTCCCCCATTTTTTAATGGAATGTCAAAGTGTTGGACACTCTCATTTTGAAGGAGCTAGACACAGGAGTACAGATCTTTGTTTCAGGGAATTTGAGAATGTGTCAGACATCTCTAAGAGGTCTTTGAAGTATACTACTAAGCTTTGTACTTGAAAGAATTAAAGGATGCTGTATAGCTTTGTGTGAAAGAGAACTTCAAAGCACACTGAGAAGTAGTGAAAGATCTGCAGTTACTAAATTTACAGTAAAGAACCATAGTAAGTCTTCCTTTTTATGTATAATAGCAACATGATATTTATGGAGAAGGCACAAAAGATGGTGACTGAATGGATCAGTCAATGGGATATATGGAATTTTGTATTACTTAGTGTTTGAAATCTATCAAATGGTGATGAAACAGCCATGACTGCTCAAGGTGCTGAGTTAAGTGTGTTGCTGTGGTCTTCAACTTTAAATGGTTTCTGCTCTTTAAAATTTCTGTGTATTTAGTTGAGCCTTGATTTTCTGCAATGGCAGCTGTGTTTTCATGTTAAGCTATTAGAAGTCTGCTAGACTGTTGGGCACTGCTCCTACTACTGAGCTGTAGCCTACACTAAGGTTGTTAGTGTTAAGGGTATTCTTGCTATATTTCAAGAAAATTTCTGGAAAGATGGGGTGAGAGAGAAAAATCTGAGAGATTATGTATTGTAGGAGGAAGCTGAGAAGTGTAAAAGAAACAGGACCTTAAGGTATAAGTTAAAGCCCTTAACTCCTCTAAGTTTGACACAGATTGTCAGTCACGCGCTTGCTGCCAGTAGCATCTAACTGTTCAAGTTTTTAGCTTTTTCTCTTTTTTTTTTTTTTTTTTTTGCTCTGCTTAAGATCCATATGGGGATGCATATAACAATGTTGTTTGAAGGGAACTAAGGGTTGTCTTCAGTTTGGAGAACCACAAATCCCTGGAAACAAGAGAAGGTGAGATGGTGACATATGACTTGCTTTGGCTGAACTTGGATTTTGAAGGCTGTGCCTGAAAGGTAGACAGGCACAAAATTAACTCAGTTGTGAATTTATAATGTACTATCTACTCCATGTCAATTGCTTTTTTACACATTTTGGTATATTTGAGGGAAGTGATGCCTTCCAGAGGGACCTTGACAGGCTTGAGAAGTGAACATCATGTGAACATCATGAAGTTCAACATGTAGACTGGGGCAATCCCCAATATCAGCACAGTAGAGAAGGGTGAATGGATTGGGAGCAGCTGTGAGGAGAAGGACTTGGGAATATTGGTGAATTCACAAACACACATTGGACATGAGGTGGCAGTGTGTGTTTGCAGCCCAGAATGCCCGCTGTGTCATGGCCTGCCCAAAAAGCATTGTCACCAGCAGGGTGAGGGAGGTGAGGGGATTCTCTCCCTCTGCTCTGCTATCATGAGGCCCCACCTGGAGCACTGCAGCAGCTCTGGGGCCCCCAGCATAAGAAGGATGTGGACCTCTTGGGTTGAGGGCCACAAAAATGATCAGAGGGCTGGAGCACCTCTCCAGTGCAGACAGATTGAGAGAGTTGGGGCTCTTCAGCCTAGAGAGGAGACGGCTGCAGGGAGATTTTATTGTGGTCTTTCAATACTTATAGAGGGCTTATAAAAGAGATGGAGAGAGACACTGAAAAAGGTTGCACAGAGAAGCTGTGAATGCCACAACCCTGGAAGTGCTTGGGTTGGATGGGGCTTTGAGCAATATGGTCTAGTGGAAGGTGTCTCTGCCCATGGCAGGGATTTGGACAAGGCAGTCTCTAAAGGTCCCTTTCAAACCAAAGTATTCCATGACTCTGTATTCCTAGTACATATTAGGTGTGCTCAGTACCTTTGTTTTCATTAGAAGCAGGATAATCCATGTTGCACAAAAGAATCCTTTGTTTCCATGTAAGTAGTGACTAATGCACAATTATTTCATTCCCTGTATCCACGGTTTTTAAGCTTATCCTAAGAAAGATGGTGCTTGAAAGTATTTGGAAAAAGTGAGTGTAGCCTGGAGAAGATGGCTGCTGCAAGGGCTGGATTAGGGAGTGGGGCAGGCAGGGCTAACTAACACAGATGCCACTGGCAGAAGACACTGACCATGGTAAGGATCAGTGACCCGGAGTAGAGGAAAGCCATGATTGTGGGGGCTGTCAGCTGACCCAGGGAAAGTTGCCACCCCAACTTACTGTGCATTAACTTTGTCATCTGAAGAAGCCTTAAATGATTGAAGGAAAACCATGTACCCAGAGAAACTGTTTAGAGCATCATTCTTCCAGATTATAAATTGGAAGAGCTAGTTTTATAATCTAGATTTTGGAAAAACTAAAAGAAATGAAACCACCCCCATTTTTGCTACTTCTCCAAATGACAGCAGTATGTCATCAACTAAATCAATGTAAATGAGTGCTGACTCCAATTTTTTTCTCACTTAGCTATGAAAAGTATTGAATGTTTCTTCAGTGATGTTTTATTCAAAATTACCAGCTGGAAAGAAGAGGGAGAAACTGTGGCTCCAGAGATTCACTGTCAGCTGTGCCATACTTCTCCAGAGACTGCTACATCTTGCTTTGGGATCTTTGTTCTACACATAGCTGCTGAGGGCTGCCTACACTCTCATTATTCTACTGCTTTGATCCTTTTGTCTGTTCATGAGATGGATGAATGGCTGAGGTCAGTATTGGACTCAGTGGTTTGTCAGGTGGCTCTGCTAAAACTTGGCAGTAGATCACACTTCCTTCCTTTTTTGAAGATGAGATAATCTGCCAGTGCCAGTATCTGTTTAAATATAGGAAGAAAGATGAGGAGTCTGTAAGATCTTACATTGTCTCCTCTTCCTTATATCTTGCAATAAATGCCATACCAAAACCATTAAGTAAGGCACAGCTGTAATTCTAATACACTTTTACAGAGAAAGTACTTTCAAAAGTATCCATTGGAGGACAGTAGAACACTGTGAATCAAGGAAGTATAGTGGTTATACTTTAGAAAAAGCCACATTTCTCTTTTAAAAAGAAAAATTAAAGTAGAACATTTTTTGTTTACAAAACACAGTCTGATAATCCATTATTACTTGACAGTTTTTCTCTGTCTGTCACACCTTCTGTAACTCCATTACTGCTTTGTTTTTGTTTTTGAAAGTGGTGGCATGTACTCACTCTCTGGATGCTTGTATAATCACTTTTTCTAATTTTAAATAATTCCCAGATGAGTTTTTCTGTTCATTATTTTTTAATTATTTTATTTTTATTTTCCCTTTTCAGCTTTTAATCATTTGCAAGTCTTACATTATCTTTTGTACCTCATTTATATTTAAAATGATTGCTGTCCTTGCATCTTTTTGCTTACATCTCACGGAAAAGGTTTAATGAGTGGCCAATCACTAGTAATGTAACTGAGATATAACTCAGATGACTTAGTGCTGGATTGAAGAACACTTTTGACTCAACATGGCTCTCTGGGAATGGAAGAAAAAAGACTTCAGGTTTTGTTTCAGTCTAACACAAATAAACTCCCATCTACCCTCTCAATAACAGCATTCTACTCCTTTCTGCTCACTTCCATTGCAGTCAAAATTGCAGCTACTGAAATGATTTTTGTTCTCTGTCATTCAGAGGGTAGAAGATAACTGTGTTGCATTTATGGTTTTCTTTTCTTTCTTTTTTCCCCCCTCCCCTTACTTCTAAGGTCTCTCACCTTTCTGTGAACTTTTCAGTTAGTCATATTCACACATGTGATATTAAACTCAAATTTCTTCCCAACTTCCATGCCAGACCATCCTCTCCTTTTGAAGCAATGTTTCCCTTCCACTTAAAACACACCGATAGTAGGATGTGAAGCATCACCTTGATATTTTCTCTTGGAACTGATGCTTAAACATAAAACCCTTATTTATATCTTGCTTAATATTTGACTTCCATGTGAGGGTATTTGGAATGTATGAATAAAAGTTCAGTGGGGGTAGTGGAAGAGAGACAGGAAGTATGGAGGGGACAGCACCTGCTTTCTGGTCCTGCCACTCTGGTAATTTTGTGATTTGTTCACTGCCACATTTTTATGTTTCCTGTTTCCAGTATGTGCAAAGCACACTGTGTTGTTGATTTTACATTAATTTCACAAAACTCTGCATAAAGTATTAATTCAGTGGCTGATAATGTAATAGTAATTTCCAAAGAGAAAAGCAGTACATTAAATATTTTTTGCAAAAAATTCAGTTGAATTTGGCTTTTCACTCCCTATTTTTGCATAGGGTCAAGCTCTAGAGTGGTAAGTGCCCTTACACTTTGGTGACCTTTATACAACTCCAGCTTAGCTCCCAGTTTAGTTTAAAGGACAAACTAATGCTTTGCAAAGTTCAGAAATCAGAGTGTGTACACACATAGAGAAACCATGATCACACGTGACATTTCCATTTTATTGCACAAAAATTTAACTGTGGATCATGAGCTTGAGTTAATATTTTGTGTTTGCTTTACCCTGCTACATTGCATGTGATGTTGTCTCTCTATCTTTGTGTGCAAAGCTTGTCCATTGTACTTAGTTGTTTTATATTGTAATATAATGGTGAGAAATATGCACTTATGTGGGGATGTTCTAAGAAGATTGCTTCACAGGGATATGTGTGATTAATTTACTCCTATCCCCTATTGTTACTCTCCTCATATATTTCCAGATGCCTACTCTCGGCACCAAAACATGTAAGAATAGATGGGGTCAGATAAGAAGTCGGAGTCTGCTATTACTTAGTAAGAGGGAGTATCTCTACCTAATTCTAGACAGTGTGGTGCCACACCATCTTCTGCAATCTTACAGGGAGAGCCTGCTAGGAAAGCTATTTGCCATAAGTCTTTCACATAATGTTTGTTGTGCAAAGGAGGAGGGTGAATGGATTGCCTTTGTGCTATTGAACCTCTCTGTGCATAAGCAAAGCAGGGAAATCCCCAAGACTTAACCTACAGTTTTGCCTATAATGGGCCAGGCTGCTCTCCTGCTACTTGCATCACGGGTTCCCTTTCTTGTCTGATTGCCCTGCTGCTTTCCCTGCCCCTAAGCAATGTTTAGCACTGTTCAGGTATCCCAGCATGGCCCAATGCTTCCAGTTAAACAGTTCACATTTAAGAAGAAGTGTTATTGGATAATATAAAATTGAAGCCCAGAAATTCTAAATTAATCATGTCTGAAGTGGTTGGAAGTCACTAAAAGGCTCCTATAATGTGATATTTGAGATTTAAAAATTTAGCATGGTTCTAAGTTTATGTGACTGTTTTCTCTGAGGAGTTATATAAGCTCTGCCTTTGATAATTATAATTATTATCCAAATTGCATAATTTCATAAAATTGTTGCAGCTTTCAGAGGCCTTTAACCTCTGTTATGGCAGCTCCAGTTATTGCTTATCTGCAATTCATCAGGTTCAAGTCTTATGTGCGTTGAAGCTCACAGATGAAATTGAATTTTGCCTTTACATTGATGATAAATTGCTTATGAATCCAATATAAGCAGCCTGGAGAAAAATGGTGACTGTCTCTCACTTGCCACTTCTAGCCACGGACATCAATATTCAGTATGAGCAATTTGTTAAAATTAAAGGCTATTTGATACTAATGAATGTCAGGAACATTTCTCTGCATTTGTGGTTGATGTTGTGACTGGTTTGAGTCTGTTCTAATCTACACTGTCTACCATACCCAAATTTCTCTTGCTTATGCATCAGAGGTTCCTGACATGGATGTTTTTTTAAACCAGATGTCATTAGAATAACATGAAGAGCCATACTGTCATTAGCAAAAGCTCAGGTGGATATTCAGAGCTAAATTGAATGCATCTCCAGGACAGTATTGTGGGGGCTAGCTGGCAAGAACCTGCTTGCATAAGACAGGAAGTTTATTTCACTGGAACTTTTTACAAATTACAATGCCTGCAACTTAAAAAGATCCTTGGAAAGGTGGAGTGCTCTTTTCTCCTTGATGTTCTTTGCCCACGTCTAAAATAATGAGCGTTTTGTTTTATGTAACAATCTCTTGTTCCAAAATACAAGTTTATAGCCTAGGATGAGGGACTTAGAATTGTCCAGAGGATAAAAAACTTCTCGATTTTCGTCAAATCAATGGAAGATTAGAAAAGATTTTTTTAATTCTTGAAAGAAACTCCTGCTCCATTAACAGTTCTGCCACGCAATCAGAAAAAGATTGAGTCCTGTGTGCCCCCTACTCTCTCTAGAAGGTTAGACAGTATCCTGGCTAAAGACCCACCTTCTAACTTTCATCCCAGATTTATTTGTAGCCAGTTTCATACCTACTTGTTCTTGCTCCACTTTGAACTTGAATTTGGACACAATTTCTGCCCTAGGGGTTTCTCTACCTCTATACTCAGAGATAGCAGCGCACTTCCTCAGACTGTTTTGCCAGGGATATTGTCTCAGAAAAAGAAAGAGCTTCTATTTCTGACAGTGTGCCCCATCTGAGGACAGAGTGCACACAGCAGAATCCCTGTCATGGTTCCTGTCAGGGGTCAGAGTGACCTTCTCTCTGCTGTCACCTTTGGAGCTCAGATCTGTAGTGTTGGTTCTCAGAGGAAGCATTCTGCTTGTGAGTAAATTAAATGGTCCCAGAGCAAACTCCAGCACTACTGAGGAATGGGCTTCTGGAAATCTGTAAACTGAAGAGTCATGACAATTTTCTGCTGCAGACTTTGTACTAATTTTTAGGTGTGATGAACCATCACATAACTGTTTGAAGGTAACCGAATCAAGCGTGTGGAATTTGAACTAGGCTCCACTGACACTAAATCTAATGGAGTGTACAAGCTGCTTGTCAGATAAAAGGGGAACCCAGCCGTCTGGAAAGGGGACAGAAAAAGTGTAGGATGATGGGATTAGTTGATGAAATGCTTATTATGAGAGTTATATATAGTTAGATTAATGCTATCCTAAGTACAAAAACACAATGGAAAAAGAAGTCCATGGTAATTCCTTAAGGAGCAATTTTGTCACTTTTTCCTGCCTTCCTTGAGTTACAGTTTAGCTAAACAGCCTTGTCTTCGCTATAGAACTAATTCAGAGGAAGAGAGTGATTGAGTTCAGAGTTGTGACTGGACTTCTAGGTAATATCAGGCATGGGCCTCTCAGTTTTATTCCAAAATTAAGGTCTGTGGTCTGGAAGTAATTATTCTGGATTCACTTACAACTCCTTTCTGTGTAAGCAAGTCTTCACAGCTGTCAGGTACTTTTTGCATCTGGATTATTTGTATCTGGATAATCAATAACTCAAACTATTTTAGAATTTTTTATAATAGTTAATTATTTAGAATCAAGTTCTGTTCTTTCATGCAGTGGGGATAAAATTGGCTTAATGATTGTGAAGCTGCACTATTTTGGTCTTAAAAAACTGGACAATGGAAAAGTGGAGACAGAAAGGGAGAAAGTAAGCATGAGTTTTTGCTATTATCCCCAGACAGCATACTCTGATACAAGAAGACAGTGAGGAAAATACATTTATTATTACTTACTGCTTACCACAAAATCTTACCAGCTGTGCTTTGGGCATGTCAGAGCTGGATTTCATAATTTTTCCTGTTTTCTGCAGTACTTTTTACTCTCCCTTCTCTTGCCTGGAGACCTGTTCCTTTCTTCCTGCTCCTCTGTGCTTTCTGCAGCAGCCAGGAGCATGTGGAAACTGGTGATTTTCTGCCCTGCTGCTGCTACAGTGAGCAAGACTGAGCTTCCCTTTTGCAACAGGCTGACAAAATCCAAGCAATGCTATTTGTCATAGGTAACTGCAATCAAAGCTTTATGTCTAGGGATTTTTTTTTGGCATAATTGAGGCATGCTGGATGGCTTTCTTTGGATAGGAATAAAAAATCCTGCTTCAGAGGTGACTTATTTCCTGCAAGGGACTGCACCTTATGGCACTCCATTGCCACCACCAATATCCTTAGACTGAATTTTTGCTGCTGAGACTTGTTGCTCAACATGTCTACCCAAAGTACCCTAATCAAAAACATGACAATTTTAAAATGGTAATAGTAGATCTTGTTCTTAATTTTAGTTTTTATTCTGAAACTGCGTTTCTTGCTAATATTGTATTTGTGAATGACCAACATGAGCTGACACCATAAAGTCATGGTCTAACTTTGTGGATTTCCATCTTGACTGAAGAAATTTCAATGTAACCTTTCAGGCTGAATTCTCCTTCATTAGGCTGGAATCTCTTATTAGCTTATAGACTCTTTCCTCGATTCAATTTCCTTTAATTAAACTGGTTTCTATTATATGAACAAGAATAGGTTTTGATTTATGGAAAGTTTTGTTCAATGAGGAGTTAATGTTCCCGTTGTCCTTTCCTACCACTTGCAATCCCAGTGTGAGTCAGTGGTTAGTAAGTGAAGATGATAACCTGAATGCATTGTGCTGGTAGTTTTGTGAAAGTAGTCAGGTACAGCTTAAAGTTGCTTTGAAATTATGCAAGGTAGACAATAAAACTTATGGAGTTATTGTAATGCATTTAATTAGTATTTAAAACAAGATCTACATTAGCATGATTTCTTTTGGTATGTAAGTGTGCACACCATCTGATAAGCTAGAATTGTGGAAGGTCATCTAGAGGAAGAATAGAATAAAATTTTCCCTGTCTGTGAAAACATCTGCAGATCTAAAATAAAAAAGTGGGAGGAGGGGGGAAGAGACTGGAATGAACTAGAAATTGTAACAGGGACATGGGTTGCTTACAAATAAGTATAAAGCAGAACTGGGGAACTGGATAACTGCAGCTGATGATCAGTGACTCAGGATAGATTCACTTGGGGATGCCAATACCTACTCTTAATTGGCAGTGAAAATATAAGATGTGTGCACTTTTTTCAGACCTTGTGACCCAGCTGAAGCCCATTTTTTTAGTCAGATATGGTTGTGGTGGGGTGGGGAATAAGTTTCAAACCAATTAATTTTGTGGCTGAGTATTGTAGGAGCAACTTGGCTCTTAGAGAGACTGCCAGTTGACCCTTGGTGATTTCGGTGTTGAATACTCTGACCTTGGTGTTCATGATGCCTGTGCCAGTGCAGCCTGGGAATGGTGGTGCCATAGAAAATGGGACACAGTTTGAGACATCTTATCTGTGCTTGGTTTAGACCAAGTGTCACAAAAAAAAAGTAAGGTGCCTTTTCCTTATTTTTATTGCCTGGCACCTCTGAAGACTATTATTTGAAGCAATGATTCACCATGAAGCCCTAATGCCACCCAAAAATGGGTAGGAGATGCCCTCACATTATTTCCAAATACAGCACTACTGTTAGTCTGAGACAGGGAAATTCCATGGGCATTCTCATTTAAACCGGTAAGATGAATCCAAAACCTGTTAAATTTTGTGAAGCCCAGAAAAATACCAGGAAAAGGAATGCTATTCACTGAAGGCCCAGCAGTGAGCTGTGCTGAACATCTGCTGTTCCCCTGAGCATGAGGGTCAGCATCTCTCAGAAACAGAGGCTGATCTGCCACCCTCGTTGGTATTTTGCTCAGGTTTATTTTTCATTCTTGTAATTAGGACCTTCTGATCCCTTTGAGAGTGCATAATTGAAAGCGTGTTAGCAGAGTATTTGTGATGAAAGTGCATTTTGGCCAGCTTCCTAGATTCCTTTTTTCTTCTCATACCAAGAAGAGATAATATACAGCCATATACTCTCACTGCACAGTGCCATTATTTTCCTGTATTTTCTGGGGTTTTTTTGTGAAGACCAGAGATCAATATATACCCAGTATAAACCTCTAAATGTATTTAATCTAAGTAAACTGATAATATTTTGTTGAATAATTTGAATCAAGTAAATATGAGTACATCTATTAAAATGTTTCACATAGGTTTATATTGACTGCTTTGTGCTCAGCTTTTATTTTCAGTTCACTATAGCTAGGTTGTATGGATTCATTTCCTCTAAATTCGACCAAGCTAAGTGCTAGATTATGATATTGCCTTGAACTTTGCTTTCTGTAAACAGCTTGTAAAACATTTAGGAATAGTAGCATTATGGCAGCATTAAAAACAAAAATGTAGATCAGCCAATTTCATATAGACGGCCCTCTTTATCTAATAAAAATTCATGAATAGTCATAAATTGCTGATACCCTTGCTTTCATGGGGAAATAACAATAGTGTTTGTGTGTTTATCTCTGAAAGAGCATCTGCAGGATATTTGTCATTAATATAAGAAAACAAGAAGAGAAGCAAAGCTGACATGCATTTGAAAAGATGATGTTTTTATATTCATGTCCTAATTCTGTTATTGACATTGGGTATCAATAGAAGAAGCTCTGTCACAGAGACAATTTCAAATGTATGTAAAGAGGCTAACATTCATCTTTCTTTAATTAACTTCATTTTGCATCCTGGAAAATACAGTAGGATATAATAGACTGTGTGGACACTGCTTAAGGATACAGAAGACGTGGCAGAAATCCCTTTAACAATATCTGTTTTATTACAAATCTAATTGTATTTAAAACCAAAGACATATCTCCTCAGGAAAAACACCTCTGATTTAATCTGTAGATTATGTAGATGACCACCATCAGGGGCTCCCAACTGGCAAGCTCCATGGTGTGGTATGGCAGTGTGGTGTGCCCCAAGCCCTCCCTCCTGCACCCTGGCTCTTGCCTCTGCTGCTTCCTTGCTGTTTCCACTCTCCCAAGGAGTGCTGCTGCCATGCTGCTGCCATTGCACCTCCCCTGCAGGCATCACTTGATCTGCTAGACTGAGCCTGAAAGGGTCCAGGGTCATTGTGGCTAAGATGTGGGCAAGCATCCCTTATCCTCTCAGACCTCCCTGTGGCTTCAGGAGCTGGCTGGGAGGCCAATGGAGCTGACCCTACCCAGATTGCACAGGAGACTGTCAGCACTGGTGGGGCAGTGTGTCCTGCAGGGTTGCCTTGCGTAGGTGTCCTTCAGGAGATCAGCTGGACTGTTTAGGCTCTGCAGCTTCAGTGAGAACATCAAGTAAATCATGATATTACTCTAAAGGCTTATTTGGGGAGGCAAGCCAGTGCATGGTGAGTTGGACCTTCAGGAAAAGTGGGTTGCTATTTCAGATACGCTATCTAGCCTTCTCTGTCAGTCTGCTAATAACAATGCTTAAATATATATAGGATAATTGTAATAATGGCCAAATTGATGTTTGGTTTGGTGGTATATAGTAAAGCACATATAATTTAAAAGGGTAATTTATATACACTTGTGGGATTATAGCACAGCATTTTTTCTGCAGATCTCAGAAAACTCACTGTATCTGAACATGGTTGATTTGTGATATTTTGTGAAGCCATGATGCCTGGACATACTGACAGGCATGCTGAGGGCACGGCTGCTTGCTCTGGAGAGGTCTTGTATGGAGCAGACAGCCATGTGTTGGATCTTCCTCTTGAGCACAAGAGACCTAAGCATTAGGGAAGGCCTCTGTGAAATTTCTATATCTATCTCTTTTGTTCCCAGATGTATCCTAAAAGGGGGTTGCTATGTCTATAGGGACTATTTTAACGTAAAGTGATGTTCATTCTTAGCCTTGGTGTGTCAGTACCTCCCCCGCATCATCCCCTTTTATTGTATACACAAAAGTGTCAACCTTAAAGTACTCATCTTGAGAATGCACAAAGATAGCTGTAATTTGTCAACAGTTTTAAAATCGCCAAGCAACTGCCTCCTTTTCTATCACATTCACTGTAGATGTTATTCTGCAGAATGACTTGAGGTTTTGCGCACAGGTGTATGTGAATGAAATACTTACACTTTGTTATCCTGACTTACTTTCTACATGGAGAAGGAATTGATTGTTATTTTAAGATGAAGAGTCTGTATAAGGTTAAAAATCAAAAAAAATGTAAGTTTCATTCTTTTATTGTACCAGGCTATCCCCACTCAGCTATCACTCACATGCATTTAAGTTTACATTGGTGTGGTTGGTGGCTCTATGACACTATCAGTCTTACACTGTTTGATTCCTAAGAGGTCAGTTCAATAACCACAATGAGGATGGATTTTTTTGTTTGTGTTACAAACCTGTCAAGTAAAGGGATATTTTTCTAAGCAATTGCTCCCCAGGAGAAGCAGAAAGGCGGCAAAAAGGCATTCAGCCTGACCTTGTGCTATTGAGCCAGGACAATAAACTGCAGAAGGAAAGCTGTCAGCAGCCTATTGTGGCAAATCCTTGCTGGTCCTCAGGGCCTCACACCAATGAAAATCTGTGCCAAACAGATAACTTGCTTTCTAATCTCCCTGTTTGGCTTATTTGTATCTTGGCCTACTATAAAATATACTATGCTTGAAAAGACTCAGAGTGAATGCTCTGAGACCTGTCCATGAACCCTTCCTCCCTAACACGAGCCAGACTGCAGCTCAGATAAAAGTATCTGTTCTTGGTGGCAGGGGCCACATTTCCCTTCCTGCTACATTGCACCTGGCTGAAGATCATCTTGAGTTATTTTGGAAGGACCCTGATGTATGTTTCCAGATGAATTTGGCCCTTAAGGGCCTGTTTACTCTGCTTGTAACTTCTACTGCTGTGGAATACCAAACGGGTAAAGGCAGCTTGATTAACTACTTGCTCCTTTATGCTAATCTTGGGCAGCAATTGTTGTTACAAATATGAACTTCTATTACTTTGCCAGATGCAAATGTGAGAGCTTAGCTCCAGCACTTCATCCTTCAATAGCAGTGAGCTTGCCGTCTGATTAGGTGATGGGAGATTTTTTTTCCCCTCCAAAACGGAGACTTTGGAAAATTAAACTGCTCAATACTTCATGCTGAAGTTTTTCATGTGTTTGAGTGCTCATTGTATAGATGGTTATGTTTACACAGTTTTATTCCCCATTGTGTCTGTAATTCATTATGTAGGCAGTCATTTGATAGGCAAAAAATAAATTCTGGGAAGACAACCCACTATCTCAGGTCTATTAGAGTTCATACTAGAGTTCCTGATGTTGTTCTATTTAAAACCTGATGGTTATGCTTCTCTATATAATAATTTTTTGAGGTTAACCCAATGCAGTTCAAAGCAACTAGGAGCTATGCAAAAGGCTTTTCCTTGACACACCTCCCACTCAGAGTGTTTCCAAAATATCCTAAAGATAATGCTAATTTTCATTTCCTATACATAAATTCAACACATGTTTGTGCTAAGCTGAATTAAGGATTTTAAGGCTCACACTCTGGTATACATGAAGCATTACCTTCAGTACACAAACTTATGAAAGAGTACATAGCATTTACTAGGAAAGATTGATTGTTACTTTGAAATGAGGTGAAGAACTGACAAAGTTACTTGGCATGAAGAAGAGAACCTATATAAGCATATGTATGCAGAGTTTTCCTCAAATAAACCTCTGTCCCAAACTCAAATCAACCTGCTGTAGTTTTTTCCCATGGCTACGTGCGTCTCTTGGTAACAAAAAATGCACATGTACATGTGACTGGTCTTCACACAAAAGCCACAACAGAATGAAGTTTGTGGCCCCTGTCGTGTTATTAGTCTCAATTCTGTTGGAAAATTAGGCACATGGATGATCACTAATTCATTTCCTGATGCTGTTATTTTTTCCCTGCTTCTCTTTCATCCTTTTCTTCTTGCTAAAAAAAAGTACCTTTTATAAAGAAGTATGTCTGTGATTTATCTCCCAAGGGTTGATCCACCTGTTTAATAAGCTTTATCAGATACACTGTTCAGTACTCCTTACTACTCCAGCAAAGACGCTTAGCTGACATGTACATGAGAGAAATATCAAAGTGTTTAGGACATGAGCTATTTAAAAAACAGAGAAAAATGTAGCATGAGGGGTTAATTTTTTTTCTTGATCTCAATGTTAATGAGCATTTAATGTGACTGTATTAACTCTAAAGAATAGGAACATAATGAGATAGTAAATTGGTGTGTCAAGAATTTTCTGAAGCAGAGCAATCTTTGTAACCAGCTTGACTTCAGGCAAAATAGCCAAATTGCTGCCATTTGACAGTGTATTATGTATCAGCCAGTGGTATAAAATATCCTGGGCCCTGGGAAATGTCTGTACAGGATAGGTGCAAATGCAATCTTGAGCTGGGGAACAGGGAAAGAGTTCAGGGCTTAGTGTTGTGCAGATCGCATGCCTGGACCAAACTTAGCATTTCTAAGTCAACACACAGCCCATTTCTGCCCCATCATTTACACTGTGGAGCTGAAAAGAAAAATCCTGATTGTACCTGCCCATGGGAGATTGTACCAACTCACAGGAATGGAGCAGGTAATGGAGAAAAAGCCTGTGCGTAATTTTGTTGAAAGTTCTCCTCATAGCAAGCTTTTTAATCTGTCCTCACCTCCTCCAGGGAGGAACATATGTTTCTATTTCTGAAGTCCACCATAGCCCCTCTTATGAAGGTCTAGGCAGAATTATTAAAGTAAAAGGTCTCAAAAAGTCACTCTGTGTAGCTACCAAAAAGAAAGTATTGATTTGATCAGTCTTAAAGCATTCACATAAAGCAGACATTCATAGTGACACTTCACTTTAGCTGATTAAAGAGATGGAGTTTTAATGGTTAGAATAAAAGCCTTTTTTCCCCCCTCTAAATTAATCAGGGGGTTACACACATGCAGGGTGGAACTGGTTGCTGTAACTGGGGTTATCAACAGCTCTGGATGGAAAGAATATGAACCAGGCATGAGACAATCAAACCTGCAACATCACCCAGACTAGAGCTGGCTGCTGCATTTGAGTCTAAATGGAGCCCTGAGTAGTGGGCAGGGCATGTGCAGATAGTGGCCCCAGCTGAGGCCACTCAGGGCAATCACAGCCTACAGGCATTCTTAGGGCCCTGACAAAAACAGGTGCTTGGCTTTGAATTGTATTTAGTGGCAGGGAGGTTTGTATTGTGGGAAGTTTCTGGTCGGACAGTTCTTTATTCCTGTGATACAGATGTGGGCAAATGCAGGGAGTAGATATAGCTCCCTGTGGATTTGCTCCAGTTCTCTTCAAAGGTAGAATGTGGTGGACCCAGGCACTTGCGTTCCTCAGGTAAGACTAACAACCTTGTTTCTGTTTTAAGTGTAGCACTGCCTGGCAAAAACCTGTCCCTCTGTGTGTCCTTAGGGACAGTGGGGAGTCAAGCTTGGGAGTGACCTTGTGAAACAGCTTTGCTCTGATAATTCCTTACCTGGCACAGAGAAGCAGCCGGAATACGCATGAGGGAAGTTGTGCTTGATTGTACAAGTAGATGCTTTCAAAACTCATCCAGAACTTTCACCTTGCTGAGTAGCTCCAATAAGGGCACTGAAGCAGAGCACATAAATTTCAGTGAACGTGATGTAGTCAAGCTGAAAAAGTAATTTTTCTTTAAGTCAATAGTGTAATATCCAGGATTTAGCACGTGCAGATGCAGTATTAAAGTTCGGCAAAAGTAGTTTCAGTGACCTTGAAAATGGGCCCTTCTATAGTAGAGATATAAGCAGTGCTGTCTGAAATGACCTGCAGAGTCAGCAAATGTGTGGAAGCTGTTGGATACAGCTTTTAGCTCTATAATGTACTTAGAAGTCTAATCAATAAGCCTGACTTTGGGAAATACAATCTTTTTCTCCTCCCTTTGCAACAATTATGATTTATATTCCCTTTCAAATCAGTTAAAAAATACCTGTCCTATTTTCTAAAGCTTTGAATTGGTAGGTACAAGGCAAGTATTTTCTTGTTATTCCACTATTGAAAACTTTCAGATAAATATTGTCAGTACATGTACATCTGTGCTAAAACCCCCCCACTTCCAAGTATTTCCTTGGGGCTTGGTTTAAGAAGGTGCTAAGGGAAAAAAGGAAAAAAGAAAAGTAAATCCCAACACATGATGAGGTCTTGTTCAAAATCTGATGTTTGCAAACAAAGACTGAGGCTAAAATACATGCCAGAGGCAAACTTCTTTAATGCTGATATAGATGAAAACAGAAACAGGGAAACTTGGGTTTGCATGAGGTCTCTTAAAGGCCTCTTGGTAATTGTTTGCAGCCAGTGCATTGGAGGTTAATGTGTTTCATGTTTGCTCCCCATGATGATTTAACAGGCCAGCTCAGGTGCTATGCAGCTTTGTAGGGATTCCTAGCCAGGAGCTGCACACAATCACAGCATTATGTGAGTGACTTGGACAGCTTTAGACTTGGAAAGCTTTCAAGCTTTTCCAAAGCTTTCTACTAATGATTACAATTGTATTGGGTTCCTGTGGGCAAATAGGCTGTTGCAGGACCCTGTTGCAGGCTGATTACTACCATTCCCACTGTGTTAATTGCTGAGAAGCCTCCTGAGGTTTTAATGGGATTCCTTGCAGAGTAAAGTACTAGCTAGGTGAAGAAAGGAGGCAGGCCTCTGGTAAGGGCCATCATATTTGGGCACAGGATAGAGAAATGTAGGGTTAACTCGTGTTCTCCTCATTTTGCAAAAGGTTGACTCACAAGAGGAGGAAGAGGAGAAAAAACTCACACAGGGCTTGGGGATTTGTCAGTCCCTGGGTGCTGCTGCAGTTGTTCATGCAGTTGTCATATACTGTCTGGCCCTAAGCAGCACCCTATGTCAGCGAGAGTCAGTTATTAACATTTAATTAAATTGGTATTATTATTTTAGACAATGTAATATTTTCGTCTGTTTTAGGATTATTCAGACATTTTAATCTTAAAAAAAAAGGAAAACAAACAGATCTACTTGGGGGAAAATCCTTGAAGTGTGAAGTTGAAATTTCAGGTGCGAAATACTAATACCAGTCTCAGTTTTTCATAGATGTTCCTTTTCTTTTTCTTTGAAAGTACTTAAAAATGCTGAAAGTACTTGGTAACTATATCTGTCCATTCGGCTGGGTTTTTTAAAACTTTTTTCCCTTGAATTTACTTTTTTGGCGAGCATTTATTAATATATAAATTCATGTGCATACAGATCATCAGTCTCTGGCTTCCTAAAGTGATAAAATTGGCCTTTGTAACTATTTCAAACTTGGAGAGTTCTTGGATGTTTTGTCCTCTTTCATTTTAAACAAAGGAAAATATTCGTATCATGCCATTTTTTTTTTCCCCCTTAATAGACCATAAGGGATTTTCTGTTTATGAATGCAAACATCTGGAAAGCACTTCAGAAATTCTTTATGTTAATTTCCTTAACAAAGTTCATATTTTAAGAGCAAGTCATGTATTGTGAAACAATTTCTGAGCGAGTTCACCCACAGCACTCAGTTTGTTATCTTCTGAGTGCTCATTGCTAGTCTCTTGGTGGTAACTGGAAAACAATAATCTTGGAAATGTCACAGTCTTGATACAGATTCCTAAACTTTCTGGAACAAATTCTGCACTCTGTTTTAAGTATGTCTGGACTCATTGGATTTGTGCTGGTGTAGCAACCAGATATGACTCTCTGAGGGCCAGCTGGAACTTGTTTGCAGCCTGATTTATTAGAGGTCACATTAGCGGTAGACTTCATTAAGGATCAAACAGTAAGATATTTCTAAACTATTTTGCACATGATTTTGTCAGTGTGCAGCTTGAATTCTCCCAGAGAGTGTGTATCAGGAGATTAAACTACGAAGTTGCAGTGTTATCACTGGAGACATTTACTTTGGCTCAGCAGCTTTACTTCAGAGCAGTGATACAAAACACTGCATGTGTATGTCTGAAGCTCAGGACTGGCTGTCTGCAACTTATAGAAGTCCTGTTCACAGGCCATTTGAAAACTCTTCAAATTCAAACTTATTTGCTTTTATTTTTCTGTGGCTGTCAGCTTGTTTTAAACGGTAATATTCCTTGGAGTGGAGGACTGTGTTCCCTCATGTCTAGGTCAGGGCTCTGAGAGCAGTGAGCCTCAGTTGTACCCTAATTTGCTCTTCTCAAGAGTCATGCCATTATGGTGAGTCAGGATGACGGTTGTTTTCCTTCAGGATCTAAGGAGGATGAAGTGATGCAGCAACCTCTGATCCTATTTGTTTTTTGGATTTATTTCTGCCTAAATGAAAGGGTTCCTATTAGGGTCTGTTAGCTCAGTGCATTCTTTAAATGGTCAGTTATGGATGTGGGTGTGTGGAAAGACTTACCAGTGTGTTGCCACTTTGATACTGAAAACAAGATATTGTGAGAGCCTGCCAGATGTGCTGCTGGAGTTTGCAGGCATTTCATGCCATGGATAGGAGAAACATAATACACAACTCTACGTAAATGCTGTGAGTGTTGTCAGAAAAACCTAGTACCTACAGCAGCCTTTAAAAAGCTGTATTCTGAAGGATTTTTTTTTTTTTTTTTTGGGTACAATTCATGTATACAGATGGATGAACCCAGCCCTGGTAATGAGAAGCAGAGCCTTTCAGTATGAGATCATTGCTTTGGAGATTTGGTTATGAAGCTAGTTATTACCTAGAGTAAGCTTTACTGCTGTGAAGGGACCTTTTTCAACGCAGATTTTCAGAAATAAGCTCCTTCCTTGGTCCTATATGGCTTTGTGTTCAAGCCCCACTTATTCATGTTTGAAAATGATGATGTGTTCAGTAGGAAATAAATCTGTCTCTTGAGATAGCCATCCTCATAATCTCATATTAGAGGGATCATAGCTACTGGGATCTGGAAGGCAAAAGAGGAAATGAACTTTTAATGTGAGTGGTGTTAAAATTTACAAGGGAACTTTGGCAAGCTATTTTTTAAAAAGAAAGCCAAATCTGTTTTTGAATTTTGTTTCTTGTACATGCTGAAATATCACTGCTGAGTGGTGACCAAGTCTAATTTCACTGGGGTTTGACAAGATTGAAATCCAAGGAAAGAAGGGTAGTTATTTTAAAATCGGTATTTAAAACAAATCTGATGCACATATCTTGCACTTAGAAAAACCCCTACTTTAATTTTGCCCTAAAAATATTGCTGCATTCTTAAAAACTACTTTTCTGTCAACAGCTCTCAGTGATTTATAATGGAGGTGAATATCATAGTTCTGTTTTACAAATGGGGGTACCAAGGTGTGGGGAATAAAAAGCATTTTCCTTGATGCCAATAAGAAGAGCTGTATCTAGTGTGATTACAGGATCTAAATCTGTCACATCCATGTGAAATGCTCTGCTAGGCTTTTGTGCTATAAGTGTAAACACAAGATCTTAAAAACAAGTGAGCTCCATCTATTGTAAGGAAAAAAATGAAAGTAATTCTCTTAGAGCTAAGAAGTACCTCTTACCTACTCCTGAAACCTGCATTTGTGTTAAGTTGATATTATCTTAACTGGTGTTTTACAGTATGAAGTGCTGTAACTGTGATTGCCTGTCTTACAGGACATAAGCATTCACTTAGTTTCACTGACATCAAACATCTCGGGTTGTGCAAAACAGATTTGGACTAAAGGTCTGCAGGAGAATTCCTCTTGTCTGAAAGTGCTTCAGGAAGGCCTTGATTATAGGTAGACAATAATTACTTTTTTTGTTTTATGGCTGTAAAAGTTGTCCTATCTCATCAGATCAAAAGGAGCATTTCAAGAAATCTAGCCTAAGCTTTTTCAGCTCTAAAGAATCTTTACTGGCTTAATGGTGTTTGGCAGTGTTTTCCTGACACTTGTGAATTCTAGGGTCTTACATTTTTAATGGATTTCTGAAGGTTACAGGACTGTATATTTCAAGCTGGGAATTTTGCAACTAAATATTTTCTAAATTCTCTGCACAGGAATCTCAGTCAGTGAAGGCATAAACTAAGGTAAATTAACGTAGTCAATAAAATATCCTTTGAACCTATAAATACTTGCTGGTAGATACACTTTGTATAAGTAAATAATACTGATGATTCTCTCAGGAATCCTTGCAAGCTTATGGAGTTCTTTTACAGAGCTAAATTTAAAATGGCTGTGGAGGTATCCGGGGGTTGGTCTAGTCTTAGACCTGATACTTATTTCTATGAATTCCCTAACCTAGAAATGCAAGGGTGTTGCTTTCAGCTGAGCCAGTACAACATTTTTGTTCCAAAGCTAGAATGAGGATGACAGCCTGGGCTTTGCCTGAGATCCAGGTATAGCTGTTGATGTGACACTCCCATCGTATCTGGTAGGCCAGTGTGAAGAGGCTGGTGTGAAGGCTGGTGTAGATCAGGAGGAACGGAAATGCTTGTATTGTTTGGATCACATCAGTGTTATACAGTGTCATAGGGAAAGGAAGTCTTAAAGGCTGGTCAGGTTTGATATTTGACTGCTGAATCAGCTTTAGGAACCAAACCAGTGTTGTCTCTGTTTGGTGTTGAGTAGGTTCCTTAACAAGCAAACCCTGTGCAGTACAGGGTGTGGGAGCAAGATGTGAAAGGCTGGAGGTGTGTTCTTAAAGAAGTCTATTTGCTTTTGAAGCAGCAGAATGGGAAACACCAACAGAAAAAGAGTGCATAACCAAGGATTTATTTCCTTGACCATGTGCGTTGTGGTCTATTTGATCCACCTTTGAGACACTGAGGCATTTGGGAGTCCTCCTTTGCATGACTATTCATTTGTAGTGAATAAGTGCTTAAGTCCTTTGTGCTTTATTGCAATTATGGATATTAGGTCATGAAAAATAGTGGCCTGCTTATAATTAATTTACTGCCATTCATCAGAGAGTTGAAACTTTTATGGCACAGAGCTGTAGTTGGCCACAACACTACTGAAACTTTTATGTGGACAGAGGATCTGGCTCAGTGCCCCCAGCTGCCTGTGAATAAAAAATTAGATTAATATTGTCCAACCCTTTCCTTCTGCATTCTATTCAAGAGAAATATTTTGGCCTCTATTTTCAATTAGCCAATTTGCCAAATGCTTAATTTTTAGCATAGTGTTATTGAAGTATATATGAGGGTTTTGTTATCTTAATTCTTCCAAAATAGTCAATGTTCAGTAGAAGAGGGTTCAGTGTTCAGTAGTTTATTGTTCTGCCAGGGAAAGGCGTGAAACTCCTGATTTGAACAAAAAAGTACCTTAAATAGAAGTGAAAGTAATCTCTGTTTTGTTGAGCATGTTTTGTTCTAGCAGGCAGTGTAAAACTTCTTCATTTTCATGCATTGCTTTTTGTCTTGGGTATCTAATCTCACAGTTTTTATCTCAGTAACTGAACGATACTCAAAAATCTTATTTGCACATCTCTGACTTTGCTACTTTTGAGATCATTCTCTGAGTTGCTTTTGCTTTGTGGCAGCGAGTACCCTTTAGCTGAACTCTGCTGTATGTTCTCTGCATCAAGCCACCACCACTGCTGAGCTTCCTATCTGCTGGTCTTGTGCCTCTGCCAGGCAGTAGAACACGCTCTCCCCCCGGGTGAGTTACTCAGCAGCTTCTCACTCTCAGTTCAGTTACTCTGGTGAAGCCTTCAGGTGCCTCTGTGGCAACTCTGCAGTAGCTGGGAAACAGCAAGGAGCAGTTCCCTTTTGCTTCTGTCACCATTGACTACAGCACTAGTCCCTCCAACTTTCTTGGCTGCTGTGCTGCTGTCAGATTTTACTGCATAACATGATTTTTAAAAAGACACTTAAATAGCAAAAAGCAGAGTAGCAAGGCAGCAAGAAAAATGGGTATATGTGTGGAGGGTTAATGCATGCAGGAAATATAGGAAAAATGATTAGATGAGTTCAGAAAGAGAGATGTGTGTGAATGACTAACGTTTCACTGTGCTTCATGATCTCCTTTCTCATCCTGAATAAGTCAAAGGGCTGACTATAATTAGATACAGTCTCTTCCTTGGTAGCTGAGTGAGCCTTGTAAATATGAGGATCTCTCCTTTAGTTACATGCTCCTTTCTAAATCACTGATTAGACAGATTGATTTAATCCTGAATGAGGAAGATGTCATAGCTTTAAAAAAAGCTCCACCTTCCTTCCTCCATTCTACAATAGGATCGTGATCCCTTTCATCTTATGCAGTGTGTGTTCATACAAATTAATAATGTTGTATAGTGCATAGACCTAGAGGTCAAAGTTAGGTCCACATGGGAAAAACATGGGTGTTTTCTGCTGTCTAAGTCACTGGCTGATTTTTTTTTTTAATTATTAAATGATATTTTGACTTCTCTAATAGAGTAGATGCAGTTGGATGAGACCTACAATGGTCACCTAGTCCAACTGCCTGACCATTTCAGGGCTGCCTAGAAGTAAAAGCACAGTATTAAGGTAGTTTTCCCAATGCCTGTTAAACACTGACAGGCATGGGGCATTGACCACCTCTCCAGAAAACCTGTTCCAGTGTTTGACCACCCTCTCAGTAAATGACTGCTTCCTCATGTCCAGTCTGAACTTCTCCTGGTGCAGATTTGGGCCATTCCCATGTGTCCAATCAGCTATTCTCTCCCTGCTTCCCCTCCCCAGGAACCTGCAGAGAGTAATGAAGTTGCCCCTTGGCTTCCAGCTCTCCAAAGTAGACAATCCAAAGCCCTTAGCTGCTCCTCACTGGACATCCCTTCCATCCCTGTCATCAGTTTTGTTGCCCTCTTCTGGATCCATTCAAGGACCTTCACAACTTTCTTAAATTGTGGGATGCAGAACTGCATTCAGTGTCCATGGTGAGGCAACACCGATGCTGAATGCAGTGGGATGGTCACCTCTGACTGGCTGGTGGTGCTGTGTCTGAGGCATCCCAGGATGGGGTTTGCCTGCTGGGCTGACAGGGCTCACTGCTGACCAGGACTCCCAGACCCTTTTCTGCAGGGCTGCTCTCCAGCCACTCATCTCACAATTTATACTTGTGCCCTGTGCTACTGTCTCACGTGCAGAATCCAGAGTTTGCACTTATTAAATTTCATATATTGCCCAAATCTCTCTACATCCCTCTACAAGGTATATTGTCCCTCCAGGGAAACAACAGCACCTCCCAGTGCAGTATCACCAGCAGTCTCACCAAGGGTGCACTGTGTCATTAGTTGTACTTTGGAATGCAAACAGCTGAGGAAAGGAAGTGCATTTATGGCATGTAACCATAAATGTACTGCTTGCAGTTTTTATTGCTTCTTTTTCGTGTCCTACCTGCTGATGCACGACTTTGGACTTAGTTCGTCATATTTTGAGTTTTTTCGGTAATTTCCCAGTAGGTTTAACATCACCTATTTGGAACTGGAAATACTTAAACTTTGTGAGGAATCATGTTACCCAGAGTTTGGCATCCTTATTGTTTGCTGAAACTACCAAACCATTAAGTTTACTGTTTGGTGAATAACTGTTTATTAATTAATTTTAGAACTATAGGTAAATGTAAAGTATGATATTTCTACCTATAACAATTCTAGAGAGGTGCCAAACATGACTGGAATAAATCTGATGCAAAGGTTTGTTTCCACAGGTGTTTCACTCGACATCACTGGGGGGATGGGGAGGAGTAAATTTGATATCATCAAATCCTTGCTGAAAAATCTTGGTTTTTTCTATCAGGAGAAACAGTGCATTCTTGAGAAATGTTCAGGAGAAAATCCAGAAACATTTGCATTCTTTGTTTCATTTGGAGAACACTGGAATCTTTTCTTTTAAATTATGTTTTCACAATATGTTAAATAACAGATTTTGTTTTGTATTCTATAATTATCGTTGGTTAAAGTAACTATGGGAATTGCATGCTTTCTTGACTAAAATTTTTGACATATATTTTGGTAATTCCTCTGATTAAAAAAAATGTATATTTTAATTATTTCTTCCTTGCAGAGGGATAAGTGGATTATTTGTGAATTTTGTACCTGCTATACTCCATTTAAAGCAAATATTTCAATTGAGTTTCAGGAGATTTACTGGCAGTGAGAGTGGCAAAGAGAGATGGCTTGCTCACTTTGACATTATTGGTTTATGTAATGAATAAATTATATTTGAAAAGCTGGTCTTCAGAAGCATCATCAAATATGTCTAAAATCTTGCTGCTTTGCTTTAGATGTGCTTAACAATTCCTTTTCTTACTCTTATTCATTTGCTAATGAACAAAATTAACGGATATAGATCAAGAACAAGATCATAGCATGTACTGAAAAAATATTTTTAGAGGACTTTGAGTTTTTTGGTTTTTATTGTATAGCTTCTAATACATGAAGTCATGGGGGGTTTCACTGACACCAATTTATTTGTTCATTTGAGAAAGGCAGCAAAGCTGTCTGTAATGTAATTTGTAGCTTGCTGTTCAGGAAGATGCTCTTCTGAAGACCTTGTATCTTGAGTTTAGCTGTAGCTCTACTCTGCTCCCTGAAGAGAGAGTCATCATCCCTCCTAGACTGCCAGTGACCTTTCTGGGACCATCTGCCAAATGTTTCCATCCTTTAGTATCCTGAACCTAATTTACAGATTTAAGGCATAAACTGAAGGGATTGGCAACTGTATTGTAAGGGGCAGGATGTTAAAGGATAACAGATCTTTTCCTCATACTTTGTAGATTTGGGCAAAATGATTTTGTAGCACACAGCTGCTCAAGCTTAATGGCTCTTCAACAAGGTCACTTGCTCTGCTTCTGCTAGACTGATGGCAGATGCTTCCCTTGGAGAAGGGATTCAACTGAAACTCAAATATGGAAGGTGCCTCTTAGGCTGTTCCTCCTCTTCTTGATGAAGGTTCATGAGAGAGAGTCTGACTCGACTTAACTGGAAAGGCATCCCATAACAGCCAGTGTTATCTGAGCCAAGGTGGAAGTGTTGGAGCTCAAAGCCTGCTGAACAGACTCTCTTGGAAACAAGAACTTCTTCCAATTCACTGATGTGTTCCCTTCCCAATGGGATATAATTTCTTCTGTGTAACTTTTCCCAATAATGAGTTTTGGTTTGGCAATATAACTCTCAAGCCTGCAAAGGTTCTGGCAAGAGATGGATTTTTGTTGTTTACCCCAGATAATCTGAGCTTCATAGTTAGCTAATACTACTTTTAATTGTTTTTATTTTGGATTTCTTGTTAAAATCAGATTTGATTCTGGATGTTGTGCCCAAGACACGTAGCTAATTTTATGTCATATGAGCCATTAAGCATTCTAATGCAGATGGAATTGTAAAGAACTATTCCTAACCTGCATGCTGACAAATATTTGCTTAATTCCTTGAATGGTAAGATTTTTTCCTAAATTTACCTTCTTACAGAGTAAGCAAAAATCCTTTCTGAAGTTGCTCTTCAAGACAGCGTCTGTGCTTTCCACAAAGCAAATGTAGCCTTTTCTTGGGAGGTGGCTAATTAACAAAGTAAAATATCTCAGATACTCTCATAGCTACAGCTGGGATTATCCCTGCTGGGAGTCCTATGCTCCTGATAGGAATATATGACTAACAGTTGAAACATGCAGGAACTTAAACTGCCCAAGAGAAGTCTTCAACATTTTCCAGTTATACTTTTGGCACCAAAAAAAGCCTGTCTGAAGATTTATAGTCCATTTGTAGCCATATATTTGGGGAGGGGAAGTGACAATTTTGTTTTTAAAAGTACTGGGTTCTTTGAAGCCTCTTTAATTTTCTTGTTTCTTTAATAATGTATCTCTGAAACAGTACTTTTTAAAAGTGACTTGCCTATCTTATCTGAGGGTGCAGACTGCTTTTGTGTAAATGGCCAATAATCTCAAGGACAATAAATACTCTGTTGTGATGAGCCTTAGGGAAAAGTATAAAGTTAATACGGTTTTTTGTTTGTTTAACTCCTAAAAAAAAGGCTATTGTAACAGCCAGTTTCCACATATGTATTTTTTTCCACCTGAGCAACCTAAATACAATGAAGTAAACCCTTCATTGTATTTAGGGAAAAAGGTATTAAGTTTAAAACTGGTAAAATACAAGGAACAGTGAGATTTAAAAGGGTTTACTTTGAAAATATGCTGCAGAAATGGTTCATTAGTGTAGAGCTTTACCACTAACTTTCCTTATCCATTACATTGAGAAATCATAACTTTATTGATTTGACACGCTTGATAGCTTAAAATACTTGAATTAAGAAATATGAGAGTAGAAGAAGACATCAAAGGTGTATATATCTCACTTTAACAGGCCAAACTTCCTGTGGATTGGAGGGCTTCCAGTTCTTGATGTTTAGGGAAAGAATATGAGAGTAGGCAGGCATAAAGTGAAGCTTTTCCCACTCCATCAATTGCTTTCAGCAATCTATGGCTTAGGGACTCGCCGAGTCAAAGGTTGTATCCATTTCTCTACATTTAATAGTTCTTGTAGGACTTTCTAACCTGAAGCTGTCTGAAAGGAAAGCTGCCCTAAAACTAACCCAAAGGCTAACAGCAACAGGCTTAGCTCTTCCTTTTTTCCACTTTTTAAAAAGCATGATATTCTGTTTTGTTACTGGATGGTTTTTGCAGCAGAAGCAGGATTGACATTTCCTTCAAAGAGGAGTTGAAAAACTGCATCATCCAGACCTGAGTCAGTCAGTCTGAGATTGAGGGATGAGATGCTTTTGTTCAGGATTCTATTAGTTGCAGAATAGTTCTTGCTGCTCAGTGCAAGGAAATGGGTGTTCTCAGATGAGGGAATTGGTGTGAAAGTGCTGCTCATTGCCTTTCTGAGGAACTTACCATCTCTGCCTCTCTAACTCAAGTTCATGGCTAGCTCTACTTAATCCTGTTTATAAATTTGTCCCTCTAGATTTCTGGTTATGTACGTTTTATTGAATTAGTGATTCTTGAGGGAAATACTGTCTAATAAGCTTAATTTTTCCAATTTTCTTGATAAAAATAGTGCTTGAGCAATCTTCTAAACACTTAAGGCAAGTGTGTGTAGTTGTACACTTATCCTCTAATGTAGGATGATGACCGTGTTAAAGGTTTTTCTGGAAAGCATATTCAAAATTCCCACTTCTAAATTCAAAGTGCTTTTTACTAATGGCTGCTAACTTAAAATGCACTAAAAATATTCAATTTAAAAAAGAAAATGAAGTCAATGATGAGTAAGGGAATTAGGTATTTAAACCCACTAAAACTTAATAGGGTTTATTTTGTTGAGAATTCTTAGCCCTATTTCTTAAGATCAGGCTTTTATCAAAAAATGGGCAAGACTGCCTAGAAGTGGTCCTTCTAGATGGAATTTCTCTTGATAACTTACAAACAAGAGAGAGAAAATCTAGTTTGTGAAATTCTGAAACTGTATTGCTTCATTTTTTTTCAAAACAAACCATTGGTTAAAAAAAAAATCAGATTATAGAAGTTTGTGTAACTTTTGTAGTTTATAAAAGGGGGATGATTAATCTGGTAGAAAAATCAGAGAGTCAGCCCCTGGGAAGGCAATAATGACTATGAGTACCACACTGCAGGGTATGTGTAAAGTGCATAGAAGTAATGTAAGTGAAGTCAGTTTCTGGTTTCTTTTCTTCTAGGTCCCTCTGTCCCTTATATCCATGCCAAATGCCATTTCTCCACTTACTTGATTTCCAGTCTGCAGTCTTTAAGACCAGATGCTCCAGGTGATGAATTAGGAACAAAAATCTCTCTTGGTAGCTGTTCAGCAACTTCATCCAAATTGCCCCAGAGACACAGCTCCGTATTACCTTCTCCTTTTCCACTCTGTTCCCTCCCTTCCCAATGCAAGTGCCTGAGTGCTGCTGAGATTCACAACTTTTGGTTATAGTTACGGTAGTGTGGCATCTGGTGATGGGAGTTGCTCTTCCCCTGCCCTCTCACAATCAAGGACAGTGTCTCATAAGCTGGATATAGGAAAACACTGTCACTCCACTAGTTTTGAAAGGACTGCTGGTTTGAGCAAGGAGGATTTGATGTTCATAGCAAAAAGTAACAATAACCTCGTGCTGCTTAATGTGCTATTGGTCAAATTCATTTCTTCCTCTACTAAGTGAAAGATTTTTTTATAGATTTTTTTTTTTTTCAGAACAATTTCATACCATTATCCTATTCTATAAACACTTAGTCAAGTGTTTCAGTGGACTTGATGTTTTTATAAGTTTGTAATGTTTTCTCTAAGTTTATAGTATCAGATTAATAAGCCAGTTCACATAACGTTATTACTTGAAAGATCAGGCAAACAAATTTAGACATCAAAGGCCAATTTTCCCTCTCTTTTACTGGGAAAATTTCCACTATCCCCATATATGTAAATATGATTGAGTAATACCCAAAGGGGAAATTTAACTTGCTTGTGATTTTTCTCCATTTTCTTCCATTCAGCAACACTCTTTATACAGGGTCTCCTTCTCTGAGTTTCTGCTAAACTATCAACAGTTCAGTCATGAGTAATTTTCTTAGCTTCCTGCACTGGAGGTAGTGTCCAGGGCAGTATTTCAGGTCAAGTGATTTATCTGATTTATTCCACCAGCAACCTTATCAGGCAGAGGTTTATCTTTCAGTGTTGCCTTCAGAGTCAGATACTCAATACAGACAATGAATAGGAGTTCTCAGGTTCTTATACAGAAAGTCTCGCTTTTCCCCACCATCTAATTAAAAAGCTGCTTCTGAGAGTTTGAATCTTAAACAGGAGGCAGAGGTGAAAAGAATGTCAATAGGTTTAGGAAAAAATCTAGTGATAAGTCTGATAGATAATTAAACTTACAGTACAATTAAGGGTTTGACCTAAAATATCAAGTTTTTATTCCAGGAGAGTTGGGGTTTTTTAATGCCCAAAAAGGCTGTCAACTTTTGACTGCATTGTATGACTTGGGCTGACCTGACTTAAGAAGGAAGTTTTAAATTAAACACGTTGCTTTAGAAAAGTTAATAGATAGGCAAATTAGCCTAATAGTTTACTGAAATAGTACATGTAATTAGAGACAAAATATGCTAAGGACAGACTTTCTGAGTGAACTTGATGGCAGAATGAGAATCTAACAGAAGATAAAATGTTTCTTTTATGAAAAGTGCTGTTCTGAAGGAATGGTTACACTCACTAAAATTCAGCAGCTGTATGTCAGTCTTGTGACCATATAGGTAATGGAAGTGTATGGACAAACTGGAGAAATAAAACCCCAAATGAAATTTATTAGCCACTGGAAAGTAGTTTCTGCAAATCTGAGAAAAGAAAGTTTATCTTTGTTTAAATTAGCCTGGTCAACAGCAGGATTTTGTTTGCATCTTACTGTGTTGTCTGAAACAGTCTCAGGAGGAGGATTTAGCTGCTTCAATATAGATTCCTAAAGAGAAGAATTATCCCTTAATAGGCATATTCCTGCATGACACAAAATATGGTGCTTCATGTGCCTAGTTGTATCATTTGATCCTTTGAAATATCAGAACATTAATTGTTATGTATGCTGTATAGTGCTAGATTGGTCATTAAAATAGATGTCATTAAAACTCTTTGCTCTCAGTCTTTTCCAAACTAATGTAGCAGCCCATGGCTTGCTTATTTCTATTGGCTTTGCTGCTGCTTGTGATACCATGTGATTCTTGGAGGCTGTCCTGGAGTCGTTAGGTGCTGGGTTAGAGCATGCCTGAGGGAATACTCTGAACCTGGATACAGCCCTGGCCACATAACAAAGGTTATCCAGCTAAAATAACTGCTCTAGCATTTTCTAACCAATTTTAAAATGCTCTAGCTCTTTAGAACCTACCACAGGACTTTGTTGCCATAAGACTTTTCCCAAGTTTTTCAGGGAAACCTTCGGAAATAATTTTGTATTTCTTTGCCTCTAGGCTAAGTGCTTTACTATGGACAGAATGCCAGGAAATACTGCTGGTTTCATACTTTCACATCTCAAACATGCACTGTATCCATTTTTTAAACCTTTATGCCTCAAATTCTGAATGCTTCTAGAGATTACATGCGTGTGTATTAAAGCAAAAAACATTCTGGCTTCTGAATGTGCCCTGTATATGGTTTCCACAGTGGATCAGCCCAGTTTCAATTTAGTTTTTCATAATTTGAGTCCTGATGCTTCACATGTAACTATGTTCTGTGACAAAGTTGTTTTTTTCTACTTATGTAGTAATGGAACTTCTGGCCAAAACCTGATTTTGGAAAATTTTACTCAGTGGAAATTCCCCAGAGGGATTACTTGGTTTCTGGGAAAACAAACAACAAACAAACAAACCTGTTAAAAATGGGGGTAGACAAATAGTTCTACACAAACTCTTCTTTTCCTCTGGCTGAGCTCACAGATAAAGAGGGAAGGGAAGGGATGACGTAAGAATTTGTCATGAGTTGCATGAGCGTTTTAAAACTGAAAGTATTTTAGTACCACTGAATTGTTTCTACCGTCACAAAAGTTTAAATACTGGTGTTTTTTGGGTTTTTTTTAATGTGTGTTTTTCTTAATATGCTTTCAGTTAAATCCTAAAATTAGTATTACCTGGGGTTATGTTGTCGCAGATGTTTGATTTGGTTTTTTGTGTTGGTGTTTTTTGTGCAGAAGAAGCAGTCAGCTGGGTCTTCAGGAGTTGGTCTTTTTATGGTCAACAGCTTTTTCCTGGGTTGTGATAATTGAGGAATCTGCTATCAAACACACAAAGACTTCTTTGTTTAGAAACCTCATGCTAGATTACTTTGGATGCCTTTATTTTGCCTTCTTTTCCCAAAAGCAATCTTACACATTCAGAATATTTTGGGTGTTCTTGATTTTTAGTTAGTGACTGGTCCAAAGACACAATCTCTTCCACAGTAAAATTGCCTCTTTATTTTTTTCCTTTTTTGTTCTTCTGACTCTGAGTTGGAGGACTATTACTTATGAGAATTAATTTATTTTTCATTAACTCATTTGTTCATCAGCCTTTATCTCTAGTTTTGTTAGTAATTTAAACTTCCCTTTGTTTCCATTCCCACAAAACCTTGAGAAAGATTTCTCACCCCCTTACCCCTTGCTTTCTGTGAAGCATTTATTTCTGAAATAATCATATTTTTCTCTAGACTGCAGTAATTTATTAAGCCTTCATTGTTCATCTCCCCTCTAGATTTTAAAATAAAATGTGGAGAACTTAAATTCATTGATCCAGTAACTGTTTCTGCTTAGTACTAGTCATGACAATTGGCCTGCCATACCATGTGTCCTGCTCAGTCTACATGCTTCCTGGTTAGCCTTGTATCCATGACCAGTAGTTCACGAAACAAAGTGGTAGTGTTGAGCCCAGGGCCTGCAGGTATCAAGTTTGGCCAGTGGAACATGGTTTAGTAAATGTACTTTAGTTTTAGTGTAATTAACATCAGCTTTCATATGTGAAAATAGCACTATGTATTCTATTGTTGATAAGAGATGAAAAAAAAAACCCAAAATGGGAGGCAATTTTACATCCTTTCCCCATCTCCTTCCTCCCCTTTAAAGAGCAGATAACCTTTGTATTTCTGGAAAATTTGTGACATTGACTTCTGGGTAAAAATGCATGGATAACCTTCTCTGCCCATTAATGGAACATTATGTCTGCTTTGCTGCTCCCATGAGTGTCACTTTATATAAACATTCCATGTGCTGTATAGAATGACTTTTTAAACTTGCCACTTGATGTATGAACTCAGGATCAAAATGAAATCTCTGTCATATGAACATTGCAATTGTCCCATTTATATAACCTTTGATCATTATTGCATTATCTGAGTCCCATTTCTACCAGCTACCTAGAAAAACCCTTTTGTATAACCCTTTTATCTAACCTTTCACTCCCTCTCTCTCTCCTTTTTTTTTTTTTTTTTTTTTTTTTTTTTTTTTTTTTTTTTTTTTTTTTTTTTTTTTTTTTTTTTTTTTTTTTTTTTTTTTGGGTTTGATTTATTTGGTTTTTTTTTTTTTTTTTTTGGAGGGATTTGTAGGGGCTCACCTTCTTCTCTTAACCAAAATCCCTGAACCCTGTCTGGCTTTTCTTAGTCTTCAGGTTTTTGATTTAAAAAAAAAAAAAACCAAAAAACCAAGAAAACAAACCCCTAAAACTTTAAAATGGTATATTACTGTTTAAAATGTTGAAGTGCAGCCTTTTTAATAAAATATTAAGCATCTTATCTCAGCACTTTTTGCCACTTGCCATTAGAACAGCTAAAAGATTGGGAGCTGTTTTTTATGTCATTCTCATTATTGTTTTCCGCTTACAAATTCTACTGTCTGAAATGAAGTGTCCCTGTGTTCTGCCACCCTGACCTTGCAAATGTCACTTTTACTGACATATGCCCTGTATATTACAATATGTGCTCTACTGACGTTCTGGCCTTTAGTGCTATGTCTAGATTAATAAACTACGCTCTGTGGGCAAAGCTGTCCTACTGAAAAGGGAGCACAGTTTAACTGTGTGCATGCAAGCTGCACTGAGAGACTTTTCCTCAGGTGCAGAGTGGGATGTGTGCCATTTTGCTTGCTAGAGTAGGTACAGCTTCTGTTTCCTCCCTGAAACTGGGCACACAGATGACTTTTTGTGCAACCTTAATTTGGTAGTGGTCAGAGTGCCCTATGTGGTGCTGCAAGTATTTTCTTTTACTGTGTAACAGGTACAGGACAGTGACTTTGCTACTGTGGTCCTGGAATTTAACATTCCTGTCTGGACTTACCCCCTACAGACCTTCTCCATAACAGCAAGATAGAAAAGTATCTCAGACAATGTTTTGGTTTGGAAAGGAAAAGTAAGACTTCAAGGAGTCTCATAGAGAATTTGTGGTTTCATATCTGTTAAATGTGAAAGGCAATTGGAAATTGCTGCATGGCCGTGGGAAGTCTTGAGATAAGACATATGGGAAAAACACATATGACTGCGACAGGTGGGTCAGAAATGTTCCCTCTATTAATTCTGAAAAGAGGAGTAGTCTCTGCAGAGGTAGAAAAAGGAGCTAAAGCACAGATTACAGCTGGTTTCCTCTTACAGTTGACCGGACCATGTGATTAACTACTCATTTCTCTATATGTTATGGTTTGGAGGGTTTTATGCCAAGATCTTATTTCCATAGCCCTGTACCTCCTTGGCTCAGTGGAATCATTGTAGATTAATTTTGCATATGAAGAAATGACTAATAATCTAAGAGAGCACTCTCTCTTAAGTAAAGGAGAAAAGATGCTCCACAAGGCAAAAAGCTATTATTGCCTTTGCTGTTTTGATACAGCATTAATATATTGCCTTCTCTATAGTTATTAATGCCCTTAAAATAGATTCTATCCTCCTTGACATCTTCCATTCTGAATTTAATAGAGACTTTAATGAAATTTTCATGGTAAAACAACTTGCCAGAAGGTCAAGAAAGCCAAAAATAAAACTGGGAATATAAGTCATCTAAATGTCCTTTTCTTTTTCATTTGTGATGATAGCACTTCATGCTGGAAAATGAGCTAGAAGCTGATTACCAAAGATGGGGAAGAGAGGGTGGGGAGGGTGGGGGGTAAAGATAATGGAACATAGTACAAAGTGTTGAGAAACCAGTTTCTTTTACTACAATCTGAGAAGTTTCTATTCAATAGCTTGACAGTTATAAATGTTGTGCTGCCTTAAATGCTTTCAGAATGACTTACACAGAACCTTATTATTGCTTATTATGCAGTCCCTTGAGTCTTTGTATTTGGCTGGTGATTTTTTTCTATAACATGCTTTTCTTTCTTTAGAAAACAAAATTTTTAAGGGACTGCATGAAATGCATGGTGCTGAGCAGTAAATACAGCCACTCAGCTTAGTCCCAAATTGTCTGTGCAGAAGCACCCAAATTTAGTGGGGTAATTGAGAGCTGTGTGGCATAGTTCATCTCTTGGCATTCTCTTTGGTCTTTCCAAAATACCTCGATCTGCTTGTTCCTGTGCTCACTGGAAGATGAGGTCGTGCACTACTCTTAAGCACTGGGACTCTGGTGGCAGAAATAGCGTTTGTAAAGCATAAACCAAGATATTAGAATGTGTTTTGTAAAACATAGTTAAGATTCAGAAAAACATGTACCTGTTATAATAGCCAAGAAGGAAAAAGTGCCTGTTTTCCTAAGAAATTATATGGCAGGACTAATGGACTGATTATTAAAGCAAGATGCTGGTGTAGGCCTTTAGAAACTGAAAGAAGAAATTATATTCTGTAGCCTAAATCTCTTGCATTAGCACGGGCATGGCAGGCCCATGTGGAAGATGTGCCTTAAGCTGAGATTTGTTCTGCTAGGTAGACTATCTATAGAAAATGAGATGAGGAAAACTAATCCACTTTCTTCTGATAGGTCTTGAGGATGTCAGCTATGGTGCTTGGGAAGTCTGTCTCAGACTGGAGTTCTTAGTTGTTAGCAAAGTCCATGTTTTCCTTGGTGTTGGCCACCACTGGGATTCAGCAGCATGTAGGAATACTTTGTCTTCAAACCCAAGCTTTAAAGGGTTGGGAAAGTAAATGGGTGTGTTCCTTGCTTACACAGATAGGTGACAACATCTTGGGTACAACATACCCTGTGGAAACTTGGGGAGCACTAGTAGAGATCAGCAGGGAAGGCAAAGCAGATGGAGAGGCTCTTAGCTACCAGCAAACTTCTGTTATGTGGCAGTATAGATGTGGAATCAATTCTCTACACTCAAACCTTGCAGATCAGCCTTATACAAACACCTCTATTGTTTCATGGCACCTACAAGGTCAAAAAGAAGAGACCAAATGACATGACCTGCTCCTGGGTCCATTGTTGTATTATGGTGCCTGTTCTAAGATTTAGGTGTGAAGGTAAACTGGCCTGTGGTAAACAAAGCATGTGTATCTTCCAGACACTGTCTGCACAGTGCATGTGTGTAAAAAGCTTGAGTAGCAAACATTGCCTATTAATCTTCAACATGTTCATTAAATATGGCTCGTATACTTTTTCTGTATCAAATCTTAACAGCATTGGACATTTTTTTTCTGTTGCTATGCTATCTTATTTAAAAAAGAAACCCAAATCATCAATCACTTTGACAGATGTCCATACAGCTCAGTCTTTTGTACAATCTGTTCCTCTCAAAGGTATAAGCTTTGTTGGCATCTGTTTATAACTGCACACATTTAACAAGGAGTTACAGTGCTTGCACAGTAGCACTGCTTTAAAAGTAAGATTTTAAGTGCTATTTACTCTGCCATTGAATTAGTAGCAGTAAGAGTAGAGTAGAAGTATCTTAGGGCCAAGTGATGGGAAGGGACTACATCTGTACAGTATTCTGTCTGCTAAGTTGCAGTGCAATCCATAAGTAGATCTTCATCTAAATGAACTATGAAATGGAAATCCTAGTAGTCTAACATAGCGCCTGTTTTTTATAGCAATATACAAAATACACAGTGTTTGAGTGCAGGCATGATAGCAGATTAGCGGACAGAATCACAGCTGATCCAAAACATGGGACTACACATCATCTTAAAAATGGATTTCTGCTTTGGAATGGGGAAAGCTTTACAGTTTTGTAAAAAATTGGTACAGCTGCAGACTTGACTAACTTGCTGTAAAACATTCTTTTACTGCCTGGAGGGAAAAATTGCAATAAGAATCTTGTTTCCAGAAAAATTCTATTCCTCAGAGTAAGGATCTCTAACTGCAAATGAAGACAGGAAAAGAAGGATGTGTAATATAAACTGACTTAAAAGAAGTAAAACTACAAAATCAAACAAACAAACAAAAAAAAAAACAACCCTAGAAAGGCATGAACCTTTCAAAGTGAGGCTGGTTTGGAGAAGATTATTTAAGATTGCTTTGGAGGGAGACTATCTGTAAGGTCAAACATACAGCCAAGATTTATCCCTATGCTGTTAGTCAGCTGGTAAAGCAAGTGTGAAATGAAAATCCCTGACTACTACATCTTCTTTTTGGACTTTAAAGACTGCCCACATGCATAAGTGATTGGAGAAGCAGGCCCACTCTTTTTTTGCTACAAGTATTATTAATAAGGAATACTTTCGGGATGAAGCGTTCTGGTTTGAACTTGGTTTCGCAACTTTATTTTTGAGTGTGCCAAAAAACGCACTTGGCAGATGTAGGAGAGTGGGATAGAAATTCTCTATTACAAATCTTCTTCATAGTGCCTGAGGTCACTTTTGTGATGCCCTTTGCCAAGAGCTGCATAGGAATGTTCCTGGACTGAGCCTAGGAATTAAGGGCTATGGCTGCTGTATGATTGTTCATACATGTTCTGCTATCTGGCAAGAGGGTTATGCACTTCAATCCTCTTCCCTCCCAGAATTATTTTTATTCCTGGCAGCAGTAATCTGTGCCGATGTGACAGAGAAAACTGGAGCTCTGATAGTCAGAATAGTGGGTACAGAGCAGTACAGATCATTAGGACAAGTTCATCATGTACCAGAGTAGTTGTGCTTCTGATATGCTTGAAATCTTTGTACTTCATATTTTGCCAATATGGTGAAAAATGTTGCTGTAATCTATAAAATTTATTAAATGATTGATTTCTAGTAGCAGAGTGGACTGGAGGGTGTGATGATCTTATTATATCTGATGTAATGTGTCTCATGACATCTAAAATAACAAAAACCACTTACATGTTTTGGTCTCTTGACTGAAGGAGCAAATATTTCATTCTCCATAAATGAAGTAGGTAAAAGTGCAGACAAAAGTTTTGGTTTTGCTTCCAGAAAATTAATGAATTGATGCCTGTTTTGATTTAAGGTAAGCATATAAAGTAAAAACCCTTGCCCAAGAAACCCTGAACCAAATGAAACTATGCTTCATAATGAATAAAACTCAAGGAGAAATAAGGCTTTCATGACTGTCATTTAATAATAAGTGAGCACCATTACAGATCCAGTGATCAGAATCACTTTCAATATGTTAAGACATATTCAGCATTTCCAGTTCCTGTCACAGAAAGCTTAGTGTTGCATAACTGTCAAAACTACGTTTACACCTTTTATTTCAGTAGCTGTAAATTATTTTAGCAGCAGTGAGCCCAGAAGTAGTTTGGTCCAAGAAGTGTATGTTGGGTTATGCATAATGGCTAATACAGGGAGTACCCTGCATGAATCCAACTGCATGGCACACGAAATATTACTACAGCTTTTTATTTTTCTTCATTTAAACTTTCTTAAAAGCAATAGCTGTCCAGTGGAAGCACTTTACTTTTGAACACTTAAAGGTGGTTCACATGTGATACAAGTCTCCTGCTGTCAGCTCCTGAGTGATGTCAACTACTTCAAATGCCCTTTGCAGTAACACAATGTGCTATATGGAGGCTGCATTCTGGTCTTATGTTTCTTCGCAGTACATGCAATTGAAAACAGCAAAGTTGACATTTAATCCTAACTCTTCCATATTTGTTTAGTACGTGAAAGCTTAAATTCTGTGTCTTTGAAATTACTCTTCAGAGGCCACTCAGGAATATTAAGAATAAATTAAACAACATAAGACTGAAGATCTGTGACTTTGGCTTCCAGCAAAGTCAGCCTTTAAAGTCAAATCTGTATTCTGCATCTTTCCATGAGGTGCACAGCTGGGCAGTTCAGAAAGTCCAAGAGGGACTGAGGAACAGGGCCTTATCAGAAATCTACTTTCATCTGTTTGGCACTTCAATCTGTAAGACTGTATATACAGAAAGCAGGTTGGTGTTTAAGCTCCCTATGGACCACAAAATATCACTCTTTCTGCTATCTTCAAGGACCTCAATAAGGAAAAACTGCCAGTCTGTCTTTAGAATGATTCCTTGGAAAATAGTGTTTGAAAAGTGTGGAAGGATGACATTTTAATTCGAGAAAACACTTCACTTCTACTTACCTATCAAATCAGTTGACTCTGCTGACTTTAGCACTGCAGCGTGTGCCAAGGGGAAGGGAATATTTGGTTTCTCCTTGAAGCTGTAGTCTTTATAATCTTGTATCCGAGGATTTTCTTTTCTGAGGAAGCACCCTAGCATGAACACAGAGGAAGTTGTGAAGCCGTGCAATCACATGTAGGTTGTGTGCTCCTGTGAGGGACATTGCTAGGGACCCAGAACTGCTGCATGAATTGTAACAGTAATTACATTCATTTAATACATGGCTTTGGCACTGTTGGTCCAGGCTTTGGGCAGCATCATGGGGAGCATGATTTAGAAAAACACAGCTCTGCTATGCAAAGCATAGGCTGTGTAGCCTTGAATGTTATATGAGAAACCAAAAAAAGCATTGGGAGGCCTGGTGGCTGGTCTCATGTTCTGAGATTCCCTCTTCTGGCCACATATTTTTGAAGTGCTCCAGTTAGTCCAAGAAATGAGAGGAGGCAGTTTAACAAGTAATTTACACAGTCTGTGCTTCAGGGGAGTTATGCAGGATCTGCTGCAAATTATGCCTGTAACCTGGAGCTGCACTGCATCAGCTCTTACTGCAAACTACTCTGCTCCAGGTGGCTGTACTTGGAAATTATGTAATGAGTATGAACAGCAGTATGCCAGACTGTTTGGAGACAGTATTTTCCCAAGAAAAGTGGGCTTATTATTTAAATAAAAGTTCTAAAAGCTATTCTGTAAAGATGCTTGGGCCTAGTTTAGTAGTATGATATATCTTATCTCACTGTAGCACAAATGGTGTTCAAACAAGCAGAAAGGCTTTCTAAAACCTTGCCTTTTTCACTCTACAGTTCAGACATATTGGGGAAAGTTAGACATTTCTATGCTTTTTAGGACTTCCAACTTGAGAGCATGGAACTGCTACCAAGTGAAAGGTGACCAGATATGAGACTCAGTCTGATTTATGGTATCCCACAATGCCATCCCCAAATTCGTGCTGTACTTATTTTCTTCTAGCATTTTAAACCTTTATATACTATTGTATTTGTATCAGATATGTGAGAATTTTTAGTTTGAGGTAACTTGAGCCCTTCTTTAAAGGAAAAAATAAGCTTGAAATTGTATCCATTTCCAAAATGCAGATGGATGTCTCTGGATCATTGAAATGTGAGAAATAAACAGCAGTATTGGAGATGCCTGAAAGATTAGAGAAAGGGCTTTTCAGTTAGATTTGGCTAAAGGATGTGTGAAAATGCAAGCAGGGCAGCTATTTCAGATGTTTTTCTGTTCTCAGAAAGCAAAACTCTGTGTCAGTAAAGAGGATTGCACTACACAGATTCAATTTCACTGCAGATTTTCTTTATCTGGCATATTAATCTAAGACCTTTTTTATTATTATTATTTTCATTTCTCAATCAGAAATCAGAAAGAGTAACAAGATGCTTCTGAAATCTATTTTGTAATTATAAAAATGGCAAAAGAAGGGCTGTTCTATGTTACTGTTCATTTTCTGTGCATGAATTACTTATACAAAAACTCAGAAAAACCCCAAAAAGTTTATAGGAAGAGAAAGATGACTTAAAACTGGAATCTGATATTTTTGCAAATGATAAGTTATACGTACATGTGTGAATTAGTATATCTGGAGAATTTCAAGTGGATTTTTAAGACTGTATGTGGATAAGATAAATGTGTAAGAAAGGTCTTGGAAGCAAAATTATTATGCCATCCATCCATCCATCCAGGTCTATTGTAACAAAATCAAAGTCTTTTAGTACTCCATTTTTTTGCTTCAGAATTTTCCTTTGTCTGACTAGTTCATGGCTAACACCTCTATGTCATTACATTGGATATATTTAGGACATTTGTCCTAAAAATACAGTAGTGGTAAGGGGTGGAAAAGAGCAGCAAAAATGTACTATTGATACATTTTTACAAAAGAAAGCAAATCTAAAAGAATACTTAGACTGCAGGGAAATACATTAACCATAGTGGATAATATAAGGTACTGTTTGGTATACATAAGAGAGATGGCAGTAAGGTGTAGGCTCTTGAAATTAAAGACTAGATAGGCTTTGCCTAGCTCCTAGGTTCATGACATAATTCCAGAATCTAGTTTGGTTCTAGTTGAGATGAAGGTCATAATTCCCACAGTACCCTTTCAGTGGGAGAAAAACTTACCTTTGGGGGGCAAGCCTAGAAATTTATTCCTATAAGCTGATGTTGATCAAAGCAGCCTTAACTTGCAAGAACAGTTTTATTACCCACCCCCCCAAAAAAATTGGAACACTTATTCCTAGCTAAATTATTGTAAGGAATAAGGAGTACAATGAACTGCTTTTTACCACAGGTAGTCCATGTTTGCAGCAATGCAATCTAGTATAGTTGCCAAGATCTGTTGGTAGAATGCATTCTTAATCTGAAACTAACTAATATGAGATGTTTCAGGCTAAAAAAACATTAAATTAGAAGTGAGGCTGGTAATGTCTGTAGCCAAAAGAGCTATAAGAAGAGATACTGAGTTTTGAGTTGCATTAAGCTTGTGCTTTAATATTTAAGAACATTGAAAGCAGGTACGCCAACTCTTTGCTTCCCAGTTCTTGGTTCTTCTCATCATCAAAGCCTGGCATGAGCCAGGGTTCATGTCTGTAGCAGTTTTTTTGGTTCTCTCTCCGCTTTAGCTATAGTGGGCTATAGTAGAAGTACTACAACTTCTAGCAGTGCTCACTGTCTCCATGGCCTTCAGCAGTTTGCCCTGAGCTGTAGCAGGCTGCATAAATGTCCAAATTGATGCTATTTGTACAAGTGGGGGAATCAACTGTCTGTTGTTCTGAATTTACCTAAGATAAATTTATGCTTGATTCTTTTCTAACATAAATTGAGTAATCTTCCAAAATACCTAAGGTTTCCACTTAAAAGTCTGATTTCAGTCCAGTACCATTTTGTTTCCTGAAAATAAAAAGAAAATATTTCTTTTATATTTACTTCTTAATGAACATGTTGAGATATATGGATTGCCCAGGTTTCTTTTAGCAAGGGTGGTATGAGAAGACATGGTCCTACCCAGCTCTCCCAAGGTCCTGGCTGGCCCTCCAGTGGCCACTGCAACTTGCCTCTCTTCCTCTGAAATAAGGGGAAGGAAGGGATTCCTTCGGCACAAAAGCCTGAACTCAAATGCCTGCCTGTCATGTTCAGATTTGATTAATGTAACACACATGCTGTGCTCTGGACTAAACCTTTTAAATCAACCTCAAGTTGATGGAAAACTACTTTGATACCTTTGGAGCCTGGGACTTTTCTGGATGCAGCTCAGGATGCTGAGTTTTACCTACAGGTCCATAAATGTTCCAGGAACTTTTGCAGTTAGCAAAAGGATTTGTTTTTTCTTATCCTCAATATGAAGAAGTAGAGGCCCATAAGCTGGGTTAAACTTTGTTTAATGGTGTGAAATGCTGTTAACCCCCTTTTTTTTTTTTGTGAGAGTAGTTCCTTATAGAGAATTGGGGGGAAATAGTAGGGAGTAGAGGAACATGATATGTCATTTTTTTGATGAATTATTGCTGTTTATTTCCTGGTTTGATGCATGCTCTTGGCTTTTTTATCTTGTGTCTTAAAGGTACAGATATGCGCCAAAGACCAGATTAGTGCCAGTCTCTACAGCTTACACATTCCTTCTGCTACAGCTCCATGCAGTGATTTGGAATAAAATTACATACCTGCAAACACTATTGAAGTTACTTTCAATCTTTTCCCGTTCCAAGTTGAGGCATCTGAAGAGCACAGGCAGGTTTAAAATTTGATATAAATTTCTATAATTCTATGTGGAGTTATAAATTACAGCAGAGAAACTTAATTTATAGTCTTGTTCATGTTACAAGTCTAACCTGTTTATGACTTTATAGGATTATGGATGGGATAGGAAGAAAATCTTTACAGAAACCAGTAGAGGATTTAGTTAGTATGTTTAAACTAGTGGGGGATTCTTGTGCCCTAATCTGAGTTTTTCTATGGAAGTCAGAGATTTTACTGGTCTAAATGTGTTACCAGGTGCAGGTTAATTACTGCATGTGAGGATTTGTCTCTTCTGAGCATTTTTTAAACTGAGCTGGTGCCTTATGGTGCATGAGTGGCACTGTTGCCCCACAGGTCGATGGTCCTCTCTCGTCAAGTGCAGTTTCACCAGCAGGCACGTTCCTTGTTTAGTTGCTGATGCAGTCTTTCAGGTGGAAGAAAATCAGAGTGAATTTAGCAATTCGAGCAAAATTATTTGACAGAAGCTGATTAGTCAATAACAGAGAGTTGTTGTCTTGAGCATCGTGTGGTTGATGAAGGGACTTAGTAGTAATATATTGGTTGGCAGAAATGGACCATCTGCTTTTGTGTATTGTTGAATGATGAGCACAGTGGGTATGGAGTGAGGGGAAAGGAGAACAAAATACTGGTGCTCCAATATATCTTTCTCCCTCACTTTTCCCAAAAAGAAAAATGAAAGAGCAGAATGCATCTAAAAATCCAAGTACTGGTATCAAGTAAAGTTATCTTAAATTGGCTATATAGGCAATTTTTGGATTTTCTGAACATATTCCAATTTCTGTGCTAAAAATTTACAGTGGTCTTACAGAAAAAAATTAACTGTATTTGTGTTGGTGGTGATAGTTCTTTCCTGTAAGTCTTTTTGTGCATGTTGTCTTCATGTTTTTCAGAACACTTTTCTAACATGGGTGCATTGTGGAGTTTGGACACTTCAGTGGCAATTTATGCCCTGGAACTGAAGGGAACCTTCAGCTCAGGTGAGTACACAGAATTTTTCAGTTGCATGTTTTTCTCTAAGACTCTGCTGCCAGTCTGAGCACTTCAGTCACCAATTCTGACCAAGAACATGTTTTCCTTTTATGGACAGATAGTAGAGCAGACACTTCATCACTCCTGTGTTCAGGTTTACTTATCTTACCACTATTAAGTGTGTTCAGGAAGATTACTTGTTCAATACTTTTCTTACTGCCTTTGCTGGGTAAGTGACTCTTCATCCACTCCCTCAGCAGTACATTTTGAAGAATCCATCAAAGTTGTGGCAACTGTGGGTTATGCCTGGTTGTACTTGCAGAAAATTGTAACTGTTGAATATAAAGGCTATTTAATATAGTTTCTCTTGTCCCTCTCTACAAAGAATTCTTCTTATTCAACTGTTATTTTATATCTCAGGGGGATTTTTTGGATTTTGTTGGTTTTGGGTTTTTGTTTCTTTGCTCTTAGTCATCCAATCTGAATTTTTCTCCCTCTGAAAGAAAACTGTGAGAAATGTGACCTCCCTCTAAGCCTTGCTTCTGCTGTACATCTTTTAACAGAAGCACCTGCAGTTGCTCTGGCCTTGCAGTGGATGCCAGATAGTTAAAGCGATGCACCATTTATAACTATGATTTTTGCAGTACTCATCTAATCTGTATTTAACTGCAGTGTAATGTGTCCTGCAGGGGTTGACAGTACTCATCTCATATATTGTCATTAGCTTGAGATAGTAACCTTGAGGGAGGAGAAGCTTAATAAGAGTTTATTTGCTTCTGATTCTTGCTATGAAAATGTTAGCCTTTCTTGTGGGTGTGACATCCACTGCTTAATGGAGCAGGCACTGGTGGGGAGGTCTCCAAAAGTACTTCATTCGTATTGTCCCATGCCAAGAGGTTCAGTACAGGGAATGATATAAACCTGAAGAGAAAAGTGAGACAAATCAGCAGACCAATCCTCCTTAAAGTGTAGAAGGGCAGCAGAAACCAGAGGGAGAAGGAAGGTGCTTCTGTACAGGCAGCTGTTTTTCTCTTACGTTTCCTATCCCAAGTCTTCCTCTTCGTTCCTCTCCCTAATCCTAAACCTTCCTATTCCTCCACAAATTAACTTTGTATTGAGCGAGCATAAATTGTTTGTGTAAGGGTTCATTTGGGAACACAAATGCACATTCACATTAGCTTTGCAAAATATACTCAAACTAAGTGCTTCTATGTATTCTGTGATTTTTGTTTTAAGAGAGATTTTGGGCAGGAGACCAAATCTAGTGAACACTTGCTTTTGATGCAGTCTAGTAGCAGATGGTCAGAAACAGCCCATGGACTCACTGTCTCTTTTGAAGTCAAATATAATACTAAGTAGCAGAAGTAAAGATAATGAGGTGAGCAATTTGGTTTATAACAATCAAGGGAAGAAATTTGTTTTCAATTAGCCTGCCAACATATGAGACCAAGGTTAAAGTATTTAGGGATATAACACCATTTGGGTTTTAGTGCTGTTCAAAGTCTCATTTTATTTTGCCACAAAAAAAAAATTAGAAGTGCTTTTAGGCTGGATTTGTATCAGAGGATCATGAAAAGAGTTGCAGTGCAAAGCACTGAGGCCAGATGAGTTACTCTGGGTTTATATGCTGGTACATTACATGGTGGTGTTCCCATTGTCTTCAGTGACAGGCAAAGTGAAGCTTTCAGCTGCTTCTCACATGTATTGAATATTTACTTCTAGGAGAAGGTGGAATTTATTCAAATAATTATTCGATTTCCCATTACTAAACCATATGCATGTAACCTAAACTACTTGAGTTACTGAGTTTTCATATTTTATTGCATAGTGCATCATGAAAACTGGAAGAAATAATATTGAATGATATGCTGCCTTCTATATATAGTGTTCCAGGAGCACAATTATCATCAGAAATTACTATTGTTCATTGCTGTTGACTTCACAGTATGTGGAAAAAGATATCAGTCTAAGAACTAGTATGAAAACAACATGTCTAGCACAACCCTTCACCCTTTCTAAGCCTGGATGCAGCTGTATATATTTTTTAAACCATCTACAATTGTTATCTTTGTATTTGTGTACGTATGCACAAATGACACTTTACACGAACTTATCAAGCAGAACAATATTTTTATACATTTACCAGTGTGTATTTTTATGTCATTATAAACATTTCCTGGTCCAAAAAGAGAATGGACAGTATGAGGTATGGAACTCTACCTGGAATTTAGGGCTGGGGCACCATTCAGCACCCAGCTTGGTTGGCAACTGTCCCAGTGTGGTTGTGTCAGGGCAGTTGTGTGTGTTCCACCACTCACTCTACAGTGAAATGCCAAGCCTGAGAATGTGCTTGACACATAAGATGTAGAGGTTACATACAGCTCATTTCACCCCAAACTGTTGTTTTCCTCTTGAAATAACTAAATAATAATAAAAGAATCTGGATATTCCAAGTAACACTAAATAGAGATCTCCAGTTTTGTGTATGTCTGTATACTATACCTCTTAACCTTTTAATAGAACTTTTACTTTGCCCAGCATATAATATTCTGTCATGCAAAAATACCACTGAAGTGGTGTAGAAATCCTACAGGATGAGATCTTGCTGAAATGACCAGTTCCTTAGTATCTTGGAACACAAAAGTCAACAAAAGAAATTCTACCTGTATGTTTAGGGTAGGGTATTTGTAGATTTCTTTTACTATACTGGTACTGTGCCATGTGCTTATTATAAACTCTGGAAGCCCTGAAGGTTGATACAGGTTATCTCTTCAGTGCTTGCCTCTTGCTCCAAGGCCAAAACTATTCCTTGTTAGACTCTTTCATGTCCTGATGACTGTTGCTTCCAGGCTTTAATAACTCCACATCCATTTCCATATGAAACACTTTTCCTGCAGTCCCTTTGTAGGACTAATGAGTCCAACAAATTTATTAGAGGTAACTAAAGACTTTTCCTGCAGTTCAAATGAGTTCATGTGGAAAAAATTAGCACTTCTCATGCTTGTTAAAATTAACTTTATCATTCTTTCATCAGAAGATTTTAAACAAATCACCTCCCTGTCACCACTGTGTCCTAGAAAGTAAGAGTCCAGCTCCTTGACTGTACAAGTGCAACTGAAATATGTAAGGAGGCAAATAAAACTTTAAACCAGTTGTAATTGGCACTGTATAGCATGTTACTCTGTTAGTTGAAGTAGTGGTGTGATGGGATGCTAGATCAGGCATCTTCCTCATATGGCTTCTCATGAGACTTCCCCGGCACCTGTGTCTTCTCAGCCATGTGACTGCAAGTGGCTTCTAGGTCTTCAGAGAGATGCTAATAACATCATTGTCATTTAAGTTCCTTCTTTCTTGTCTTCTACTTTTATTGTTTTTTGAACCTTCTACTGCTGCAAAAATTATTGAGATGCTCAAAACCTTGACAAAACAGTTGAGGGAATGCTTTGTTACATTTACAGTAGGGTTGTAAATAAGCCAATTGCTGTCACTCTTTTTGCATCCTGCTCTTTTTCAAGCATGTGCCCACCATAACTTTAAAATCAGAGTTTATATTTCTAACAGGATTTGAATCCTTCTTGTATGTGAAGATGTTTGTGCCAGTGAGTTTGCTGTTCTGGTAACTTGTAGCCTTAAAATTTATGAGTGACTACGATTCAGGGAGGAGTCACAGAAATAGTGTCTTCTGAAGTAGAGATAGAAGAAAAGAACTGAAAATATTTTGGGCTTTTCTTGCATGCTTTCTATTTGGAGAAATTTTATTCTGTGAAGAATGTATTACTTTGCATGAAGGACACAGTGCTCTCACAAGAGGGAAACCATACTAGACTTTGAAAATATATATGATGTTTACTTCGGTGATTGTCACAATAGACAAATAAGTGACTTAAAAAACATTAAAAATAATTTGAAGTGATTTTCTTTTCTTAATAATATATCCCCTAGACTAAATATTCTGTATATTTTAAATGCTTTCTACAACAGCATTTTATCTGTATAGTGCTAAATTTTGCAGAAGTAAAATATGGAAACATGAACTGTGCTTGGTCATGAAACAATGAGTTTTGCTTGGTCTTGTTGTAACTTCGTCATATAAGATCTTGTCTTACATATGTGCCTCCAAATGTTTCATTTTGTTCCAGCATATATCCTCTCAGACCCACCTTAAAAATTTTGATTTTTTAAAATTGTCTATAAAAATATGTACTTCAACAATTACACTTAGGATTTTGCAATCCATTGAAGTAGCAGCTCTTTTCACATATGAAGAATGTGCTGAGTGGAAGTGGCCCACTTATGCTTCCAGACAAGCCCCTTGAGGTTTCTTCCTGAGGAACTGAGTAAATCTGTGCAACTTTCAGTCCAGTCTAATAATCTATTTTTGACTGCAGGAGTCAAACTTCCTTGCTACCTATTTTGTTGTGTAGACTTACAGTACTTACCCCTGCCTGATGCAGCCCACTAGGATGCAAGGTAAACCTAGTTTTTTGCCTTATTTTTTTTTTCACTAAGAAGGCATTAACTTGTAATACCATATGTGTTTTCAGTATCAGTTGAATAATGAGACTGAGGGAAAGTAATGAGAGGGAGAATATTTCATCCTAGATATTTTTATATATCTGAAGCACAAGGTGCCCATATTGGGAGATGCATATGAGACAAAATTCCTTCAGTCATAATTGGGACTATTCCCCAAAATAAGAGCATTTCTAGGCTTAGTGATGTGTCTACCAGCTAATTTTATGCTATTTTTTTGTTTACAGCATTTTCTCTGTGCACTGTTTAGAAACTATATTCTTCAAGTCCTAGAAACTAAACACTGTTTAGAGAACTAGTTTTTATGTACTTAAAATTTTGAGATCTCCTTTACAACAGCTGATTAAGAAAATGGTGATAGTTCTGAAAACAGTTTCTAAAAACTCAAAAGTAAGCTGGAAAATCTCTATAACTTTTAAAATAGTAATTGAAAAGGAATATATTGCTGTTTAAGGAATACCATGCAGCACTGCTGTCTAACAGGAACAAAGTTACTAAATAGATACTAATACACGTCTCTTCAAATGGTAAAGCCAGTATACAGTCCGTCTTCTAGATCAGAGAAAATTTACCTTTCAATTGTGTTTTGTTACTTGTGTATGTGAAAGAAATACTTATACTAGTATGCATTCACTTATGAGGGTGCAACCAGCATGCTGAGGCTTGAAGTTGATCTCCTATCAGAGTCTCCACATTATTCTATGATGGTACAGCCCTTTTTAGCTCCAAAATTCTGCACTTGTGTCTTTTTTCCACATAAGCTTTGTGCTCTGGGGAGAACATACAGGAAACTATAGGTATAAGCAAGTCCCCTGTCAGTTGAGTTCTAATGCTATGATGGGATTAGATTAACTTTGCACAATTCTGGTTCTCATTATGAGCCCTGTCAGAAAGCTGGATTCATGTTGTGCCATTTTCTATCCTCATTACCACTTTTGTCACAAAAATGATATTTTTCATCTGTCATACAGGCTGGAAAAGACAGCAGCCAGCAACAGTAGTGTGATATCCTTTCTAGTGCTGTGCAGTTTGACAGGCTGTGCCTTTCTGCTTTGTTCTCTTTAATGGTTTCTCAACCTGTGTTGAAGGGAGAAGGGGTGGATATCCATCTCAAGGTACAATGTATGATTAATAGTGTTGTCTGTATTCAGGGGACTGCAACTTTCCAAACTGAGCTGGTTGCAAAAAGATTGGCAAATATTAGCAACATTGCTACTGCTAACTGGGCCTCCTTTTCATTTTCGTGTGGTCTGAGAATTGAGATGATTCTAAAAATATTGAAGAATCAAATTCATACCTGTGTTTCCACAAATTCCTGATGGCTTTGGTGTGCTAGTTTACATGTCCCAAATGATGAAGTTCCTCTGTAAAACACTGTTTTACAGTGCCAGTGTTTTACAAAATTTAACCTAAAATTTCCTACTTATAATTTATTTTCATTAGCACAGTTAAATACCCTGCAAATTACCCTGCTTTATAAAATTCCTATCCTTCCTTACTGTTTATGTCAGTAGACCAAAGAAATATAGCTGTCTTTTCACTATTCCTCACGTGCTCTGTAATGAAAACTACAACAAAGGAGTTTGGGGTAGATATCCTTCATTTTTATATCTCACATTTGTAATACCTCCTGACCTTCTCTACCTAGAAGAGAAAATAATTTATGGTTCTGTGTCTATATCCTCCCTGTGATGATAGCCTGATCAAACTACCTGCGTGATGAGAGAGCGTGATAGTGCTGCTCCTGGAAGGACTAGCAGAGAAGATGCTAGGTGCTGCATACTGAAGTTAATAAATTTTTGCCTGGGTGAGAGCTGCTGAAGTGTAGATGCGCAAAGGCCTCAGTTATAAATAAATAAAGGCCTCATAAGTGTTAATACACAGCAGAGTTTTGTAAGAATAGGTGAGGAACCACAACCTGTGCCTCTCGGAGACAGTATGTTTGGGAGAAGCTTCTTGTGATACACCCTTGTAAATAACATTACATGACCATTATCTGCCCATGTCACCCTTCTGAAATGTACTGACTGCCTAAATGTCACCAAAGTGCTCATCCCATCTGCAGCACCTTGTAAGAATGAAACAAATCATCCAGGGCATTATGCAAAGGACATCAGGCTTTGTAAGTTTTGGTGTTTATCAAACTGATTTCTGTAACTAACATTTTGTCAGCACAGTGGATTCTTGGAAATAAATCCAGTTTTCTTGCATTTAATTGTAACAGGTGTGCCTGCTTATTGAATAAATACGTGCAAGAGCAATTCTACAGCAAACATTAAAATATGGAAAAAATCTCTATTATGCTAAATCCTTTCCTGTAAGGGCCTTTACAGAAACACAGGGGTTATAAAACATGTCTGTCACAGCTCGTAAGTGTTGCAGGAGTGCACCTTTACATGAAGACATCTGGAACATAAAGTTCAAGTAATTCACTGAAGATTCCATCTCAAATGCAATCTATTTCAATGTGACCTTACATCAGTGAGCACTTGAACTTTGCCTGCTGGCAAGCAAGCTCTGACTCCAGCTATCTCTTATCCTTTCACAGAGCTGCCTAGCTTGCCCAGAGTGTTGTTTGGGGTTGTTTTGTTTTGTTTTGTTTTTTCTCTGCTGTTGTTTTATTTTGCCATAATGGAATGCAGCTTCTTTTCCTGGCTACCCTGAAGGCTTGCGGCTTCACTTGGTATGTCTTTGACCTTCCTCTTCCCACACAGGAAAATCTAGCTAATTCAGATTTTTTCAATAGTTTTCTTAATTCAGTAAATTGTATTACAGTAAATGCAGGGATATAATACCAACAACAAGAACAGAAGTTAATAGAGAAATTTCACCCCAGCATTAAAACCAATTAACCTAATGTCACCTATGTTCAAAGGAAGCAAGCCAGACTACTAACTCTTGTAATATATATTATTTACTCTTTACTGTGTCCTATTTAAATCATGAAGTTGAGACAGGAATGTGCTTAAAACAAGTAATTATTTGGATATAGTTCACTATAATGTATAACATCTCCTGAAAGCCCTTGTGCTTAGTTTACTTCAGAGATGGTACGTATAAAACAGGCAGTAAAACCTGAGTCTGTGAAGTCAATGAGCTTACACCAGGAATGACTTCTGGTCCATTTTCCTTGTAGCTATTCTTGAACTATTAACCTTTTATTTTGTTTGATTGTTCAGTAAATGAAAAAGTCTTATGAAGGATCCAAATCTCTCCTGTGGAGTAGCTAAAATGACAAATCAATTTTAAATATAAGCTAAAAATTAGACAATATATAGTAGGTTGGGGGGTGGGAAAGCAGAGAAAAGAATGGTTAGTAACAGCTTGTCCAAGTGCCTCAGGGTGCCTGTAGAAAGAAATTTACTTATTTTTGCTATCTCTTCCCCTGCATCAAAATGAAAGCAAATTCATGTGTACAGTCTTAATTTGCATCTGACACGCGAGGCGTTGTATCTCAGACATGTCAGGACTAGAAGATTATTTCCCTTCCTTTTTCTTAGCTCCTTTGTCAGTCTGTAAAGTGCTCCTGGCATACTGGGAGGCACTGACAGCCTTGTTACCCTGATAATTTCCCTTTTGGAAGAGGTGCATCTACTTGAAACAGTAACAGAAACACCATACCAAACAGAAGGGTAAAATCAAGGCAACACTGCAGAAATTGTTTAAGTGGCAAATAAGAGGGAGCTTTGTCTTCTGAGGAAGGCAAGTAGATACATTTGAATTTTGTTTAGAGATTATTGGGAAGATGTGTATTACTAAGAACTTGTTTATTGATCCGTTGGGCGAAAACGTTCTAGTACCTATTGTGTGTTACTGGACTACAATTTTTGGCCTTGTTTCTTCGGTTTCCTAAGACTGTTTCTCTCCTTTACCCTATGGCAGATTTCACTATGGAGAGAACCCTTAGGTAAGAAAATAATTGATCTTTGCAGCATCCTATTTTCTGGGTGAAGTTGGAATGTGGAGTATACTATTTTCTGCTTCTTTCTTTTCCTTGTCCGGTTCCTGTTTTGCTGTGAGACTGTTATGAATAAGTGGTGCAGACTCAGATTTCTGTAGGTTATAAAGTGAAATACAAAAAAAAGAGCAACCAAACAGAAATCAGACCTATCTAATCAGCTCTCAATAGTGTGTGACTGTAGAAATACCAACACTGTGCTACTAGTCAGGCATGTTCTTGTAGTTAGCTCCTACACTTCTGAGTCATAATGCCATGAAACCTCCTGCTTTTAAAATCACGCATGAAAGCCAGTGGCATGTTTTGGGAATGTTTAGGAACGCAGCTGTGTAATCAAATATATTTCTAGTAAGTGGACCTGTACCGAATTGAAAATCAGTTTAGGAAATGAATAATGTAGGTAAATGTCTATGCAGATTGAAAGGTTTTTAAGCTATTATAATTGACCCCAGAAATAATGTTATTGCATATAAAAAGAAAATCACTGAACTCTTATACTATGCAGGATTAAAATATGAACTGATTTTGCTTATTTGTCTCCACAGATGAGTCATTATTTAAGTGTTATGTTTTGTAAATTTTGTGTCTATATTAAACAATCACTAATTGACCCCATTGATGTAGGTTTTTTGGTTTTTTTTTCACTTGAGTGACTATGTTGTTACTGCATTAAGAGACGGGTTTTGCCTGCTGTACTTCTTAATTCGCAAAGCCAGTAACATTGTCTAACTGAAACTTCATGGAAAAAGTTAGAGCAGAGTCAGGCCCTCTGAGTATATACCTTCAGACTTTCTAAGATGATCCTGCATGCTGTTTCACAGGTATAAGGAGCACATGGTTATTTACAGTCAGGGAATACATAATTCTCTTTGATTTGCTATATATTATGAAGTAGTAAAATATATTCTGGTCTAGTTTGTAAAATATGCTTTAGCTGTGCAAGACTCAAGATGGTGATGATAAAAGCCTCTACTGGAATATTCATTGTCACAATTTGTGACAGTTGTTTTGGATGCTACTGTCTAAAAATTTTCAGTGGCTCTATCTTGATTAACTATTTGCCATCAGAGACTTCTGTTAGTAAACCAAGGTGTACCCATCTAAGTGTCTTTCTACACCTGCAGAATAAGCTTTTTAACAACCTTTGTTAGATTTTGTGACATCTTTTCTTTGTTTTCCATTCCCAGTGAAGGACAGAGTTGGAAAAGTGTGTGATTTAGGTTAACAAGGAGTCAGAAAGAAATATTTTTATAATTCCCAACCATTTAATACTCAAAGGATTTGTGCTGGTTTCAACTTAGGAAAGGCTTTGCTTTTGGGAGCAGGCTGCAGTTGTTTCCTCTAGTTTCATTCCACGTTCCCCAAGATGTTGGCCATTTGTTTTCCCCTTTGAAATTGTGCTAGAACAAAATTGGAAAGTATTTGGTCCTTTGAATTTTGCCTTTGAATATGAACATGTGATCTTGTGTTATCAGTGTGTAGAGGAAAAAAGTAGCAGTGTAAAGGCAATGAAGTGCATTTAACCACTTTTTAAATTATGTCAAATCTTTTCATAATTCCAAATCTTTCAGAGTAAAGATGATCTTTGGTTGGTGTGACATGATGGTAGTTTAGATATTGCTAGAGAGCAATTGATGAAATCCATCATGTGGAAAAAGAATTTCATAGTGTAATACCTCTGCTTGTCAGAGTATATGAGCCAAGAGGTAATAATCACAGCTAAGAAATAGCCCTCATCCTTACAGATTACTTTTTTTTTTAATACTAAAGAATAAATTTTTGCTTTGAACAAAGAAATGCAGTAGTTGAGGAATTATCTGCTGCTTCCTGGTAATTCAAAACATGCCAGTTTTGAATTAGATAAGTAGTGATGGTTGAGACAGCTGGTTTTTGTTTGTTTGTTTATTTTTTAAATTAGAACTCATTTTTCTATGTTGGTAGTAGGAGCCTCATATTGTTTACAGAGACATACTGTATATTACAGAGGATATGACTTCAGGTCAATTTTCTTTAAATAAGTAGTTCATATGCTTTAGGTTGAAAGGGATCTTAAAATTCATCTTGTTTCAACCACCCTGCTGTGTGTAACGACCCCTTCCACTGGACCAGGTTGCTCAGAGCCCCATCCAACCTGGCCTTAACACTTCCAGGGGTGAGACATCCACAGTTTCTCTGGGCAACCTGTTCCAGTACCTCACCAGCCTCATGGTAAAGAATTTCTTCCTAATATCTAATCTGAACCTACTATCCTTTTAAAGCCATCACCTTACAGCCTATAACTACATGCCCATTAAAGAAACGGGCAATTAAAATTGCTTCTAATTAGAAGATGATTATGTGCATTTTGTTAATTTTTGTAAAAAAGTGTCAAAATGCTTTTTCTGACATGTATTAGAAGTTTGGCCTTTATGAATACTGACCACACCATAATATCTTTCACTAAGTTAGCAAAGAAGTTGGAAATTTTGGATGAATAAACATAAATCATTACCAATCCTAGTTCTTTCTCAGAGAAAAAAGCACATCCAGGAATATCTAATATTGTAAAATGTCAGTTTTAAATAAAAACATTCAATTCTGAAAGGAAATAAAATAGCTTTTATGAATCTAGAACTATGAAACTAACAGTAATAACCTCATTTTTTTAAACTTTCTTGATACATGTGACTTGTACACTTGTACAAGAGTTTGCATGCAAATGTTAGAAATTAACTTGAATTAAGAAAATACAATGCTGCTGTTTTATGGTGTGGGAGAAGGATTCCTTGTCAGGAATGGGTTGGTCATGAGGTAAGTGCAGGATGCTCCCTGCTGCTGTATGTTCTTACCATCAATATTCATCCACATTGCAATTTCCATTTCAATTCCAAACCTCAAAATTGCTGTGCTTTTGTATAATACACTGCTGGCACTAAATCATGCTACCTACTGATGTTTAGTGACCTGAATGAAATTGTTTCTATGTAATTGACTGACATGCTTTGTGTGTAGAAATAAGTCTGCTCAGCAAAGGCTAAATTATGTTTTTAAGCCATAAGAAAAGGGACTTGTCTACTTTAGATTTTGAAAAACAGTGCAACCCATTGATTTCATCCACAAGAGGTAAAATATATCAAAAAAGTACATAACCTTAAGAGCTATTGCTCTAGAATTGCACTCTACAGTTTCTCTCTGTTTTCATATTATAAACCATATCTTTTCCTCTTGTGATAGGCTTCTCTGATCAACATTGTGCTGCTCCTGCCTGGGTGTACAGCCTTAGCTCTCTTTTGGAAGTAGGTTAAGTATGGTTGCCAAAAGGAAACACAGCATAAAGCAACAGGAACATGCAAAGTGGGTGGTATGGCTTGTGTGGTGAGTGTGTTAGAAGTCCATATTGCAGGAAAGGCTTGCTGTTTAGAGGTGCAACAGTACAGTATTTAAATCTTGTTTGGAAATTTTTGTTAGATTTAAACATGCTCTGTGCTGTGTGTCTTCCTACTTTGCACCTGTACCCTCAGTGTTAGTGAGATGTGTTAGAGTTATCACATAATATTTTGCCTACGTGAAAAAAAAAATCAGTTGTCTGTGTTTTCTCAGCTTTAGGAGGGGACAAGTAGGATCTGGCCTGAGGAAAAAACACCAAAGTAAGGGGATGGTGAAGTTATATCATGATTTTTATTGACATGCTTGGGAACTAGCTAATTGTTCTTCCTAAAATCTGCCCTTTGGTAATTGTGTGAGCTCCTGCAGAAAATCCCAAAGTCAGTGCCTTCTTGCTTTGCATCTTGGATTTTCATAAACTTTGAGGAGCAGCTATAAACTGTTCTCAGACCTGGCTGTCCCTCTCTGGGCTCATTGCCCGTGTGGCTAAACATTAACTCTCTTGACCTGACCCCTTTGTCTTTGTTGTATGCCACTTTATTTCAGCAGGAATGCTTAAACAATTTGTACTGCTTGACACAGGTCAAAGGCAAAATGATGTCCTCTGCATTAACTCCCTTTCCTGACAAGAGAAATACCAATCAGGTCTCTAGCCCTTTGGCTCACTAAATTCTCTGGATGAAGTCACAACCTGTGTGATTTCCTTTGCCTTCACTTTCCTTGCATTCTCTGGGTTGTTTTTATATCGCTGTAAGTTTTTAATTTGGGATATGTGGGTATTTGGACAATGCCAGGAGTCAAATCTGTGTTCCTAGTTGTAGGGTCCTGGCTAGGGTGAGAAAATATAGCCTTAAAGGCACTGACTTTCTTTCTACCCTCCACTAGCTTTGAGGATGGCCTCCAGACTTTAGAAAAATCTTAACAAAGGAATGGTATAAGCAATGAATATCAAAAGTACCATGCATATGTATTTTAAAAATTTATGTGATGTATTATGCTACCTCTTTATGGTTATAAACCTTCCATTAAAACTGTAAAGATAATTTGTCCTGGGAGTACCTTGGAATACTGATGGTAACTTCATGATCCCAACCCATGTTATTTTAAAGAAATATAAGCTGGTAAGTGTATGTGGTGTTGGGCAGTTCAGCTGGCATAAATGTAGTAATCATATGACTGAGGTGTGTTAAACAAGCACAAGCTTTATGAAGAAAGGTAAGCCTTTATGTTGCATGAGCCTTGGCTGAGGGAAGTGACACATATTTTATCCCCTCAAGGACAGCTCCAAAGGGAGAAATCTGGCAGGAGCTCAAAGGCCCCGAAGAGCCTGTTGGGCTTCAGGTTTATAACTTCTGTTCGCTAAACATGAATCTGCTGGAAAATGCTACACATTTGCATTTTCCATGGAGATAGCATACCTAATCAGTGACTTGAAAGAAAGGGCAGGTCTGTAGCCTTGTAAGTGATGTGGAGCATGTGCCACATGGACAGCATTCATGGAGCAGAGAGGGAAGGAGACACAGCCTCACACTCTGCACCATAAACCTTCCACTTCTTTGTATTTCTCTCCACTGTCCTTGGTAGTGTTTGGTTTTGTTAAAGAAGCCCTCCTCTCTTTAGCCAGAGGCACATGGAAATACCTTATGCTAAAAGAAAGCCAGAGTCACTGGATCTGCTGTGCTCCCCAGAGCTCTGCAAAAAAGTGAGACATAATGCATACTGCAAAGAACATGGTCAGTGCTCTGGTTTATTGATGCAAAGAGATAGTGGCAAAAATGTTGACATGCAGTATTTTAAAGGAAGTTGATGATCTGAAAGCCCTCTGAAAGATACCTCATGTTAGATACTAATAAACTTAGAATGTAAGTCAATGTATTTTCTAAATATTCCTTTTAATCTTCAGTACCATTGTTCTTCTGTAGATAAATTACAGTTTTTCCCAGGCTTTGACTGTTACTAGGTTCTTGGAAAGTAATCTCAATTGTTTTTGCATGCAGTTTGTACCCATTTAAATTGCCCCCTTAATTTTGAATTCGTACCTTAATCACAATATATTTCTTACAATGTAACTAAAAGATCTGTTTTGTGTTTCATGTCAGGTTTTTGTTTATGATTTTAACAACAGAAGTGTGCAAAAATCCAAGCACAACCCCATCATTCAGTCAGAAAAGAATCTCCTGGCAAGGTGATATGTCAGGCTATGGTTAGCTGAAATCAATCTGATCTAGAATAATTTTTCTTCTTTCCCCCCACCCCCTTCCCTAAGAATAGGAGTGTGCCTGGATCTTCAACTAGCTAAAGCTTTGCAGACTATGAAAACCAAGGATGCTGGGTCAGTAGACTTCTCTTTAAATGTCTCATTATTGCTAAGCTACTACTAAATATTGAGGAAGTTGTTTGGTTTGTAGGTTTGTGATTGTCCAGTCCCAAATTGTCTATATATTCCCATCTGCCTCCTCTTAAATGGAACAGGAACTCTACATTTGTACTGTCTTCTCCAGCTACCTATTTGTGTCTCTTATGTGTGTCTCATATTTGTATCTCTTCTGTGACCTTTTCAGGTGATGATTTTTTGACTTCTTTGCATACCTAAGTATGGTTTACATTCTTCAGGCCTGTTTATATATTTTGTTTTCTACAACATTTCTGCTACTGTGCACTTTTTCTTTTCCTCCATTTAGAAGACTACATTTATAAAAAGGTATAAATTTCCCTCATTCCATCTTTCCTTGCCAACTCCTACATAAATCGTTTTGTGCTGTGATTTTCTCAATTTTATTAATGTTTATTGGTTTAACCCTATCATTTCTGTACCTTTTGCGTTGTTTGATTGCTTTGCTGCTGCTTCACTGTGATTAAAACTAAAAGTACCACCCATGTAATGCAGAGTGAAATAAGCTTGTCTTCATAATTCTCTATTCCTGTCAAGTGCGAGCATGCACACCACTAAGAAATTCACATATCCCAGGGAAAGCAGGACATGTTCCTTCTTAACTGAATATAGGTTTCTAGAAAAATTTAGATTGACAGTGCATTATTTATTACTCAGATGAAACCTTTATTTCTGTGAATGTGCAGAGGTCCAGTGGCCTCTTCTATACAGGTGTCAACAGCTACATTTGATGTGCATGACACCAGAATGCTCAAATAGATTTCACCTTTTCCCCCACCCCTGCTTATTTTTAATTTCCTTCTCTTTCTGCCTATCCCTCAGAGGAAAAGGATTATTCTACCCTGGTAGGCCTTTTGCTGTCTTTTTGTGGTTTGTGTCACCTAGACAGAGCAGTGGATGAACATCCTGAAGCATGGTTAGCTAGGACATGGCAGAGTCCAGCTTGCCATAGCTAAATGCATAACTGAATAAGTAGTTCAAAGCCTTTTTCTTTTTTTCCTAACTCCCAGGCGTATTATGGTCTCTTGTATATCAAATGAAGTCATAGACATGACAGATTTTGTGTATTTTTCATGTGCATTCAGCTTGTGGATGGACTTCATTGTTCACTTTCCTGCTGAGAGATGCCTACAGATGCCAGGGAGGCATGCCAGATGTACAGCCTTCCCTTACCAGAAACCTGTTGTATTTTTTCTCATTTTGGACCTTTTGCTTGTCTGGTACAAAAGCTGAGTCATAGAGACCCACTTCTGCAGCTAGTTTCTCGTCACATAACTGCAAAAATGCAAAGGCTTGCTTTCACCCATAAGTTGTGTTAACTTGGTTCATCAGCTTCCACAGATAAGGTTATTGGCAAGAAATGCACTGTAGATTTTTCTTTTTCTGACCTATTTTAGTTTACTCTATAACTTGGATGCTTTGAAAAACATACAGAACAATTACTCTCCTAAGAAAATATGTCTTGGAATTGAGTTTACACGTAGAGGGTATAGCAGAACAGTGGAGAACCTAAAAATACATTCTTGGGAAAAACATTAAAGGGAAGGGAGTAATTTTTTGGAATGATCTTGAGGAAAGAATTTTTGTGGAAAAGAAATAAATCAAGCAAAGCCCCTTTATCCCTCTTTGTAAATGGTTTTGTATGGTGACAAGATCCTTTTCTTGTTCAAGATGGTCTCATTCTTCTCAAATGGAAGTGAATGAGAGGACAGAGAAAAAAACTGATTATAGGCTAAAAGATTTCCAAAATGCCAGACAAATGAGGATCACTTCAAGGCGATAATTAATGAAATTACTTTTCTGTCTCTTAACATTTTGCAGCTTAATCTATACCTGCATTCAGGGGAAAAAATAATCCTCATAAAATTAAATACTGTGTGATAAGAGTCATACAGAAACATGATTTATAGGAAATAACAACCTTCTAAGTTATTACTTAACTTCTTTTCTTCCCTAAAAGCTGGGATTAAAAAGTAGGTCAACAAGCCCATTTAAATAGCTTATTCCACAGTGTGTTTTAAATTAGTGCTAGTGACAAGTGTATGAAGTGCTGTGCATTTTATTTTTATGGCATATTGGTTAAATTTAGAATTGTTCAAAGTGGCTGTTATACACAAGCCTCTAGGCAAATCCTCAGATCTTTCAGTCAGTGGGCTTTGTTCTTGTTTTTAAACACATATAGCATGTTGTCATTGTGTTTGTAAATCAGGTGTTTTATCTGAACATACAATCAGTGTAATGAGCATTAATGTTAGTCCAGTGGTAGAGCCTCTTGAACTACGGAGCTACAATTTCAACTCGAAGGGTAGCGCATTTATATTCTCTGGGCACGTGATTCCTGTTCCTAGTTTTGTTCACAGGTCCTTCCAGAAGAGTGATTTTAATCTAGAGGCAAGCTGAAACCGTTAAGTCTCACTGAACAGAGCTGCCCTTGTAATGTTATTTAGTATTGATAGGTCGGGCAGCTTCCATCAGACAGATGGCCCGAGATGAAAGAGTGATTGTAGGCAAGGAAATGGCTTTTGCAGGAGCTCTGTTCTTGTTTCAAAAAGCCATTCTTTGGCTTGCAGTCTCCCTCTCTGCTGCTTGAGAGCTGCCAGTAACAATTCTGGCCCTAAATTTCAGACGTACCTAGCGCCAAGGTGAGGAGAGAGGTTTCCAGCCCCGCTAGAAATTTTTCTCTTCCTCCTGCCTTTGTTGCTTTGCAGCATAGGGTTCTCATCTGCATCCTGACTGGGAAGATACCAGCAGAGATGAGTGAATAATGAGGAAATCTACTCACTAATGTTTTGACAATTGCTGAATAGAGTTTTGCTTGGATCATGTTTGTACTTATTTTATGAGCTATGGAGCTTTTTCTGAAAAGCTGTGGGAGTGAAGTGTTTGCTCAAAAGAATACTTGCAGGGAACTATTTCTGGACCACATTCATGATTAATTTAATCAAAAACCAGTTTTTCTCACTGTAAAAGTAGCTGATTAATGATTACGTCATAAGTGAGGAAACAGAAACAGGGAATAAATCAGTGTGTTAAATTCGAGCTTGTTCTCTTTCGGAGCTCTACATAATTCAGCTGCAGCAGCATGTCTTCAGTAGCTTTTTTTGTATCCTGCTCTCCCAGTAATGATACCCTTGTCAGTCTCCTCCTGCCCTGCTCTTGTATGCCATTCTATTTCATGTAGGTTCGCATTCTGCTTTAATTGTGAAGTACATGAGCACCTTGCAAATTTATGGTATATGAGGTGACTGGCATCTGTCATTATTTGCCTCATTCCTTCCCTGTGTGAAGCACTAGATACTTCATAAGGAGTGCTTTGTTTTGGTAAGATTCTTATCTGCTTATGGGAAGCAAGAGAGACAGAAAAAGAGTGATTTGCACTTACAGTGAGAACTGATGCCATTTTTAATAGTCTTTTGCCCCTACAGGAATTTGTTTCTTAGCCTTGGGTGGCTGCTGGCAAAGCCTTGTGTTTTAAGCCTGTTATAGCCGAGTGTTACATTTTTGTACTTTCGTGCTCCAACAAAACTTCTTTGTCAAGTCTCCATCCTAACTTTACTCCTGTTTGTCCCATAACTGTCCCCTAATTGCAATGGACAACTGATGATCCTGAGAAACCAAGGTACCAAAAGAGCTGCTGATGCAATGAGGTGCTTTTCTGCCCTTGCTGCTTTTTTTTCCTTTTATAATTTTGCAATTGTTGGAGAGGCTTTTTATTTGTGCTGTGAAATCTGATACACTGACCAAGATAAGGCAATAATAAGGGAAATTACTGCATATTTTCAAAGTAATTTATCAGGTGTTGTTAACTATTTCATACTGAGCACTGTCCACTCAAGGCAAAAATACCTAAGCTACAATAAACCTTGCTTGGCAATGACTGAAGTCATTGGTAAGCTTCAGCTAACAGTCCACCTCCATTTGGGAAAGCACTTAAAGCACATATTTATGTTCCCTTGACTGCAGCAAATTGAAGAAAATTATTAAGCACACTTCCAGTCAGGATGGATTTCCCATATTGGACCTGTGTTGCAGACATATGTTAATAGGAACTGTCACTTAATACTTCTCTTTGCTCCTTACAGGAGTAGTGAGAGGAGTTAGGTATAATACAGTAGGGTTATATCATGTCACAACTAGTTACTAATACAGAAAGTAATTTAAACATATATTTTGTGGAGTGACTTAATCTGACAAAGCCTTACAAATTTCTATGAGAAACTTACAGGAGTACCTCTTTAAGGTCTATTCATAAGTTATGATGCTATATTCAAATTTAAAAAACCCTTTAAGAAGAGTTGAGTTTGGAGAGCTTGAGAGGCTTAAGAGCAGAAGAAATAAGCCTCCTTTTGAAACAGTATTGATTCTTATTAATTTTGATGAATCTGAAGGACATTTCAGGAATACCTCCTGTTTAGCATTGCAAGATGAACTCTAAAGATGCTCTGAGAAGTTACTGCTACAACAATATTGACAAATCACTCTGTCTCAGCACTAATAGACTACTTATTCATAAGCTGAAGATGAATATCCTGTTCTCCTGTGCAAGGAAGCAGCAAGCAGACAGGTAAGAAAGCCCAGAAATAATAGATTCCACAATAAGGCATGAAGGTCGACAAAAAACTCATAGCTTTCCAACACAGCAATAACCACATTGTTCTGACTGAAATTATGAAACTCCATCAGAAAACTGAGTCAAAATTTTGACATACTGTTGTAAGTGAAAATTCAAAAGTGATTGTACCTTGTAGCAGTGGTAAAGACTGTATAAAGTAAATTTGCTTAAAACATGGCCCTATTGAGGGATTGTAGTTCAAACTGAGATTTTTGGACAAATAATAAGACTTGATTGGAGTGTAATAAGCTTATTAATGAATGGCTGTCTTTCCCATAAATTCAGATACACTTTTGTTTATCTGATGTAGTAGGACTGATGTATCACCAGGTACCACTCGGATAACCACAGATATTTTCCATTTAAAATTTATTAAGCTTTCTATAATAAATGAAGACATGTTCCACAGGTTAATGAGATTTAATTTCCTATCTCTAAAGTTTTATTTACCTGAGATGCACCGTAATACATGTTTCAGTTTGAAGAGTTAAAAACCTTGAGGCTGATATTAACCACATTGTAAGAGGTGCCATTTGTAACTAAAGGATTCCTTGGGGAAAAAAGGTCTAAATTAGGTTGCTGGTTATTTTTTTAGAAGCTGGTTGGTTTTTCTTTTTTAGAAGTACCACAGCAATCATATTTAATCACTTTTTAACTGCTAATTTTGCTTCCTTTTAATTGTGCAATTTTCTGAGTTGTACAACCAAATTCCATGATTCTGAGAGTTTTTTTTTGAGAGACAATCATTAGCACTTGTCCAGCTGTGTCTCGTTTCTCTAGGCACTTTTTGGTAATCTGGACACAATTCCTTGATGCTTAATTATGTGAATATAATTCTGGTCCTAATAGCTCATCTAGAAAACCAAATTGAGTAATCCTCAGTGTAAATCCTTAAGAAAGTATTTCTCTGTGAGCAGACTGAGTGAGCAAGGCTCAAGTAATCGAAGTTTATCTGCAGTGGTGTTACCATACACAATCCACATAGTTTGAGATATTTAGATCTCTAAATTGATCTATTCTTGTGCATTTTGCCTGCATTATGTCACAGCTTGCTTTTTGTCTCTCACAGTGTTCCCATGGTAGAAGGAAACGAATACGCTCATGCTTTAATAAACAATGATGTTTTTTGTTTTGCCATCATTATTAGTCTTCCAGCTGAAGCGAGTCAAACTGGGCAAGCCAAACAACTGTTTATTCCTACTTCTGCTGTGCTGACATGGCTCTAGGTAAAACACACTTTGGTTTTGTTTCAGCTGCTCTTGACATATGCTCCCTATATTAATCTGCAGCCCTGGAATGAGTCCAAATCTCATGGAGCTTGATTCTGGGATAAAGGCTGCTAACAGGATAATGAGCTAACTTCTCTGATTTTTTAAATTCACTCCTGTTACTCTGTTTTGACACTGAGTAGATAAAGCAAAATGACACTGTGTGGCACCTGGCTTGGAAAGTCAAACAGCTTGGATTTTTCCTCATGAAGCCATTTCAGTTAGATATGCAGAGATGTAGTTACCTGAAGATACATTCTCATGTTTTGTGACTCTTGAAACAGTACAACTAAAATTTACAGTTTTCATCTGAGCAAATGGGTTCTGTCATAGAATTGATATTACATGAAATTTTGTACAAGGATTGTCCTTTTGTACTGAAACAGAGGAATAAAAAGAAGTACCAGCAATTTTTGAAGCAAAGAATACAAATTAATTACATGGTGACTTTCATGAGAATCTAAGTATGATTTAGGTAATCTCTGATAAATTTGGGAGATGATTCCCAAAGTCTTATTCCTAAATGTATTTTTAAATCCTGGTGCTTTCCCCTAGAATTGGCTAAAACCACCTGTTGTGGGCTGTCATCTGTGTTTTTGTAGTGATTTGGCAGCTGTGTTTGGAGGCACTTTTTTTGCTATTGCTTCCATCTGTCAGAACTAAGCTCAGTGCAGGTGATGGACTGAATGCTCTGGATCCTCTGTAAAATCATGAGTCTTTTTTCTGATGTAGCTAAGGCTGTGTCCCCCTAGAGATACAGGCCTGGGCTTAATCTGACCTACTTCAAGTGGCCTTGCTCTCCTAAATGGAGCTGTCCATGCATAAGGGTAAGGCTATACCCAAATTCCCACAAGAAACTGGCTAAAGTTTGACCTGAACCACTGATAACATTCTGCAAGCAATGACTTTCTTACTTACAAATTCCCTGACTCATGATGGTTTCCATTATTGTTATTTATTCATTTAAAATTAATATTGCTCTTTCTCTTGGAAATATCATTGCCATTAAAAAAGGTATTATAAACTGACTTGACAATGAATTCTGGGAGGGCCAACTTCTGATAAAAACCTGTTAATTAAAAGGGTTGCAACATTTAAAAATTCATTTGCCAAACACTGTCTTTATTTTAAATTCTTTTTTTTATTTTCCTACATTATTACTGTCTGTACAAGAATGATGGATGTCAGAGAATGAAGTTCCCATTAACTTAAGCTGTTACCCATAAATTCTCCAGAGATTTCTAATTAACATGAAAATTTAGTAGTTTGGGCTTATTGTGACAACCTGCTCATGGTGCTCTTTATTTCTGCCAGTGCAGTCCAGAGGTCCATAAATCTTCATTGCTCTGGGATTCCCAAGATGTCCCATTACCATGAAAAGGTGACATCTGATGCAAGAAGTGTAAATACTGTATGGAAGTTCAATAAAGTGTTTCATTCTTCACTGCTGAATTACAGTTTTATGGCCCATAAATAAAGCCAAACAAGGAAAACTAAAATATGAGGAATGGTTGTATATCACACATGTTATCTGGAATGAAATTGTTTCTGCTGTGGTGACAAATGTCTCACCTTCAATTTGCATTCATGTCTTGTGTTATGCCACTCTAAGGGCAGATGGTTGGTGTTGCTATAAATGGTCTCAAAGAGTAAAATAATAGATCCTAGTATCATCCAGCTTTTCATGGGATAAGTGTTAGACTGGGTTAGAGACCAAGGAATAAAGTTTATTAGCCTCGTAAAGTTTGAGTATAAACCAGTATTTTTTAGGGGTCAACTTTATATAGTTAAAAAAAATTAAGATTTTTGGACACACAATGCAACCCTTCCCCCCTGCAGTAAAACAGTATAAATATTCTGCAGTGATCTGCTTTGTTCAGCATCAGCCCATGATGGGTTTTGTTGTAGCGATACATGAATTTTCCTAATTCAATCACTACAATAATCGCTTAGTAAAAGATGTGATGACAGGAGTGAAAAGGATTCCATAGATTATCAAATTCAAGCTGCTGTGCTAAGCATATTGGCATATCAACCTATTTATAACTGTACCAGCTCCATCAAAATTGGTTCAGATGTCTTCTCCTCTTACCTGCATGGGCAGAACATTTTGGATATGCATTTGTCTCTGTCCATATTTATACTCTGGTTATATACACTGACTCTTCAGTCTGCACTGCATTTCAACAGCTGTTTTCTCCTCCGGTGTTCTTAACCCAGTGAATTCATATACAGCTGTCCAAAGACTGCCGGCATTTTTTCTTTTTTCTGGATTTTGTGTTTCTAATGTAAGATAACATTTGTCCCTCTGATCATCTTAGCCTTTCTCTAACCTATGGTTGTCCTAATGTATCATAAAACAAGTAACTGAAATTTGTAATTCCAATTGTAAATTTGTAATTTAGTTCCAAATAAGGTCTTAAAGAGGTGATGCATGGTGCTTTGACTTCTTCTACCATGTGTGGTATCATAGCATTGCATTTGTCTTTTTTATGCCTGTATTTATGGTTCATGGTCATTGAAATCTGTGTTACCAGGCATTTCCAGCAACTGAACCCTGGGATTAACTCTATGATCCACATCCCTTGGAAGTCTTCAGTAGAAAGTTTAATTATGTGCCAAGACATTGTCTGATGAGACCTGAAGTTGCCTTTTCTTTCCCAGTTGAAAGGAGAGCAAGTCCTAGTGGGATAGGCAGGAAGAGATGCAGTGCACTTTGATCATGTTTTTGACTGTGAATTATTTTATCAATTTTATTGAATTTATTTCACATTCTCCATGTTTTTAATGTTGCCCTATTGAGTCATCAGTACTATTTCTTATGCTCACAACAGTAAGCAGCTTAATGTGATTTAGATAGGTGGTCCCATCTTCATGAATCAGAAGTATGGGTGAAACACTGAGTGAGGTAGTTCTGTTATTGCTGACTTGATATGAAATAATTTTAAATCTCCCTCAGTCAATATGCTTTCCTTTTTTTTTTTTTCTCTTTTTGTTTCTGAGCTTAATTGGAGTAATAGAAGATAGTGCAGGTGGCATTTTTTGGAGGTATCTGTTTACATCTGGAACAATGACTTAGAATTGCAATTGCCTCTTTTGAAATAGCTGACTTCTTCTTTGGAGATGATACTTAGTATTTCCTGCATAACTGTGGAAAGAGTTGCTCCAAATACTCAGTGTGTTAGTGGTCTTGGTTAACAGGAGACATCATAACTCTAGCAGCTGTCTCTTCACTAAATTTACAGGTTAAATCAAGAGACAGTGCACTTGGCTTACATGCAAGATTGAGGTCAAGGCATATGTGCTCTGTTCTCATTTCTGCCACAGATCTGCAGGATAAGTGTGAGTCAGACTCTGCCCTTTAGTTCCTTTGTCTATAAAACTTACACACATACAATCAATTTAACAGTCCCTGACAACTTACAATTTGAGTTTAGCCATGGCCTCTGCCTCAGGGGTTTCAAACCAAGTGACATGTTCAGGTGTATTTGGTAATGTTGCAAAAATGTGGTAATTATTATACCAAGTCAGTGAAAGATAAAAGAAATTATATTTTGTATGTTCCTTCAAGTTCAGCAGCTAAGAGTCAGTGAAAAATGTTTTTTCAAGGTTATTTGCAGAAAGTCTTATCTCATGGCAGCAACAGTGACTGTACCTGTGCTGAAAGACTATGACCAGGTATCTGGGGTTTAGGAATCAGAAACGTTAGGAGCAGGTCCATAGTCTACTTTTGTTGAGCATCTTATTTCTTTCTTCTTTCAAGAGTTTTTAATCTTCCCTCTAGGACCAGGAGCGCTAATGTGCTGCCTTCTCCTTGTTCACTGCCAGGAGGGTAACGAGGCCTGACTTGGAAATGCTGTGTGAGTGGCAAGCATCTGAGCAGTCTGACTCAGGGTATTGCTGCATACAGCACTGTAAATCTGGCAAACCTAATTACGCTCAGAGGGATAATGACAACTCCATATGGGATGGAGAATTGTTTGCATGTAGGTTTGCTTCTTAACTCCTCTGGTCTTCCTGTAGTTAGTAGGCAGGCAGCAGCCTCCAAAGCTAACAGCAATGCTACTGCTTGTCCAGCTGGCACAGAAGATTTAACTTCACATGAGCCAGCTGGCTATCTCCTTGCCTCTTTTCACCTATGAGACTGAAATATGTCATCCTTGAGATATGACCAGACTCCTGGAACTCACAGCTCTTTCTCGGAAAGAAACAACATTATTAGTACTCTGTATATGCGTTCCTTCAGAAATATATAAAATATTAAATATTGATATATATGTATTTATATGCTTTATCTATTTGTGTTCATGCACAGATATTAAAACTAATATACATACCAAGGAAACTTCAATCTTACAAATAGATATATAGAAAAAGAACCAGGAAATGAAGAAACAAGGTACTTCATTTTCATTTTGATGTGACTGCCTTACTTCCACTACCCTGAGTATGTGGTAGCTTTAATTATCAGTTGGATTGTTTAAATATGCAGCCAATATTATTCTGTGCTCAGAGTCATTGATACTAGGATGATCACAGTATTTTCATTTCCTGTGTTTTAGGATCTAATTTATTACTCTTCAAAATGGCACCAGTGGCTTTCATCGTTATTTTCCTTTCCCTAGTAAATACAAATATATGGAGAAAGATAAAAATGGTTTTTTTAATATCATTGTTTTATAAGTAGCCCTGCTAGGCTTTGAAAGTCATATCTGGAACAATGAATTGAATGGGACATTACATTTACTGATGCTGCTGTTTGGCTGAATTGCAATTTTGCAGAGGCAGCAATGTATCAGACTGAGCCATGAATCTTTCCCAAGAGAACGTGGGATTTGGAGATTACTGAAAGTGATAAAAACTCAGAGAATTCCATCTATTTGGGTGTGGTGCTAAGGCAATATTGGTAATATCTTATTAAGGTACAGATGCTGCTTTTGATGTAAATTGCTCCACCCAATCCTGGCAAGCTGCTTTTTAATAGCATGAAAATTGAAAGGGCTTATTTTGCATCTCCCTTTTTGGCTGCTCAAAACTTAAGAAGTACTTGAATGAAACAATTTTAAAATCATCCGAGCTTGCAAAAATGAAATTAAAAGCATGACATAAATGTGCTTTAAAAAGTTCTAATTGTGGATTTTTGTCTTGTATCTCATGAAGAGCAGATGTGGCAGAAAGCTCTAGCAATAGCCTGATGTGCCTACAATGTGGATGTTTATTAAAAGCAGCAAAGGAAAACCCTTATCTGAAGTAAGTAACAGATGCTGTTTATCCCCTGAATGCCTACTCTTGGTGGCACTGAGTGACTTAGTTTATATTGGCTAAACCAAGAAGGCCTGTATTCAAATAAACCTGCAAACAAGGCTAATTATTAGCGCAACTTTCTTCCAGGGTAACGCATGAGGATTATGGCAATTAAAGCATTGGATTGCACTTCTTTATTGAAAATTAACAATAAATGAAGGTAGGATTGAGAATAATTAAAACAGAAGGGCTATAGATATGACGTTATTATAGTCTGAAGTGGTGAGCTGCTACCTTTCTTGCTCCATCAGTTTTATTAGGACAATGTCTACAGGGTTGCCTAATGGCTATAACTAGGTAACTACTCCTGGCAATTGATCAAAGGAGTGAGCTCCCAAAAAGGATCTCAAAGGTTATCAGAGGCTGTTTGTGCCAAGGTTGCTCATCATACACCGCTCAGTGCTCTCACTGGTTCTGAACATTTGTTATCTGCTCTGTCATTTGGGATCTGGGATCCATGGTTTGGAGTTCTTGGGAATTACACAACATCCCTTTTTATGGATGGCATCCAAACATGAGACATCTTACTTAGCATCAAAGATCTGGTGTTATGAATAATATATGTTTAGGATGCTTAAAATCAAGCAATAGTATAAGACTGTTTTATAAGATGAATTTGGAAAGTCTTGTCTACGTCACTGACTTATAAAGATAAGTTGTAGTAAATAAATAATGAAATGGCCTACTTAAGGTCTTTGAATCTTTTGCAAGTTTTAAATGCTTTCACTGGAGGCAATGCTTGAAGTTGCTTAGCATCCAAATATTTGCAGTAGTTTTTCAGTCACAGCATCCTTCAACGACATCTGTAGAGATACATCCAGGAATCCATCCAACCATACCAAGCACTGGAGATTTTTGACACTGAGCAAGATGTCTCTTGTTTGGATGCCATCCATAAGAAGGGATGTTGTGCAATTCCTAAGTTCTAAGACTTTCAAACCATAGATTGCATTGTGAAAGTTCTTTTTAAACCTTGTAAGCGAAATATGTTGCTGGAGCTGTCTTCCCTAAGGATTACTGGCAAACACCTTGTATTTATGGGGGTACTACAGACAGGCTGTCTCTTTAATTTTAATTTGTCTTTGTACCTGGTTTATAACATCCCCCAAATTGCTTCTTGGTGTACAAGTCTTCATGCTTGTTCTACTCCCAGAAGTGAGATTTTTTCAAAGGATTTCAAAGAAGACTATTTTAGCTCCAAATGTGTTGGGCGTGTAAAAGGATTGTTTTGACACACTTGGTTGCTTGAGAAGCATTTAAATCTGAAAACTGCAATTGTGATGGGTAAGTCTCAGCCTCTCAGATAAGGTGCTACAAGCATTCAAAAACAACATTAAAAGGACATAAAGGTCGCAAAGTTAAGCACCTGTCAAAAAACAAATTAGGCAAAGATGGAATAAACATTGATAGTGAATCTTTAATTCAGTCCTGCTCTGTGTATAGTTTATGACAATTTTGAAGGGATAAGGTACTCTTTTTTTCATGTACTGTCTTTTTCTCTCCTGGTATTGTCTTTCCTTACTGGGTCTCTCTTATCACATTTGTCTTTCCAGATACAGTTTTCTCACCCAGTAACTCCTTGCTTTATCCTTCCAGAATTCTCATTTCCACCCCATTCCTAACATTTCCTTGCCTCACATTCTTGCATCACCTTCACTGCTGAATGTCTGTGTCTTTTTTTTTCACTCTGCTGTCTTATATCTTTTTTTCTGCTGTTGGTCAAGAAAAATGGAACTCTAAGGAACGACAATGCAAAAATCTACACCACATTTTATATGTACTTATCTTAAGGTGAAGAAAACTGATTTCTGTATGAGAATTTATTTGGAAGTAAACTTTTGGAGGAGGGGTTAAGTGGGGGGACCCTTCTAGACTATTGCCAAAGTCAGGTGTCTCCCATACTTTTGTCTTGCAAGTCCTTTTGCAATGCCATGTGTTTTGGAATTTCCAATGAAGTCTAAGCTTCCTTATTTCAATTAAAGATGTGCTGAGTTTTTAAAGACTATGTTAATAGGTGAAGTTAAGATGTTAGAAACGTCCTTTGGAGGATGATATCTAGAAAAAATGTCAGAGACAAAAAATACAATTGGTATTCCTCACATATTTGTATTTCACCAAATACATGTGAGTATGGTAATTTTGTGTGCAACCCCTCTGTGAAACTAAATGTTCCTTTCACTCTTACTTGCCTCATGCCTTCTCCATCCTTGCCCTCTATCTCTTTGATATACTGGCTTTTTCTTGTTCTCTTAAATTAGTTTATGCCTTTGGGAAATGTTACTCTGTGTGCGTGGCATCAGCTGGAACAAACCCTTGCAGATTCAAGGGGCATCGCTGGTCTGGGCTCTGTGCCCCTGCTATGCCTAGAGATCAATGTGCTGGGAGGTGTGAACACACTGAGCAAACCAGTGAGCCTGGCTCACTGGGTGAATTTTAACTTTAATTTAATTTGAAAACTTCCAGAGCTTTCTCACTTGATACTGCAAAAATCTGACTTTCGTTCCTAATTTTCTACACTGTAAGTAGATCTGGCTAATTTATTTCCCAGCTGTTTAATTTGCAAAGGGGGCTGTCATTCTGTGTTTAATAAAACTGGAAAAGATGGAGCCCAAGGAAGATCTGTGTAATGATGAAAGTTTGTTCCAGTTCAAAGCTGCTGTTGATATTGGGCGTGATCCAAAAACTCTTGATGCCAGATGCAATGCTTCCTTTGATGTAGACAGATTTCAAATCAGGGCCTGTGTATTCAGCCCACTACTCCTTTAGCTACTGCTCTGTACCTGACTCTCTGAAAGGATGAATTGTACCAACATCATCTAGAAAAACACCATTCCTACTTGCCCCTTGCCTTAATACTATATGCAAGAGATGCCCACTTCCACTTGTATAATTCACTGTTTCTCCCCCCAGCCATGTAATGTGAGATTTTTTTCTTTTTCATCCTAGCCCTGCTTTTTGTTTATTTTCCTCAGGCCAGACGTGCATGATTTTGTGTAATCTAGAGGTGTTGTGGACCAGATCTGGGTGACTCTCACTGCCTCTAAATCTGAGTTGCTGGCTCATTCAGCCAGGAACTGATTTTTGAATGGTCTCTTTGGACTCATTACCTGAGCTAAGACATGCTTGGTAGCCCCATCATTGGCATTTTCTATACTTCTACATTAAAAAAAAAAAAAAGAAAAAAAAGAAAAAAGAAGGGAATATTTTAAAAATCCAGGCAGTTGCATAAAAGATGATGGATGAATCAAGCTTCAAGCTTTATAGTTATCTGCTCTGGTATTATTGTATGTTAGAGACTCAAGGACGAAATCATGGTCTTGGCAAGCTCCACCAGAGCATGGTTGGCCCTGAGGCTGAGAGAAGTTCACTGGGGAAGAGTCTGGAATTGGATGTTTCCTATTTGACTCCACTTGTCAGGGAAATGTGCCTCATTGGAGAGTCTCACAACAGAATTGATTTCTCAGTTGCCTTATGATTCATATTGCCCTTTGGTGTTGCTGATCATACTTTTTTCTTTTTTGCTTCATCTGCCTGTTTTTTCCAGGCTTTATCTGCCTCTGTACTGCTAAAAGTTCCCATTTTCTTTTCCAATTTACTTTTAGAGGGAGTTGTATGGAGACCCCTGTCAGATAATCTGTCTGTTGGTTAAAAAATGCTGCTGCCCTTAGCTAGGCAATCTCTTATATCAACTTGGTGGGCAAAGACACAGAAATACTTCTCCTGCTGTCAGAAAAGAGCAAATATTTAACTCTTTCCAATATGCAAGTGTTTTCTCTGTGATTTTTAACAATTGTTGATAACAGATTAGCAGTTATGGTAAAACTTTGCTTTATGGACTGTGTACTATTTTGGGTGCTTTGCTGGTGGGTGAAGAATCCTGGTATAAGTCACTTTTCTATTCTGAATCTCTTCTCCCACATATAAAAGGAGAATAAAAATGCAGGCTGCCTTTCTGATATGCTTTGAAATCCACTGCTGAAAAATGTTACTTAGAAGTTGGGCATTATGATCTCCAATTATAATCATATGAACATTATGCTTGAGGAGGCAGCCTGGTAGCATATAAGGTTGTGGGTGTAAAGAAACCAGGAAATTCCTCCTGCTGGGGAGCTGCATTGCTACTTGTGAAAATTCCTTCCTGTATTTAATTTCTCTGCCATGATTTTGCATTAGCATAATCCTTTGACCTAAATATGAAAATATCAGCAAAGAAATGAAAACTGAAATCAAGTTTCAGAGTTGACTGTTCTGCTGTACTTTATGAATGGCATTAGTTGGTGGAGGTGGGGGGGGGGCAGTATTATCCCCCCTGAAAATCTAGAATTGTACATCAGAACCAAACTTAATTTTTGGAGATACAATGTTTTGTTTGATGTATACAATTGTTACTTGAATTGCAGAATTCTCTCCTGGACTATGAGAACCTTGGAAGTACTTTTGGGCATTAAGTTACTTCAGGAAATCTTATCTAAGCCATGAACTTCTCACTGGCTTACAAAAGTAAAAAAAAGTTTTGTTATCTCAAACAAATAAACGTTGTTACTGTTGATTTAAAAAGTATTTTTAGCTCATGAATATACCCAAAGCATGAAATGTCAAATGTGAATCCTTGTTATTTTATGATTTCAGGTGTGTGAATTGGATAGATCAGCATACAATTCTATAGACGAACAGGGTTTCAGATCTATCCCCAAAACTCCAGCTGCTCCTTTTGCTGTTCTCACTTCCCTTGCTGATCTTGCCTGGACACCTCAGGACAGTCCAAGGACAAGCTGCTGTCTGAGAGACCTGCATTATAAAGGTAGGTTCATCAAAATGAATGTCTTCTCCCTTATTAGATTTTTATTTTAGTATTAATTGGTTTCAATCTCTGGCATCAGTGCAGTAAATTTAAACCCCCTCAAATCTCTTGACTTCACTTAATTTCTGTGACAAAGAATACCCCCGAATCTTTTTTTTTAAAGGAATGTCTTTATTGTAGCTGTAATGGCTCAAGCTCCTTTGTTAAAGGAGCAATAAGGTAGCAAATTGCACAATTCATCAATCTGGAAATGCTTGTTCAACTCAGTTCTGTTCTCCTATTTGTCTGCATCATGATACTGGCTTATAGTATTTCACTGTCCTTGTATAAAAGCTCAGAACAAACCCTTGTTTACAAGTGAAGTAGATTACACTCAGTATAAATCAAGATAGTAAACTGAAGCTAAGACTATTTCTTTTTCCTGAACTACAACCCTTTCTTGCTACTGAGAATAATAATAATAATAATAATAATAATAATACAGTGACTACAAGGTTAAACTAGCTTCTTGAGGTCTTGACAGAGTTGTGACCATATTGTGTTACATACTTCAAACACATCTGAGGAAGTGTTGTGCATTTCTCTGAAGGGGGACCAAGTCTGGTATGGGAATGCGGCACAATCAGACTTGTTAGAACACCTTTTAAAAATTTGTGGTTTTTTTGTAGGCTTAAGGTGTTAATGGCAGAAAGTTATTTCCTCTATTAATTCACTTTTTTGTGCAGGTCACACGTCTGCACACAGCTGGAACAACAGTGAGAGACCAACTCTGCAGTACACTTACTCAGGAGTGGATGGTCATCCTGGGTACAAGGCGTTTGGAAACTCCTTTGACGTACCTTTAATTAGGAGGTGTATGTCACACCTGTCATTCCCCTCTGCATGCAGCAGCCCATTTCCTCTTTCGACAGGGTCTGAGTAATCCCATCACTGGTTGATGGGCACATTCATCAGCCTTTTGTTGTCTTAAGTTTACCAGTTCCTGGAAGATTTTGCATGTGCTATCTCATGGCACATATGTTTCTCAAGGTTTTTAAGTGATGGTCCCTCCATCCACACGTGTAGGTCTCCTTCAGGGAGGCTGGTGCAGAGGGGTTTTGGTGGCAGGAGCAGTGCTGCTGCTGAGCCATCAGCTGTTACTGAGGGAGACAGAATGCGCGTGGGAGAAAGGAAGAAATGACCCTGTTATGTAGGTGGGGAACTGGGCTACAGCATTTTGCTGATTTGCCTCACCCCTGGCAGGAAGCCGGCAGCAAGGCTGTGAACTGAGTCCAGGATATCTGTGTCCTCCTGGCTTAGCCTTTCACTCTCAGGAGTAACTGTCTCCACAGTTTTCAGCTCCTGTTGCTCTTCTTGCTCTGCTGCAAGATATGCAGTTACAGCATTCTTGCTTTCCTGGGTACACTGGCATTCTGGAAGTAGGCTCCAGTGTCTGAGGAAAACCTCAAAATATTTGAGATGGGTTACTAGGGCTTGGTTGGCATATTTACTGGGACTCAGTCTGAAGTATTTGTTCCTCTGAATGAGCTAGAGAAATTTCTTCTAGTCTTTGTTCCACAAATTTGGAATAAAAAAGGGGCAGTCCAAAGTGTCAGGTGTCTGAGGAGAACCGTTGCCTACATGAGTCCATTTTCCTTGTGACTCTTCTACCCAATACATCTGAATTAAATTATTTAGAAGAAAAGAAAAAATAGCCTAAAAACTTGTAAGAAATTACATCCTAAAGGAAGACTCAAAAGGATTAGGAGAAATTATTATTAAGGCTGCAATTCACTATAATGTGTTTTGCAGGAGTTACTTTGCCTTAACAGTTCTTATCTTTCCACTGTTCCCCAGCCTAAGTGCTGAAAGCAACAGTTGACAAACCAACCCTTGTTTTTATTTCACTCTAGATATTGTTAATATTTCTTTAGATAGCACTGAAACTTGTACTTCAGGGTTGTCATGGAGTCAGGATTAGACTCTGATGAGGATCTGAGTCATGACCAGGCCTAGCATTGTAGCTTCATGTTAAGCTATTTTCTAGCTCTTTTTTTTCAGTCTCTGAAAGTTCATTAGCTTTCATAGATGAAAGACTGTGGGAATTGTTTTTATGTTTAGGTAAATTCCATTCATGGAATTCACTGAATCAAAAGCCCAGGAATTCCTTTAAATGCCAGTAACTTCAGTAATTTGGAGTTATTCTTCACTGAATTATCTTAGTTAATTACTGTCATATTTAACGTTTTTGGTTGACCAAGGACCATTAAAATACACTTCAGGTTAGAGCAGAATATTTAAAAAGACTTGACAGAACTGTTTCTTCAACCATCTTTATGCTGGTTGAAAGAATTTCATTTAAGTTCCTAGTCTTAAAAATATTCTTGAAACTCTCACTGTCTTCTCCTGCTAGATTAGGAGCGATTATAATAATAAAACAAATAAGCCTGTTGTTGTAAACCATACCTACATGGAGGTTATTATTCAGAGCAAGAATGGATTAGATAATTGAACTCCACGTAATTAACTGAATGAGAGTGTCTCCTTGAAATACAAGGGTGGGATGACCTCTGTATTTGGTAAGTAAACAGCTGATTGCTGGCACAGAGGGGAGGCAAATAATAAAATTAATACTGGTATCTTTGCCTGAAACTAACTTTCACATTTTATCGCTGTTTGAATGTAATCCTACTGGTTCTGAATATTCCACTTGCAGCAAATAGTTCTCCTGTTTATACATGAAAACCCACTGGACTTTCTGGGAATTTAAGGAAGGGAAAATGACACCAGAACTTGGCTGACCACAAAGTATGAAGTAATGTTTTGGTTGTCAGATGAAACATGTTGGAAGACTTATGCAGATGTATTTTGGGTTAGGAAAATTGTGTCCTCACCTAAAAGGAAAAAAGAAATCCTTGAGTCTTTGTTTTTTGAGCTTAAAAATTAGTACAAGTTCTAGTCTATACTGAAAGACTTAAAAATTTCATGTCAGTTTAGAAAACCAGAAATTATAACTACAAGAGAACACTGTGATTACTTTTTCTTGTGTAATTCAATTGGGACTCATTGCTCAGGAAAGTCATATGATCAATAAACTCCTGTTCTGTTTAATTATTATAGAATAACTTGACAAACATCTGAGCCAATTTCCCCACACTGCCTCAGACTTGGAATAGATAGAAAAAGAGTCAAGTTGATTTAATGCATAGCTACAGATGAGTAGCCACAAATGGAAGAAGAAATGTGGAACAGTTCTGTCAAAATCCTTGATCATGCAAAACAGGTAAGTATTAGACTGCTTTGAAATGTTGTGATTATTTTTAATGATGGGACTAGATTTGCTTAAATGTGCAATCAGTAAGAGACAAGTGCCTTACCTCCTTAATCATTTGCATGTGTTGAAAAGGATTACTTGAATTAAAATTCAGGTCTGTTTAAATCTGTGGAAGACTGTATTTGTGTTGGGGTCCTGGGGGCACTAATAGTGACCAGCCTTACCTGGAACTTCCATCATCACTGTGCTTAGCCCCCTGCCCTGGGATAAACTGGGAACACTGGTCTCTAGCACAGCTGCAGGGATGCCCTGCCTGCCCACAGATTCCCTTTTTGCAGAGCTCAACCTGCAGCTTGGCGTGAACTTGAACCTGCCTTATTGCCAAGGCGTTGCGTTATGACTTGGACCCTAGGCTGTACTTGGCTTCCATGTTGGCATCTGTCCTGCTCCACAGCTCAGGGTGGTGGACAGGCCCTGGCTGGTGGGATTCTGCCCACGTGGTCTTAAAATTAATCACATTCTGCAGACTTGTCTTTCAATCCTTTGGCTTCACAGAGATGTTTGAATTAGATCTGATGCCTAACCATTAAATAATTAGTGCTAGATGAGCAGGAGCACATTCACACTGAAAACAGAATTTCTCCTTTTTCTCTAGGATTTCACATTATTTGAGGTTTTTTTTACCTAATTCTCTTTCCTGAGCTTTGGCTGTTTCAAAGACTTTCTTGCAGGCCTCTTCTATTATAGATCTTCATTGCCCATTTTCTAAAGACCAGATATAATCTCTTCATCTGTCTTGAGTGGTTATTACTGCCTGCTGCAGCAAAGCAGCACAGCTTTAGCAGATTTAGATGGATATCTATGTAATCTCTTCATGGGCTAGCCAGCCAAATCCCACTACTCCAGTACACTGATCCTTCACATTCATCATGTGAATATTCAAGTGCTCAGATTTTACTAATGGAAGTGCCCTGGAGAGAAGATAATGAGCTTCAAGCAAAGCAAACGTTAATCTTTGGTTTTGAGGTATTTGCTAAAAACATTTAAAATTGCATATGTGTCTGATTTTAAAATTTACAAGTTGAAACATATTTGACTATTTGCATTAGTTGGAGAGCATGGTCAATAAAGTAGTAGTTGTGTGAGGGACATTTCAGTGGAAGTTAATTATAGGTAATTAAGGTAATTAAATATAGGTAATAGACTAAGTATACGATAATGGGTCCAAATGCCACAAAGTTAATGAGAATTTTGCCATTGATTTCACAATGGACTAGAATTCATAAAAGACATGTCTGACTTTACAGAAAGGAAATTTTCCTCATGCTTAGGCCAGTTTCATGTTACTGACCATTTGCTGAAACTGTTTTAGCAATTAAGAATGTATAAAAGCTAAATACAAACCGAATATTGTCAGAATGTGACAATTGTCAGGTTTTGCTTTGTTCAGTACTTCTTCTTTTCTCATAACTGTTGGCAATATCAGCTAGTATCGCTAGCTCTCTGTGGCTGAAAAAGTCAACCTGATTGATGTGGCACAGTTCAGTCCAGAGAAAAACCTGCAGTTGAAAACTGATCACAAAGTTAGTTATACAATGAGTCAGGGCACTGAAGAATGAAAATACTAAGCTTGCTTTTTGTGAGTGGAAGAAGGATATGCAAAATGTGCCCTCTCCTTAGGGAACAAGCTGCAGATTTTGTAACAATGCTTTTCATTATAAACGAGTGCTCTGAATCAATATATATATATGTATATATTAGAAATATCAAAAACTCTATAAAATACTGAGGTTCAACTATTTCAAATGAATAGGCACAGTGCATTAACATTCTTTGGGTTTATTACACAAGAAAAATTTTTCTGGTTTTTTTTGTGGATTTGGAGCTTTTGCTATGTCTTGTTTTGGTGGACTTAAGACCTTCAAATTTGTCTGAGTGCAAATCTGTGAGAATTTGATAGAGGGGAGATGTTACATAGCCCAGGGTGCAAATGGACTTCTCACTCTTCTTGAGTTTTCATGCCTAATTTTATACTTATTTAACAAAGCCTCTGGAATTTTACCTGTGGTTCATACCTGAGTTTAGGGTTCAGAACATAGAATTATTGGTGGCTGTATTTAAAAGGTCTGAAATTTGTGAGACAAATTTCTGCAGATCTGAGGAGTGGTCACAGGTGGACATAGGGCTGAAGAGGAAATGAAACCCCTGAAAAGAGGGAGAAAAGTAGTGACTGTGAGCAATGAGGGAGCTCCTTAGTTGTTATCACACTGAATGGAAATGTGAACGGGATGTGCTCTGAAAAGGCCAAGATAAACCAAAAACCAGAGGGACAGTCAGTTCCTCAGGAAAATCAAATCACTGGGGAAATTTACATATATAAACTTTGGTCTCATGGTTATATTTTCATATTTCTAGCACATGAGAATAACCACCACTCAAACGGAGAAAGTTACTCATATCCTGTGGTGTAAGAACCAGCTACAGGCATCAGCTGGAGCAGAATTTACTTTTGCTAGATAGATAAAATCCACATGAGCTGCCAAATAAAAATCATTATCACATGAGTTTCTATTATACTTGCTCAGTCTGTAGTGTATGGAGTAGATATTACTAACTCCTCTCACATAAACTGCCCAGCATGTGGCTGAGAATGGCTTCAGGCTGGTACCAGGCTGGATCACAATGTGTAGCATAGTCACATCTGCAGTCTGTGTACTGAGCCACTCTTGAAACCACACCTCAAAACCACAGCCATAATTCAGCATCCTGCCTACAAGACATTCTTGGTCTTCTGAATTCACTTATAGCAGTCGTTTCACCCTTTGGGTCTTCTTTGGGCAACTTAATTCATAAAACGGACAAACAAAACATACTGTAGATGCTTTTATAATTTCTTTTCTGTTTTTTTATTCTTTCCTTCAGTTAGTCAAATTTCTTTTCTGCTGTATATTACTATCCATACAATGTAGAGCAGTACAACTCTAAGACAGGAAGGCAGCAAAAAGTCAAATTTTTCCCTTGTGTGCATTTTTTTTTTACTTTTGCAGTTCAGATCCCCAGAGGGAAAGGTATGCTATTTGTCTTTATCTCATGTTTAATGCCAAATGTAGTCTGCAATGCAGAGTTGGGTGCTGCTGTTTGGGGTATCCCTTCCAATTTTTGTTGCAACTACTCAAAAATTATGTAAAAATTATGATGCACCAGCTGCTGGGAAATTATGTAAAACTCCCATATTCATTCCAGAATATGAAAAGATGCCCCAAGTATTCCTCTCATTCATTTAAAAGGGCATCCTTATTTATCTTGGTTCCAACAAGGTAGAAAAATAAAGCTGGTTAGTTTGTGTCCTATTTCAGAGGCTGAGCAATGCTGGAGGGACTAATTTTTCTGCCTGCTGTAGCACTCTTGCTTATTCTTTTAGCCACATGTCAAACAGAAGACTGAGAAAAACTTGAGATGCTCTCAAGAATGATGGTAATAAGGGAAGATGATAGAACATAACTGGATTGTGCTCTTGCAGCTGAATTGCTATTGATTTTAGAGAATGTAAAATCTCATTGCAAGACAGGCATCTCTCCAGCCCTTGGCAATGCTCTGCCACTTGCCTGCACGGGGCAAGGTGGTGCCTCACAAATGGCTTTGCTCTTTCCAAGGAGAAGACTTGTAGCTGGCAGTTCTACCTTGTACAAACCTAGTTGTTATCATTTGTCTTTCTGATTAGTCCTTCTCCTATTGCAACCATTAGTAGGCATTATGTTGACTTCAGCTGTGTTGCATTAGAGCAACATGGTGGTGACTTTGTATGCAATACAGTACTGTAGCATTTATTTTCAGCGTTATGAGGGTTCTGTTGTAGATAATAAAGATGCAGTCCCAATCTAATAAAGTGGGAACGAATATGAGCCCAGAACATATTTCAGAAGTAGTTGAAATGTAATTCAAATATTTTTTTTTATTTTTTCGTTCTTACCTTTTACATGCAGACTTTTTTCCCAAGAAAGTTATATTTTTCTTGCCTAATTTCATTTTGCACATAAGGAAAGAACACAGGAGAAAATATTTTTGCCAATGTTTTGCTTTTTTTCCCTATAGACAAATAATTCTAGGAAAAAAAGAAAAAAAAAAGAATTAATTCTTGATAAAGAAGATAGAGCATACACTTATTAGTTATTGTGCAAATTTTACAGCTTATCTGTAGTGTTCTGCTGCAGCAAATAATAGTGACCAAGTTATATTTTGTATGGCTTTATTACTATAAAAACATAAGACCAAGGGAAATTATGGTAGTTCTGGTTTAACTTTCATATGACAGCGTACAAGAAATGTATGTTGTTCTAAATTGTTTCTTGGTATGGGTCCATCTTAGCAGAAGAGCCTTCTGTTAAAAGATATTTTTTTGCTGGATAGCCCATAGCTGTCTCATAAGCATATTCATGTCCTTTAGCCTTGAGAAAATATTTGTTTCCAGGCCGTATCAGCATAAATTGTTTTTCTGTGTAGTGTATATATCTGCATAACTAAGGAAATATGTCACATATAATTCTACAGGATGTAGCTTTCATTTTCTTCTGTACTGATATCAAACAGCAGTGTAATTATGAGGAGCACTGTGTAGGGATATCTTTAACTTGCAAAGACAAGGTGTCACACCTAATACAGAACAAATCTAATAGGGTAATACAGTATGACAGCAGAGAGTTCAGACTCTGCATGCTCACTTACACGTTGGAATACGTGTTGGAACAAAGCAGGAGACAGAGTTCAGGAAGCAGAAGTCTTGTGAGATTTATGAAACTACAAGAGTAAAAATTATATTCTCCTGTCCTTTTGTTTTGTATGTTAGCAAAATTCTGGTGGCCCAAAATCTGAATTGTTTCCCAGATGTCTTGTTTTATTATTAAACCCCAAGATATTACAAAGTAACAGGCTTTCATCTCCTATTTGTGTAGCCAGGTATTAGAGTGTGTTGACTGTACAGGTTATCTTCACTTGTGCTCATTTCTGTGATGCAAAATGCAATAACATTGCATTCCAGGTTTATTTTTCCTTTGTGATTTAAAGTAATTTGACAATAAAAATCTAGAAAATATGGGTGATCTGACTTCAAGGTCTGTTTTGGACCACTCTCAGTAAGGCTTTGCATGTGATCAGCCTGAACTGCTGTCTCTGGCAGGCTCCAGGAACTCCATCATATATTCAAAAGCTTTCTGCTCCTGGGATAACCTCAATGATGCATAGCTGAAAGAATTATTTATATTGTTACTAACAGATACGGATAAGGGACCTTATGATTCAGGCATTTAGGAGGATTGGAAAAAAAAAGCAGCTGGATGCTTGAAGAGTTTGTATTAAGTGCAGAGACAGTTGATGTACCTCTGTTCAAGGTCCAATTTTTTGCAATTCACCTTGATAGATAAACTTGAGATAAGCTGTTTTTACACAACACATACCACTTGTTAAGGATGAAAACGTTTCAGACTGTCATGTTTCAGAGATACCTTGTGAGTCAACACAATTCTTCCTTGTGGATGATTTTTTATCATGCTTCTAGTTAAAGCATTCATTACTAGCAAGGCAGGGAAGGTATCCCAAACAAGGGTCATAACAATATTTTGGGAAAAACTAGTGAGTGAAAGGCTGTTTCCATGGTTACTTGTTGATAGCAAACATTGGCACAAAGAGAGCAGGAAGGTAATGTTAACACATTTAAAGGCCAGAGTCTGGCTCCCCTGTAAGTAAATTGTTCTTTTTTGCTAGAAAAGATACATGATCACCATCTAGAATTTTATCAGTCAGGAGCAAATCATAAAAGTTAGTTTAGAGGAGAAGTAAAATTCCTTACTTTTGCCACTTTCCTGTCTGCATATCAGGAAAGGATTATTCTTCTTTTTCTGCCCTTGCAGAGCTGGGAACTACATTTTTTTCAAAAGACATAAATACTCCTGGAAAAGCTGGATGCAACAGCTTCTCCCTGCCAAGTGAAGTAATCGGTGTAACTGGGGGAGTATTCAGGACCTGGTTGTATGGCTGGGGTGCAGCCCAGAGTCTTGTGGGATGACTCTTCCTTGGGTCACATTGTCTCCAGGCATTACCTTCTGGAGTCCCTAGATGTAAATCTTGGTATTAGCACGGTGGACACAGACCTTTTAGTTGCTATAGCTCTGTGTCCATCAGAAGCAGCTATGGTGATGCTTTGTGGTCTGCAAACTGACCCATGGGTTGTGCTTCTGGAACCCCTGCTCTGAAAAGTCAGCTTCTGCCAGAAGATGTTTCTTTCCAGAAAACTCATATGTAAGTAATTTCAGTACCTGAGGCCACTTATAAACAGCAGGCTGTTTCTGGAAGTGCTTTTTGGTATATGCTTTCTCACTCTGTTATCCTGGCCACTTTCCTCCTCCTTGATTTGTCACTTGAGAATCCACATAAAATGAAGAATGCAGGACATTCGAAGAAAAGTTCCAGGAGCTGAAATGTTACAGCTGTTCTGTCTCTGTTGTCTTTAAATCAGTTTGTTTGTTTAAGTGGTGCTGGGGAGAGCTAAACACCTTAGAAAAAGTTGCTGTTGACATCTGTGGCAGAGGGTGCATCCCCCTTGCAACTCAGGAGGGAATATGAGCTCTTGAGAGCTAAAAGAATTGGGGGTTCTATTGCTTTATGTAAAGCAAATATAGCATGGGCATGAAAGTAGCTTGAAGTCTTCAACCTTAATGACTGCTCTTAGGACAATTTAGTATGAGTTTTAACTTAATGAGGGCTCCTGGCTCTGCAAAAGACCAATATCCTGCCTGATTTCATTGCCGGAAGATATCCTAACGGGTAAATTTGTGTCACTGGTGTGTGGCTCAGAATGGTTCTTTGCCGAAATAACATTTCACATACTAGGAAACATTAGGCATTCCTATTTGAAAGGGATGCTTTCTCCTAAGTTTTACATACTGTACTTTTCATAATTTTGAGAATTTTCCCCCCTCATATCCACTAATTGGACACCACAGCTGGGTACAGAATGGAGAAATGAAAAGTGAAAAAAGTCTGTTTTAGCAGAGTTGTTTGTCATGAGCTCTGATAAAGATGGCTGTGGGTTTGAACGCATTTAAAAATGAAATGTTGGTGCACTTGTTTTTCATTTGCATGGTGCTGTATGCAAGATGAAATGCATCCCCAATCTCTCCTTTCTCTTGCCATCAAATCTGCAGACAGACAAGCAGCTGCAGACATACCATCTACATCTGAGAATAAGTTGTTGTGGGGCTGTTTTGTGTCTTGTCTTTGCACAGGAAGAAGATAAAAACTGGAATATTGTGGGACCAGGGCAGCCAAATATTTAGATACTTTTGGAAGAATCTGTCTATCTGTGGGACTGCACCTTGAAGATAGTGCCCGGCTGGTGGCATATTGGGTTGGAAAGAGCTCACTAGTTGGCCCCAGTCAAATTTAAAGGCCAAACCAGAAGCAAAAACCTAAGTGGAGTGTTTGGCTAAAGATCAATTTGGAACGTTAGTCTTTCTTCTCTTTTTTTTCCTTGCATTTATTTTTTTAACCAAGTAGAGTTACCTTCTTTGATTAATGGAACATAACAAGGTTATTTAGAACTGGAAATTTGATATCTCTGCTGCATCAGACTTGACATTCATCTCTCTATCAGGGAATGGCTTCTTAGGGTCAGCCTCAAGATTACATTGCAGCTCCTATCTGTGCTAGAACCGCTGTGTGTCAGGAGGTCGGTGTCAATAATGAAAATATGTAGCCTGGAATAATCCAACCTGACACAGACAACCTAACCCCACATTATAATTAGCATGCCAGGACTTAATTCCTTGCTAAAACACAGTGCTTCTTTCACTTGGGAATGTAAAAGTGCTTATAAATCTAATTAAAATTCCTATTTGAAAAAAGATGATATGGGCTTGGACTCTCTTGGGCATTTAACATCTCAAATATGGAAGGGTTTGTTTTTATACACAGGAAGATATTGATAATAGCAGATAGTTTGATAACATTATAAAAAGAAATCAATTTGTGAAGTGATGTTACAAGACTATTTTTGTTTATCTTGGTCAGGCTTAATTTTCTGCCCTAAGAAATCAGCATTCTTTCAGCACTCTTCACGGAAAGGCTGTTGCTGACCCTGCTGGTTTCTATTGAACTAGCTCCCTAAAACACAGTTAGCAAAGTTACATTTGCCTTTTACTCAGCAGAAATTCAAAAGTTTCAGCCCGTTTCTAATTCCCAAACAATTACAAGAAAAGCCAACCAAGGGACAACACACAGGAACTGCTGTGCCCACCCCATTATCCCAGCATGAAAAATGGTCTTGGATGCAAAAAAAAAAAAAAGAGGACAGAAAGCGATAGTCTTTTACAGTTCAATTGTCTTCTTCCCTTTGCATTTTTTCGCTTTCCTTTTAAGGTGTTTCCTTTTTCTTTTTTCCCCCTTGGCTTACTGGAATCTGACTTAAAAGGACACCTCAGAAAGGTCACCTGATTACTGCCTAAAGACAGACCAAGTCAAAGAGGAAGATTTACAATTAGGAACAGATATAAAGATATATTAGAAGATGTGAAACTTCTTCTGGAATGGTTGTAATTTATACTTGAAAGGATCATAATGAATCTGCTTCTCTGGGCTTATATTAGGCATTTCATCTGAAGATCTCAAAAGGCATTAAGGGAATGAATTTAGTAATACTATAGTCTCCTCCTTCACCTCTAACAGGTTGCAGTAGGGGAAAAATTAGGGGTGGGCATTAACAGAATTCACGATGTCCTCTCCAACTTAGGCTGGCATACTCTCTCCAATAAATGATCTGCAGCCATCTGACCTTGCCAGACTAACTGTAGCACATGGAAAATGTAGGTGCTGCTAAAACCTGATCTGGCAGAAAACATTATGCAGGAGAAGGTCTAAAAACTCCTGTCACAATCAGAGCTAGAGATGCACAATGAAGCTGAGGGACCCTCATGACAGAGCTCTAAAACATAAAAACCTACATGGGATCATAATATTACTTAGTTGTCTAGATGCCCCTGTATGCTCAAGGGATGGAACAGGCACTTTTATCTCACAGTTTCTGACCTGTTTTAGATGTTCCTTATAGCACCATTAACTGAAAAGGTTAATGTGAAGTGAAATTATCTCCCTAACAAAAGTAAGCACTTTATGGTGTTAAGACTCAGCTGAAAAGGGAACTTTCGATTCAGATCTTTTGATTCCTGGGTAAAGACACTAGTAAAAAGAGAGTATTAAAGTCATTATGAATTTAATGGAAGTTTCCTGAACTGCTGTGCTTAGTGCTGGACTGCAGGTGGTCTTTGTGCAGTGGGCATGCTGTGAGTTGTCTTAAACAATGAGATCCTACAGGGAGCAAAGTGGAGAAGTAATGTCTTTATGTCTAATGCTTGGATCACTGCAGATAAATATTCAGGTCCCTGGAGAGTCATGATGCTGAATGTGTAAGCACATTTTATCTCTCTGGGACTGTGCTGTTAGGTGTCTGCTGGAATGTGAGTTTTTGTTTGCTTTGTGGACACAGGATCACCAACAGTGCTGTTTCGTGTGTCACTCAAGGAGTGTGGGTTTTTAGGTAGCTTGCTCTGTATGGCACCGAAAGACTTTCCTGGAAATGGGAATGACAGCCTTAGCACACAGAAGATGGAAAGGGCTGTGTTGAATATATTTTGTAGCTGTTTCTTGCAGTCAGAGCAAGAATGAAACTGCTCTGGTTGTCTCAATACTTGGTGTGGGCCAAATAGGGAAAGAAAATAGAGGGAAAATGGCCCAGTCTGGCCTCCTTCAGTTAGTGAGACCTAATGAAGGTCCACTGTTGCTCCTGCTGGGATCTATCAGCAGATTGGAGGTAGCTGAAGAAATACCTTGTATAGAACAGACATTCCCTAGAAATGCCTCCTACTCATTCCTACAAGACTGAGTTTTGTGATCTTTATGGGTGGTAAAGAGTCTGCAGACCAAAAACCTAACTCAAGTTTATGCTGTAGTATTCAAACAGATTAAAGGTGTGACACTTGCAACCTATGTTAAAAGCCTCTGTATTTTCAGTAACTTCCTGCATTGTATTATGAGGATTTTTTTTGCTGTTGAGACTTCAGCCTGCACAGCTTTCTCAAAAAGCTCCTAAAACACAAAATCTTGCATGCATTTGCAGAAGCAGCGGGTGCCAAGAAAGTGGCAGTTACAGTGCTGTCACCAATTTCAGTGGCACAGCAGGAATGGTCTTTAAGAGAGAAACTAGACTTACAGGCACTCCATGTTCTTGGGGAATATTCCTCATTACAAAACAAAACTTCTTTCTTAGAAGGCTTAAGGCGAAGAAATAACTCCTTGCCAAGATAACGTCTGCTGCTCTTAGTTACTGGCCTCACTAGACCTTTCAGGAAAAACGTGGTTTTGGAACTGGTGGAGTTGAGCATTTTCAAGAGTATTTTATAGGGAATGACTAAGCTGTACCATATTCAATTCCAATCCTGGCAGCTTAAAACCTTTAGCTCAAGTGAGGGATTCAGCAGCCCTCTAGGTTTCCCTTCCCTTTTGTGTATTTGTCCTATGTCCTTTGACACTTTTTGTCACCTTAACGTCTGCAGAGAGAGTTAACTTAATGTCTATGTACCATCTGCTGGGTAAGTAAATTTCTATTTCGCAGCATGACAAGACACTGCTTCCACCAATAAAGATCTACAGAGATGTGCCCAAAATCATGGCACTTTTTAGAAGGCTGAAATACTTCTGTTTAGTTTGTGTGCTCCATTTTCACTTTTCACATACTTCCCCAAGGTTTAGACTATTTTTTTTTCTCTGAAAGAAGCATTCAAAATATCTTGGCAGAGACTTTTTTTTTTGTGAACTATCTCCAATTAGGAGGCAGGCAGAAGTGGTTACTTGTGGAATTCAGGCAGCATTTACAACCTGATTAATTCATAAGTGGCTTACTGCTTCTGTCTTTCTGTATTTGTACTGCATCTAAATATCATAGCTCTGTCAGGTTGGTACTATACAAACATGACCCCTTTACTACTGAGAAGATGCTTAGGCCCACAAATTAGAGAGAGCTGAAATGTTATCTTTTTTCCCCATCCAGAGTTTTTTGTATCCCTCAATGCCTTATTATTTTGTGACTGGGAGGAGTCTGTCTTGGTCTGGGCCTGCCGTCCCAGGTCTCATGCTCTTTTTCATTTTCCCTTGGAGTGCAAGTGGAAGATTTGTGTCATCAATAATGTAATCTTATTGATACTTTGTGGGTTTTTTTTTCATAGTTTCAATAACTTCACACCTTAAAAAGAAAGTAATGAGGAGGGGAAATATCAGCACTGAAGCTGAAGGCCTGGATGTTGGTGAAAGCTGGTGGTTGGGTTAGAGCTTTGGGGAAGCTCACATGGCTCTGACCTGAGTATCCTAGCAGTGATCAATCCAATAACAAATAACAAATCCAATCATAAAAGAGAGCAAGTGAATTTATACTAGAAAGTGTATTAACTGCATGATATTTTTCTGGGTCATTCTGAATGATATACTTTGAGAAAACCTTCTTTGATTGCATTTTTCAGAAACATTTGCTACAGCCCTCTGGTATCTTCCAGCAACTTACTGTTAGTGATTTCATCTTACGCCATATGACTTTTTACTAATATACTGGTAATTTTTTCTTTTATGGTGACTTTTTTTTTTCATTCTGTTCAGACTGAAAGACTCAGAGTCTGGGTTTCTCTGGAGTTTCAGCTATATTATTCTCTTATTTTGCTGTTTCATCTCAGCAGCAAATTGCATTTTCTCTCTTTTTGTGACAGTGGGATGAGCTGTTCATGTCCCACTAGAAATCTGGTTCCTTTTGCTTAATTTAATATCTTTTTCACTTAAGAGACTTTATCAGTTTCTTAAGCATTCTGTTATGCTTTAGTGTCCTTATTGTCTGTCTTGGTATTTAATAAGCCTGGTACAGTGCCTTCCCAATGGATTTCCTTTGCCTCCCTTGTGAACAAGCTTTTTCAGCAATTAGAGAGAGTGTTTTTCATTGGTTTCCGTTTGTTTGGACTGATGGGTTCTCCCCTGCTGTTTGACTGGCACATTGAGATGCTGGCTTAGCCACTTTTCACCATAGTGATTATCTATTTTCTTGTCACAGCCTTCCAGAGCTACAACTATTTTCTAAATGTTACTCTTGAAGCTTTTCTTGTCTTCCTGTTAGCTTGCTCACAGGGACACAAAGTGATTTTTCCCAAAGGCATACTGAATTTTTAGCTCTCTAGCCATATACGTGCACTTATAAAAGCCTTGTCGTATCAAAGACGATTCGATGGTTGTGACAGGGCGACTTCAGGAGTCTCCCAGCTCTGCTGCTGTGGTTGACCAAGAAATGGGCCCTGAGGCAGACCAATAGCCATCTTACGTGTGCCTGACATGGGCTTAAATGCTGGGATTCTATGTAGCAAAACCAGAAATGATAAGCAAGAAAACAAAAAGTTTATCAGAACTGAAATGTAAAGTCATATTCTTAAAGCATTTGTATGGCTGTGTTTCTCACCAGCATGTTTCAGGGAATGAGGTTTGGAAAACTGAAACATAGGCTTGTATGCATTCAAACTTTTATGGTGCTCCTCTGAAATCCATAGCAGAGTCTTATCTCTTGAATACATAGTGTATGAGGTGTGGAGTATACTGACCTCTGGCTCAGCTTTTCTGGACTGAATCTTTCATTATTGTCATCCAGGTTCTGCCACGCATCATCACAATCCAGTCTTTACTTTGTGCACCTCTGCATGGAAGACACCAGAATAATAAGTTACAAGAAGTCCTGCTGTGTTGAGCTTCATCAGCATGGGCAAGTCACTAACCTTCTGCCAAGCTGATGCAGATCACATCTTGTGAGCTGGAGTGCTGTTTGTCCTGTGAGTTCATCTGTTACAAGCTCAGCATTGTACAGTCAGATCAAAGTGCTGCATGTGGAGGATCAGTTTGCAGGACTGGGAGCATCTCTAAAGGCTTCATGATCTGGGATTTTGTACTAACAAGTGAATGAATACAGTTCCTTCAGTTTATCTGGTTTTGTTCTTATAAACCCTTGCATTTCTTTCTCCCCATCTTCATGTCTAGATATCTCCCTTTAATTTTTCTGCACAAAACTCCTAGGAGGTAAGGTTGTAGTTGAAACTTGGAGAGTTGAAGTAAGTTTAACCAGCTTCCATAAGCCATTTGTGAGAGGACAGGGACAGAATTTAGGACTTTAGAGACTTAGCACCAACACCGTTTTCACTCCAGTGCTCCTGTCATTTGGGAGGGCTTTCCTTCTGGAGATTTGCCTTGTCTGCCTTTTAGGAAGTTTCTGTTGAGCTTCATTTAGTGCAATTCCACAGTCTGCCTTCTAAAGATATCTTTCAAACCACTGATTTTTTTAAATGATCTTGTGAGTTTAATTCCCTTTTATGATAAGAAACATCATCATTGCAGATTCAGAGAATGGTTGAGGTTGGAAGGGCCCTTTGCAGGTCATCTTACCCCATCTCCCTGCTCAAGCAAGCCTGACTAGAACCTATTCTAGTCCATAGCTGGATGGCCTTTCAATGTCTTCTGTGAGGCTAGAACTCCTTGGGCAGCCTATGCCAGTGCTTGGTCACCCTCGCAGTGAAAAATTATTATCTAATGTTCAAAGGGAACCTTTTGTGTTTTGCTTTGTGTTCATCACTTCTTGTCCTATCACTGTGCACCAGTGAAAAGAGCCTGGCTCCGTTGTCTTTGCACTCTCCCTGCAGGTATTTATACACTTCGATAAGATTCTCCTGAGTTCTTCCTTCTCTAGGTTGGACAGTCATACTTCTCAGCCTTTCCTCATGGTAGAGGTTGTTTCAGTCCCTTCTTCATGTTCAAGCCCTTCTTTGGACTTTCTCCAGCACGTCTCACTTGTAATGGGGACACACAAAAGGACCCAGCACTGCAGCTGTCTCATCAATGCTGAGTAGAAGGGAAGGATCACCTCCCTCAATCTGCAGCCAACACTCCTCCTAATGCAGCCCAGGATACCATTAACCTTTGCTGTGGCAAGGGCAGCTATGTTGTCCTGGTTTTAAGAAAGGTTTTGGGGTTGTATCTTCCCTTCTGAAGGCTGTTGTAGGTCGGTGTTCTTAAATAAAGTAACTGAGCCTCTTCTGACAGAAACATTTTTTCCCAAAACTTTGTCAGTAAGCTTAAAAGAGTATTATAAAAGTAATAAAACCTTTAGGGAAGTCTGGCAGAAAATACTTCCATTTTGTTTTTTAATTCTCTGGTTTTAATGATGCCTAAATTTCAACAGCTTTGGAGGCTCCACACTGTCTCAATTTTCAGTAGAAAAAGGTAATAGAAAAGGGCTTTTAAGGAAGCTATTTAAAAATAAAATAAACATAATATTTTTTTCTTTTGCTGAGCAACCAGAAATGTTACATAGCTGCAGACTGCCAATGCCACTCCCTCTGGAGAGCATATGTAATGGTTTTTGACTTCTCCCTTGCCTATTTGGATTTCAATTTTTTTCATTGCATAGCGTTGTTTCAACAAAAATAACATGTAGCTTGTTAGGGGAATTGTCTTTATTTTTAGTGTGGCTGTGAAGGAGAGGATAGAACAAGGAGTGTCACTGCCAATTCCTCACAGAAGCAAGAGGAAATATCATCCTGTAGATCATGTGGAGTGGTATACAGAGGTCTTCAAGAAGACCTTGAGATTTTATTTCTGTAGGGTGTGGTAGATATGTTAAAAATACATATTCCTGTTACATGCATGTTCCTATTACATCATGTATCTCTAAGAATGGGCTCTGCCAGACTGGGAAATGGCATGGAAACTGCTCCATTTCAGTGTTCAATCTTTATGTTTGTATTGTTGGGGGAAAATATACCTATATATATCTGTATCAGTGTAGATAAACCTCAAGGATGTAATTCTGAGGACCGAGTCCTCCTGAAGGCTCCTTGTTAGCCAGACTTCAAGGTGATTCACAGCTATGAATCTCCTGTGCCTGAGCTGTAAATTGAGCACATCTATGAAAATTACTAAGTAGAAGATGAAAGAAATATTTGCAATCCTCTGCACTTCTGTTTTCCAATAGTGATGCAAACAAGGATCAGAGTTGAATGTGAGGGCAGAAAAAAGGAACATTTGGAGGTGAAATTTGGAATGAAGCACGGTTCTTTAGAGGCAATGGAAAATCTCTGTTGAAGGAAGGCACTGCTGATTAGAAAGGGAGGTCAAAGAAGTGGGGTGTGAGAGTAAGTAAAAGATGGTTTCCAGGTGTTTGGGGGGTGGGGATGGTGAGGGTGGCACAGAGAGCACTGTGCAAAGTGTTCCTGGGAAAAATCCCAGTTTGGTTTTGAAACACTCTTTAAAATCCAATGCTACTTCAGACCTCCTTCATCTGACTAGGCAACAGGAAACCCCTCTCTGCCCCTGAGAACTTGGCATGTCAGACCACGCTGAGTCCAGAAAGTCCGATGAACGACTGAAATCAGCAGGGCATTGTTGAACTCCTTGCAGCTAGAAAGGGTTTTCTTATGTTTTGAGTGGAAATTTTGAGATTACTTCTTTTAGGTAGTCTGTGTGCATCCCTGGAGCAGCGTGAGTTGATGAGGACACACCTCTACTGAGCACCACAAACCAAAGCATAAGAAGCAGAAGACCTGTATCCTATTCTCTCCTCTGTTTATAATTTGTTTCTTAATTTCGAGTCACTTACACAATTACCTGTCCAGAGCTTGGCTTTTTTGTATGATATATGATGGCCCCTTTATGAAGCTTACTTCACAGAAGGTGGTACTTGCAAAGGGATATTATTGCATAGCATGTGGTGGAGAGAAATTAAGTACCTTTAAGTAAATAACTGATTTCTATCCACAGGTTTCATATAGGAGCTATTTATACTACTAATGATGAGTAGGAGCTTCACATTAGAGGGAGGCTTAGACAGATATTTTTCTATATTTCTTTCTTTCAATTTTATTCTGTTGTTAAAATCATGCTAGGCTAGCAATACACTGTCCAGATTTCTGTAAAAAATAGTTGTAATATACAACCCTGGAAAGCATTAAAAAAAAAAAGTAAAAAACTCTAAATCTTTTAAGGTGCATTATTTGCTGCACATGTTTTAAACAAAAGCACTGGATATACAACCTATTCCTTTTGCATTGGAATTTACACCCTTGTTTTAAAAATTCACCTTAAGCTAACAATTGCACCTAGCTGTAATAAATTTTTAATAAAAAATTAAAAATTGTTATAAAGATATAAGTATAAAATAGCAGAGGGCTATAGGACTATATAAATGTAACATGCTTTTCACACAGTTTGTAGGAATTACCACTTTTAATCAAAACCATACTCTACTTGATTTCAAATAATTTAGTATAGCAAAATGGGTCAGGAAAACTTGACATGAGAGTTTGCCAGTTTAGAGAATGGAAAATCAGGCCTAGGAAACATAAGTGTATTGAAATGTTTTAGAATATAGTGAATAAATTGTGTTAAACCCCATAGTGCAGATTCGCAAACACATCGAGCTTATTCATACAGCTTTGGCTGGATGCTTTATGCAGGACAGGTTTGAAACAGCTTTCTGAGAGTAAATTTCAGTGATTTATTAAATTGGCTCTCATTCAGTAAAAGTGCTGAAAGTTTTTATGTATTCAAATCTGGGCATTGTAAGGAGATCTTTCATGCTCTGACATTTGCAGTAGTCACAATGTATGCCTGCAATATGAAAAAAAGAGCTTGCCTTGTTCAACAAGGGCTTCACAATCTCATTTGCATAGATTTTAAAGATTTGTTTTGTATTAAACATTTACTCTGCTTTAATAAAAATCATAGCCAGTAGTCATGTATATCATCACTGTATGCTGTCTTATTAAAAAATGTTTTCCCACATGGTACATTATGTGGAACAAAACTAGAACTGTCTAAAAGCTGACTCAGTTCAAGGCTCACAATCTGACTGCAGTTGAGCACAAAGATTTGTATTTCTCACCAGGTGGAAGATTCTCATTTCTCAAACTTAGTTTCCCATGAAGTTTCAATTTCTAATGGGATCAAGGAGGAATGATGCAGTTGTCTGGACACTTTTCAGAGGAAAAAGAATGAACTGCCCTCCAGAGAGGAAGTGTCTCATCAGTTTCTAGAACTTCCTATTAACATCTTGTAGAAAGTAAATTTATACCTTTAAGGCATATAGGTCAATTCAAGCAGGGCAGAATCTGGAAGGTTGATAATTACTGATAGTGCTAGTCCTAGCTTACTCCACCCTAAGGATTGATTTGGTTCTTCCCATAAATTCTATTGGGTCTAATCTTCTTCACTGGCCATCCAGCCTGTGTAATAATAAAGATTTGGGTCTGTTTGTCTATTGACAGCCCAGGAAAAAAATCCATGTTGCCAAATAGATGTGGGAAAAATGCAAAATGAGTAACTTCTTAGCACAAGGAATAATTCTGGCTCTGGTTTCTAATCAAGACTTGGATTTAAATGGTGTTTGCAAGTTGCTTGCATTCATATTTATGTGTATGTTGCTAGGGATAGCCTCAATCATAACATGGCTTCCAGCCCCCAAATTCTCTCTAATGTTTTTGTTTCCTCATTGTTTTTTGGAAGCTCATTCATTTGCCCTTCTTCCATTTCTTAAGTGTACAAACATCTTTATGAAGGTTTTATGTTCCAATATGGGAGCTTTGGAGCACTTAGAATTTGTGCCATCTCTGTTTTTGACTAATCTCTTTAATACTCTTGCCTTCATTTCAGCATCTACTCTCAAAGCTTGGAAGGACACAATGCTTGGCACTGCCTTTGAAATATACAGAATAAAAAGTGTACAAGTGATCTGTCATAGCTTGGATGCTATTTTTTTAATATTGAGAGGTAAAAAATTACTGTTCCACTGCATCTACCCATAACAAAATTTGACAACGTACACAGGAGAAGGACAGTATAAAACTTGCATGATTTAGTTACCTTTCTCCAGCCTCCTCATTTATCATTTCACTTTATTTTTTAAATATTTCATTTCATCTTGGTAATAAGCTTAAAATTAAGCTTGACATGAAACGCATAACCTGTATTATTAATATCCCATTATTTTATGGTTATACAAGAGCAGATTTGAATTGTCACTTTAAATCAGACTATAAGTCAGAGCAAAGACTCTAATAGACTGCTAGATCTGTATCTTCACTGAATTAGACAGTAATTTGGCAGTCTCTTCCGCTAAATGTAGTGAAATAGCTAGTTAGTGCGATATGCCCAGGCAAATCTGTTGTGTTGCATTGATGGAGACAACTCCCTGTGGCAATTGCACTGGCAGTTGAGCTGATTCTTCTTGATACAGCGATTCAGCGTGCTCTTAATGTTGAGGAAGCAAAATGTGTTTTAGAGCCTCCTAACATGAATGCTAGGAATTGGGCTGAGAATCACTTGTGTCACCCAAGATGACCTTCCCAAATCCTTACGATATTTGTTCTTTGTAATCCATTAAAATGCCTTTACTGTGGAAGGTATCTAATTGAAAATTACATTTAAATTGTATGCTATTGCTGAAAATGCTCAGTATTCAAAAAGAGCTTCCTGTACTTGATAGGGAATAGACCCTTTATAAGGACACCTGAGGTCCATTATCTATCATTGGTATCTTTGAAAACCAAATATTTTTTACAGCTATCTCACCATCAAGACTTCTGTACATCCAGAATGTAACTACAGTACATGTGCTGAGAAACTGAGCGTGCTACTGCAAAGCAAGTACTTGATTTAGAACTCTAGCAAAGTAGTCTTCCAAGGAGAAAAATTGGTGTGCTAATAAAATCCTATCTTATAAATTAAGTGATGGTGTTATTAATACATTAATGGTGATCTAAATGTTTAGCCTTAAATGTCTTTGTGGTTTGCTGAAGAAAAATCTAATTTTTAGATGGTCAAATGTGCTTGGACTGGAAATGTTTAAGACTTGTTTTCCCTTTAAGTGAACATTTATTAAGGAACGTATACATTCTTTTTTGCGGGTGAGGTAAATTTATATGCAGAAATATTTATTCAGATATTATTAAATGAAACAAAATGAATAGAAACTGTCTTGCTGACCTATATCCTGCTCAGAAGAGGCCATCTTTAGTAGGGTGTTAGCATTTTTTACCCTTATTTAGTTGCTGTCCATGTATGTCAAAAATCCCCTCTTGGTGCTGAAAGGTGAAGATGAAACTGTTCTGTGTAAATATAAGTCACAAATTTCATACTTTTCATGGGTTTTTTAAATCAATCTAGAGAAAAATGTGTGTATTCTCTGTTTTCCTGTACTTCAATTGTGGTTTAAAATACATTCAATGCATATTTGAAATGGTATTTCAGAACAGAATTATAGTTCTTCCAATAACATTGGAGAAGTGCAAGGTGATGTTAGAAAGCAAATCCCTTAAGAGTAAGCGTTACAGAAGACTTGTGTCTCTCCTGGGAATAAAGCAGCAGTTTTTACCTTGCAACCTGAATTTTACTGAAACTAAAGCTTGTATTTCAAGAATTACTAATATTGGAAAGAGGATGATAAACCAATACTTAAAGCAATCATTTGTGACATGAAGAAGGATTACAGATAAATAGACTGAAAGACCAATTTAATGTATTTCTCATATTTCTTTTAGTATTTGTTTTTTTACTGAATTTTACCTCAGAACTTCCAAACATGATTATCATTTCAGTCTTGCTGTCAAATTAAGAGGACAGTAAGGCAGGAGAGTATCATTGAACTGCTGCCTCTTAAAAAGGGGAACAGAAGCAGCCAGATGCTGGTGTTTTAGTCTCCTCTTAAGCTGTCGACTTTCAACTTAAAGACTTTTGACTTGCTTGTAGTGTAAGTGTGTACTTTAAACCTCTTCAGACATCCTTGGCTTCATTTACAGTGGAAATATTCAGCTGTTCTTATATTCAGTGAAAAACACTCAGAACTTGCATTTGTTAATTTTTCTGTGTTAAGGATAGTAGTCATTTCAGCTGCCATGAAACTGTGCTTTAGAAGTCTCTTCTCTCAAACAAAAGACACTTTTTCAGTCTTTCTCTGGCACGACTCCATTTGCTAATTTCTGTTTTCTGCAAAAGGGGCATCTCTGTGCCTTGTTTCATGGTAGCACTCATCCATAAAGACACCACTTGCATTTTTCAACAGAAAATGCCCTTTTTTCCCTGTGGTGACATTGAGACACATATCCTCATTTCACTCTTGAGGACTTTCCTGTCCTATGCTAGTGAGCTTCTTCAGAAACCTATATTGAAAAAGAAAGGGATAAAAGGAAAAAGGAACAAGTCCCTGCTCATGCATTCATTGCATTCATTTAACTTCAGTTTAAACACAAGACTTTGTCATCTCCTTGGAGGTTATGTCTTGGTTTCCTTCCACAGATTAGGTGGGATTATAAAAGAACTAATTTGCAGCTGCTTTGCTGCCAGAAAACACTACAAAAATATGCTTTCTTTCTCTTTTGGTGAAAATTTCTGATTTCATAAAGTGTTTTTACACTTGGGGCTTTCCTAAGCTTTTGCCCAGGCTATCCACCCACTTTTGAAATGTCACTGTTTTTGCAGTTGTGTGACCTTGAGGAAAAGAGGAAAGTAGAGCTACAGAGGTTAGCAGGAGCATCAGCACATGGCTCTCAAGAGTATAGGGAGGCCTTTTCAGGTACAGACCCCTCACAAGAAAACAACTGTGTATGCTTTAGGTTGTTAGAATTATTTTGAAGTGCTGAAAATACACAAAGTGAATTTTAACCTGGCTAGAGCTTTGTGGTGGATGAACTTCCCTGCTCCCTCCAAAATACTGGTTTATCTGATGCTAAAGGAAAGGATTGGGGAAGTAGTATGGTTTGACTAGGGGGATATAGAGCCACGTTTCTTCAAGAGACTGTACTGAGGCTATTTCTTTAATGTATCTGTGGACCTGGAAAATGATACTTCTCTGTAGCCATCTTTTTCATCCCGCAGTCATTTAATTAACAGTGTTTCCATAACCGTAAAAAGGAATGAAATTTGTTTCCTTATGATTCTATGGTTTTCTTCTCTTTGATTTTATTGTCTAAGAAAATGTAATCTTTCCCTCAATATGAGGTTTTATGAGAAGTTGGCTTCTCATGTGGGCATTTCCAGTGTTTTTCTACTTTTCATGGAGTTGTTAGGACCTGACAGGTCTTTCTAATCTCAGTCTTTCAAAGTCAATTTAAATCAGTCAGTGTACTCAATTTTTATTGAGGGTGACAAATACGTATGTGGGCACAAACAAGAACCACTATCACACTGGAAAAAGAGACAAAAGACTAACAGGAAAGTTTGTGCACATGTAATATTTTTTTTAAGTTTCATAATGCTGAATATTTGGCTGGGGAGAGGAGGAGACCTGGAAGCCCACTGACAAGTTCAATACAGCATTTTGTACATATGACAGAGTCAGCATTCTTAGATGGATTCAGTATCTTGTAAGGAATCTGTCTGATGTGTTTCTTTCCTGTGAAATGTCACTTATTAAAGTCACTATTTTGCTTCTGGTGTTACCCTGGCTATTAAGTTAATTTAGTTTATTTAGATGTTATCTATAGAGTGTTACAGGATAAGTAAACGACTTATTGACTGCTTTCACTTCAGCTGAACACATAAATCTTGCCTAATATTGGGATATTGAAAACATTTGTACTTTTTTAATGGGACCTGCATGTGAACTCCAAATATGGATTTTTTATGAGTTGTTTTATAGAGTATGTATTTAAAGTGGTTAGATATTTTTTCAAATGCAATGAAAATCAAGTACTTACATATTTTTGTTATAGTGGTTTCTGTTATCTTACAAGTGTAACAATAATCAGTAATAATCCAACAACTCTGATGACTCTCAGCCTCTTTTGAACTGCAGGTATAAAAAATATGAACAAATGTATGTTAACAGCTGAGGACCTTGTCATAAGCCTATCTGTATATAATTTGTCAATGCAGTAGAAAATCAAATTTGATCTATGTATAATAAATTGAGCTGACATCCCCCAAACAAAGCTTATTATTCAAGAGTGGCAAAGTGCTGGCTGTAGAAGTGACCTTAGCTCTGACTCACTGCAAAAGTGACTTGGTGCCAATTGCCAATTTTCATTTGCAAAGAGCCCTTAGAACCTCTTTCCTTCCTTGGAATCACCGCTGTTTTGGCCTGCCTCTGAGAATGCTACAGTCTTGTTTCCTTCTCTTGTCTTGGCATAGTTAAAGATTCTCCTGTCTTCATGCACCATGAAAAAAGCTTGAATGCAAAGTTAATGTAGCTATCGGGTTTTTTTCTACTTTTTCCTGTTTTCCACACTAACCTCTTTTAAAATCCACAGCCAAATGCCTATTGGCTCCAGGGCCATATTACATTGCAGCCTTGTCTTCAGATGTACAGTGCCAGACACTCACTGCTCTTTCTGCTAGTGTTTTATAGGGGCAAACATGAATTAAAATATAAAACTTTCTTAAATATATTACGTATCCAAACTGTAAAAAGCCATAATACTGAGCTGCTTCTGACATTTGCATATTAGCTAAAAGGATGCCTTAGGGGTTCAGCTACTGGACTAGAAATGTCTGTGCCTCACTGTATTTTTATGACATGTTTTTTTCCAGCAGAAAAGACCTTTAAGGTCATTTTTTTTCAGAAACTGATTTATTTGCCTTTTATTTGGTTGTCCATCATAGACTAGTAGCACTCTCAAACTCTGAAAAAATCAGTCCAGAATAAATCCAAATTACAACACCAAAAATATCAGCCATATTTGAAGTGTGGAATTTTAACTTTCTGGAGACTCAAAGTCCAGACTTCAAAGTGTTTTATGTGACTAGGAATGCCTCTGTAGGTCAAGTGAGTGTGAGATTTCATTGATGAATTTTGTAATAGTTTTGGCCATGCCCATGACATGGCCAGCTTGTGGGAATACATCAAAATCTTTTGGGAAGACACCTCAATTTTCACAACAGTTATGTCCTTCAGCCATTGTGGTTTTTAGTCACAACTAATCTTAACTGGCTTTTTAGTAAAAAGCATGTCATTATAGAAGTTGGAAAGTAACCTCCAATCTAGGAGGTAAATGTAATTGCAAAAGGTAGCTCATTCATGCTACTTTTTTGATCCAGCTGGGATTTGGGAGAAATTTTCTGCGTGATATTTCTGGTGGGCGAAGCTAACCTGGAATGACATAATATTGCATAATGGAACTTCTAATAGCTATGGAGAGCAATATGGTCAATTTTAACTTTTATTTATAATTCTAGACTTCCTCAGGATGGCTCATAATTTTCTTAGATAGGTTTTTTTTTTTTTTGCTTCTAAGTGCTATTATTTATTCTACGAACCGAATAACAGGCAAATTAAAAGTCATATTTGGAATAATAGCCAGACTCCTCAGTTGTCAACAAACTTATTTTCACTCTTTGAATGAATGAGCACAGCTTTTTTTTATTTCTTTTCTTCCTCTTCTAGAGTCCTCAGGGGTGAAATCCACACATTTGCCCTCTGATACATTACTTTGCTGGCCTTGAGGGCTCTGATGAGGAATTTTGGGAATAAGGACATCCTGTGATGAATTGTCCCATACAGTATGTAAAATAATACCTAGTAGGTGAGATCAATAGGTTATAAAGCTTTCATTAGCAAAGTAACCTTCTTTTTCCTGAGGTGCTTCAGTGCCTTGTGTGGGTGGCTCATTGTTTTCTCCTCTGTGGGATTCTGGAAATGTTACCCATTTGAAGTGTGGAGCACTGTCACGTACCAAAACAACTGTACTATATTATCTACTGTAATATGATTAACTGCAGTTTCTTGCAAAAAGTCTTATCTTTACCAGTTGCTCTAGCATGCATAAAAAGAAAAATATGCTCTTATATGTCTCTGATACATCTTAGGATGGAAACACTTTGCTGACAAGTGCTCCTTGTCTTTGATAAACACTTTTGAAATCTATCAAACCAGATTTTAAGTTTTATAGTGCTTATATGTACATTTTAACTGAAATCAAACTCCAAACAAAATACTAAAACCTACTTCCCTTTTCCCCCTTCCCTTTTCCCCCTTCCCTTTTCCCCCTTCCCTTTTCCCCCTTCCCTTTTCCCCTTCCCTTTTCCCCTTCCCTTTTCCCCTTCCCTTTTCCCCTTCCCTTTTCCCCCTTCCCTTTTCCCCCTTCCCTTTTCCCCCTTCCCTTTTTTTTCCCCTTCATAATACAGTGAGTTTGTCATCAGATGGCTGATCTTTAGAAGCACTCTTGAAATGATTTTTTTAAATAGTGTCCTCTGTAAAGACTGCATTTTTCATCACAACCCCTTGCCTCTGAGAAACCTCATGCAAAAAAAAAAAAAAAAGCAGACCCATTGAAATCCTGCAGAGAAAATTCAAAAGGGGTTGGGTACAATCATTGTCTCCATTGTGCAATCACTGGTAATATGAATTCAAGTTAAAATTCAAATGAACACTTGCAGTAATGTTCACCAATCTCACACATTTTATATAAATATGAGCTACATGTTATTTATATACATGATGTAAATAGCATCAGTTTCTGAACTCTTTTAAAATGACTTGAAGAAATGAAGTAATCGTTTCAGCTGATGAGGCTTTGCAACATGTAATTTGCTATGGGCCCCATCACTTTTGAATGTGCTCAGATTATGTTTGATGTATTATTGAAAATGTGACTCTTTCATTTGAAATGCTTCCCAACTCTCAAACAATAAGAAAAGTTGCAACAAAGAAAAGAGTGTGGAAAAGTAGTGAGAATGTCTGACAAAATAGCTAGAATAGCCATCTAATAAACACCCTGCTAAAGGAATATTTGGATAGGCTGAAGCGATCCTTTTTTTATTTTAGCTTTGCCTCCCTATATTTTGACTATTTTGCATTTTTGTCTTCTGCAGTACATTTCTAGAGGTTTAAAGGTATTTTATATGTATATTACTCTTAAACTACTGAAAGGGTTTGTCTATATGAAGAGTTGTAACAGCTTTTTTTTTTCTCCCCACAGAGCAGTGGGATATCCACAAGGCAGATAGCTTCTAGATACTCTCTACCACATCAGTGAATGCTGGGGAAAATGGGAAGCTTGCACAGAGAGAGGTGAACTTTTGCTGCTTTTTTTTGCCACAGGTGATTCAGAATGAAAGAGTAGCCTAGGTCCCTTCAAGTGATCTCCACAGGAGTCAGTTTTGTTTCACTGAAAGTGTGTGTTAACCTTATTGTGATGAATACATCCCTTTATACCTCTTATCACCTTATTGAACTGGGTCAGCAAAACTAAGTTATTCCTTTGATAACAGAATTAGGATAGTTCTAAGGGCTGAACTGGGATTTATATGGCTAAACAAGATATGATTAGTCTCTTAATTTCTATGTTAGGGTTGACTGTGGGTATTCGGCTGGGGAATTCCTTGTAGGAGATAAAGATGGGTATTTAGTCCACTGCAGTTGGTGGCAAAGCCTACAAAAGCATTCCTGATCTCAGAAGCAGCATGATTTCACCCAGCAGAGTGCTAGTTACTTGCATTTATTCTGTACTGTACTTGTTTCTGTTGACTGTTTTGTCCCTGAGATATGAAGCTCCATCTCTTCCTCTATGATATAATGTAATAAATCATGACATCTAGCAGATTTTACACCACTGTCCTTACTTATTGCAACAGTAGCAAAACCTTCAAAGTAATGTTTGAAAAAGAGCACAAAATGAAAGTTCAGAAGTAGTTTCTGAGAAAAAGCACTTGAGAAAGAGTGATTTCCCTACCAACAGCTCCTCACTGACAGATCAGTAATGGCCCAAGAATTAGTGGCAGAAGTACAGCTCTGGAAGTGGTTGTAACTCTTATTTTTTTTCTTTTTAATTTGAACTTGCCCAAGGAACAAATCCAAGAATGTTAAAGCACAATGCCAAAGGAAAATGTAAACAAAGCCCCAAATTGTATGTTGATTTCAGACTGAATGGGATGTTTTGCTTTAACAAAAAAATCAAATACTACATTTAATTTTCATTTGTGTTTAACTGTTTCTAAACAAGTAAAATATCAAAGCAATATCAAGAAAATAGTGCAACGTTAAAACGCTTCACAAATCTTCTTGTTGCTTGTCACAAAGAAAATGATAAATTCTGTTCAAAATCTCAAATGCTGCTTCTTGAGGTTGTGTTTTCAAACAAATGTGGTCCAGACAAAAAGGAAATTCTTTTGCATTCTTCCTGTGTTCAGGCAGAACCTTTTCTCTGGAAAGTGTATTCCCCTTAGTCGCCTTATTTTCTTTCCCTTCTTGGTCTCTGTTTTGTATCAGTCCTCTACAGGATCCTGTCTGGAAAGCCATGGCGTACATTTGTAATGCACAGAATCTAGTTAAGTTGAACCTTAGTAAAATTAATGAAGGCCATAATAAATGCCAAGTCTCTACCATGCTGTGTTTTTTTTTTTCTCGTATAAAATGTTGCTATTAATTACTTTATACTGTACAATGTATTACTATCCATCCCAAGTTATAATCAGCTTTAGACAAAGAGACTTTCCCTATGGGGGAAAACCCCCCAGCAAGAATTAGTGCACTGATTTGCAATCATATATTCCAGTTGATTTTACCTATTTCTTACCCTTTCTTTTCTGGTATAAATTTTGCATGCAACCATATTGTACTTCATATGTTCCAGAAGGACTTTGAGATCTTCATCTTCAGACAATCTTGCCTTTAGTACCCTTACACAGAATGTGGGCATTTTTATATGACTGAAGTTACAGAACTGTCCATCACCCCAACAGCAAGGTTTAATTCACATGTGTATTTACAGAAAGTGTCACATCAGAAGTTTCATTTTATCACATCGCCCAACTGATCTGGAAATACTGGTGATGCAGTGAGGCCATAGCTATGTTAAAATAATACACTACCATTCTCTGGCATTTGTGAATAGTCTGCCATTAAAATACAAATTTATTCTGTCTGTACTTCTATGCTTCTGTTATTTCTTTTCCACCTTTTTTCTCCCACGGGGACATGGTAATAAATGAAAAGGGAACGTGGTTCTGAAAAATCTTAAGATCTTCCCTTTCTTAAAAGGCCACAGAAGATGCTTATAAAATTCCAATCTTTCTTTGTTTCTATGAGCAAATCCGTCAGTTTTGCATTCATGTCGATCACAATCAGTAAAAAATGAAGTCTTTCTATTGAATACTTAATTTGATCTAAGTATGTCCTATTTATTTATGAATCTAGCTGTATTTACATGGTTCTAAAAGGGACAGAAGATGAAATGCCTGTAGAAGTCACTGGATATAACACATATAATATAACTAGTAGGACAAAAGAAATTGCAATCAAACAGAATACTCTGTCAACACTGAACTCAAGCCCACTAGGCAACTGGATGCCTATTTTTAGAAAATGCTTTCTTTAGGCCCAAATAACATGTGCTTTAACATTGACACTGGCAATCAATACAAAATCCATCAAAATGTGAATTTACATCGATATCTAGAAGCTCTTTCTCTAGGCTAAGCCATCTTGAGAAACTCACAAGAGGAGACACGTTAGTTCAGAAGGTCTTTTCTGCTTTTTCTACTCTTTAATAATTAAAATAAATATTCCTGTGGCATCAAGCAGTAAGCAGCAGGAATAATTGTTAAAAAGCGAAATGGTTGGACTACGTATGGTATCCCTTCCGTATCCTATTTTATTCTGCTAATCCTGCAGATGCAGTAGAGTGGATTTTTACAGGGAGAAAAGGCAGTCAGGGGAAATGGGCTTTCTAAAGAGGATTTGGCACCACTCTGGGTCTTAGATGAAGGTCAAATGTTCCGAGGAGGCCAGCATTAAGCAGCTCCAACCATGACACTTGCGCACAGATTTCTCAAAGAAGGCAGCATCTTGTATGCAGTACTTGTTCTGATAATCTTATTTGTTTTGGTGGCAAAGCTGAAGTTAAGCCCTTCTGAAAATCTGACTGCTGTAGCCAATTATGTTGACAGAAGCCCAGCTAATGCATATTGAATTGTGATTTGGAATGGTCAGAAAAATGGAAATTTTGTGTGCGTTTCATACGTAGATTGTGAAATGTTTATTTTCAGAGAAAACTGATCAGAACCAGGAGCTCGTTGTAAGTTTCTTGTGTAGCCCCCTGATGTTTAGTCAGTGCATTCTTTTCTCTGAAAGGCAGGGAGAAAAATGAGCAGCATTTTGCTGTTTGGTATAATTGTACTCTTTTGAAGAATCATATAAAAATTGATATATAAACAGTAGATATTTTAAGGGATGAGTGAGATCCAGCCCTACTCATATGGTGAGTGTTTTACCATTAATCTCAGTAGAAACAGCATTGATGCTAATTTTACTGGCAAAATAATTAATTTAAAACAATGGTGAAGTTCAATACTTCACCCAAACATAGCAAACATTATTCCCCTGCCTTTCCAAATAAATTACAATTTCTGAAAGAAGTTAAGGATATAATTACTTTAAAAGATATTCTTGTGGTTTCTCCAATCACAACTTCATCTATATATATTTTTGTGAGGAAGGCAGATATATATGTGACCATGGCTACCTTTTCAATTGTCCTATTTAAACCAGAATATTACAGTATGTTGTGATGTGTGTGTATGTACTGGGCTACAGTAATTTTAAGAGCTTGAGATAAAATTAATTTTTCTCCTAATTCACTGAAGGAAAACATGAGAGAAGTTCAACGATGAATCTTAATTCTAGCCTCCAGCAAACTTTAGACCTGACTGCCAGGCATTAATGTGATTTTTTTCAGAGTTATAAGATGGTTAAAAGTATTTTCTAATACCAGTGTTTCAAAGACCAAAATTTTAGAAAAAATATATTTTCAGCAACTTTGAAGACATGTTGAAATAAAAAAATGCGTGAAGATATAAACACCTGTGCATACACTCACATTCCAGAAATGTTCTTTGAAAGACCTGCTGCTCATGTTACTCTTTCAATCTGTTTCCTTTTCATTGCAGCCAAGCAGAATTCATTCATTGGATATTGAATGCTCAAGACTGGAATAAAGACATTGGTGGAAAAGTCAGTAATGCCACATAGGTAATATTATTGTCCACAGCAATGACATGAAAGAGAGAAATAAATATGGCTGTTATTTGTTTTATCTCGTACACTGTATTTTTTTCCTCTGCAATCTTTCTGCATAAACCACTGGTTCCAGGGTGTGCTTCTTAATCTCATCTGGATATACATAAGCTCATTTGTTGGAGGCAGGTTGGAGAGGGTATAAAAGCACAAAAACATCCAACCTTTTCCTGTTAGTCAGAAATTGAGACAATAATGTCTAGGCTTTATCTGAAGTTTGATGGGGGTTTTGTTGTTGCTTTGTTTTGCTGCTTTTTTCCGCCTATATTACTGTTTTATTTCCTAGTATAAGATAAGTTTTTAATTACAGACTCAGTTATACCCCTATATATATGTAAATGGTGTGCTTGTTTCTAGCTAGTATGTGCTTCCACTGTGACCTATTTTCATGCAGCAAACTCACTGGTTTTATATTCATTTCTAGGTGCAATGAGAAAACGGCAGCAATTCCAAACCTTGAGAAGTGTGTGTTCAGGTGAATTGATAAACAGTAGCATGCTCCCATTTCAGCTAGTTCATCATCTAGAATGTAACAGCAACTGGTGATGTTAAACGTGCAGGTATCACATGAAGAATCCTATTTAGCACAGACCAAAGTGTAAGTGGTTCATTGACCTAAAAAAAAAAAACGTGGCAAATTTTGCAGGCCACAGATATTTTCTCTTTCTGACTGACAGGGAGGCAGGAGTTCTTTGTTTCTGCATGTCTTTCTTGTGTCTTTCTCAGTAGTTTCTTTTTCTCCTTGCAAATTTTGGCTCATAGCTAGCCTGCAAATATGAATTTGAATGCATAGATGTTGACTATGGCTTACATGTCGTTATGTTTATTGTCTGCAGCATACAGAAAAAGCTAAAAGGTGTGTTAGAAACACGTATTCTTAGCAAATAAGCCTTTTCCCCCCTTCTACTGCATTTACTGGTTATCTCTCTTGATTTTCTCCTTTTTACTCTGCTAAGTAACCAGAAATGCTGATATTGGATGATTTGCCTAAACCTCAGCCAGTTATCTTAAGCTAATTATTATGGATTTTAGGCCTGTTTGCAACTTCACAGGCAATTAAACAATATTAGAGAGTAGTCATTACAAAAGGCATCAGACCCAGTCTGAATTGAGGCTCTTCTATTTTTCTTCATCACTAGAGATATAGGAAAAAATGATCCCACCTAGACACACAACACAAATATTTTGAGAACTGAGATATCAGGTTTTTTCCACAATTCCTTCTCAAAAACCACCAAAAGGGAAAGAGTTATAGGCAGATAAATATATTTGGATTGTGGATTGTATCTGTTCAACTGATCATGTTTAGTGGGTTAGAACACCCCAAAAAATTAATCCTCTCTCCAGCCTACATCTGCAGAAAACAACAACCAGGGAGCAGTCTGAAAGAACAGTCATTGACTTTGATTTGCATATTCAGCAAGGTCCAGAATAAACATTAAGTAAGCCAGTTCATAATATCAAGATAATCCTTCCTTTCCGGTTACAAAAAAATACATTTTTCATTGTTTATTTTGTAAAGGAAACCTTCTAGAATTGAAATGGAGGTATTTCTCCTTTTTTACCTTACTTTGAAGTAATATTTTTCAGGCTGTATTATTTCCCACCTTTTAAAAAATAATCAGATACTGAAACTTGAGCAATATCCTGTAAGCTTTAGTTCTGTTTTCCAATAATATATAAACTCTGATTGTACCTACCTTATTGAAATGCAGAAACCGTTTAGCAGAGAACAAAGAGAATTTTTAGTATGAGTTTAGTATGAGAAGGAAAGCAGGCAGATTAAAAGATCTTTTAATGTTTTTGTGTAAAAGATTTAAAAATGGAGCTTTCCTACAAACTCATGAAAATTATATAAAAGACTTAGAGCATTTTACAAAGCAAAGAAGCATGAGATGCTTTTTAGATCCAGCAAGCAAACTGTAAACATCACTTGACCATTATATATTCTGGGGGAAGGAAGAATAAAATGAAAGCACTGTTTAAAATGGTAAAAGCATATATATCTAAAAATCCTTGAGAAGAACCAGCAGATGGACTATGAAGAATGACATCTGGATCAAACTCCTCACTTCTAAACATAACCCAGTCAAATACAGCTGGCTCCAACAAATTCTGATAAATATTTTAATCTTGGTAAGAAAATGAGTGCGGAGATGTGCAAAATGGGCATATGAGTATCAATAAGATTTTTATGTGTTAATGCTGTTCTTCTGGAGAAGAGTTTGGCAGTAAAGAGCCTGCCAGAGGTGTGCACATGAGGCACCATGGGCTGCTGACAAAAATCAGGTACTAGCATAGATTGTGGACAGAAAGAAATGGGCTAAATGTTGACAATAAACCCGAGAAATGTCTTTATTTGTGTTTGCCTTTGGAAATGGTCAGAACCTAGCTGCTGAGAGGCAATGCTGTCAACAGGCATGTGCAAGGACTTGAGTGGAGAGAATTGCAGCTGGAGTGCAGCAGTTACATGAAACACAGGCCTGGAGACCGTGCTGGTGTGGATTGGGCTATTTTGGAAGAAATCACAAGACTTAGGTCTGACATGGATGGATGAGTCCAGATATTATTCATAGATCCTGTTTAAAATAGGATTGAAATGTGCAGGCTATTTTTTTCCCCTGTGACATATCACAAAGTGTGAAGGCAATCTGCATTTTCGGAGCAACTAAACCAAAATCCTACTTGATCTACCTCTTGCTTATGCAGATTAGGTCGAATACTGACGAGTTTTTGCATTAAATGTTACTTCACTTTCTTCACAATCTTTAAATAAATAAATATATATATATATATATATATATAACCTTATCATTATTGTGGTTTCTTTTTGATTCTTTTTAATAGTTTTTTTCATTTAAGTATTAAAACCTAGATCTTTCTCCAGGTGCTTTTTTTATTCAACTTTCTATTTTTTAAATGGTTTATTCAACACATTTTGACACAGATGTGAACTAGTCTTTATAATGTCTTGTATGAATATATTTGTGTATTCTAAGTTATCTGAAGTCTTTCGCCTTACAAAGGAAACAGTAAGTAGGGATTAAATTACACTGCAGTCATGTAGATAGAGCAAGCTTGAACTTTAATACAACAGGATCTCCAAACCCCTTTTGAAAGCTTCAGCTATAACTGAATAAACTTTTTGTTAAAATGTTAGCATTTTTAGGCAGTTTTTCTATCTGTTTTTATAATACTTATTCAATTAAGAAAAAGTATATATATGTCTGTTCAATAAATGAAATAGCGTGTAAAGCATGTAAATGAGACACATTTTTTGCCATGTTCTTTACTTAAACATTCCTCTCCAAAGATAACTACTAAAATAGGTCACAGTATAAAAATAGTATAGTAAGCAAGTTAAGGACTGGATTCTGTTTGCAAACTGAGTGGTCTGAATCTGCCCTAACTCCATTGATTTCAATGGTTTCATTTAGATTAAATAGTGTTGCAACTAATGAATGTGCATCTACTGTAGACGAGATACTAATTCCTCAAAATCCTGACAGTAAGGACCATGATTGAGTTGGCAAAAAACAAGTAGAATGAAACGCCTACCCTCTTTCACTCCACCTGCAAATTTTATCTTGGGTCCTATACTACAGGGATGTCTCACCTTCCAAGCAGATGGATGCCATGTCTCTTGTGGAGATGCACAGGAGACACACTGAGCCTTTCTCTGCCAGATAACAAAGAGTGTGCCCATCATGGAGCTACAGCCACCCCCTACACCAGGACTGTCAGACAGACTCCAAATCCTGTTTCAGTATATACACTCTCTAAGATACGTGGGTGGATGAGCACTTATGTTTAGGGTGCCCAGATTTCTGCAGCTGTATTGCATAGAAGTCTGGACATGTGCTTCAGGGAGAGGGGTAAATGAACCCTTGGGGAAGGCAGTGATTGCTAGAGCAGCTGGAATCATGCCCTGTTTTTTGATTACATCTCAGGTGTCCCTGAAGACTAAGTCAAATGGTATATTAAATGATTATACAGAATGGATCAAATAAAAAGATCATTGTAGGGCAACATCCTTGGATGCCACTAAGCATAATCCTGCTGGAGCACTTATTTTTTAATCAAACTCTACTTCTTCCCTAGTAAGCCAATAATGTAATAAAAAAATGGATTTTAATGGTTTTTTTTTTTTTGTTTGCAACTGATGCCTTCTGCTAGGTTTAGTGCAAGTTTAATTACTACTGAAGCCATTTATTAAATATAAGAAGTAAAACCTAAGCCAAAGGTTTTAGCTTTAGTGAAATTTGACAGCTGGAAAAACACCAAGGCTAGCAACTGCCAAGCAGAGGCAGTTCTGAATAGAAGTTTAAAACAAACAAAAAAAAATCTTTGTCAACAAATCTTTCATAAATTATTTGATTTAGGGCTGCTGAATCAAAATATTTTTTCCCAAAAACAGTCTATTATTTAGAATTCCTTTCTCCTTAGAGAAAAATTCCCAAAACAAGAGAAAGTTCTGATTCTTAATACTTATTAGATTTAGTTGGCCTTGAAATTAGGAAAAGAGGTCCAGTACCCAAGTAATTTTTTTTCAAAAATCTGCCTGACTACAGAGTCTTTTGTCTTCAGAGAGAGCATAGGGCTGTTCTCCACCCAGAATGCATAAAACTGCAAATTTAATTAATAATTGTCATTGCACAGGTATTCATAGTGATACAGTTTTATGCAACTGCACCAAAGTTTAGTGCAGTTGTATCAATACAGAACAGTTAAGAATTAAGCCCATTGTGCATTTCTTACATCCTCTAAGTACTGCTGAAGAATCCCTCATATAATTTGTCATTACCAGGAACATTAATGCAAGTGGACAGGTTTGAATGAATAATCAAACCTTCCTGATACTTATTCTGAGGTCCATGTGGAGGCAGTCAAAGCAGTAACAGGATGCATGTCAGACTAAGCAAAGCAGTCAGGATATGTCTAGGCAGCAAAGTGAAATGATCATTGCACAAGAAATGGCCAAATGTCTGAAAGCTTTTTATGACGAGAAAGAGTACTGAAGTATGTGATAATTCAGATAAGCTTTTTTTTTTTCCTGATAAAAATTATCTCCCTGGTGCCTGCTTCCACTTATCCTTGTATTCTACCAGTGTGCACTTTTTACAATCTCTTTGTTGCTGTAACGCTGGTTGATTGAAATTCTCAATTTGCAGGTCTCCTTGAACATGTTTATTCAGGGGATGGGACTTGCACAAAACAATACACTTGTGTGAGGCAATCCCATCACATCAGCCTTCATTATCATTTTTAGATTGTCTAACTGGAGTACTTGTCAGAGTTGTAGACCCCGTGCTGTCACAAAATGGCTTCGATTGTTGTGTGCTGTTCTTTGATACCACATCAGCCTTAACTTTACAGTGATATCTGAATTAGACAAGCATCTGATTGCCAGAACCTTAACTTTTCTGCATTAATACAACGGGACATTTTGAGCACAGGAGCTGAGGTCTTTCTTCATATGCATTGTGGGATTTTTTTCCCCCCTCAATATCTGTTTTTTAAAAATTTAAATACTGTAATCCTGTCTATTTTGAGATCATAAGTTTATGCATATGATGCAGCTTAATGCATTGCTCTTTTTCAAACAAGGGTGAAGAGTTCTGAGTTAGTTTCGTATTTTCCACAGCTGGATGATGTGTCTATCCATTCCCCTCTTTGACACATTGCATGCCTTTAAATCCATCATGAGTCATTTTTCTTATGTGGAGGCTAATTAACATCTTGGGAACAGATTGCTTGCTTTGTCTTGATATTTTTTGAAATAACCAGATGCTGTAATTACTGTGTATACAGTCCTTTTTGCCTGTAGGTTGTCGAATAGCACTCCCCATCACTTTAATTAACAGTATAAAGTAAATTTAAACAGTAAAAGATGAGACAAATTTGTTTAGAAGTCTTTGAATGTAATAGGAAGAAAGATTTGTCCTGAATAGTAAAAGCAAAATAAACCTGTTTCAAATAATTCATGTTAGAATGCTTAATTCCTTTCCTTTTTAGTGCTACTAATATTTACTTGAAATTCTCTGACTTTTAATTATATTCCTTTAGTTTAATTTTTACAAGGTATGTGCTAGCACTCTGTGTTGATTTGCTGTAAAATGGATCTAGATTTTTCATAATTATATTCCTGGTGAAACCTGTATTTATTGGTCCTTCTTCTCTATCCCAGTCTCTACTTTGGTTAGCTCATTCCTAGTGCTTCATTTCTTCTGATTTTTCTTGAGAAGCTGAACAAACTGGATTGGTATTAAGTAGAGAGATAGCTTATTGTTAATTACTTTTTAGGTGACGAGGAAATAAGCTTTCTGTGAGATCTGGTTTAAAAGTATCCATATAAAGAAGCAAAGGGAAGGAGAGAGAAAGCACAGAAACATGAAGACCTTTATAAGGGATGGGTCAAATCAAATCACTCTCCTCCTAGCCATTATTGCTTGTTTTTTCATAGCAGATTTACTTATGAACAGTGTCAGTTTGTCTGTATTTTAATAGGTTCTGTGTATAATATCCACTATAGTGCAGCTCAGCACCTCTCAGATGAGAGGGACTTGTTACATCACACTTTCATCAGAGGTGTTCTGAGATCCAAGCATGCTATGTCATTTTTCAGTCGTCAGACTACACTATAGCATGTTCCAAATAGCCAAGACGGATTTTGTCTTGAGACAAAGATAAAGAAAGATAAGGAAGAAAGAATTCAATGGGAAAGAATTCAGCTGAAATGCCAGACACATGCACAATGAAAGGGCTTGAATTGAGGATGATACTCACATCAAATGCTAAAATAAGATGGCAGTCTTCCTTCATGGAAATCCAATGTTTAATTCATGACAATTACTACAACTTTCTTTTGCTTGTCATAGTCCGTGAGTACTGAAAATATTTTTCCTATAGCCATTAAGTTCTTATCAATTACATGATGATGAACATAATATACTTCTGTCCCAGCTTTCAGCTCAGTAAGTTGTGTGTTGCACAGCTGTGACTGTAACTATAAAGTGATAGAAAAATATTATGTCTGCAAAATGCATCTTTTTTTTTGGGTTTTGTCCTGCATTTTTACTAGTCATGGTAGACCACTAATAAATAAGAAGACAATACCAATGACCTTTAAAGTCTATGTGAACTGCTTGTTAGTGTCATGGGAACAACATAAAACCAATATTTCCAATAGGCAGTCTTGTTTTATATCCTGCTCAATGAAATCAGGAGGAAGTATAATATCAGTGTCACACAGGAAATAAAGAAAAAAATGGAATAGCAATGGAACCAACCTGAGAAGCCCTTAGAAGTGCAGGTGTTTTTAACAAGATTTGGTGTGTGCCAGGAAAATAAAATAGAAAAAAAGAAAAGACAAGACCTGTGTGTCTTGTTTGGGGTATCTTGTTGATTATTTTTTTTTCATTTCAGGAAGTTTTTAAATGAAGAAGCTAAAAACATACTTGTTCCTCCTACATATTGTCTCTTTATAGATAACTACTTTTTTTTATGAGTAAAGTCAGTCCCTGCAATGTGCTGGCACTGTCAGTGGAATGATGAGTTGTGGGGAAGTGTGCAGGTCCAACAGCAGTCTCTGCCTTGGGGATCAGTCAACTAAAGACTGTTAAAGGAAGGTTTTCCTTATTCTTCAAGATTGCTGATGAGCTTGGTTAATTCTCAACACCAAAGGTTCCAAACTGCAGTTGCCAGACAATATTAGTGGTCTGTGGGTTAAACCACTAGATCATACAATGTTTAGGATGCCAGTTGCTAATTTAGGAGGAGTTGGTGGTGTGAGGATTGAGATATATGTGGACTACACAACCTTCTTATTGTTGTGTATGAGAAAAAGGAGTGGGGTAGGGCAATCATGAAATTGCCCTACATGAAATAAAAATCAAGTACAGAGGTGTCTGGGGAAGTAGCTGGAATAAAGAATCAACAGGGAAACATGAGAGAGGACCACAAACCAGGTCTCAAGGCTGGGAAGATGGGAACAAGTTCAGAATTGGTGCAGGTTTTTCAGGCAAAGGAATAATACAGTTAAGACAGAAATTATAAAAGGAGATGGACATATAAAATCCATAAATGGTTGAAGTGAGCTGTGTTGCCAAGGTCCTTGGTAAAGAGGGAGTTGCAGAGAAAAGGACCTTCATCCATCCCAGCTACAGTCTCTTTTGTCAATTACTCATGCTGAGTCATCACCCAGCTTACTTTACTAACTAAAATGATACAGCCTTAAGAGTAACTGAAAGGCTGAATGGTTTTAATTTTACAATATCTTGTGATCTCAGTAGGCAGAAACACAGCTCACTCTACAGAGAATTTTTATGAGGTTCAGTTTCATTAATTTTTTTTTTCCCTGAAAGAGGCAGAAGCTTTATATGTGGGGTATGCCAGATGGAAATCAGCCAGCTGAAGACCCCGAGTTTGCCAAATTCCAGGTACTCTGACATGCTGCAAAGGAGCTGAGCAGGGACCATAGATGGCAAACAGGAGGTGCTGGAAATCTACCTCAGCTCTGAACAAGCTTCACAGGAATCTCTCTGACTTCGTAAAACAATTCTGACAAATTAGTGATTTCCAAACAATAATAAGCAGCCTCTCACCCCTTCAAACCACACATCACATTAAAAAGCAATTCTAGATCCATGCAGTTTCTAGTAGGCTGAAGTTGGTATCAATCAAAAGGCTGCTAGACTTGAAATTTACTAGTGCCACAGCTGGCAGCCACTACTGGCTGAAGTGAAAACCCAAACTACTGTAATGGGTTGCTGGAGTGTGGTCTAAAGATGATGAGATTATTTATCTTCTGCTAAAATCTAACAATTTAGCTGAGGGCAATTTGGCCAATTTGGATGGTGCATCCCTCACAATCAAACCCCAATGCTTTTTATAAATGCTTTTTTATTGTGTTCTGGGTGATGACAGCCCTTTGTCTTGTTCCCTGGATTGTGTGTACTGCAGAGGTTCAGATAACTGTTCTGGACAAATAGAATGAAGATGTTGTTATCTAATATTGGTATTCTGAAGGGCAGAGGGGTAAATGAATGTCAGTCTGGGAACATACCTTATTTGTCTGCTGGTAAAGCAGACTAATGTGGAAAATCACATACTGCATTGCTTTTTCCCATATGTCTGTCTGGAGTTGCAGCCTTCTTTCCTTTCAGATTATTTTCTTCAATACTGACCTGAATTCAGTGATTATACATATCTATTAGATACCTAAACATGATCTACAAAGAAATGCTTCATAAAGTAATTAGTATTTTGGATAGTTTAGAAACTGAAAAACAAGAAGGGATTTGGAAGAGTAGACAGAACATAGCTCTTTCTTATCCCATTATTCTTCTAAGAAAGGAGTAGCTGAAAATATTATTTTGCTGGGTTTTACACATTTTAAATAGCTGTAAAAGAAATGGCACATTTTTTTAATTTCATGAATGAGTGAAGAAAACTGCTATGAATAGTAGTCAGTCACAAGAACTGATCCAAACCTCAACAGGAAAAGCAAGGTCAACTATTTCACTTTTTCTCAATATTAATTCTGCTTCATCCTATGAATGTGCTACATCTAATATTTGTATTCATATTCATAAGGATTTTAAATATGTTTTCCACAGGTTTTAAAAAAGAAAATGTGGAGGTGGAAATGTTCCCTGTGAATTTCCTGACATTCCCTATCCAGTCAGTATTGTCTCGTCAGACCTGCCTGTGAAATGCCCCACTGCATCCCAGTTGAACAGTATAATGCCCCCAGTTTCCCAGTCTGAAGCTGTGAGTGCTGCTCTACAGTAACAAACAACTGGTTTTGGCCCAGCTGAGAGGCAGCTGCTTTGAATGGTGGGTAAAGGTCTTGCTACACCAAGTTTGATTTCTCAGTGTCTGGTGGGTTCGGGACAGAAGTCTCAAAAGTGACAAGAAATGCTGTGTGCTGTAACGAGGCAGCACAGGCCTCCCTGTGGTTCACTGCATGCTGCCACTGACTGGGCTGGAGTGCAGCTTACCAAGTGTCACCAATGTTAAAGTAGTGACCTTTTTGCTTATGGACCTTGGCCATCTGCCTCTGTGCTGTGCTGTGCTGTGCCTTTTCTGGGCTTTAAGACATTTTGCAGTTAAGTTAATGTACCTGTCATCTTGCCCCCAGCGAGATTTGTGCCTGGTCTTTCAGCGATCTCTCCAGTAATGCTGCTCACATTTTACGGTTTTGATTCCCTCATATTGTAGATTTAGTTTTATTTTTCTGCAGATATTCCCCGGGGCCAAAACAGAAGGAAGGGGAAATCTTTGCTGCAAAAGTCTTATATTTACGAGGCTTATGATGACATAAGGGAGGGGGAAGATCCTTAAAAAAGAACTCCAGTTGTTTTTAAATCTTTGTTCACATTCTAAAATGATCTGTAGAGCACAGACTTCTGCCTATAAAACAAACAAAAAAAATCTTGTGATGTTATTAATAAAGCAGGTGGCTCATCTTTCAAAATCCCATTTTAGCCAGGCAGTGATTTTCAATGAAACCTGACATGTTCATTTTTGCCAAACTTAGCAGCCCCCAAGGCCTGTTGAAAGTAATTTGAAAAAAACCTTCTTAACAGATCAGTTTTCTTTGCTGAAGCTGTAGCATCTCCTGTTTTTGTAAAGATTTTTTTCTTTTCCATCTGTATTAGTTGAGCAGCAAGCTGGCGCTGGTGACATAGATTAACAAAGCAGGCTAGTTATACAACATTGAAGAACGATACATCCTGGAAGCCATTTAGTTAGCACCTTTATATATTGGCAACTATATTTTATTTTTCCATTTATTGTAGAGAATTAATACTTGTGAATCTATTGGCGTAATTGATGTCAACTGGGGAAATGGAGCCAGCCTTGCAAATTATCACTACAAATGACAGAAAGCACTGGGATAAATCCAGATCTAGCTTGAATCCACTGACTTCTCTAAGCTCATAGAGTATTTTCCGTGTTAAACACATGATTTTGTTCAAAAATGCCTCCCAGATTTCTGGTTCATATTTTATTAAGAAAGACAGTCTGCTAGTTGCCCATTAAGATACTCTGCTTGACAGAGTGAATAAGCAGTCATACTTTTTGAACAAGTGTGGCTATTTACTTATAGCTATGTGTGCAGAATAATAATGAGTTAAGGAATTTTGATGAAAGGCATTGCTTTTGTGGTCTTGCTTCCAGTACAGAATGAGAAAAGGATGTTTTTGGTTGAGCTCAGCCATGGTTTTTATCTCAAAAACAGAAAAGAAAAAAGGCATGGATCTTTCTTTCCTCCTCCATCTCCACAGTCTCATTTTAATCAGAAGGATGATCTGCAGATCCTACATGCCTGTCAGCCTGACCTTGGTGCTGGGGAAGTCATGGAGCAAATCATCTTGAGTGCCATCAAAAGATATGTGCAGGGCAACCAGGGGATCTGACAGACAGGTTCTGTTTGGCTAACCTGATGTCCATCTGTGGCAAGGTGACCCTCTTGGGGGATGAGGAAAAGGCTGTGGATGCTGTCAACCTAGACTTTAAAAATGCCTTTGACACTGAGGAACTTTTATCTTTCCCCTGTGTGCAGTTTAAGCAGATGCTGTGTGAGATGAATACAGTGCTGGTGTCAGCCGGAGGGCCTGAACTCTTCCCCTGCATCTTTCCAGATTTGGGGATGTGGGCACGGTTTGAAGGGCTCAGTAGAGTCATCACACACCTCCTTAGATCTGTAGAGCACGATAGCTCTGGCTCTTGTTAGACGTGGCATCTGGATTTCTCCTCAAACTCTTGGTACTGCCAAAGTGAATTTTTTCTGTATCCTGTGTGATGAGTGGGAGCCAACAATTTGCAGAAGTTCTCCCAGTAAACCTGTTACTTGTAAGATGCTTACTAAGTCATGGGATGAATATTGATTGAACTTGAGAAAATCTTCCTCAGTAGGAATTGGTCCCGACCAAAGCTGATTGGATGGCTGAATTTGTCGTGTATTTTCCCCAGACAGCAAATAATGTTGCTTTTTCTGCTATAAAATCAATGTCTCTGAGCTTTGCATAGTAGAAGAGGACTAAGGTAAACTCCTGAGGGATCATGTATAGGACTTTCCATTTTACTCATATGCTGCTCCATCAGTATCGCAAAGGTGCCTACTATCTGAATTAAACCCTAAATGGATCCAATAGCACTGAGAGCAATGGCATCTTCAGGTATATGAGATATGAGTAGTGTGCAACATAAACTGGAAAGTAGAAAAAATCTGGAAAGCTCTATTCTGAAGGAGAAATGAGTCTTGGTGTCTCAGAGCAAGTGCTTGAATTCACAAGTCACATCCTGTCAAATATACAGAAAAAAACATCTTCAAAGTGGCACTGTTTCTGCATCTGGCTTCTGAAATTCCTCATTTTGTGCTAAACTTGGGTACTGAGTGCAGTGTGCATTGAGAATTTTCTTGCACAGTTTTCAGAATAATTATCATAATGAATTCAGTAACACTCTCTTAATGTGGTTATCATTCTTCCCTGGTTTCAACAGGAAATTATAAGTTAATTTGAGCAGAACTTTTTTTATATGTTAACATTGTAGAGGTTCCATCTAAGGCTCCCTACTTGAAGATTTTGACATGATCTGATAATAAATGATGAAGCTGGAATGTCCATGTTGAGGAAGGAAATTTGACAATGCAATGATAATTTTCTCCTGCATGAATTAAGATGAGCTTTTTTTTACAACATTATTTAGCTTGTGCTGCATCTGTTGGTTTCTCTGCAGATAAGTGTTGACACTCCGTTCCAATATGCAGCAGTCTTTTGGTTTGATACTAAGAGATACTACCTATAGAAAATATACATTTCAACTAGAAGAGATCAATCCTAGCCAACTTTCTTTTTTCATATTGTTTTGCTTGTCTGACCTGTTTTTCTTTTTCTGGTGTTGGTTTTTTTTAAAGTTATTACTCCATGCCAGCAATTTTATAATGACATACTCTCCCCTTTCTTGTTAGTTTATATTTAGTACTGAAAAATTTCCCACATAAATATCTGTAAATTGTGAAAAATAGCCCTCTTCTACCAGGTATATATTTTATGGTATCTTTAAGTAAAATTAAGATACTCTGTTTTCAGCTCTAGTGAAGCTGCATCTGCAGTGCTGGATCCAGTTCTGGGTTCCCCAATACAACAGGGAGATGGAACTGCAGGAGAAAATCCATCAAAATGTCACTAAGATGATGAAGGAATTGGAGCTTCTCTCATATGACTAAAGGCTAAGACTGTGACTGTTCATCCTGGGGAGGATAAGGCTTAGGAGCATCTTATAAATCTCTGTAAATATCTGAAGGGAAGGCACAAAGGCAACAGAGTCAGGTTCTTTTCAGATGTGCCCAGTGACAAGACTCAATGATCACAAACACAAGAGATTGCCTTTGAACATTAGAAAACACTGTGAGGATGATGGAGTGCCAGCACAGGTTGTTGAGGGAGTTTTTGGAGTCTCTATCCTTGGAGATACTCAAAAGCTGTCTGCAGAGGGTTCTGGGCTGCTCTGCTTGAGCAGGAGGTTTAAGCAAGATGACCTCACCAGTCCCATTCTAACCTCAGCTGTTCTGTGATTCTGTGAAATGCCAAACTTCAGCATTTTGGGTTGAAAGCAAAAATCTCTGGTATCTCAGAAATACAGCCATGGTGACCTTCTTACAAATTTAGCTTCACTGGAAGAACAGAAATGTTGTTTCTGTTCCCCTCTACTTTCTCAGGGCATATATGTATTTATTGTAGTAAATTCTGGATTTTCAAATAGCTAACTTTATGTTTTTGGTGATTGATACAGAGGGATATTTTCTTCTTCTTCTTTTGCTTTTCATGCAAATTAGTTTGAACATAATTATAAAGACATTTATCAGATTCTCAGAGACAGATATGGATTTACTGGGAGGTGTAGAGGCTATAGCTTTTCCTCTCTTGAGGTGCCTCTTGATACAGCACACCTTAGCCTTTATGTGGAGGTTTCTTTGCACCTCCCAAGTCCAAACCAGTTGAATCCATCACTTTACTTATGCTTAGCTACCTGAGACCTTCAGATCCCCAAAGTGCTGTCAGACACCTAGAGCTAGCTGTTTATTTATTTAGAGTTATGGTAGTTGCACAAGCAAATGCAGTTCTCGTCTAAGAGGCTTTGCTGATTACAAGCCCTGCTTACTCACAGAAAGGTAATTTACTGCCTGCAGGGCAGGACTCGGATATGCCCAAGCTTCCTGGACAGCTAAATGGATCATTCCATTCCAGCGCTCATTCACTTGCTGGCTTCTCTCAGACTGTTTGCAAAAGCACTTATCCTGCAAATGCTTACTCATGTAAGCTATAATACTCTAATCAGAAAGTAAGTGGGGCTTGGAGACATCAAGATTTTTTTTTTTAAGTGAGTAAACACTTTCAGGGCAAAACCCAAGGGCATTAGAAATTATGATAATTTTCTGCATAGTATATTGTCTATTTTTATCTTGAAGTCTGGATCTTTACATAACTTTCTATTAAATTGTTTGAGATCTTCCCTTCCTAGATCAGTCAAAGCCCAAAAGGCAGACATTCTTATGCTTCAAAGCATTTTCTAATGACTCCCTATAAAATGAAATGAAACATTAGCCTGAATTATAGCTGTGATCTGCTCCTAAGTTCCTTTTTAAGCACTAAATTATATCCTAGCAGTGACTGTGTCCTTTCTTCTGTCCCTCTGAATCTCACTTTAGGCTTATCAAATAACTGCTTTAACAAAAGTTGGCATTGAGGTTCATGACTTGTCCTTTTAAAGTAAGATTGTTTACAAATGTCTTCCCAGCACCTAACAACTTACATGAAAGTGCACTTTTTCATCTCCAAGGATGAAGAAGAAAATGAAGATATGCCCATGCAGAGGCAGCTTTGCCACAAAGACTGAAAGATAGTCATCAAAGCAAAAAAAAATCACTGATTGGATGAGTGGAGGACTGTGAACGACCCAGGCAGATATTAACTGGTATGTATATGCTTGACTTGCTGCTGCTGCTGCTGCTGCTATTACCGGTCTTTTTAAAAGTACTCTGGCTGCCTTTAAAAGCAAGTTTCTTGTAAGAAAACTTTCATATCTCAAACAGTTCTGGTGATTTCACTCTTCAGCTATTTTCTTCCTTCAGCAGTTAAACAGACTTTATAAACTCGAACTCCAGAAACATTAAAGCAAAGGGTGATGTTTTGCCAAGCCATATGTTCTTAAATGGTGTATTTTATGAAGCTGATAATAAATACTTCAAGGCATAGTAGCTAAAAAAAATTCCAACCTAATGTAAGCAGGCACAATTCCAGTGATTTCAACATTAACATTAGGGATTAATTTAACAGTCTATTTTCACTCAGGACTGGGTATAATGTTCAAACTGTGTAGGTTTCATTGGCATTATATGTTGGGCTGGAATCTAGAATAAAATTGTATTTTTCTACTCTACTCAGTTTAAGAATTACTCCACTCTATTTCGAGCTTTATTGCTTTGCAGAAGTATTAAAATACTGATATAAAGCTTTCACTAGGTATAAAATCTTGCCTGGTATTTGATCATTTTCCTATCTCAACAGCTTTTTAAAGACATTGTTCACCTGCAAACATTTTAATCCTCTTTTACATGAATAATAAACTTAAACCTCTAATAAATGCACTATTCTACATAAAAACACCAACTGTAGGCCATAAAATGACTGTTCAGTTGAATCATAAATTGCAATACCAGGTAATCCCCAAGTAAGCAAAGCTTTTAGTCTTGCTACTTGGCATGCCAGGGAAATATAGATAACCTCAGATAGTTAAAGTAGGGATTTTCCCTTTATACTTGTAGAAATATGCTGCACAGATGTTGCTTATCTAAGCTTTGGTGAGGAGAGAACAGATAGCTTGGACTGCCAGGCTGAGCATTGGTCTTAGTCACTTTTTTTCTATCTAGAATATTGTTTTTGGAGGTGGCTCCTTCTGCCTTCTCTTTCCTTAGACATGAAACAAGAAGGTTTTGAATGTTGGTGGATTATAAGTTGTTCAAAACTTTCTTTTGTTCACCTTCCTTCACTAAACATCTAATTTCTCTCTCCTTCCTAGACTGTATTCTATCCTGCACTCTACCACTTTAAATAAATATCTGAGGCATGAGGTGATAATATGAGGGCAAAACTCATCCTTACAGCTTAAATACTATTTTCACATTATTTGAAATTCTTTAGACTGGAATTACAATTTTAAAAGTCTATTTATGTCAGGAAAGTATAATCTCATCATAGCCAGAATTGAGCAAGTGTCATGGAATCTTTCTGACTTTATTTTTGGCCTTCAGATAACCAGAAATTTTGATGTGAATTGCAACCTTTAAGAGAATGTTCTAAAATCCTTGTAAAATTTCAGATTTTAAATTTACATTCCTCCTAAGGATGTCAACATGAAAGAAGAAAGATAGAAGGAAATGGCCCTTACTGGCATTTTGCTCTTTGAAATAATGCTGTATTAAATGGAGTAATGTGTTAAACTGCCATGAGCAGTCAAACTCAACTCATTGATCAAGGGATACTTTTTAATGAGTAGAGGGAAACTTACAGCATACCTGTCATTTTAACAGCATTAAAGAAGTTTCGGGAACATTAAATCCTTAAGAAATTTATCTTTTTTTAAAAAAAAAATCTGTTTTTCCTCTCAGATTCTTAAAAAAGGAGATTATAAACATGTTATAGAAGTAATAATGAATTATTAGATAATAAGCTTTGATCATTTTCTCATGACTATACAATATTTTGGTTTCTTGTCTTATTACTGAAAATGTTTGCTTGTGTTAGTGCATGCCAAGTCATTTCATGACACCATGGATTTTGATAGGAAAGTTATGGTAAGTTTTTGGAAAGCAGAGATTGGCCTCAATATTACAGCTGTATCTTTGTTCTTCTCTAAAATCTACTGAGAGATCTTTAAAAATAGTTCTGGTCTAATTTTATCACTGGTGTAGAAAAGAACAAGATATTAAGGAAATAATAGACTACTGATATTTATGGACAGGAAAGACCTACAGAGGAGTGAAAATTATAAATATTGCTTATAACAGTAGCTAATGACTACCTCCTACACTAATCAAAAGCATTATTAAATTTTTGGATATTTAAAAATATTGTCCTAATTTGATTTTATCCTCTGAATAATGAAATGCAGAGTTTTTCCCAATGTCATTCAGTTTCTTAAATCCCTTGAACTATAAATCTATCTGTGCTACCTGTGTGACTCCAAAATCACACTGCTTGGAGTCAGAGATGTTGAGAAAAGGAGTTGCGTTATGAAAGAGACCAGAAAGGATTTAGAGAGAAAAATAAATACACAAAAAATTAAGTGAAAGTTACTTGTAACTCTTGCAGATAAGAAAATTTTTAAGAGTAAGAGAAGAATTTTGAAAAATGTCACAAGCAATCTGTGCCAGAAGAATCCATACAAGAAGGGAGACAGTAATTATTTGGCTCTAGTTTGTAACAAATGCATTCTTGGTCCTCCTCCTTGGGAAATGGAAAAAATCCCATTGACACTGACAGGGCCAATATTTTGCTCAGTGTCCTGATGCAAACTTGACACAATAACCAAACAACTCACATTGCATCCAGTAGGACTTTTGCCACTGACTTCACTGGCAGCAGTGCTGAACCTCTTGCCCTTGGGCCATGAGGCTGAAATCAATGAGGCATCTGCTTTAAATTAGGTCATGTTGTTTATTTGGGGATTTTTTTTCTTATGACTACATCAGGGTCAGATCCATACTATGGCACAGAAGTGGAACAATCAGATTTCAGTGTACACATTAAGGTATGCATAGATGTGATGTTGTGTTACAGATTCAATCAATCTGAGCTCATTTTGGCTGTGATGTAATTTCCACCAGTCCCGTGAAAAAAAGAGTAGAAAAAAATCTGGCCTATTTTTTCTCTATCAGAGCAAATACAGGATTTTGTAAATTAAAAAAAAAAACTGAAAAAAGAACATTAGCTTGATGTTGCTGTTAGAATTTGCTTTGAAATAGTTCAACTAATGTAGATAAGTAATCTGTAGTCAAAATTGGTGTTAATAAAGGCGAACACCTTGTTTGCTGTCTTAAATATTGAAATAAAAATCCTAGAAGTTAAAGACCATCTAGTAATAATGTGTAATTTACATGAGAATATTAGCCTTGTTTAGAAGTGAAAACTTCAATTTAATAGAACCTCTTTTCAAAGGAAAATACAGCCTAAAGGGTGTGGCCCACACTTCCTTTTTAAAAACCTAGGAGAATGTCTCACTGAGATTCCTACAAATTATGCTCATTTTTTAGAATTCATCAATGGAAAAGTACTAAAATATTGTAAGGTAAGAAAAATGTCAGCATTTCTAATTGTTGTTCTTCTGTGCATGTGTGTGTGTGAAAATACACACAGAATCTGTGATGTCCAACAGCATATTTTTGCATAATGATAATTCTATACTAATTTCTGTAGCTGCAAGTGGAACATTTTCAAAATAGAAATAAGTAGCATTTTAGTATTTCTGCTTTACTTTAAGGGCAATAATTGTCACTGCCATGGTTTTTGAAGATACATAGCATACATTATCAAGTACTTAAGTGGCGTACTTTGACATTGTATGTGAAGAGGAAAATATGTAGTTCAATATGATAATTATGGGGAAAAAAGCCAACCCAGCTAACAGGAAACATCTAATTTGCAAATGAAGACCCACTGGGAGAAGATAGACTAGATTGTGTGATTGGATTTTCACAGAGAACTTTTTTTTTTAAATTGCTTTTTATATTTATTTAGTTTGATTAGTTTATTTATTTTGATTAAACAGTCAGTGCTTGCAGATTGTTCTCCATTAGCAAGTGTAATTTTCATTTTTCTCTCTCTACTGAACCCATTTTTCTCTGGTTCTGTGTTTTGTACTGCATCTATATGACCTCTTTCACTTTTATTTCACAAGCAGCGGGAGAACAGATGAAATTATCTCAGTTTTCCGTAAGGACATGTTAACCCTGAGCACTGGAGCCTGATGCAGATATCCTTGAAGCAATGTGGGTTTGAACAGATAAAGATGTACAGTGCAGCATTTTATCAGCACGCTGGCACTAAAGGTGTTTGCACAGCACTGCTGCACCACTTTGAGTCTTGATCCAGCCTCATAAGTTGTTAGGCTGGGTCTCAAATTCCTTGTTGTTCCTGGCTAGTGGATGTGTCACCAGCTCAGCTCAGTTCTAGGTCATCTACCTACTCCAAATATGCATAAAAAATAGGAAGCTACCAAACCTATATAAAATCTTGTTTCCTGTTGCATGAAGCCATGTCAAATACATGTCTTCCATATCCCACAACAAAACTATCTTTGCAGAACACCACCTGTACTAACTTGACTGTGCAGTATAATTAAAAACACATTCATGTCATATAGGCCTCATGCAAACCTATAAACACTTTAAATCAGAGGGATTCCTTTAAACCTAGTCATAAAAAGATTCTCTCTCTGCCAGTGTGTTCTAGAGGAGGTTTTTCTTTGCTGAAAAACACACTTTGGCTTGAAGAAATTGGCAAAGAGTGAAGTTGGGTGAGTTGAGGATCATTGAAACATCCTTGTAAACTGAAAGATTAATGTAGAGCCTTATTTAAGCCAAGGCTGGTTACCCATTTTAGGAATGCTCCAAAAGAGCTGAGAGTGTTGTTCAGATGGATGTCAGTACTTGCTGCTCAGACACACAAATGTTTTTGACATAGTAGCCACTGCAGATTTTGGATGGAAATCTCAACTTACAGGTGAAGGTTTCTTGGATGCCTGATAAGGAACATACATTCCCTGGAATCTTGGACAAAACACACTCCTTGGTAATTAAGCCTGGTATTTGTGAAGTCAAGGAAGTGACTCCTAGGCTTAGACTGTGGAAAGTAAAGAGCATTCTAATGCAAAAGGAAGCCCCAATTACTAGGCAAAAGGCAGACTGAGCTCCAGTCTGGACAACAGAGCAGTGCATTAAGCTGTACAAGGTAAGATAAAGGCTAGGATAAGGAAAAGGATAGAGGTATTGTAATGAATAATATCACTCTGCAGGAATTTTAAAGGTTTGGTTGACACATATCATGAACCACGAGGATGGCAAAATCCTGAGCTCAGGGCATAATGCTGAGGGAGAATGGCTAATATTGAAATGTCTTTGGACTAACCACCTAAAGGCAAAATGTGCTTTTTCGCAAAAGGTGACTTTTTGCACAAAGGCCAAAGTCAGCTTTGAAACCAAAGACTTATGTGAGAAGCACCATTTGAAAGTAGCCTCAGTTCCCCTGTGCAATGAATGTCTGCACCTCAGTGGAATAAAAGGGTTTCTGAAAATGAGGGGAATTTACAAACCACTAATTTTATCTAGATTCTTTTCCCAGCTCTCCAGGGATGCTACCAAAGGAATCCCAAGTGACGTGGCATGCAAGGTAGAGAAAGACTGGGAACTGAAAAGCCTGGCAAAAGTCTGCAGTTGTGAGGTTCTGTGACAATGCAGAAAATGTACACTTCTGGGTGCCTTTTGCATATTCTACATGAATGTATATATTACAAGGACACCACTTTATGTGGGTTTTCATTGTTCACAGACACGGCAGAATGCACAATCAGAGTGTATTTGCACCACATAATTGACAAGATGAAGCACTTGTTCAACCAAGAGGGGAATTTGTTTCTTCCACGGGGGTATCCAAGGATAACAGTTTTTGCAATTGACATTAGGGCATCCTTTCAACAGACATGAGAAGATGAGGGAAAATTTTCTTACAGCTTCTGTTTCAGGATTTCCTATTTCTACAGCTGGAGATTGTACTATTACTAGAAGGTTGGGTCTAAGACAACAAGTGCATTTAAAAAAGCCTTATGTGCTCAAGGGAAATTTATGGGGCCACGTGTAAATGTGGTAATGATATTCATCTGTAGTTGACATGTCAAAGATAAATGTCAACTTATCTGTTTGTTAATGGATCTATTAAAAGCTGTGTTTATACTTTCTGTCTGTTTTTTTTTTCTCAAGCACTTACACACAGATGGATTGTGCAAACAAATACTTCATTAATTGCAGGACTCAGAGCCAAGTGAACACTTTTGAGTCCAGAATCATGTCAATTAACCCAATTTAATTGCTTTCTTGATCCACCCCCAGTTTTTAAACAGTTCCTTTTAGGTTTTTGTACAAGACCAGAGGGATGCTGAGTAATTCTATATGATTGGAGGACTCTATACGTCCCATTTTATTAAGAAAAATACAATCTGTGCTCTCAAAATGGCACAGCACCATGGAGCATAAAGAACAACACAAACAACAAATTCAGAAGCTTAATTAGAATGAGTCACTGAGGAAAAGTTGGCACAAACAGTCTAAGATTCCCAAGCTGAAGTGAGGTGGTGAGGGGGGAAGAATCCTTCCTAAATATGATAACCATTTTGTTTAAAATAATTTCTAAGATACTTTTTTCCCTACTACAAAACGTCTGCTTTTTCAGTATCAGCACATTAAAGAAATTTGTCTTTAATTTGAAATAATGATTCATTATATGTGTAGCTGGAACATATACCTGTAGGTTTGTCACTTTGACACACAAAAAAATGTTTCTGGAGAAACATTTCTGGAGCTTTCTGGAGTTATATAATACAAAACAGAGTTTTTCTACACCTAGCTGTATAACATAGAAAAAACTACTTAGCAGTTAATTATAATATGTGCAGTGCAAATGATCAACCTGAGGTTTTGAGGGGGAAAACAAAAATTTTCTTAGACCAGAAGCTAAATCTGAAAACAGACAGCAACTGAATCTTTCGTTATTTCTTAACGACTAAGAATAAAAATGTGAATTTTCAATTTGATGTTGTATGGTCTTTTCTCTAAGTGAAAAACCAAAGGGTTTCAAAAGATGCTTTTAATCTTATATTTTTGAGAGCTGTATTGCTGCCATGTGATCAAATGTTTGACTTCTGAATGAAATTCTGTACAATAATTTCAAAAGTTACAAGCCAGTAAAATATTGCCTATCAAAGCCTAATTTTCTCCTCTATTATCTCACTGATATACATTTCATTAACCTTGGCAGGTATATATGACATTTCTAACTAATTAGATGAAGAGGTTCTGCTATACATGTGTTTCTGGCATGGTGTAAAGGATTAATCGTATGATGCCATAAGACTGTACAAATGGATAACTGATTTTTTCTTTCCCTAGGAAAAGAAGCCACACTTAAAGTAATATTTACTGGATATCAGTTATTGAATCTCTGAAAATGTTAAGGCTAAAAGCATTTTTATCCATGTTCTTTGTTTTTCAAATGTTCCCAGATAAGAAAGAGAGTTTCTAATAATAAAAATTTAAATGTGACATTGTTTATCCATCAACACATAAGGATTTTTTTTTCATTTCAACTTTCTCAGACCCTCAACAGCCTCCTATAAATCCACGTCATTTGAACAATTCCTGTATCTATAAAACCCCCAAATTTGCCATTAATCAGACAGAATTTGCCTCTGCTGAAAAAAACCCATGATTGAGAACAATGTCTTCAACATACCTCTTTGAAGAAACATTTAATAGTTCAGTTCTTCTGAACAATGTTAAAATAAAAACTTAAAAACTCTCATTTGGTTTTCTCATTATGCTCGCTGAAGCTAATGGGACTATATGCATGCTTAAGCATGTACTCCAGGGCTTTCCTTATAGGCTGTAGTTCAGAATGGCAAGGGGATAATATTTAATCAAGGAAGCAAGTTTTAGTTCAAACTTCCACTGCACTGTTATGTCTAATATTGAAGGAAATTATTTAAAAACTGCTGGCACTCTGTCCTTATTCAGCACGATCTCAAAACCGCAGAATGGTCTATTACATTTTTCTGCTACTTGAAACTTGGAGCATGAAAAGTTATGAGACCGTTCCCACAAATCCCTTGCTTGAAAGAACAACACTTACAGGATTGACCTGAAAATCTTGAAGTTCTTTCTGGGTTTTCTGGAAACTGGGCAAAATCAGGGTTTTAGACTGCAGGCACCCAATTTGGCACCTGGGTTGTATCTAAGCTCACTCAGAATCCAGATCCAGTTAGTATGTCTGTTTAAAGCCCCCTGTGGATAACAATTTAGCAGGACCTCTTGAGAGCATGTCTAATGAGTAAAAAAGAGGTGTCTGCCTTGCAAATGTATCTTGGGCCACTATTTTAAATTTAATTTCAAATTAAAATAAGGCTAAAAAAGGAAATCTCCTTTTTAGTCCATAGCCTTAATATTGGATAAAATACTTGTTGAATGTGCCAAATTCTGGTTCAAAACGCTTTTCTGCCATTTAAGAATTAGGAAGGCCTGTGGCAATTTTTTCTTCTGCTACCTGCAGTATTTATCTATTTTACATTTAGGAGTCTTTAAATAGCTTTGTGAACTGCCCGTTCTAATTCTTAAAAGAGTTCACTTCGATCCACCTGCAAGGTAGGTCTGCCCATAGACACACAGCATGACATTACTGACTATTTTGGTAGTGACATGTTTATAATTTAGACATTGCATAGTTCTTTGTGTTAGATATTTTGTATTTATTAAGACTGTCTCCTTTGTCTTTACTGAGGCAAGTTTCCTGTTGACAGAGCCAGGAACAGAAATTAAATAAGGTAACTTGAGCTTTGGTCAAAACTGAGTTTCTTTATATTTAATATTACTATATAGAAGACATTTACCCGATCCAGGGGATGGGAATATTAGCTAATATTTCATGTGCCTTGGACTTATCATATTCTTACAAGGCCCTTTACTTTTATTCATCTAATGTTGAGTGAACCTCAGTATCGTATTGTTCAAAATATTTTTAAAATATTCCCAAATTCTTTGAAGTCATTTGACTTTATCAGGTGCAGCATTTCACATACCTTCTTTTTCTTTTCTCTACTGAAAATTATGTCAATGTAGATCAAAACATAATATGTTGTAGAAAATATTTCTTTCTCTGTGAATGAGTGCTTAATATTGCTGTTTAAGCATGAGTGAAAGAAATGATTGTAGTACAGGATGCATCTAAGTCTAAGAGGATGTTGCACTGTTCTGTTGAACTGCTGCAGCTTTTAATATTCAGGCTTTTTGTCTCAGGTCTCTTAGAGCAGTGCTGCACAGAATTATTCAATAGGTGAAGAGGGACTCTAGGTATGTAGACTTGAATTACCAATATTTATTTTCTTTTGTGTGGGCATATGTGTGCAGCAGTGCTGAAATGTTTCTTGAGTTTGATTTCCGAAAACAAATTTATAGCCTGGTTTATATCCTTTACATATTTGGTTTTGGCAAAACTAGCTTTTTATTTCAGTATTTTGAGGTCTGGAGTGACCTAGAATGATCTTTTCTGCCATTATACTTGACACATACCAGAGGTATCCCATGGGATTACAAAATTATGTTAAGAATGACTGTCTTAACAAATTTTAACTCTCTGATTACTGATAGGAATCATTGTTGGGTTTATTAGCATAAGCTAAGGAATAACTGAAGTGAAGATGAACTACCAACTATTTAAGAAACAAGCAAGTTGCACATGACAAATATAACTCTGTATCTATATAGGGAATGCCTCTGAGAGATATAGGATTATGAAATCCTGAAAGATACAATGTATTCCTGTTGAAAATTATGAGATAAAAATAACAGAAGCAGACTTGAAACAGTTATGTGCATAGCATTTCTTAGTTTTACTGTAGTTGAGCAGAAAAAAATAGGAAGACATGGGTCATTATTACCAACTCTATTTGTGGTATTTTAGTTTTTAAAAGTCAGGTAGTTCCATGGTGTGTCTCTGACGCGTCATGTATTTCCATATCCCTTAGTCCTGTGGCTATTAAAGCTGAACTTGAAAAAAATGTATTGGGAACTCAAAAGGTGTCAAATATTAAATTGTTTTTCTATCTTTAGTCCGTAGGAAAGGCAGAATCTGGTTGTGACAGACTAAAGCAATCGTGGAGAGGAATTTTGCTTTTGGTCATGAACAGGGCACTGGTTCCTGGGAGCAGTGTGTTACACAGCTCAGCTTTGCACTGGGTAAATTAGAAACTGCTTCTTATCTCTTGTCCCCATTTCCTACACAGGACATACATGCTGTTTTCCTTTTCTGTATTCACGCAGTACTGTGGAAATGTTGATTTTGACCAAGACTGAAAGATCAAATAGGTAAGGCCAAAATGTATCCATCAGAACTGTGCCTGGTGGTAAAGCCCCCGCTGCTGCAGAGGCAGCAGGGAAGAAGTGCTGGCAACAACCCTCATCTCACATTTCACACAGTTCTGGTCTCTGTCAGCCTTGAGATGTGCCAATCAACCAGACAGCACACAACCTGACATGCATCATAATTGTGGACATTAGCAGTGTCTGCTTCTGACTCCAAGGTGAGATTGTTTTTCTGGTGTGTGTATGAAGAAAAATGCTTTCATAGAGAAAGGGGACACATTGGTCAGTCTCCTGAGAGGTAGAAGTCGTTCTTCCACCTCTGAACCTGTTCCTCCACAGGCCAAAAGAGCAAAGTTGGAAACATTCTATTATTCAGAGCAAATAGATTTCAAGGAGGTTAAATATTGTATTTTAGTGTGATATATCTTTCTACCAGAGAAGAATGAAGCAGTGAGACAGAGGTGTCACGAGTAATATTGTAATAACCTAGGAACTTTTCAGGATTTTCTGTTGGATGGTCAGACCATCAGTGACAATGTCCTGGAATTCTGCTACTGAATGTGACAGAGCTGTGCCCATCCTCTCATCTCTAAAAGATCCCTGGATACTGTATGAGTCCAAAATTAAAAGAAATAGAGAATAGCTTCTCAACAGAAATGGTTCCATTAGAGATTAATGAAAGCACTAAAGAAACTTGAGGGATGATGAAGGCAAGTATAAATGAAAAAAGTTATGTGCTGAATAGCAGGGAAACAACCAAAGGAAAAAGAACCAATGCTAATGATCAGGGGTCTCCCATACACCTAATTCCAAAGGAATTTCCTTATTTTCATTCCATATTCTTCTTTGATGTTACATAGAATCAGTGCACAGACTGTTTTGTTAAAGCAGTCGTTAGATATCTGTTTACACTTTAAATATTAATGTAGCAGTTCTTCCAAGAATTAGGTGGCTATCGAAGTAGAGAGGGACATACAGACCAAATTATATAATTTTGAGACACATCTTTAAGAGCTGAAAATCTGTCTTACTCTATTCTCTTTACCCAACGCTTTTTGAATAAAAGCCAAGGAAAAGCCATATAATGCAGTTGTGGTGAATTTAATGGGTGATTAGAGCTCCACAACTGTATGAGTTTGGTTACACTAACATGCTACTCAGTATGTAGCATAGGCTGGGTTTGATGTGCTTTTGGCTACTGCAGTTAGGGCTTGATCCTAGACATCATATTCAAGCATAACTCCCATGGAAGACAGTGAAACACTGAATTAGAGTCTTAGAAACAAAGAACAAACAAACCATTCACAGTTGCTAATACCATAAAACGTGGATGAGGTTTCTTGCAACCTGCCATGTGCCGGAGGAATGCTACAGATACCGTGGCTGTTGGCAGGGAGATGCACGGCCAGGAGAGGTAATGCTTCATTCAGCATGCTCCTCTTGCAGCCCCTGGCAATAGGTTTTCTGCAGTTTCCTACAGAGCTGCAAATAGAAACTAAGGCTGTGTCTGAATCACTGAACCTTTAAGAAGCAGACAGGTGAAAAAGAGCTTGCCTCTTTTTTCTTTTTTCTTTTTTTTTTTTCTTTAGGGCGAGATCTCACTGCAGGACAAAGGTTTTACTCTAGTTAGGATATGAGATGTACATTTCTGATCACCACAGTAAGGACTAAATTCTTAGTTCAGATTCCATTGTGATACTTAGTAATATTAAACTGAATTCAGTTTCATTTTGGAAAGAAGTAGAAAGGAAGACCTCTTTAAACTTTCTTGGCATAGCTATTTCTTTCTTAAATTCTGTGGTAATTAAAATCTGAATTTAGCCTTTTATGACTGACCTTCTAATTCTCCTCTCAAAAATCCCTGGGCATAACTTTGCTCTGTATTAATTTAAAATCCTATTCCTCAGGGTATCCAGAGGAGAAGCCCTAGTAAATACCGGAGAGCAGTGTGCCCTCTTGGGATCCTGCCTCTTGCGCATCCTAAATATTATCTGTCTTTTGCTCCAGCTCTTTAGTAGCATTTCTGTTTCATTAGTTAACATGAGGGATCAAGAGGCACCCCTGCAATAATTCCACAGCTTTGAAAACAGAAATTTCTTTTACATAAGCTTTGTTTTTCAGTCACTGAAACATGGCTGACCTGAAAAAGCAGTAAATATTCAGTTTTTCTTTATACTTCATATTTTCTACTTTATACTTCTACAGTTTTTATTTCATTCAAAAACCTCCCTGTTTATTTGTGAGCTACTAAGTTGTGGTACCTGAAAATGCATACTTTTATCTCACTAAATGTTTGTTCATTGTATTAGTGATGTTTTTCTACATGCAGTTTCCCCAGCCTGCTTTAAGTCACATAGTGAAATAGTGAAATATCTCATGCACCAATACTGGGACAAATGAACTTGAGATTAAAAATCTTGTAGTTTTTCTGTATATTGGATGAAAAGAGAAAAAAGTGCAGACAAGTCTGTCCCACCACAACATTTCAGAGGCAGGACTATGATTCAAGTAAGTCCCTCTTATCAGATTTGTGTAAAAGTTTGGGAAAAAATGGGCTTTTGGCAGGATGTTCAATATGTAATCGGATCATTTAAAATTTGAGCTTCTAGAATAGTAGCTTAAATGCTCTAAGGTCAAAGCTGTATCCTGTGGGCTTTCTGAATTTCCATATTTATCTGCCTGGTGCATCTATCCAGCACCCCCAATTCTTTGGGAAGATCCTTGATTGCTTTTTGCAGTCAACTGGATCAAAGTCTATGCGGCATGAAACGTGTAGGTGCAGTTTATGAATGGTATCTTCTGTATTACCCATTGGAAATGTATCCCTTCACTTCCACTTGCTGGGAAACAACTTTTCTGTGTTATGAGGAATAGCTGAAGGAACAGAAGTGCCTAGAAAGAAGCACAGGCAAGGGCACAGAGAACAAAAATGTTGCTTTGCAGTATGACATTGTTTCACAGTTATCTATTTTTTTCTCTAGTTTCTAGGAGTAGGAGAAACAATATTACACTTAAAGATTCAAGTGTACTTTAATTTTTGAATATGTAACCTAAAAATTCTAGTTTGTAGATACCAGGAAAAGTCACTATTTTTGCTTTATTGAACATGATTGTAGTGGCTGTCTTTTTTTGTCAGACTTCTGGAACTAAGATCTGTCATCATTGCATGTTCTTTTTTATGGCTCTAGCTAGCCCTTTAAACTTACCCTCAGGTTTGTGAAATAATTATGAGAACAAGAAGCCAAAAACATGACTTGTTTAAGATTATCCTTGAAGACTGCCTCAAACAGCCCTGGCCATCAGCAGTCTTATGGTTTTGGGCTGGTGGGGGTCCCTGCTGCCCTCTGTGCAGGCACAGTATCCTTTCTGGACTTGTGTGTGCATAGCTGCCCCTGGCACATAAAAGAAATGAGGCTCAGATTATTCAGAAGATTATAAAGTTGTGGTAGGGGTGGACACCGCTACTGTCAAGGCAAGAGCCACCACAGCCTAACTCCTGCTCTGTGCCTCGTGTTGTAGCTGCAACCAAAGACACCCTGCTGTTTTTCCAATTCCTCCAGCATCAGGAAGCACTGGATGACCCAAAACAATGCATGAAAACAGCTGAGGTTGCTGTGAAAGAGCAAGCTGGGGGACGAGTGCCAGTTCAGCTGCTTTATTGCAGCTTTGCACCTGCACAGAGCAGAATAGGGCAGCTGCAGGCAGGTAAGTTTGTGCAGTAAAAAATAAAGAAAAAGCAAAAGTGGTGCTACTTTTTCTTCAGCTTTTGTGTGGTTTGTATAAAATCTCTTGTAATGCTTCATAACCTCGAGGCATCTTCTGAATGGGCACAGATTCCCATGTGGAATTTCAAGTGGTGGTCTGCAAGGAATCAGTGCAATTTTGTGATCTGCTTTTCTATTCATGAGGCTTTTCTCTATTTGACCAGGTTAGGAGAAGTAGATGTCATCAGAACAAAAATGACGCTAAGAGAAAATTCATCAGAACACAAATAACACTAAGAGAAAATTCATGCTAATGGTAAGTTATGAGGATGTTGACACCAGGTGTTGGACTGGAAGGTGGGAAGGGTGAGAAGAGTTCAAGGCGTCTGGATTAGAGGTGAATTGGTACCTTGGTTTGAGCTGAAGCCTTCCCAATTTGAGTCATATCCTCAGAGAGTCTGATGAGACAGCATGCACACTGTATTTCCCTTTCCAAGGGAAGCAAGTATAATAATTCCAGCACTGAGAACTGGTAGTATTGGAAATGCTTCCATAATATTCTTAGGTAAAACAACAGATGCTGAAGCAAAAAAGCAAGCATGGCAGTGCTCCTATTTGTGAAGGTCTGGATAAGTCTGTTCAGCAAAAGCAAAATTTAGAACACGTATTCAAACCACCAGTCTGTTTTGTGCTTATGTGCAAAGAACATGCTAAACAGAGAGATATGACACCCAAATACTCATTTGCCAGCGGAAAAACAGCCCCTAGTTAATACATGAAAACAGTTGTACATCTCCAATGGTAAATGAGCAGGAAACATAAACGAGACCAAACAAAAATTAGCTTGATACCTGTGATGCCATGCTAAAAAAATGACAATAGGAAACATAGAGGTAGCTCTTCAGTATTATAATTTTATTATATCTGCACCTTTTCTTTTCAACAGAGGCTTCCCATATTATCAATTCCACTTTTTGTTGGCAAATGATGAAGAGTGATGATCTGTCAAATCACAGGCAGTACACTGAACAATAATATTTAAGAAGACTCCTGTCTCTTCCACTCTTAAAAAAAAGAAAAAGAAAAATATTTAATGTTGATAATAGAAAAATCAATCGTTCAAGGAGGGGTTGCAAATATGTTTTTTCAGCTGTGGAAGTTTCTGCAAAGTTACCTCTTTTCACAATGACAAATTAGGTATGTAAGATTGGTACAAGTCTTATTTTTCTTTTTCCTTTTTTTTTTCTTTTCACCCCCTATTTATTAAGGCTGTTCTGGAATATTAAATCTGCATTCAACTACTGCAGACTTTTCCTCCTCATTGATACTTTGCTTTATATGTAATATATTTTTATATAATTCAAAAATATTTCTCTCTACAAAACACTTTTATACTCTATTTTTCATTTGCATTCCAAACAATTGCTGTAGGGTTTTCTTATTCTTAGCAAAAGGAGATAGATCCCCAGATGTATTTTCTTGTTTTTCTTTCGTCTTTCTCCCCCGTGTAAATACTCTTATAAAAGCAGATTTATCAAAAGACCATTCACTATAAAAAACTTCCTCAGCAGTGACATGATACACCACACACCCACTTGTGTAGTCTTTATCAATAACAACAGAAACTGTGTCAAGTGATAAAAATATATGTGATTTAAATCAGCCATTTGGGGAGTATATTTATTCAAGACCCTTCAAGCGGAGATGAATAGCGGGTTTCTAAATGTGATATTATGAGGGTAAGCAAATGAGTCATTATTTGTATTCTAGGGCAATAGAGTTGGGCAAGAACAACACTGCAAGAGGGAATAAGCAGTCGTATCTAACTGTTTATTCTATTACATTCATCACCACGGGGTGTATCTGTGCATGTGAGGTCAAGGTCAGCGATCCTTGTTCACATGAATCATTCTCAGCGCTAATGAAAAACACCCCCGATGCTGTGTGTTGGAGCACCAACAGCCTCGGCAGGCTTGTGGCACTCCTGACTCCCTTCTGCCAGCCAGAATTCACAGGTGAGACAGAACGGCTGCGGTGGGGCACATTCGGGGTTGGGATGGATGAGGGCTTAACAGGGGCTGTTGGTGGAGGTTGGCATCGAAAAGAAGGAAGGTAATTTTTAACTAGAGGGCAAAGCAGTGCTGCTGTGGGCCAGCTATGGTGCTTTACACCTTGGCTGTTTGAGATTCGAAGCTGAAGAGTCTTTCAAAATGGGAAGTTAATTTAAATAGTGCAACTTGGTTCTGAGTTAGTTTCCAAATAATTAAGTTTTAAAGTTATGATAACAAATCCTAATTATCTTTCTCCGCGAGTTTCTTGAAGTCAAGGAAACAGAGATGGAATATAGTGGCACATGAAGAAGGGTTCACTTTTCTTCCCTCCCCTCCTCCTCTTTCAATCAGTGCAAATTCTGCATACATTTTCTCTGCATTTCGGTGTCCAGATAGAAAGAAGGATATGGTTTGTGGAAGTGCTGATGACATATAGATATATGTGTATGAAAAATTAAAAATCGACCATGGATTAAGTTTTCAGGGCAGCTGCAGTAACTACTATAATTTGATATGCAAGTGAATTTATTACTAAGCTTACAAACAAAAGTTATGTGCGTTATGTTCCTTGCACTGCAATGATCCTGCTACAGAAATTTTGGCGGCCCCTCGCCAAAGCCAGGGGAGGAACTCGATGGCCGGAGTCCCCAGGACTCTAGCGAGGAAGAAGAGGGTGCTCCGCGGAGGTGAGGGAGGGAGGCTGGCTGCTGTCTCACCACACATGGTCTTGTGGGAAGTGGGAATCTCAGGTTGAGTTACTCATCGGTATGGAGTCAGGAGTGTGCACAACCAATGATTTTGATGGCAGGAGGTAACGTACACATGTTTTTCAGGGAAGGTGCTGTAGGAGGACTTGCCGGCGGGCAGGAGGAGGTTTGTGCTGAGGGCTGTCATTTCCCAAACGCGCAATTCTGATCCCAGGAGACCATCACCGCCGCCTCCGATGCTCTCCGTCCCTCCGGTACGAGCACGGGGCTGGCGGCGCACGGACCCGGCCGGGCAGGGGAGCGGCCGCCGTCCACAGGGCTGCTCCCGGCGCCCCGGAGAGCGAGGCGGGGGGCGCGGGGCGGCGCTGCCCGGGCTGGGCGCTGCCCGTCCGCACTGATTGACACCGGCCGGGCGGAGGCGGGTCCGCGGGGAGCGCGCTGCTCCCGCCCGCCGCCACCGTGGGCAGCGCGTCCCGCGCTCCGCCGCCGCCCCCGCGCTCTCCCGCCGGGATCGCGGTGCCGCCCGCGGCATGGCCGGCGCGCTGGGCAGGGGGGCGGCGTGCTGGCGGATGCGGAGCGCGGCGGGCGGCAGGAAGGAGAAGCCGCCGGGCGCCAAGCCCCAGCCCCGGCACGGTAAGGGGGCGGCCGCGGCGGGGCTCGGCGGGGCGCCCACCGCGGTGGGACGGGAGCCCCGAGGTCCGCGCGGGGCAGCCTCGAGGCCAACTTGCCTGTGACTTGTATCCGGCTCTCGGCTCATCTGGGGCAGGGGGATCCTTTTCTCCTTTCTCCTGTAGCGGGTGGGGAGCTCGCTGCTCCCTAATTCCGCCGAGCTGCGCCTTATGTCTTTTATTTGCCGATGCGAAAGGAGAGGAATGGTGTTGGCGCGCGTTTTGGCATCTTGCTTTGATAGCGGCTTCTTTGATTGTTTTTGCAGAAAGCATTTGCAACCTGGCAAAAGCCAGTGAACCTGAGAGGAGTCCCCGAAATCTCTTTTGGCTTTCATGATCTTAATGCCCGGAAAGCACTGTTGAAAATACTGCCCCGTGTGCTCTTGTCTCCTCCTCCCCCACTTGTTCGGGGAGACAGATGCTCTCTTTCAAGGCTAAGCAGCACACAGACAGTTCTCCCAAAATCAGATTCTGACTTTGAAGACATAGACGGAGTGGTGTTTCACGAACTATTGAAAACAAGTGTTGAGGTTCATGACCCTTGTGTGCTAAACACTGAATGCAGTTTACCCAGAGCCAAATCTGTCGCGTACGGTTTCCTTACTGTACTGCCTGGCTGTCACCGTTCTCTGCTTTGAGGAACGAACCCAACTGCTTGTGGATCTGGTTGCAGTGTCTGGAAATCTCACTAGAACTTGTTCTAGCTGTGTTTTCTCCCTTGGGTTTTAAATGCACTATTCGGGTAAGTGGGTTTGCAGGAGTCTCTGACCTAATCCTTCAAGGGTAAAGTAACAGCTTAAGTTGTGCTTGAGTTCTGCGTCAATTTGCGTTTGTTTGTTGTTGTTTGTTAGTCCCCAAAGTAACTTCGTGTCTTTTCCTGAGAAACTAATTTGGCTGGAGAAGTAATTTGTACTCTTTATAAGTCCAGAGATTGCTGTAGCTCATTCAATAATCTTGATGTCAAAGAAGTTGGGATGAAGGGGAGCCTGGCATCTCAGGTGTTGGCATTTTGAGCAAATGCTTGCTAAGAAAGTAATACACCCAAATGCAGGTCTGAAATGAAAGCAAAGTCAGGGTTTCTCCCATTGACTATCACCTGGATATTTCTGAGGTGGAGTGCTTTTGCAGCAGCATCTCCTTTTCCATTTTGCTTTTCTGTGCCCCTTTCACAAGCCGAAAGAGGAAGGAGGCTAAAAGTTGGAGGAAAGATTTTGTCATTGGATGTCAAAAACCCTCAAAAATAAATACTGTAGGGAAAAAAAAAAGTGTTATCCAGGTAGAGAATAAAAGTGGTTGTTCAGAAATAATTGTAAATATTTATCCTATTAATTCTGAGTGTAATGCTGGTAGTAGGGACTCACATGATAAAAAACAGTTGATGAGATTCCTTTAAGTTGTATACCTGTTATATGTGGGTATTATACAGTAGCTAGGTGCATAGACCAAAATTCTGGATGCAGTGAATTCAGTGGGAATTTTGCCAGTGACCTAAGAAGAGTCAGAATTGAACCCACAGACTGTGTAGTGTGAGGTGTCAGGCCAAATTGAAAACATTTGGCTGATTCAGCTGTGTGATTGTGGCAAAGTTTACAATCCTGCATATACTCCTATGACTAATGTATTATCATAATAGCTCTACCATAAATTAGTTAAATTGGGGAGTTATAAAATAACTTGGTTCTAATTTACCTTAAGGAAAAAGGTGTGGCATGTGTCAGTCTATCAGGATTGCTGCTTATAAATGTTTTCTGAAGTATCATGTGACACTAAATTCACCTTTCAGTAATTGCTGCAACAACACAGAACACTGAATTACACTGAAGCCTGTACACTTTGCATCCCAATTAGATTTCAACTGTGATTTAAAAATAAGCACTCTATTATACTGCCTTTGCAAAGTGCACTAGACTTAGTTACCAGATCATTTACTAAAATTTAACAGCTCCAAGTGTAAGGTGAAAATGAAATTAGAATAATTTGCATGTCCCTAATACTGATTGTGTGCTATAGGGAAGTATTTGGGGTGAAAACCAAATAAGTGATATTACTTTAGTATGCTTGCAAGATTTTCAAAGTTATAGAAACACTCTTTTTATCCAAGAATGACCTTTTAAGTAAATTTTGGCTTTTGTAAGCAGTATTGATCAATTCATCGTGCAGGAACAGAGAATTTACTTAAAATATTTAAGTTAAAGCGTTAGAGGGGTTATAAGTTAGATACACCTAAATGTAAAATTGTAGTGTGTGAACTGCCAAAAATTTTTAACTAGCAAACAGACTTACAGGTTTGACTCTTTCATACCTGTATGCAATCAGTTATCATAGTGAGATGGGAACTGTTCACAAGGGAACTGTATGAAATACTTTCAAATTCGGGAAGTAATATTCCTTCCTAATCTCTGTTTTTGCTGCAAAACCATTTCAATTGCCCACCATCCTGAGTTGGTAAAAAGTGTCACAGCTCTATGGATCTCAACAGCAGTGTTATGATTGACACCATCTGAAGACCATGCTCAGTAGTTCTGTGTATGTTTGGATTAAGATGTGTTTATTTGGGCATCACTTAAGGGTCTAAATTGGCAGGGTGCATATTGAGTTGCAGCTGAGCAAACCTGCCATTTAACTGAGTCAAGTTACAAATATTTTCCAGCTTTGACATTCTTCTCACCTTTTATACGAGAAATTATGGAGTTTTTTTGATACTTTTCTAGTATTTAATAATACAAATATGAAAATTTCCCTGTGACCTCATGTGTAAAAGTTCTTGTTTTACAGGTTTTGTAGTTTCATACCATGTAAAGCAATATACAGCAGAACTAGAATTTCCACCCATTGTGGTCTACACAGTAAATGAAGTCTTGTCAAGATTCTAGCAAAAAGTTCGAGATCCTGTTGAGATGATGGGTATTAACAGTCTTGTAAAGAGTCTATTTTTAAATGATTTAATATTGGGTTATCTTTGGCAACTTACCTGTAAAATCTCCAAAGAACTTGAAAACTGACAGCTGCAGCCAGAATTCCATTACAGATTCTCTTTAGGCAGAAGATGTTAAGAAGTAACATAAAAAAATGCGTAAATAAAGTAATATTTTAGTGTACTGCTTAAGAAAACTTGTATGAGACAACCTCCTCCCTTGAGGAATAGATGTGAAAAGATTGTGACTAAAAGCTGTGAAACAGAAATAAGTTTTAAATTACTTGGTACCACCAGAAATAACTTCTGGAGAGAAAGCAATGTTTTATATCCCTTTTAAAGCAATGTGAAAGTTAGTATAAAAACAGTTACCAGGGAAAAACAGCACAAGTAAATAGTGCTGGATGTATGTATAGGAGAGTGTGTGTCCACACAGGTGAAATTTTAGACATCAAGCAATTACTTTGAATTTATTTGATTTTTTTTAAAGAGCTCACAAAATGCTCCATATTTAGACTGGTGAGTGCAAGTCCTGTCTGCTTCAGCCAGCACAATGAAATCAGCTGGTTATATGCCAGTATGTTGAATTATACCCAGGTAGGCTGGATAAATGAATATGAGATCTAACAACACAGACCTCTTTTTCATATGGATCTGCTGACTGATTTTTGTCTTCACCTGTCTAGAGTTGTCACAGAATAAGGCAAAAACTCTTGTTGCTGTGTCTGTTTGGTGTGATGGAAAGGTTGTAGTGTGGGAAGGGTAGAAGTCAACATGTTATTGTTACAGAGATGTTGCAGAGATGTGGTCTCCTCTAACTGTGTTGAGCTGCTGGGAGAATGGAGAGAGGAAAAAAAACCCCTACAGACCTGTTCCTTGTTCTCCTCTTGTACAAGCTTAGTTGTATGCACATGTGCAAATGTCCAGGTTGGTCCTGGACTGGACTAATTCCACAGTTAACAGTAAGGAAATCAAATTGTTCTTGAGCTTTCCACTTTCAGATGTTCTCATCTTTGTACATTTCTTAAATATTCAAGAATGAACTTCATTATTTTCTGTTGGCTTTTCTTTCTTCTCTGTCTCGAGGGAAATAATGTTGTTGGTTGTATTGAGGGAGTCATAACCAAATCATCTGTTTTGCTTGAGGTGTAGTTCTCTCACATCACTTTTTATATGTGCTTATTGTAGTATTTGCGAAAGTAAATGTCTGAAATTAATATAAGTATTTATATATATAGATGTGTATGTGATTAATATAAAGGAATAGACATTTTCTTGAAGTAAGTAAACATCTTTTCTGCGATGTGCTGGAATAATCTGCAGGTAGATTTTAAATATTGAAACATTTTCCTAGCCTATATGTTCAGAACGTGTGAACATTGATGTTATTTCTATTTACATTGCTGACACTTTGATGCCTCAGCCACTTTTGAGGTCTCATTAGTAAGAGTGTGTTTATATCTGTGTAATGCAGACCTTGCTCTGGAGGCATGGCTTTCCAAACAAATGGATGGGTAGGGGTTTTGGCCTGGAGAAAAAGAGGAGCTGGTTTGCCAAATGTATTTTAACTTGATTAGCCTTTCCCTTTTTCCTTTGGTTTAAGTGCTAGCTGTTACCTCTTTCTGTTTCTGTTTTTCTCTTTTTTTTTTGGTAACAAAATTGTTTGTTTGTTTCTTTTGTTTTTCAAATGGATTCACTGTAAAAAAGGTAACACCCTAGTGGATGCCTAGTTCATAGAAGAGGATGTTTATGATACTGATAAAACCTAGCATTATAACTTCCACAATTATAGATAAGTAATCAGAGCTAAAATCCATGGATTTTTCTAAATTTTAATTTATGATAGAATTAAAACCCCACCATCTAGATCTTAGAAGCAGACTCGAAATACAGTTTTATAATATTTATTTAACTCTAATTTTGGCAGAGAAAGGTAGTTAAGAAACTAAAGACTTCTCTTCCATTTCATAACCAGATATATTTTTCTGGCTTTTTTTTTTCTTATGGAATATTTGGGTACTTTTAGTCAGACAGAGTCACAGGTCACCTTGCTTGGAAGTACAAGGTGTGATCTTAAAGGAAAAAAAAAAATCACTTTCTTGGTCATTTGGCTTTTGCTGGTGAAAATTCTGAAGCTAGGTGAAATGATTACTCTGACGGAACTATAGAAACTGTGTCATTTCAGTACATTCTGAAATATGTTATATTTTGAATAACCCTGGCTCAGGGGCATTTTATACTTGCCTCTGGAAGTTTCCAGTCCTAGTATTCAGTTTAACATCTCTGCCTTTGTCTTTCCATTTAGCTTTGCCATGTTAAAACAATGAATCATTTTGTCCATTAACTACAGTTGGAATGTCTTTTTATGCACTGAATTTGTTTTGTTGTGCTGCCTTAATAATTGATTGGAACTGTGGCAAATCCTGACTGCTTTCCCATATGAATTTGGGCTATTCCCAGTGCTTTCCTGAGCAGTAGAAGGATAGGCCGTCCCCAGATCTGGAATATCTTCACCCTCTAAGGATTCAACTTGTCTTTCTCATGAAGCTGTAAGGCAGCATTTTCATTTTCTGTCTTCATGCTTATGACTGTGTAGAGGCAGTAATATTTCCTGTAACAATTGAACCAGGAATATTGTTATTGTAGGTTCACTTTGATACATTCTGTTTTCTTGATGGATTTTAAATTAGTGCTGATTAAAATATTGAAGCATTAAATAGCAAGTGAAACAAAACCATATTGGCATTCTTTGACTAATTTAGAGAAGTGACGGTAAAAAGGAAGGGGCTACAGGGCAGGGAGGCTGTGCCAGCAAATGCAAATTTGTACCTCTTGCCTTGTGAGTGGGCTTGAGGATAACACTCTGGTTGCTATTTAGGTGGTGTTTTGAAAATAAATTCCCTTGTATTAAAAAGGCATTACACTGGCAGTTCCTTGACTCATTAAATAGCATTTGCCTTAACTATGTAGTAGTATCATTGAGATTTTTTTTATTTCCATGAAAAAAAATCTGTTGCATTTGGAAGGTAAATACTGAAGGGTCTACTTAATAAATAAGCCCAGAATACTGTGTAAAACATGATCTTTTTAAGATGGCAAGATGGCTTTGTGGTCTTGTCTTGTGCACTGTGATGTCTAAGAATATTTTTCATGTGCTCTCTATAACCAATTTTCATTGAGTTGTTGATGCCACATTCCTGTGGAAAGCATCAAAAAGTAGAAACGAGGAGTAGGAATTAGTGGGTAGAACCTTCTCCTGGAGGCAGATTAAAGTAGAACTTTTAGTTTGCGATAATGAACCCAAGAGCCTGTGGAAAAAAGCAAGAAAAAAGAGTTGTTATTGTCAATGACTGCATTGCGCTTTGCTGTACAAACCATTCCAGTATTTTGTTCAATACTTATTGCTCTGAAGCTCTGAAACTACAGAGCTATCTAAACTGCTGGCATTTGTAGTGAGGGGGAGGAATGGGAGGTTGAGAAGAGATACTCCTTCTCCAGAAGTTGGATTGAGTAAATTCGTGTAGTGTAACCAGATGTCCTCATCAGTTTCATCTCTTTGGCTGATAGTCACTGTGGTTTCATGTGGGAGGTCATGGTTGCTGCTAGACAAGAAGTGGGTGTGAGTAAAATTTTTTCAGAGGTAAGTGAGAGGAGGTTCTGTAATGAGAAGCTGTACACAGAGAGATCAAGCGACCCCTGTGATACATCAGCAGGACTGTAAAACAGATGAGATGCTGCATTCTGGGATGGACAGAATGTTTCAAGACTTCTGCATAATTTTTAAATATAAGACATGTTCATAATCAAATCCTGATATCATTAAAGTGTTCCTTACAATGTTCAAACCTGAATTAGAAGGAATGGGAATAAAATATTCAATTTTTATTTAACTTAAAGGTGTGAGTTTTTGCCTTTCTAGCTACTTGGAATTCCAAGAGATATTCAAGCCTGTAAATCCATTTAAAAACTGGAGAAAGTATTTTTTTTTTTAGCACAATATATGTTTTAGGGAAACACGGTCTTTTCCAGTCCTGATGACGTACTTCTGTATATTCTCTTTGGCAGGCCTGCTCCCAGTCCAGGTATTGATTTCAGTTAACACTGAAGTTGCCTGAGGGATGGTCAGTTGTTTGTGTTAATGGTACTGCTGGGTGCAGCCTAAATTGCTTTGAGCATTTGGCCTACAAAGGCAAGTTCTAATGAAGCAAAAAAGAATCTACCACTGTTTTTATTCATTGTGCAGTTATGGAGGATGTTGTGTTATTTTTCACTAAGAAATGATAGTAATCTGATTACAGCAGAAGCATATATTGTTGGGGTTTTTGTTTACATGTATTGTCTTCGTTTTCTTAATGTCCAGGCTGAAAAGCTAGTCCCAGCTCAATTACTGTAATTTTTGGGAGAGGACTATATTGCCAATGTAAAGGTGGGAAAAGGATCACCTTACAGAAACTGCAGTGACTGGAGTGAGATTCTGCTCTTGGAAGGGTTTGATCTTGTGGGCTGTAGCTGCTTGCTGGATGCACCAGATCAGGGGCTGATTTTTTCTAGCTTTCTGAATTCTTCTGTTTTGGCACTTGTTCCAGGGAGTGAGCACACAAATTATCTCACAGAAGAGATGATTAAGTGACACCTGAGAGTTTTTCAGAGTTCTTGCTAGCATTGAGCAGTTGTTCCATTGCAGGGAGGGTTAACCTGAAGCTGCATCCTTGACTAGCTTATTTTCCCTCTTATTCCTGCACCAACATGATGCCAGTTTGCTGGCAGATGGACGTTTTTAGCCCTAGGCTTTTGTATTCTGCAAACTCAAACTCTGTTTTATTATTTTCTTAGCATAAAAACAGGAAAGTGTTTTTATGCTAAAAAAATTATTTATTGATATATTTTGACAATTGTATAGGACTGTTTGGTGTTTTTTTTTGGTTTTTTTTTTGGTTTTTTTTTTGGTTGTTTTTTGTTTGTTCATTTGTTTTGGGGTTTTCTTTTAGATGCAGTTAAAATATTTAGCTCCATTAAGTTCTGATTGTGTTCGACATACCTAGTGGAAACCTGAGGAATACATAGGATGATTCAGGTTGGAAGGATCCTAAGGAGCATCTCTAGTCCAGTTTCCTGCTCTATGCCAGCTGTGAGATCAGATCAGGTTGCTCAGGATTTCTTCAATCCCATCTTGAAAGCATCTAAGGAAGGAGTGCACAAAGTCTGGCAACTGATTACTTTTTCACATCAAAAAGCCAAAGAGAGCCTGATAATTTTGGGAAAGTGGGAGTTCTAGATAATGGGCATCTTCCTAGAAATAAGTCCAAGAGTAAGTGGTGCTAAAGTCATTCCACTGATGATCTGAAGTACCACTTGCAAAACATAATGAAAGCTGCCTTATTTTAGGATGTTCCAAAAAAGATACTATGGAAAGCTAATAATTTGCTACATCCATAGTGTTCTGAATAAAAAGAATTACGACTGTTCCAAGGCTTGCAACCCCTTATCTGCGTTCACCTAGAAACTTAGTTAACTTTTTGAGAAATACAGAGGAGTATGCCCAGCTGTCTGACCCTTCAACTATGTGCATAAATCAGAAGATTTTGTAACAAAAAGGATCTTGGCAACCTGAGTAACCAAAATATTCCAGTGTCATAGCACAGAAATCTCTGGTCATCATGGAAAGAGTCTGAAAGAGACAATGCTTTATTGGTTTTGTTTTCTTTTTTTTGGGGGGGGGCGGGGAGGAGGTAGGGGAAGGATGGAGGTTTTCTGGGTGGGTGTGTTTTTCTTGTTTTGTTTTGATTTGGGTTTTGGTTTGTTTTTTGTCCCTCCACAGGGTCCCAGTTTTGGAGCAATAGTGTGGCTGCTTGTTCTGATGTTCCACTTGACACCCTGCCCACAGGGTGGGTGGGTTTCTCTGGGTGTCCCCTGTGTCTGGCTTAAGGAATCTGACAAACAACCTTCAGCTCCACTGCATCTTTATGTCCTGGTATTACAAGCCTACAAGTGAATTTCACTATTTTCCATCAATATTACTATGTAAGAAATTTCCATGCTGTGGTACAACCTTGCTGGTAATATATCTGCCTGATACAGAAGAGTAATGTTTTTCTTTACAAAGCGCATTATAACTTTTGGTATTAACTGCCATTGTCTCACATGTCCTAATTAATTCAGCTATTTGATATAATTAATTTGTTAATGCTTCTGCAGTCATGTAATAGGATACATTGGTCCACCAGCACTCTCAAGGCACTCATGTTAAAAGATTGTTTAAAGACTCCTTTTCTTTGCTTAATAATATTTTAATAAGACCTTTCATTGAGCTCTGTGGCCATTAAAGTATTTTTTTTGAAATTTTTCTCTTCCTTGTCTTGTTCTCAGGTGTTTGTTTTTGGTTTCGTTTTCTTTAAATCTGACATCTGATTTTATCTTTGTTCCAGTGCTCTTCGCAGGTTTTGTTTTTAACAAGTACATAGGTAAGCACTTCTGTCGGTACAGATATGATACAGAAATCTTTGATCAATAGTTTTCCTTGAAGCCTACACTCCTGGTAATACTTCAGGTATTTAAGCTAGGGACAAAAGATGATTGAGAAACTAGTTTGGTAAATAGAAGTAATTTATAATTTTCCTAATGTATGGAAAGAATAAGAACTCTATTTGCTACCAAAGTGAAAACTTGGCTGTGGCTGACTTTGTGATGCAAATCCCAAGACAGATTTCTCCCATTTCTAATATTTTATATATTTCTTGAGAATTAGCTTTTGTACTTCAACAGTTGTTTTTTAAAATGTGTCTATGTTTGAGAATGGGTGTGTGAAGCCAATCCATACAGTAGAATGAATTGTGATGAGCTAATAGCTTTTACAGGAATGTGTGTTCTCTGCTCGTAACTTACGGAGCCTGGAATCTGGCATAGAGAAATGCGCGGTGTGGAGGGTGCCATGAAGAGCTCCCATTGCCAGAGCAGCACTGCACAGTGCATGTCTGTGTTTACCACACTTTGCCATTTGTATGTTTTTGCTACAGAAGACGACAGCAGTCGCAGCAGGCACTGCTGAGCAGCGTGGCTGGGAGCTCTGCTGCCATCTGTGTTAGCGCTGCCTGTTCCTGGTGTGTGCTTGCTCCCGTATGTGTAGTTTAGCACTTAGTCTATACAGCCATTGGAGTAATATACCTGAAACAGTTGTGATAATTAAAGTTGATGGCAATCAGTCATTTAAGAAGTTAATTAATTTATTTTCAATATATGTTCTCTGTTCTTTTTTTTTTTTCTTTAGTATCTTCTACTCCTTCAGAAATATTTCATGAGATACTACTGCTCAGTCCAAACTTGAACTCATCACTTTTGGCTTTGTACATGGTAATAACCTCCACAGCAACCACTGTGATGCCATAAACAGAGGGTTTGACTTCAGGTGAAGAATGTAGGCAGTAAAAGCAGAATAACCCATAAAGGAAAATGTGGGAGGATGGGGAGGACAGGGAAAGTGATTATTCTGGCTTTCTCTGTAGTGTTACACCACCCAGCCCCTCAGAACTTTTTTTTTAAATCTTTACTGATAGCTGAAAGAAAATAAATTCTTTTAAGATGTCAGAGCAGAACTTCTATTTTAGACAGTATAATTGAAAATATATACAAGTAATGGAGTTTTATTCTGCATAAGGTTTCTTTTTCTCTCTTTCCATTCATTTTTAAAAAATCACTTTAGTAAATCCACCGTGGGAGGATAGTTTTGCTGCTGTACTTTTCCCAGGATGCAGCAAAAGAAATTGCATTTGCAGTTCAGAGAGAATGAAATTAGACTTGCTCTGTCCTGATGATCCACTACTCCTACACCCAGCGCATTTCTGGGAGAGACTCTTGCATACTATGAGAGTCCGTGCCCTGACTCTGCTTGCACCTGCTCTTGTGCATGAAGGAACAGGCACGGATTTGGGCCCACATAGCCCCCAAATTAGAATTGGGCACTGTAGGGAGTGTCTCTGTGTGTGTGAGTGTGTGTGTGTGTGTCTGCCTCCTCTCTGAGGTGTTCTTGGAAGTGGAAATTTGAAACATACCACTTTGTTTGCTTATAGGGGTTGAGACAACTTTCTGTTCTGTAATAGATTTATACCTGCTCAGAAATACCTTGGTCTTAGAGAGCATCAGGCAGTTGAAGGATATCCATTTTCATCTTACATCATCTCACGTTCACAATATAGTTGGGTACTGTAAAATCAGTAAAAAGTAATTGGGAAATACAAATATCATCGCATTGTGGCATCTGGAACAGTGAAGTGTCTTTTTTTTCTTTTTTTTTTTGTTGGATGGTTGTGAGATCTGCACACACTCCATTTTTCTTTTTGAGGAATAACATCTTGCTCTTTAACCCTTCAGCCATCCATCCATTAGAGATTATGTACAAAAACCATTATTTCTAGGCTTTTGTATCTGGCTAATTCTTTCTTTTGGGCTGTGGCTTCTCAAAAGCAGCTTCAGTTAAGACAAACACTCAAATGACCTTAGTGGTCATGTAGCAACTTAAGTACCTGTGTGCCAGACCACACAGCAATACGTACTTCCTTTTCTTACAGAACAGAAATTGAATGCATATAGTGCCTAGAGAGAAAAAATTCTCCAATAAGAGCAGAGAATGCCCAAGGATCAGCAAGGATCTCCATTTAATATAATGCTAATCCTGTGCTCCACAAAGCTGGTTAATGTGAGGAGACTTACACTGGATATCTATCTATCTATCTATCTATCTATCTATCTATCTATCTATCTATCTATCTATCTATCTATCTATCTATCTTTCTATATATATATATATAAAGTGAGTACTTTATTTTCAACAATTCCAGCAGTTTTCATCTACATTTCAAAGGCATAGAGAGACTGAGAGTACTCATATCTGTACTTCCAATATTCCGATAGTCCCTCCATCTGGATGGTTGTTCTTGTGAAACTGGCAGAGTCTGGACAGTTTTCATCAACTTCATTTGTTCCATATTCTCAGATGAGCCTTTAATCTTCTGCCTGCTGATCCCTGGTTTATAATCAGATTTGACAGTGATAGGATGGCACTAAATATCTTGATCTGAAGTCTATAACAAAGTAGAACTGTTGTTTCTCTCCTTACTCGTTGGTATGGTAAAATTTTATTTGTGAAGTGAGAATAACTTTGAAGCAAACAGCTGCTTAGTTTTGTGCCATTTTCAGATGGATCTGTTAACAAGTGAAATGTTTATTATTTTTTTTCCCTCTCAAAAAAGACAAGTAAAAAGGCTTATTTGTGACTTACTTCTCAATATTTTTGGAAATGAATTTGATGTCAACTTGACTAATTATTCTGTTTCCCCAGAGGCAGGTAACGTACTTTTCCAAATAAGATCTAAAATAATAGTTATTTGACATGTGGATAATAATTTTTATTCCTAAATAAAGCCGTTATGGAATAACTTTAATGCTGTCGACAAAGACCTTATGGTTAAGTGATTGAAAATATATTTAATAGCTGCATTTAGCAAAAGTGTGCTCATGGTTTGGGGTTTTTTTTCATTGTTTTGTATACATGTGTTAGCTGCATCATTTCTGCATCTATTTTGCTTCCCATCAAAGTGGAAAAATCCTTTCTCTTTGCTTTTTAAGCCATCCTCTGCATAATCTTACAGGTCAAATTAATGGTAAAAATATTCAAAATAGAAGGTTGGAGATATACACAAAATTACAGCATACCCAGGTTTAAGTGCAAACGGTGCGTATGGAATAAAGCAATTTTGCCAAAACTGTAAGCTGTTATCAGTCACAGTTCATTTTAATAAAGTTTTTTTCCCTTGAATAATTTTACCTGGTTGTGTCTCTCCTTTACTTTTTATATTCTTATTTATAATTTTGGCATTATTCCATTGTAGCCTGTCTGCCTGTACTTAATCCTGGGGGGAAAAAGACTCTAAATACACTGCCATATTTTATTTCTTTCACTCTTATTTTCATGATACACTAATTTCCATGTCTTTACTGTTCCAAAAAATTCTTCCCCCTTTATTCAGTTCCCATAACCTCAGTTAAATCCGAGCTTCACTGTCAGAGACAAGAATTTATTGTGGTTTTTTCCCCTCCTGCTTAAGCCCTTGCATTTCCTTTTTAGGATTTGTTGTTCCTGCCACCTGTGTATTCAAATGTCCATCTGGCACACTACAGAGTTTTCTAAATTTTTATATATGTATATACATATATGGGTAAGATACAGATGTTAATTTTCTTTTCTTAAAGAAATTTTTGGTGGTTTTAATGTATGTGAAATTACTCAATTTTTTTCTTCATGATTGTAATGAGAGTCCAAACTGCCAGCCCAATGAGCTCCAAATTCCACACTTACTTATATAATAGCAACATAATTTTCATTTATGCTTTCTCTGCTTTCTCTTGGTTTTATGCCAATAGCTTCAGGAAGATCAAACATAGTAAGCTTTCTGGGTATAACTTTAGAGATGGAACAGAAGATTTTGAGGAAACCATGCTCCTAACTATACGCCTCAAACCCAAAGTCCAGCCACCTGATGTGCAGAGGAGTGCTGGTGATGATTGTCCTCTTTGGAAGCTGCTGTTTTCCTTGATGTTGCTGTAGGAAGAGGTCTTTGTTGTTTTGGGTTCGTATGAGTTAGAGAACTCTGGAAATTGCTGATAGAAAGGGAGAATCTGATTTAGCACACTCCCACAGATTTTGTGAGGGTAGGGAAGGACTGCATTAGTGCTCACCACTGGCAAATGGTAAAAACCTTGTTTATTGGGTCATTGTTTCTGACGCCTTCATCCAGCTGCCTTTTTGGTTCTCTTTGGACACACTGTTACAGAATTCTGAGAAACAGATTGAAAAGTTGCATGCAGTAAATGAGCAGTACAAGTTCCTTATTAATGCTATTTTTCCCTTTGGCAAGCTTTTCAACTTCAGAGAGTATATTTCTTCCCCTGCACTTAGAATTAATTTTGTATGCCTTGACAGCCAAATTATTTGATGTAGGAGTAAAACACCACACCACTGAACACTTGGAGTGAGCTGGTCCTACCAGTGCATGATAGCATCAAATGATCCATGGGCCAGAAGAAAATCTTCTGGTAATAGGGAATTGCAATTTGTATGGGCAAATACAAAGCTGAGGTGGAGTTGAACAAATGAGGACAAGTTGCAAATAATTCAACATTCAGGCAAAAGTGATAACCATCATTGTTCATGCCAGCATGTATCTGACTTTTAATTAGCTTGGAATTATGCTTTTGCTGGTTTAGGTGAAAGATGGTGAAGATTTTGTTAGCTAAAAATAAATTGCTTGAGTGTTTTGGAGAGATTATTACTGAAACCAACACAATTCCTATAAAAATTTGAATTCTGTATAATGTATCTTTTTATATATGTTGTATCCATATATGAATTAAATATTGATGTGTAAGAATAGAGTGCCTGCTGTGGAAAAGGATGTGCACAACTCCAAATGAGGGGGGATGCAGCATTGCCTGACTCAACCAGTTATAAGTGCTTTTCTGGCAGTGAGTGAAGAGCTGAATTTAATGATTTAAATACACAGGGACCTATAGGCAATGTCTGCACAGTGGTTATTTGCATTTGAGAAATGGGAACAGGTATCCAAGGAATTTACTAAGGTAAGTTAATAGGTTTTTGAGTGTGCAGAAAGATATATTTACTCTGGGGAAAGGTAGCATGTGAGCAAATCTGAATGCACAGGGCTTGAATGTTGTTGGTACTTTGCAATATTGCTTATCAATAGCTTATTGAATAAACAATTGACTTTAGAAGTGTGGAATACTTTTAAGTGATGAAATAAGAAATATGATGGCAGTGATAAGAAGGGTGGTAGAAAAGACTGTGATTAACAAAACAGTAGAATTAGGACAGCAAAACTTCACACACACGGTTTTATTTCCAGATACAGAACATTCTACAACTGAGCCTTCATGAGTTGAGTGTAGTATATTTAAAAATGAGATGTAGAAAAGACAAAATATTTAACTGGACCAAAAAAAGCAAAGGAGTATAATATGCAGTGGTCAGCAGTAATGATCATTCCAGTTCTTCAGTTGAAAAAGGTATTTGACAAATGTTCTAATTACAGAATAAAACAGCAGAGAGAGACTATTTTAGTTTTCCCTTAATCAAAGCCAGGAAGCAAATGAGAATCCTGAACTAAAAGTCTTCGGGTATCTCTGCTCTGCCTATTGAAACTGACAGGTCTCCAAGTAGGAGTATGATGATTTGTGAGTAACTTAATTCATACAGTGGAGCTGCTGCATGTTTGTGTATCTGTGAAATGTATCCAGTTTGTAAAACATAGAGGACAACAGTGAGGGCAGCTTTCCCACATAAAGCTGAAATCATTACATTAGCTATTACAATAACTAAATGAGCAACTTGTCTTAGTAGTATCTGTAAGGGGACAGAAAACCATAGAAGACCTGCATCTTTCAATAGCCCAATTAACACAGAGCGAGTAGTGAACAAATAGGGACTTGTCAGTACTCATGAAAAATACATCTGCTGAGCAGTCCAGGCTGAAAGAGAGTGTGTTTTTTGGTTTTTTTTTGGTTTTTTTTTTTTGGTTTTTTTTTTTTTTTTTTTTTTTTTTTTTTTTTTTTTTTTTTTTTTTGTTTTGTTTTTTTTTTTCTTTTTTTTTGTTCTTGTAAGTCCACAAATATGATTCTTGCACAGAGATAGTTGGGCTGCACCTAGAACTTTTTGCATCTGTCGGAAGATGTCAGTAAATAAGAATGTCTTTGGGATTATCCTGGCGTTTGAGATGTTTCAGAGGAAATTGAACCAGGCACTAGGGGAACTCTTAGATGTTGATATTGTTGTTGGTAATGTTCTTGTTCCAAGGAAAGGCAAAATCAGGGAAGAGGCAGTAGAATACTGTGATGCTGGGCTGTAGCAACTCTTTGGGGTGTGCCAGGCAGTGCTTGTGTCTAAATCAAAGGATGAAAGGGAAAGGTAGCACTTGTGGGAAACCAAAGGAAGATCAAAGTAAATCCTGAGGGTGCCAGTGGTTCCAAAACTATGTGGAAACAGTAATGTTAGCTACACTGTGATATTTCTGGAAATTCCCTAAAACAGGCACTGGTGTAAAGCCTGTACATGGTGGGGTTTGCTAGCAAACTCTTTAGAGACACAGGAAGCTCCAGCAGAGTAAAATTGGTCACAGATCTACCTAAAATACCAATGGTCAAAGTTAAAATGGCAGATCCCTGTCTGACAGCGTGTGACTGCTCACATTACTTGAGAGCCAGATAGGAGTACAGCACAGGGACTGGCAGTGGGTTAGATGAGCTGGATCCTTTATTGCCTCTTCCAGTCCCTGGCACTACCATACAGCAGGCATCACGTGGAAGTAATTCATTCCAATCTCTTATGTGTGTATCTCAGCCTCTTATGTCTTCTTTTCCTGGTTCCCTGGCAAAATTTCCTTCTCCTGGTTGTCCCAGGCTTATTAACACTTTCAGTACCCCCATGTATTTTCTGATCCCACTCGCTGTCTTCTAAGTCATTCCCATCCAGTAATCTTTTCCAGATTAGTGGGCAAACAATATGTCTTCCTAATCTAATTTTCCCAAAAAGTCTTTAGCCATGTTCCTAAAAAATTTCACCAGGGAAAGACATCGGACAACAAAAAGTGTCCTTCCAGTCAAAGTTTGGCAAAGTTCTAAGCTGGTAATGAGGTTTTTCCTAATTGGAAATGATGGCAGCACTCATGTGCAGTGCTACCAGGGCTATTACAGTGCCTTGTTTTCACACAGATTCTGAGTAAAAAATTGTCAAAATTTTGAAGGACCAAATTATGCCTAGCACTCACACCTCAGATTAATAGGAGGCATTTGATAGAAAGGGACTTATTAAGACAGATGGAAAGCAAAAATACACTCTGTCACTTGCCCACACTTAGGTATGGCAGTCAAAGATAATACGTCTAAAGGAACAAATGCATTATTTTTTTCTCTTAAATGTATTGTGTATTTGATAGTGTTTTTGGGTTTTGTGTAGTTCTTGTGCAATAAAACCTTTTAAAAATTAAACTGACACATTGTATGATTTCAAAAAGAATACAGATACAACAGATGAATGTACATTGATTTTTCTTTTTGACCCTGTCTATATTTACTTTCAGGGAAATTCAGCATGTATTTGAAGATGTCGTATTTATAGTCAGTCTTGAACCTCTGTTTTTAATTGAATGAAATAAATGTATGTATTTATTACTTTTGCCTTTTTATTTCAAAACAGTCCAGCCAGGGAGTAGAACAACTGTATTCTAGAAAGTTCCTACTTTGAGTAGAAAGTTTATATCCAGATCAACTCTTCCACTTCAGGCAGTTCTGCTCTTAACCCAGAGGAGATAATTTTACACCTGAATTTGTTTGTTTGTCTGGCCTTTGTTTCTTCTGTAATTCACCATTTTAATGTGGGCACATGGCCTGTTTTGCCCCCTTGTTATTGTAATTCATGTTAAATTAATGCAGCTGAAATCACACAGTTTTAAAATTGCCATGCTTTTTACTTTTGTGTTCATATCTGTAGTAGTCCAGGGGCCCTAGACTTTCTTGAGAGTGACAAAAAGTGTTCTGGCAATGTTAATGCTGAAATGCAAAGTTCTTAGCATACCTGGAAGCATTGGAGCAATGCACTGAAGGACTAGGGCTGCTTCCAAACAAACAAGCAGACAAGGGAGCAAGCAAAGAAAGTAGGAGGACTGCCAGAATACAGGCTGCCTTGGTGTTTGTAGGGTTTGGTGGAGTTCAGGTCTAAAAGCAGGCTCATATGAGAAAAGCACCACGTTGCCCGAAATATGTGTGTCTTAGATGCAGTAAGTTCATTGTTTCCTAAAGGCAGATCTAGGCCAAACATCTTTCCCCAGTGCTTGGTTCTAGATATGCCACTGGAAGGAGGTTAAACATGCCAGTTATGCATAATCTCTCTCACTGTTGTGCAGCAATCCTTTTAAGTTAGTGGAGTGAGTGGACAGCCCTAGTCTCTGAACACAGAGGAGAGCAAGCTAAGAATTTTTTCCTGTTAATTTCATTCCCTGCACTTGCATTAAAATCTGAAGTTTTCCAGGAATGACTCAAATAATAGCAAGGGCTGGTGTATTTGGTTTGTATGTCAAGGTTTTGTTAGCAGGTGGGCTAAGGGAGTGGCTTCTATGAGAAGCTGCCAGAGGCTTCCCCTGTGTTTGGTAGAGCCAATTCCAGCTAGTTCCAAGATGGACCCACAGCTGGCTAAGGCTGGACCAGTCAGAGATGGTAGCAATGCCTCTGGAGTAACAGATCTATCAAAGAAAACAACCCTGCTGCACAATGGCAACTGCAGGCAGAGAGAGAAGTGAGAATATACAAAACAATTCTGCAGACACCAAGGTCAGTGGAGCAGGAGGGGCAGGAGGTGCTCCAGGCACCCCTGCAGCCCGTGATGCAACCCATGGTGATGCAGCTGTGCCCCTGCAGCCCCTGGAGGTCCATGGGAGTGCAGAGATCCCCCTGCAGCCTGTGAATGAGCCCACACGAGAGCAGGTGCATGTGCCTGGAGTAGACCGTGGCCCCATGGGAAGCCTGCTCTGGAGAAGGGTCCTGGCAGGACTTGTGGACCCGTGGAGAGAGAGAAGGCCAGACTGGGTCAGGTTTGCTGGCAGGATTTGGGACCCTGTGGAAGGGAGCCACACTGAAGCAGTTTGTGAAGAACTACAGCCCGTGAGAAGGACTCGTGTTGGAGAAGCTCATGAAGGACTGTCTCCTGTGAGATGGATCCCACGCTGGAGCAGGGGAAGAGCGCAAAGAGTCCTCCCCTGTGGAGGAAGGAGTGGCTGATATAGTGTGTGATGAATTGAGCACAGCTCCCATTCCACATCCTCCTGTGGTAGAGAAAAATGTGGAGTGAAGCTGAGCCTGGGAAGAAGGCAGGCCTGGGTGGAAAGTCTTTTAAAATTTGGTTTTATTTCGCATTTTCCTACTCTGATCTGATTGGTAATAAATTAGTTAATTTCCCTGAGCTGAATCTGTTTTGACTGTGGTAGTAATTGGTGAATGATCTTTCCCTGTCCTTATCTTAATCCATGATCCTTTTGATGTATTTTTGATCCCCTGTCCAGCTGAGGAGGGAGTGATAGAGCAGCTTTGGTGGAGATCTGGCATCAAGCCAGGGTCAGCCCACCACTGCTGGGATAATTTACAAAAATTTGAGGCAGGTGGGAATAAAGTTGAAAAGGGGCATCAGGGAGAGCTTGGCCAGCACTGTGACTACCTTGGTATTAGAAATCTCATAAAGGCTGACTGGGGAAGAGCAGAAAATGGAGATGAAGAAGCTCTCTTAGGAAGTTAGGTTTTCTTGTTCTTGTGCTGGTCTAGCAAGATGAAATGAATCATACCATGGTCAGATATGTGCCAGAGAGGGAATGGGAGGGCATGGTTGAGACAAAAATGTGGGCTTGGCAGCCAGGCATGGACTGAATCAGGCATGCAACATTAGGTGACAGGTCACTGTCCTGTAGCTGCAAGCAGGGCAACAGCATTAGGCACTGTTTATGCTGTATTTTCCTTTTCCCATTGCCATATTATCTTTTTACTCCTTTGCAATTTAAGCCTTTTGGAGGCATGCCTCAGAGCAATGTGGTGATTGTGTGTGGAGTTGCATAACATATTATATCCTCTATTCCCCACTTTTCAATCCAGAATATGCCAGGTATTGCACCAGGGCTCTGTATAAAAATGCTTTATGATCACTCAGGTGCTCATAAGGTGACATAAGAATGTCATCTGATATGAAAGGGAGGGAAACTACATGGACCATTTATTGATGCTGGTATGGAGGCTTGAACTGATAAAAATAGTTTTGTTTAGAGTGTCTTCAAAGAGTTCAGAGAAGCACGGCCATGATGGAGAAAAGTCTTAAATAGCTGCAGAGAATCTGAGACATCTCTTAGGACTGAGAAAGGGTAAAGAAGATGTGGTTTTTGATCTCTAGATGATCTCTAGAGTAAATACCAGGAGAAGGTCAAGAAAGTGGATTAGCGAAGGAAATACCTTGAAAAAGGCAGGGTCACGAAGGAAGGGCATTTGGGGAAACAAATAACTCTTCAGGAGGCTGTAATGATGATGAGCGTTCCTAGAAAACTAAGTACTGTGGGCTGTGATGAGGACAGGAGGACAATTAGAGATCACTGAACTATCGCAGTTGTCCTGCAGCATTCTACTGCCTAGGAGAGACTTGAGCTTTATGATTTATAATCTATTGAAGTAATGTACAACCAGTCAGAACTTCAACCATGTTCTGCTACAGCTCTATTGCAATTTTATATTTTGCTGTTTATATTCAATTAAGAAACATTTTTATTTTAAAAAAACATGCTAAGGCCATCTCTCTGAAATGCAGCTTCCTCCTAAGGACATAAATTCCTGATAACTTGTTTATCTAAAGGCAGAGCATTACTTTTCTTACTTACAGTAAGAATACTTTTTCCTGCCTTTATACTCTGGATTCCAGCTGGGAGCATATGATGCAGCTCTGACCCAGATTCACCTGCCATCTGTGCTACCTTTTAGAAACACCCTTTTTCATTGTTTGTACCATCAATAAAATCTCTTTAGCTTTGCCCCTCAGCCTATTAAAGGGGTTCTCAGATGTACCTGCACAGATTAAAGCAGAACAGAGCTGACATGTATGATAGAAACAGCTGTTGCTTACAAACATTCAGCCATGTCACCTCCAGCTCTCACTTAGTCTTACAAGTAACTAGTTCCCTTCATCAGGAGTAAGTGGAGCTGTGTTTGCAAAGATGCTGGCCTAAGAGACTTCACTACTCTCATGCTCCATGCTAATATAGGCTATTTAGCCAGGCTCTGAATGCCCTGAGGAAGACCAAGACCTCATTTCTGGTTTTGGCCTCAGAAGTTCATGGAGCAGGCTAATGAAAGGTGTTCAAGCAAATCTGGATATCTCATGTGATTTGATGTATCAGAGCAAAACTAGTTAGCTGCATATCATCATCATATCAGATGACAATGACTACGTTAAGCACAAAGTTAAGAAAGACCTCTCATGTTGATGGAGTACTTCCTACAGAATGGTTTTTGGTTTGTGTGGTTTTGTGTTGCCAGAGATGATCAGAGATTTAAAATGTTAATTTCGCCCACAGACCCGTTCTAGCTTATCAAGCCGCAAACTGTTGATGACCACTAAAAGTTGGTCTGTGAAAATTTAAAAAAGACACCTTTTGATTCTTACCTCTTGTAGAGTTCCTTGCTGTTTTCATAACCATTTCCTAGCTCATGAAACACAATGCAACTGCGTAACAGTGAGGAACAGAATCAAATTGATTACCTAACGACAGTCAGCCGTGCGATGCGCGTTGGAAAACTGGTGTATAGTAGTGTGCTGATTTTTAAGAAATTTGTGCTGTAAGAAAAGGAAAAACCTTTTACAGATACCTGATCTATAACCTGTGTCACTGAATGTCAACACAAAGGACTTCTACTAATTTTATAGGGGTTTTTTCGCAATGCCTCTCAGATATGTATGCATTTATGAGCCTTTTTAAGTAAAATTATCCTTCTAAATTTTAAATGAACATGTGGCATCTGTCTGGTTTTTAGGAAGAAAATAGTGTAGAGGTTTCTGAGTTGTCAGAAAGCTAATGCCTTTGAGTAAAATCTAGGTAAAATTTTGAATTCAAGATGAAGTGTTTTCCTTGCAGAGTCTGTAGTTCAGGAATTGCTTGCTTTAATTTCTTTTTTCTTTTCCTCCAATGCTTCAAAATAATAAATTTAAAAACTATAATAATCTCCCTGTGGAAGAACTTGAAAAAAACAAAGCTAAATGCACTGCACTATTTTAGATTGTTTGACCTAATTTAGAGAACTAAGGACTTCAGCTTTTTGGATTAAATTCAATCAGAATTTGACATCTACCTAGCAGTGTGCCAATTGTTATCAGTAAATATGAAACACCTATGAGCCAGAGTGAGGTCATTGAAGAGAAACCAAAAAATCAGAGGTCTAGTTCACTGTCAATTAAAACATTATTTGAATTTTAAAATAAATCTCCTGACATTAGCAATTGCCAGGGCTTTTCAGAGTCATGAGGCAGAAATCACTATTATATGCTTTCCTGTTGTAAATTATGAGATTCACACATTTGTGTCACAGTCTAGCTGAGATGAAAACAAAGCTGAGACCATCTGAAATGAAACCATGTTGTGATTTGTGCCAGATGGGTGCCTGAAGTAATTACAATGTCAGTGCTTCCTAAGTAGGGTAACGATATGGCCCTAATTCTGGTCAGTCTGGAGAAATCTGTTTTGATGAACTTTCAACTCTATTTAGCTCAGACATATGTTGAAAGATAACCTAATGGGATGTTACTGCAATCTGCTTGTTCTTATCTAGGCTTTTGAGTACACTACTGTCATAATTGTACCAGTGATGGTTTGTACAAGTATTGAGACAAATGGGCTAAGGCCTATTATTTTTATACTTGATGTGAAATCTAGAGAAATAATCTCTGTCACTTCAGTGTTGTGGTTTGTTACGAGCAAAATGGTCTTGACTTGGGAACCTTTGTTGAATTTAATTTTTTTATGAATTAGGAAAAAGCTCTGAGCATGGATTTGGGTATTGAAGGGGAAGCAAAAAGAAAGTATATAAAAACTTAAAAGAGTCAAGTGCTTTCCTTCTTCCCCAGGCTCAGCTTAACCCAAACACCTATTCTAACCCCTCCCTACCCTTGGCTTCCCTTATTTTCATGTCAGATTAGGTTCAGTATTCCCCACTGCCTTTGGGGAGATGGAAGAGAAGTGCAGGAGGTGGGGTCATGTGCCATAAAGGTATATTTTTACTCTGCTTTGTTTTACTGTTTTTTCCACTGCTCTCTTTCTTCATGTCCTGCTCTAGAGAAGCATCCACAGGCCAAAGTGCCCTTGAGGCAGCAGCTACCCTGGCATGGGTTCCCCACAGCTGCAGTCCCTTGGGGGTGTTGCTGCCTTGGCATGGATCACCCATGGCTGCAGTCCCTCCTGCCCAGAGCATGTTCCCAGCCACACTTCCAGTGCTGTGTGTCCTGCCTCTTGTGGCTGGCACAGGCACTCTTAAACCTCTTTTAAACCTGCCTGAGGTTTTTGGGCATGATGGGCTGTTTATGCTGCTTTCAGAGGCACCTGGAACCAGGTGTGGCCATCTTAGGGCTGCCTGCCACACAGGGCATGTCTGCAAGCCTCTTCTGCCAAATCCCTGCCGTTGATATAGTTGATCCCTGCTATAGTGCAGATTTTCTCAATCTTGTTTTAAAGTTTTAATCTGCAAAAGACAGTCCACAGACGGACTTGAACCTGCAGCCCTGCATTTTGTAAGGGTTTGGAGGAAATGGTTAACTTCAAGGAAGGGCTGTGTGATGAATAGCAGATAAATAAACAGGATTTGGCAAAGAATCATTTCTTAAATCCTAGTTGTATGTCTTAGTTCTTGTGTTTCATTGACATCAGAGTCATCTTTCACCCTTTAATAATGAGACAGCTGTATTTCCTCATGGACTCCTTTAAGATGACTTCTGACAGGTAAGCAGACTGCTCATTTATCTTAAACCTCAGTATGCTTCATGCCCTTCTTTTGCTGCATTTTAATATATTATTTGCCGTTTGCTGAAACAGACATTTAGCTCACTGGGATGAAATAATTTTTCAGTGAGCTGAGGCAACAGAAAGCCTGAGCACCTGGGAGTGGGTGCTCTTTTGTGCGTGCTCTCACACCCCTGGCAGCTGATGGTCTCTGTAACCTGGGATTTCAGCAGGGGTATCTACTGTCCAGTTTGCTGGATACACAGCTCATTCTTTGTTTCCCTCCTAAATCTCTACTGAAGTGTCACCTAAAGAGCTTAAGACTCAACTAGCTGATGCTGGGCTTTTTAATGTCTCTGTGTGAACTCAGTATGTTGGTTCTGAAGTTGCTGTTTGAAGGCTCAGAAGTGCAATGCCCTCTTGGTTAAGACTTCATGCAGGTTTGAAATGCTTTTTGAGTTTGTTTTCTAATTGGTCATCATCTAAAACCTATCTTCACTTTAAAGAGGAAAACTGGGATTTGCTGGGATTTGAATGTCTGTTTAGATCTGACATACCTAGTTGAATGCTTCTAGATGGCAGGTCTTGTGACCAGTATATCCTGTTCATTTGAACAGAGCAGTCTATTTTAGAAATTGTCCAAGGCCTATTTTATTCAAAATGATCTATCACGCTGGCTTTACATAAGCTGAAGAAAATATCTTTTGCAAAGCTGACTGAAAGTCAGTAGACCAATTTGTATAAAAAGAGTTCAGTACTTCAATTTAAAATTATATTGAGGATGGAGGAGAAAAGGAGAGACCTTTTTGTGCTGAAAGTTAAGATGAGGACAAAAATAATTCTAGCATAATGGTCTCACCCTGGAAAATAGGTTTTCATTAAAATCAGCCTTCAGCTGAGTCTATCAGAACTGTCAGTCACAAGAAGGGGTTGTTAGGCATGTAACTCTATGGAAAGATTGTAGGTGCACAGCCTGCCTGTTTATATCTTCCATGAAATAAATACCTCCACATTTTTTGATTTGAGAAATATGAGAATAGTTTATTTAGTCAGAAATGCCAAAACATTGAATTGCTGAATTAAGATCTTGTGAAGGGGAATGTGCTGCTTTACTCAGAATTCTGTGAAGAGTTTAGATTGTTAGTTCATATTGTTTCCTGCCTTGCAGCTCATCTCTGGTGTTGAGTTTGATTTCAGAGGTGACATATATGTGTGATATTGAACTTTGCATAGTATTTAGCGGTTGTGGAGAATCTGTGACTTTGGCAAGACGTTTGCTCTGATGAGGCTAGGACGTTTGCTGCACGTATAATCCCAAGAGTTTCTCAGCACTGAAACAGTGGAGTCAAACTTGAACATCCAGAAATCCAGGGGCCCTGATGGGATGCACCGACAAGTGTTGAGGGAACTGGTGAATGTCATTGCTGGGGCACTCTCAGTCATCCTTGAAAGGTCATGGCAGTCAGGAGAGGTGCTCCAGAATTGGAAGAAAGCAAATGTCACTCCAGTCACCAAAAAGGGCAGAAAAGGGGATGCAGGGAACTACAGGCAAGTTAGCATCACTTCCATCCTTGGAGCAGTGATGGAATGGCTCATCCTGGGAGCCACATCTAAGCACGTGGAAGACAAGAAGGTGATTATGAGTAGGTGGCATGGCTTCACAAGAGGGAAATGATGCTTAAAACAATCTGATTACCTTCTACAGTGGTACAACTGGCTGACTAGATGAGGGGACTGCCATGGATATTGTCTACCTGGAAGGCTGTTGGCACTGCCTCCCATGATATTCTAATAGGCACTCTCAGGATGTATGAACTGGATGAGTGGACACGAGTGGATTGGGAACTGGCTGAATGGTAGATCCCAAGATGAAGGAATAGAGTGCCTTCCCCATTGGAAGTTCACCAATGACACTAAGCTGGTAGAAGTGACTCATACCCCAGGGTGCTGTGCAGCCCTTCAGAAAGACCTTGACAGGCTGGAGAGATGGATAGAAAAAAAACCTATTGAAATTCAACAGAGACAAGTGCAGAGTTCTGCACATGGAGAAGAATAACCCCATGCACCAGTGAAAGCTGGGGGCTTACCTGCTGGAAAGCAGCTCTGCAGAGAAGGAGCTGGTGGTCCTGAAGGACAACAGGCTGTCCGTGAGCCAGCAGTGTGCCCTGGGGGCTAAGAAGGGAGCATTAGGGTAGCATTGCCAGCAGGACAAGGGAGATGATCCTGCCCCTTGGCTCAACTGGTGAGTTTTGGTGAGGCCACATCTGGGGTGCTGTGTCCAGTTCTGGGCTACTCAATATAAGAGAGAGACATGTAGCTCCTGGGGCAAGGGGCTGTGGTGTTTAGGGGACTGGAGCACCTCTCTTGGGAAGGTGTGAGCTGGGCCTGTTTAGCCTGGAGAAGGCTGAGATGGGCATCATCAATGTATGTATCTGAAGGGAGGGTGCTGAGATGATGGACCCAGGCTCTTCTCAGTCGTGCCAAGCAATAGGAGAAGAGGGAACAGGCAGAAACTGAGACAAAGAAAGTTCCACCTGCACCTGAGGAAGAACTTCTTTATTATGAGGGTGATGGAGCACTGGAACAGATTTTACAGAGAGTTTTTGGAGTCTCCCTCATTGGAGATACTCAGGAACCATCTGCACACATTCCTGTGCAATGTGCTGTAGACTGACCCTGCTTGAGGAGGGAGGTTGGACCAAACCTGTGGTCCTTTCCAACCTTACCCATTCTGTGGTTCTGTGGTCTTCAGGAAATTAATTACAAGTAACTGCCAAAACATTCATAACTATTCTTGAAGTTGTATATATCCTAAGATGATATTTTAAAAATATAAGTGCCGCTCATATTTGTAAAATTTTCTAAAGTAATTGAATCAAAGAACTTCATGGCACTAATTGAAAAAGGGAGAGATCTCAATTATTGTATTAAAGTAATGTATAGTAATTATTTTTGCTGTTTTGCCACTCTTTCTAAATTGCTGGCTATGGTAATAATATCTTTATGAATGAAGTGTTAATGAAATTGTGATTCCTGTATAGAGGGAGAAAAATCACAAACTCAGAATGTTTTTGTTTTCTGTGAGGGACACTTGACATCCTTGATATATACGAATAGATGGCAATTGCCACTTAGCTGCTTGATTTTATGTGACATGCTATCAAACTTGTTCTGGCTGTATGTAGCATAATTTCCACAGTAGGTGGTGATACATTTTGGATTTAGCTTTGAGGGCTTAGGGATTGGTTGCATTTCCTGATTTAGTCCACATATTCAAGCCATTAGAAAGCTAAGGCTCTCACATTTATGTGGTCTGATGAGACACAATACCTTACCAGTCTAAGGATGGCTCTCCACAAACAAAGGCTCTTTATTTGAAAGAGTAACGTGACCAGTACATGTACTCTGGTTTCAAGAAACAAGTCAGTATAAGTAGTTGGTCTTGGTTTGTTTATTTATTTTCTTTGCCAAGATATGGGGATCTAGATGATATTTAAGGTCCCTTCCAACCCAAATCTTTCTTTGACTGTATGATATGGCTATATAGTGTTCTGCACACACAATATCACAGGCTACTCGGTCTTCAAATAAGACAGATAATTTCTTCAAAGAAGTTTCCCAACTGTTCCCTGACATCTGCAAAGCTGTTAGTTTCCTATCTGGTCATCCTGCTCCGTAACTTCTGCAAAGTCATCCTAAGATGAAAACTTTTTCTGGACTAAGAACTGTAAGATGTTTCTCCATTTGCAGTGTTGTATGTTGAGAGTTCTGTATGTGAAAATTTCAACATGTAGTGTCCTTTATTCAGCGCATTGAGTGCTGTTGGAATGGGCAAAATCTATATATGTCAGACTAAACTTACACAGGCAATGAGCAACGGACAAAATAACTCAGAAAATAAGCATTTCTCTTAAGAAGAAAAGCCTCTAATAGCCTTGTCTTTAAAGACAAGGTGCAAAAAAACCCTTAAAAAATTAACATCAATGCTAAAAGAAAAATCTCATTAGATACTAAGTGCAATGGAGACTTTGGTTTTATGGCAGAATATTGTTTTTGCTGAGTATCACCTCCTAGCTCTCAGCTGTTCTGTAGGTGCTACGTATTTACTCCTCATGCTTGGGAAACATGTTATGAGTTACTGCTTCTAGCCCTGCCAAAAGCTTTTTCTGCTCTATAGACCTCTAGCTCCCCTTTTCTAAAATTTGCCTAATTGTTCTGGAACAAAGCCAATTACATAAACCCAGTGTTTTCGATTTGGTGCTTAGATTCATGTTTTCTGTAGCTTTTGAGATCGAATAAAGGCTTTGAGTGTCAAAAAGCTTTTGTTTCCTCCAATATCTCTTAATCTGCTGATATAAGAAAAAAGATACTGTCTCTGCAAATGCTACTTCAGCTGTTCTTAACACACTCTTATTTCTTGTCCTTGTCTCACCTGGTCACTAGTTGGAGGTTGTAAAGGTTTTTGAAGGTTGTAAAGACTGATGAGTTAGGGAGGGATTAATTTCATCTCTTCTTGATGCAGCTAAAGCTTCAGCCTGTAGCCAACTAGGCTCTCTCTGTGGAGGAGGGAAACAGGCACAAGCAAAGGAAAATAACATTCTTTTATTACTTAATTCTGTTGTAGGGAAACCCCAAAACTTTAACTCTTTCAGAATCCATCTAGTTTCTGTTCCACCTTCAACAGTGTCTGATTCTGCAGCAGGGTTTATGCTCTGATCTCCAGAATACAGTCAGGACCTGATTGCCTTCCAAAACCTAAACAGGGCAAGGTCCATTCATCACTAAGATATGGTTCAGATGAGTAAATTTAAGTATAGGAGAGAGGAGACTGGAAAACTAATTACTCTCAGGGATTTAGGATTAGGATGCTGGTATTTGGTAATCAGAACAAAATGCCAGTAAAATAGCAATTTTACTGTCTGAATTAGTTGCACTTTGCGTCTGACTTTTTATTACTCTATTGCAGTGGACTTTACATACCAATATGTTTGCATTATGTGGCTGGCATACAATTTTCAATGAAAAATGCTGCACTTAACCTCCCATTATTAATCATTTGAGACCTTTGTATTCTTTCCAAAACTGAATTGCATTTGAATTTCTGTACTGGACTGTTCTAACTAATTTCTTCTTGGTCTGAATTCTAAATGTGGTAGTTCTCACTTTTTCCCTCTCTTAAAAAATAAACCAAAACAAGATTTAAAAAAAAAAATTCTGAACTTTTAATACTAATATTTAAATGAAGTTCAGAGAAGTTTTACACATCTTATATATTATCATGCAATATTCCAATGCAGTACTCCAGGGTATCTTTATAGTTTCTAATTTCAAATAAATGAATTAAAGCTCTGTTTTAATAGATTTCAAAGAGAGACTTATTCACTCTTCCCTGCATATGGTGTTTGTACCTGGAGCCTCAAGAAGACACGTGAGGAGATTAAAATTTGGATAAATTAATTTTAGAAGGAAAAGGCTATACTAAAATATATGCGTTTAAATGTACTAATGGTTGTTGAGATTTCTATACTGTTTATTAACGTCTGTTTGTGAATGCTGGGCTTTTAAGCTGTAAGTTTTTCTGAAAAAAAGGTGCCCTTTTTCCTGGTTATTGTTGGAAAGTACTTAATTGTAATACAAAGCAAAAAGTAAAGATACAGTAGGTAAGTACCACCACAGAAGGAGAGGAAGACAGGCAAATACTTAATCAAACTAGAGATGATGTACTTTTGGAAATGCCACAAAGATTTGAGATATTTTAGTTATAAGTTATTCAGTTTCTAGGCTTGCTTTCTTACTAATGCAAGTTCACCCATAGGGCCGTAGTAAGGGGTCATAGCAATTATAAGTACTTCTAGTGAGTAAATGTTAGAAACTCTGAGTGCCATAAAAGTGTTGTATCTTCTCAAAACATTATAGCTTAGAGGCATATAATTCATACAATTTGAATACCTTTAAGTTCATACAGTTTTCAAATAAAGAAATTACGTGTTTTGGCCTCCAAATGCACATTCTATCTCTATGTCCTGTGCCATTTTTACATAGTATAGATCTGATTAATGGTATGATTTGATCTGCATATTTAGTGCCAAACAGAAATCTGTGCAATTTATAGAGAAAGTTGCAAATTTTCTTGTATTCTTGGTAAGAGGTAGAAAAAAATTAACTGATGAATTTATGTATATACTTAGCTGACCAGCTTTTAGAAACTTCAGAGATTTTATTAGGTCAGAATTAGTGTATTTGGAAATTGACAGAATGCAAGAACAAATATTCTGTTTCCTGTGGCTCTACCATTTAATATAGGTTTATTATCTAGTCTGTGTTCAGCATATTTTTTCTCAGATTTACAGTAATGTGTTACTTTGGTTTTGCATATTTCTTTGGAAAAGCTGTTGAGGTTTTGTTTCATACTTGATTTGAGATAGGAAAACCTTGTCACAAAAATGCTGGTTTATCCACCTTTCTTATTTGCTGATGTAAGAGGTGTTACAGTTTAAATAACTTATGTTACAGAAATTGTTGTGAGGGAGGGATTTAAATCTTACGGTCTCATATTCATTCTTTCATTGAAATAAAAAGTAAATGGTTTAGATGGTCTATTACTAGTGTTAACATTTAGATTAAATGAACTAGAAAATGATCATGCTAGAGAAACAGTGTCCGTAGGCAATATAGCATGTGGCTCGTTAAAATTGTTCATCCCTCAGGAAGGTCAAGCAAGATGAACTGTCTTTGAGTCAGTAAATGCACTGGAAAGGGCAGTGACAGTGCCTCTCTGTTCAACATAACTGGGCTTAAATTTATTCAGGTTCCACACCCTGCATAAAAGCATTTCATGGTAACTGGGAAGTTGGCCATGGATTTGTTTTGGAGTTTTGGTTCTGCACTCAAAGATCCAAAGCTAAAATTTTGCTTACGTATTCCTTGGCAAACTGTTAACAAAGTGACGATAACATTGTCCATCGAGACAACATCAAAGCCTGTGAAGCTTTGGGTTGAAGGTCAACCCATTTCTTGCACAGGTTGTTGCTTTCATTACCTCTTTGACAGCAATGGTTTTGTTCATTAAATTTGTAAATTAGCACTGTGTAAATAATATATATTATTTATTACTATTATAAAAATAATAATTGCAAATAGGTGTGTAGTGATAGGATATTAATAAATGATTAGAGGAAGTATTTTCTGATGGATTGATAAATCTTCTGACAGAAGATTTATCAAAGGTACACTCTTGGCACTCAAGTCAAGAAGTCAAATGGTCTCTTAAGTCCTTTGACTGAGTAGTGAAAGGTAATCAGACCTAAAGATCACTGAAGTCCAAAGGAAATATATATATTTGTATAATGGGCTTTGGATAAATGCTAAAGAGAGAAACCTGGTAGTAATACAGAACTTGCTCATCTTTCTTGAAACGTTTTCCAAGTCAATTAGCAGAGCACCTTGTGCTACCTGAGATTCCAGTGTCCTGTGATGTCATTTGTACTCTATTTTCCATTTTGTTAACATTTATGGAAAGCACAGAAATGAAAGCATTTTGGGTAGGCACTCAAATCTATTGTCACAGTTTAGATTAATTACACTCAGTTATACAATGTGACCTGAAATGAATAACCAGGCTCTATTTGGGCTATTAAATCAGAGATTTTCTTATAGAACACTTGCAAGTGTTAAAGTATTTTTTCCCAAATGATATGCAAGCTGGATGACTAATTAATCTTGCTGATGTTCCTGTGGCAATACTATGGATGAGAGAAAACTGCATATGTGCCAGATTTCTGGTGTAGGTAACTGTGGACCAAATGTTTATGTAAACACACACACACTCACAGTGTTGGCTCTCTGTGGCACGTGACCCCCTGCTAGTGTGTGACATGAACATCTCATGGTGCTTGTTTTCTCTTGGCATAGAACTACTCTGATATCACCACATCCTGTCATATTTCAGAGGGAGAAAGAGCTTTGCCTGGTGTTGTTTCATTTATCATAACTTACCATTTATTTTTACTACTACTATGATATTTCTTCATTTTCTCTTGGAACAGTGAACATTTTTTCCAATCTTGTTTTTATATATAAAGAGTTCAGAGTCTGTTCTCTTTTATCTGCTGTGGTTTCTTCTCATTCTGTCTCTCCTCTCAGACTGGCTTCACTGGCAGCTGCTGCAAGGCTCCACTGTGGGTTTCCAGCAGATGTTAGCTGAAATCATTGGGAAGTGGCAGCTCACTGAAGCTGCCACATAGTTATTCATGCTGCTGTGGCTTGCAGGCTTTCTCTTCTGGATGAGATCCCTGTGTGTGTTGCTGCCAGTGGGCACATGGACATCCCCTGCTACCTGGGGTCTGTTAGTGTGAGAGCTTACTCCACCAGAAAGTTTCAGTCACATTGTCACTTGTCAGATTAAATGAATCTGTCCATGCCATTGGGGCATGACAGTTACTGGAGAAAGAAGAAAATAATAGTATCTTCTCTTCTTTACTCTTTTGAAATTTATACTATCTTAGTAAACTTTATTTTATTCATTAACTAATGAATAAACATCATTAACTAATTCATTAACATCTAAGCAAATTTAAGTAATGTGTGGTGAAGCAGATAAACAATAAGTCCAAACCATTTTCTTGGTTAAAACAAGGTCAGACCTTCACTCTTCAAATCAAACTTCAATCTCTGTGAGCAAATTTGCCCTTGCAATCATGCCCAGGTGGCCTGGGAATCTTTAATTTACTCAAGAGCTGCAGATTTTGGCAATCTTCAGAAAACATGATGAAAAATAGATTTTAAGTAAATATTAAATATTGCAGAACTTGGGAATAGTGAGAATTTTCATAATGCAGAGAGCAGTTCCTGGTTCCTTGAATGGGCAAACTGATGTCTACTGTAGCTTTATTTTTGGAAGTAGGGTTTTTTTTTTTTGGTTTTTTTTTGGGGGGGAGGGTTGGCTTGTTTTAGTTTAAATCAATTGACTGCAATAGAAAGAACTGTGGGTTATTCATTCTATATTTTCAGGCAGGTACAGTTAATTTTGTTTGGTGCCCAATCCAATGTTTTCATTTTCTCTTAGGGTTGTTGAAGCTCATTAATAAATGGCCATAATCAAACCTGAAATAAGTGGAACAAGGGGTAGCTGATGCCTTTTCTCCCACTGAAGTCACTTAAACCTTTCCTCTTTCTTCCTGTCTTTTCTCTCAGCCCACAGGGCTTTGGGATTGATTATTATTTCAGTGGGTGACAGTCAGAGATAATCACCTGAAGAGACTATTTGAGCTTCCTCTGTCATGAACACTGTAGTTTTGAGCTGACACTTAAAACGTAAGTTGAAAGTTTTTTTTCAGTGCCAGAAAGTAGAAGGTACATGTATTTATAATTATGCTGGTGGCAAACAGGGATATGTGGGCATAAAGAAGTAGTACAGTAACTTCTGTTGGGAGGCTTAGCAGATAGAACCTTGGACAGATTTTGAGAATGTGGAAATACTAATGAAATCTTAATTAGGTGTGGATGTGGCTGTTACTCCAGTAAGCACACAAATAAAGCCATATTTCTATTCTGTAGTGAAGCTGTGAGGATAACATATGGCCTCCAAGCTTTTAAGATTTTTTTTTTTCTGGAAACATTTATGCATCATTAATACTTAGCCCTTCTGGTGGGGAATAAAACGGCATTTACAAGCATTCCCTTTTCTTTCTGTCTCAGCACGAAACATGTTGTTTGTTGAGGTGGGATGAAAATCAAGCCAGAGCTATTTAGAACATCTGTTTCAAATACTGGATAGCGAGTCTATTAAGCATTTTTCCTGATATAAAGTGTCAGTTTCATGTAGGGGTTTTTCTGATACTCTGATTCACAGTAAATGTATGAATTTGCAAATTACTTAGACTTTTTGCAGAGGTCTTGATGTGCAAATATGATTCCTTGTTATTAAATGGGGTTTGCATTTTGGAATTCTGATACGTCTGAACACATATATATCTGTGCCTAAAGAAAAAGATACTTTATGGATGCATGCAAGTAAAGTGCTGATGTCTGAATGAGTGTAATTTTATACCTTACACTTGCAAATAGTATGCTTTGGAAGAAATATTTTTCCTTGAAAACCCTTTGCTTCCACAGGCAATTAAGAGTGAAAAAGCAGTTTTCTAATTTTTTTTTGGTCTAAACAAGGGCTCCTTTAATATTCGATTTCATGCCTGCAGAAACTGTGGAAGAACTTATATTTGTTCTCAGACAAATTTTGTATTTGAGACCCTAATTTGCTAGCCTTCTCTTCATTCTGGGGAAGGAGTTTGTGGGGGACAGGTGAGATCCTTGGTGAAGTTCTTCAGGGCAGTTGCTGCCTATGCAGGTCACACCCTGGCAGTCACACCAGTAAGAGCAGACATCAGTAGATAACATCAGTCTGCAACCTTTCATTCAGCCAGGAGTTCACTTAGATCTCTCTCTTCTATCCAGGTATTAATTTCCTTGTTAAAGTGTATTGAAATCAAGCAAATGTTTGTTTTGATAATTTGATATTTCAGTCCTCTTGATGTAGCTGAAATTTGATGAAGGTGAGTAATCTAGATCTAAGCTGTGTGGCAAAATATGGTTGTGCAGCATATTGTTTGTTCAAAATCTGTTGTAGCAGCTTAAATTTTTTTGTTTTCTTGAATTTTTTTTAGGATTTTAATTAAATAAGCAAAATGAGATTAAAGGCTGGCATTAATGATGTTACCTATTTTGATATTGAATCCTATTTTGTGCTCCCCATTAATTTTTAGGTTTTTGAGTTGTTGAAAGTTTTTCTTTTGATAATATCTGAGTACCTAAATACTAACAGGTGTAAACTCAGAACTTTTGGAAGCAAACAGCAGGGATTTCTGGCATATTGGAAATTCTGGAAACAGTTTGGGAATGTTAAAATAAGCACTGGGTATTTCTGCAGAAATGATGGACAATTAAAGGTGCTAATGCTTGCACTGTTATCTCTAGGTATGAGACTTGATAAGATACTGAAAAAACTGCAGCCAGTTTTTACCATGTTGCAAGTTGTCCCAAGTCTCTATTGCTCTGTGTTAAATTGTTTTTTCTATGCATGGGGGTCTTTCTTGGAATTATGTAAATAAATAAACAAAAAGGCAGCACAGCCCTGAGGACTGGGTAGCTGAGCAAAATACAGCTTTCAAGGAGTGACAAGAGAATGATTATGGGGATGACACCTGCTTGAGTTTCTCCAGGTGAAGTGAATTTCAGAAGGCAGGTTTTGCAAAGAGTTAGTGATGGTTTAATGATGGTTTAATCAATGGTAATGATGGTTTGGTGTTTTTTCTTTTTTTTTTTTTTTCTTCCCTTTGTGTCACCTGCACCACTCCATTAAATATTTAGGAAGATGATGTGAGGTTTTGTAGTCCATCAGAAATGTACTCTGGGGTTTGTAGGGATGTATCCTGTCAGTTCCAACAGGAATTTACAGTCCAGTCTGCCTATAACTGCTGTAATTTTAACAATCATTCTTTTTAAAGGCGAAAAGTGGGGCAGTAGGAGGATGCCTCTTTTCTCCACAGCTGTGTTGTCCTAACCATTGGCAAAGAAGGAGCTGAGGGGAAGTTGTACCTTACTTAAGAAAGGTAATGTTCAAAGCTACCTGGCAGAAGCTGCGCAAAGTTCAAATTGCTGCCTGGAGGCATGCTAATTGTCTTCTATTGAAAGGTTCTTACAGTAGCTTAAAATAAAATAAACCAAGAAAGACTGAAATGTGTAGCAGTAATTGTTTGAACTCCAGAAAACCAGAGGAGAGTACAGCAAAAGCCTGCTTTTTATGGCACGGTTGGATACCAAGGGTTTACTCTTACAAGTCTGTCTGGTCTTTCAGTTTGGTCAGAGAGTTCAGGTACTTGCACAGCTCTGAAATAATTTTGAAGTATATGTATTTAAAATCTTCTCTAAGGAGTAGTCTCCTGAGGTGAGAAATTTGTATTCTTGAGAGACTCACTGAGATACCAGTCAGCCAGTGCTCCTTGAACATCCTTTATCTCAACACAGTGCAGGCTTTATAATACACTGAAGTCTGTTCTGCAGCAAAAAAAGACAGTTTTGAATGAGAACCACATTTGGGCTACTTTACACAGCAGGGGCAGCTGTTTTAGGGATGCTGAAGCTCCCTGTTTTTACAGGGCATTTGGAAGGCACTGCATCAAAGCCAGGCCAGGTACATTAGGTGTTTGGGGAAGTATACAACCTGCTGTGGACTCTCTTAGGAGGCGCATTGCATTTTCTGCTCTGTGGCACTAAGTGTGGGTATGCTTGTGTTTTATGAATGCACATATTGAAATTCTGTTTCACTGCTGTGTAATAGCACGAGATAGTAGAGAAATCTTGAATTTGCTGCTTCCCATGAACTGTTTTAATGTGTTCAGTCAGTTTGAGTTGCAGTATCTCACCAACTGTTCCAGTTTGCTTCAGAAATGTTACGTGTAGCACTCCCACAGCCTTTTTCTTTAGGAATGAAACTATTTCTGGCGAATTTCAGGAGGCAAAGATGAAGAAGCTGCTACAGCTCTTTGTTAAATACCATAACAAAGTTTGAAGAATTCTGGATTTGTATCTCTGTGTAACAGTACATTTTCTATGAAAAAATGCATTAATTATATTTGTACATTCTTGTTCTTCACTAGTGGACAGTGAGACATTTATTCTGTCCTAGTAGTAATGACTTATGTATTTTGGTACTCAAAATTGTGATTTATGTTCCTTTACTCAGTGCTCAGGCTGTGTGTAGTTCACAATAGATTTTGATATCACATATGTGATAAAAATGAATAGACAACCTTTGGATGGTACTGCATCTATTTTTTTTCTTACTCTTACTTTTTCTTTTATTTTTTCTTTTTTTTCCCCTTTGCTTTCAAAAGCAAAAGATAATAATTTGGTGCCTAGAAAAACACCAAAGGAATATGTGGATGTTTGCTGTTCTGATAATCTAACAGTGATTTTGACTGAAATTGTTCATCTTCCTCATGTATAAAATTGTGTATGAAACACAATTGCCAACCCTGTATATCACTTGCAAGTCAATAGGTTTGTGTTCAATTATTCATATTATTGTCACAGCTGAATACGAATATAGTGTTACGGTAATAGGTGAACACGTCCTAGTATTCCTTCTTGTTTTTGTTGTTTTTATTCAAGATGGAAAGGATTGTAGCATTCAGTTTAATAGAGTCTACTCAAGATATATTTTATAAAGATTCTCGCAGCAATGCATTGAGCCATTCAGAAACAAATGCACTTCTGACAGCACAGCAAAACTGATGAGTGATCACATTTTAATGGGTGCAGATTTTCCTAGTGTAAGGAGAAAAGAAAGAGGAGAGGAAGAAACAGAGAAGAAAATGTTGTAATGGCCCAGATTTTAATACTGATGGTAACTGAAGGCAAGTTTGAGGACTAACATTTGTTTTCTTTGATAATTCAGCTCATTAAGTGGGACCTAAATGGAATCCTTTGGCTCTCTTGGGTAGGCAAGACGCAGCAGTTGAGCAATGGCTAATGTGTTTTATCCAGTAGCTGATGCAGAGGATGATAAAGCTGGTTGGAATATATTTGCTGGCTGTAGGCAGAGAGGAATTAATTAAGATTTTTAATTCTCATCTGAGAAAGAATTTATACCTCAGAATTTATAACATGTTTAAAGTTAACTACAATTTTCTTTGAAAAAAACCCATGACAAGCAGGAAACTATTAAAGCATGCTTACTTGGAAACATTTAAGAAACAAAAAGCCAAATTCTTTGTTTATAATTATCATAACATTGATAGAATAAAAATCCTCCAGGGATAAAAAGATTTAATGTAGACAGATACTGATTACTCAAGTTTAAATTAAAAAACCTCAACAAAACAAAATCCAAACTCAAAACAATTAAGCATCGCCAACCTAACTCTTCATTGGGTTCAATCTGGGTAGAATATATTAGAAGTTTGTTATTGATAAATCTAACTTGGAAACTAGCTTGAACCAAGTCCCATGAAGGCACAGCTAATCAGCTGAAAGCTGTCCTCCTGCTGAGTTCTGCCAGGAAATTGTCTTGACACCAACAGGCACTTTTTCCCTTTCCCTTTCCTTTCCTCATATTTTCAGCCACCTTATGAACTGCCTTCTATCCTCTGTGGAACAAACTCAGTTTTTGTACAACATCATGAGTTACTTGTTTGTGCCAATATTAGTAAAGCAGTCAGCAGCTGTTGGAATAGAATTCTGTAGCGGTAGGTCATCTTGCAAAAGAGGATATTAGCTAGCAGGAGGAGCACCGAGGGAAGAGGCTTTATTGAGCACAAATGTATCATGCCTGCTTTGTTAAATACAGCATATATTTTCAGAGATTTATTGTATAATTACCTTGATTGGATGAGGAAAGTGTCTAGAACTAATCAAAGAGCCACAATTCATTGGTTTTAATAATCATTATTTGGCCCCTTCTGAATTGCAGGTGCTTGGTTTGAGTGTAAGGATGGTGGTGCTTATCTTCATGAGCTTTGATTAATATCTAATTCTTTGCATCATGGAAGGAGCTAATCAGATATTCAATTTGCTAATCAGCTTCTCAATTTGATTAGTAATATACTAATCACTTAAGAAAATCAAATGTGACATATGTTTACGGTTTTTGCCTTAAAGTTACAACCATCTTTGAGGGTGGGGAGGTAGGAGGATCTGCTTAATACTACCAGTTTGATGCAGGGTTAAGTATGAGGCAGCTGCAGCCTCTCCAGGAGTACCAGGGAGGGAAAAAAGCTCAGGAGCAGATGCTGCAGTACTTGCTGTTAGGGGCTGCACTTGAACTGGCATCCCTGGTGCCTGCTGCTTTACCTAGTCAAGAGTGAAAGTGAGAAAGCAATGTCCTGACTCCTCAGCTGGTTATTTCTGTTTTCAGTCTTGGAATTTCCCTTGGGATGTCCCTTTTGTCTGATTTTTTTTTTTTTTTTGACATGTCCTGACAGTGGAGAAACACTGTTTTTAGTATTTAGTGTTGTTTCAGGATAAGTGTCTCTGAGAACAGGCTGACATGTGAAACATTGTCACCAATGGTGTGGGGTTTTTCTTTGCAGCCTTGATAGGCACTGCTGCTTGGAGCAGTAGGACTGTTTCTCTTGTCTTCACAAGAGAAGTCTTTTTTAGCCACTTTGTGTTTTTTTTCTGTTTTGATTGTAAAATGCTCTCTCCTAGTGCAGTTGTCAAAAGTTGCTTCCTTTGTTGTAGTTTTATCTTTGTCTTTTTTCTGGTGAAAAGTGGACAGTGCATTGCCACTGCTTTTGTTGTACTTACGTTGTTTCATTTATATTTGCTTATTTACTGTGGTCAAGCTGCATTGCTGAGCCCAGACTATATTAAAAAGAGGAAGTGGTTCTTGTAAACTTATTAGAAGTTAGAGTTATTTGCTTATCTGAAGGTTTATTAATTAATAATGCTTTCTCTGTGTTACAAATCTGTAGGGATATCTCTGCTCTGTGTTCAGATCCATTTAGGTAAATAAACCAAGGAGTATGCTTTCTATGTGCTTCCCATTTGCAGTGTTGTTTACATTAATGACACCAAAGTCAGATGAAGCATCTACTGAGGACATAAGAGACCAAACTGTCCTTTTGTCAGAGATTTTGTTAAAATAGAGAATTCAGTGGACTTTTTTTTGCATTAATTGGTGTTTGGTTCACCTTTAAAAGCATAATGTAGCATTTTAATTATTGGTTAATCAATATTTAATTTCCACTTTAAAAATGTGCCTTCAGCTCTTAGATGGCTCCATCTCTTCACTTGTCTGTTGCCTGGCAATATTTGAAATGGTAACTGGCTGAATTTCGGTCCAAATAAAGGTAACGTATTTGTAGTTGGAGTCTGAAGGCATAATTGAGATGGTAATGATATCTAAATGTGAATGTGTTCCCTTTGTTTATCTAATGAGTAGGGAAGTGGATGCGTCCCCATCTGCTTCAAGTAGGTTTAATATCAGCTGTAGCAAAATGTGTGCTTTAAATCTATATTTGACTAAAAACTAACACATGCTGACTGTGTATTTATCAAAATAATAAAAAACCTGGGGGCTGCACGATAAATATTGTGATTACTTCTTTTTGTGTGTCACCTTCTAAAAGCAAGTATGAGTTGTGGCCTGTGGAAGATGGAAAACCGTAATTTTAAAAGGTAGGAACTTCAGTTCTGAAATAGTGGTAGCCTTCACTTGCCTCTGCCTGAGGTAGTTCAGGTTTAAATATTATAATGCTTTCAGGTCTTCTCTAGGAAATGAACATACAAAATACAAGGACATATTTCAATATTTGATGATATTGAGCAGCCCTAGTTTTCTCCCCACTTTTTGGTAGTATGTGTCTAGATAAAAGGATGAGCCTAAGTTTAACCTTGAACTCAGATTCAAAAAGTCTGGGAGTATTTGTATTTTGTTCTTTATTGTTTTAGAGTCAGGTGACCCTCCCAAGTTGAATAGGACAGAGATAGAAAGGAATGACAAAGGTATTAGTGAAATTTCAGAAGGAAACTGATCTTGTTCTGCTCTCTGACTAAAGAAGCCTTTGCTAAAGGTGGTGTTCAGATTCATGAACCTTGATTACTTTTAGCCTCAATTGTCCATAAAGGATTGCATTCTTATGTTAGAGCAAAGTTTGGATGCTTTGGTTTTATGACAGTGTTAGGCCAAAGGGCTTTTGGGTTCAGTCTGTGTCAAGATAAACCTTGGAAACAAGGAGAGAGTGACTGCTGCTAAGCCAAGGCTGAGCCAGGGGCAGGCTGAGCACTGTTTTGCTTGCAGAAAAAGTATATTGCCAAGCACTGAAAAAAATCTCCCTTTGCTATGAATCCATAAGAGGATATTTCTGTAGGAGTATTTGTTTGACTTCATGAATATTTAGTTTGCAATGTGTTTTGAATGCATTGTCACAATATTTTCATCATAAATATGGCCCTTACAAAGGACACAGAAAAGAGGATGGCATTGCTTAAGACAGAGGCAGGGGAGTCTGTGTCTTTATATATGCTCAATTAAGCCTTAGAAACTAGTAATGTATGGTCACATAGTGACACTTAGGCTCACAGATGGAGTAGGATATGATGGAAAGATTCTGCCCAAATGGCTGAGGCTGCAAACATTTCCCCATGGAAGCAAAGACACAGAGAGGATATTCCCGGTGTGATTCAGTAGTGCCTGCAAGTGTAGCAAGTCCTGGACTTGTTCACTGCAGTGTGACTGACCATGAAAAACAAACAATTCCGTGGTTCAGCCCTCTTATTTCTTCAACCTATTCTGCCTGTCAGTGGGAGTGTACAGTGCTGATACTTTTGGGATCTTTCCAAAGAGCAGAACAGCTGGGATTCAGACTTGTTCAGTGTCTTGTTACCCTCTTTCATTGGTATTTCTGGAAAAAAAAAAAAAAAAAAAAAAAGGAATTAAAACCCCCAGAACCCTTAACACCAGATCTGGGCATGTGTCACATGGCTCTTTGGCAAACACTCAAAAGTGTATTCTCCTTTCTGGTATTTCCCTTGCAGTAAATATGTGCAGTTGCCTCCTGGTGCTCAAATGGTATGTGATAATGAATTTTGCCATAGAGATGAAAATGTCATAGCAACCTTCTTAATGAAAGGATTGCTTTTAATAATACTAATATACTCCCGGTAATCTAGAATAAGAAGGATATTTTCTATGGTATCATGCTCAAAGAAACGTGAGACACACACTAGGTTGTAAATAAATCTGCCTGCTCCTTCTAAAGAGCAAGAGACTGCAATAATGGCATTCAAAATGATGCTGACATCAGCCCAGTAGTTCTTGCCATGAGTGAAAGAGCAAATAGTTGCCATTTAATTCTAATGCACTGAGATAGCCTGGAGCTAAATAATACATTTTTGTTAGTAATTATTTAGCACAATCCCAAACTGCAAAATAAATTTGCATCCGACTCATCCCTTGAGGATTGTCTTGCTTAGAGGGTATGTGGGAACACAGGAAGGGAAACGACTACAAGTTGATTGTTTGTTTGCATTATTTCAACTGTTGAAATTATCAGAAGCCTTTAAATAAAAATGAAATCTAAATAAGTTACTGGTTTTAAACATTAAGGACTCCTGCATGCAATATTTAACAATATTCCATCAAAGATATTACCTTTTTATGTGAATAGGAATGTATGAATACAAAACCACTTTCCTGGGTCCTTAGGTGTGGAACCCCTGTGGTTATTTTTATTAATGTTCAAATAATTGAACACGTACAGTAGAGGCCGTGTGAAATTCCTCCTCCTCTCATTCAGTAAATGGAAAAAAAATCAATTACTTACAAATCTTTGTGGATCAATTTTGACATAGCTTTAAAATGCAGCAGTGGTTGTGTTGATTCTGAGATTAGCTCAGTTGGTTAAAGCATAGCTCTAATAACAGCAGTGTTGTGGGTTTGATCCCCGTCCAGGCCATTTACTTAGCAGTTGGACTCAATCATCCTTGTGATCCTTTGCAGCTCAGAATGTTCTGTGATTCTGTGTTGAACTCTGTAAAATACAGGGAAGGTTTGTTCATAGGCAGTGATGTGAGTCAGTGTCTTTGGGCTGTGATCTTGAACCTCTGTGCCTCTGAATGAGCTGGATGTGACTAGTGAGGCCCCTAAGGGCTGGAATGAGGAGCTCCTGGCTCTGTTGGAATATCCTCACTCCTCATCTGTCCCTTGTTGGGCTGTTGAGAGTGCTGCCCCCACCTTACTGTTCAGTGAAAACATGCTGGAGAGCAGTGTGCAGTGTGGCTCTGGCAAATCCTGAAAATGTACTGATGAGTATGGAATAGTGTATATCCCCCATAGCCTCCCGCACTGGAAAATGTTGTTCCAAATTCACACAGTTTTGCTCTTATTTTATTTTTACATCTCTGTGATTTGACTGCTCCAAGGCAGCACTGGTTGCACCAGAATTGCAGAGCTTCTCCTGTTGTCCAGCATCATAGATTGTCAAACATTGATGCCACAGTGTGTATTTAACAGGATAGCACAAGGTCACTTTTTTGGGCACCCTTCTCAGATGCGGGACATTTTCCTGGCTAACAAGCATCTGTCCTATGAGGAAAGGCTAGGAGAACTGGGACTGTTCAGCCTGAAGAAGAGAAAGCTCAGGCATGTCTTGCCAGTAAATTCCAGAGGATGTAAAGGTGAAGCCAGGCTCTTTTCAGATGTGCATGGTGACAGGATGAGAGGCAGTGGGCACAAACTGATACACAGAAGGCTTTATGTTTGGGTATCAGGAAACACTTCTTCACTGGGAAGGTGATGAATCATCAGAAGAGGTTGCCTAGGGAGGTTGGGGATTCTCCATCTTTGGATACATTCAAAAGCCATCTGAACAGGATCCTGGGCAACTGGCTGTATGTGGCCCTGCTTGAGAGGGAATTTGAACTAGATGAGCTGCAGAGATCCCTTCCAACCTCAGCCCCTCTGAGATTCTGTGAAATCCTTGATCTGGTGTGCTATGGGTAGTAATTTTCATTTGTATGGGACTTCTAGGCAAAAAGAAGAAAAGGAGAAAAAGCAGCATTAAAACAAACGTAGCAGGCCTTGTTTAAACAGATGGACTGCAAAGGGGGGAAACAGTTGTTTGGGTTAGCTGGTTCTGTAGATCTTAGTCCTCTGAGGGTAGTGAAGAAGTCAAATCTGGGGGTGCCAAATAAGCTTATGTCCTAGTTTGCTGGATCTAGGAATACCCGATATCCAGGAATAGTGGTCACGGGGTGGTATTGGACAGGCTGCACAGTGGGAATACACACTGCCTGATCACAGCTGAGAGCTGCTGAAACTGCTGCAGTCACTTGCAGCCCTTCCTCAGAACATAGGCTGGCTATAGATAAATGGGGGGGATTAATTATGCTTTTTTAAAAGAAGGAACAGAGTTAAAGAAAAAGGCTGAGATGGTTCATCAGTGGAGAAAGACGGATGTGGAAAAATCTGCCCCTCTCCTTGTGCTACTTCAGGTTTCAGTGATTACAGGTTAGGATTGAAGCAGCTGGTTGCTGTGTACTCAGATAGGCCCTCTCAAACTAATAGATGGGTAGGTATTATTGGCTATTATTAGCTAATAGATAAGGGCTATTATTGGTTTGTAAAGTGCATCTTGACAGAGCTGCTGGAAAATCAGGGAATTGATTACCCACCCCTGTCTAAAGCTGTAGGAGTTTGTGCCTGAAGCTGCTGGCAGTGATAATTTCTCTCCAAATCAAGCATCTTATATTTAAACTAGAATCAGAGTGATAGTGGCTCTTCTGAGATGAATTAACACAACCTTTATGGAAGTGTTATGTAGGTTATGCTGTGTCTGCTCAGGGTGCGGGCTGTAGGTCCCACCATCTCCTTCCTTACCTGCAGCATGACTGCCTGTTGCAGTTGAGTTCTTGAATCTGAAGCAAGGCCTATATTTTGCAGGCTGCTTAGTTCTAGTGTATGTGAGCTTTTTTTAAATAGACCTTTTTTGTTCTTGTGTGCCTTAATATGCAGCCTTGGTTGCTGCATTTTCCATTGGGAGAGGTGATGAGGAGGCTTTTATCCTGTTGAGGCAATCTAATGTAAAACAGATGAGAAGAATGGCAGCAACTACAAACGCTTCCTTTGATAGGCATTATTTTTATTGGTGATGCTTAAAATTTACAAGTGGAATAATGTTTATGTGATTTATGCGTTAAGACTTTCAAAGCTGAGTTTCATTAATAGGAAATTTTATATGTGGGAGAAAAGCTTTTAATATGCATCTGCTAATTTCTAATGAACTTCACTGTGGCATTCAAATATATTTTGTTTACAGTGACAAGTGAGTGCAAATCAGGTTGTAAAGGTTGCCAATCTGAATGTTTTGGTTTTCAGTATTAACTCAGAGTGGTTCATTCTGAGGCAAAGGCATGTAAGGGAGATTTTAGAATTTGAATCTAGCCCTGAGTTGTGATTCACAGTAATTAGATTATTAACATTTGCCATAAAAGTATGTGTGACTGCATTCAGCTGTGTTCATCCTGAAGATGGCCCACGAGCAAGCAGACTGACCTCGGGAAACTCCTCAGGGGTTCGGGAAAGAGATGACATTTTGTGGAAGCACAGTACAGTTCAGACACCTCTATCATCACAACAATGGAAGGTATCTTTTAATTGACTAGCCTGGGATTGGAGTGCTTTTCAAGAGAGTTACATTTGGGGAATAAGGAGCTAGACTGCCCTCAGATTGGTGCACTAAGGTTTTGACTCTCAGCTTAGAGAGAAGGCTTGGAGCTTTTCTCCATTTAATAGGGACAAGGCAGGCATGTAGAGAAAATCTGGGAGAACTTGAGGTCTGAAAGTCCTAGACAACTTTACCTTCCCACAGAAAAAGGACAAGAAAAAATTTACTCTGGTTTGGTCCTCTGCAATGAGACTGCATGTTATCACTGACTTGGAAGTGTTGATTTGCTGATGTTGTGCAATCACAGGAGTGAAATAATTTGGCCTCATCTTTAGCAAAAGCCAGGAGGATCTGAAAGTGGTTGCTCTTTATGATGGATAAATTATACATTGATAAATATTTTCTTGCACTAAATACTTGGGATTTATTGCTTTAGATGTTTTGCCTTCTTGAAGTTGAAACTATTTAACACCTATGTTTTTTTCTGAGATATGCTATAATTCATGGACTAATAAACTTTTTTTAAATGGCGTGTTACTGGGTTGTCATCTAAGGCATGCTTCTGAAGTACATTATTTATTGAGAAGTATGTTGTTTCTAATCGATTACATGCCTTTGTGCATGCTAAAAATGACCTCATAATTAGAGCAAAGTGCATTAGATTTCAACATGTAGTTAATAGTGCTGTAGCATTAGTGTTGACTTGCACCAAAGGTGTTAAACCTCTCCAAGAAGTGGAGAAAATTACTGAGATCTCAAGTGACATCCAGTAACCTGAGAAACCAAATTCTGAAAATAGATCTAAGTGACAAATCTGATTATGAATTTTACCGATGATATTCTGCCAAAAGTCAAGGAGCTATCACAAAAAAACGGGACTTTTTTTAGTGGCCTTCTTTTGAACATTTCCTTTAAATAGCTTTGGTGAGTACTCTGCATCTAGGCTGTGGTGGAGACCAATTGTATGGAAGCACTTAGTGGCCAACACCTGCCCTTAGAGGTGCAGGAAGGTGGCATCATTTATCACAGGCTGTACCATGGGCCATGGCACAAAGTGGTGACCTTCAGCCTTCTCTGGCTGGAGGGTATGATTGCTGAAATGCCCCTGCATGGCATTTTATGGATGATCCTTAAAATGGCATGGCATACTGCATGGGGCTACGATCATCAAACTGTATGCAGCTGGATTTATCTGTGGCTTGACTGCTAGAAAAACATGGAAGCACTGGAGTTGAGTTAAATGGCAAAAAGGAGATGTTATTGCAAGTGTTATAAATTACCTTGTTTATTTTATAGATGCTGCCCAATAGTAGAAACATGTGGAAATAGAAGTGCGTTAATGCCTCTTGCATGCTTCTGCTATTCTGTGTTTCTCCGCTGCTGTTACTTAAGGCTGGTGCTAAAACATGAGGAGAATAAAATTATTTATTCGGCTAATTTTTAAAAAAACTTCTCTACCCCTACCAAATCTACCCAGATTTAGCTATTGGTGTTTTAGGATAGTGCAACTGGAATCATACAGCATTCTTAAAGTGCATGACAAATCTCTCAACCTTCACATGAAGATCAACTCTTCAAGGTTCTAGTTCAAGAGCTTGGTTTCAGGTGATATCAGAGTAATCAGGGATATCTATATGAATTTGTATCACTGATAAATTCAGCAGATAAATTTACAATGTATTTCCAAGTAACTACATTGGAAAATTCTTTTACCTCAGATATTTGTCTTCTCTCTTTTCTTGCCTGTGCTTGTGTGAAAATATAATCATGGTTGCATGGCAAATTTAATGTTGTTTACTTAGTTCTAAATAGAGAAAAAAAATGCATAGGCCTGCTACAGTGCTTTCTCCATGTGGAAAGTTGTTTTCTGGCCATGCTGCCTGATCGTGCAGAGGGAATTCAGAGGTGTCCAGGGCAGCCCACAAGATGCCCTTGACAATATTGCAGTTTAGCTGGGCTCTCTCAGCTAAGTGACACCCAGGTGGTTCGCTTTTCCAACTGAGATAAGAGCTTGGAAATACAGCGACAGACCTGCCCAGCTATGTCCACGTGGGATAAATGAATGGCTCTTTTCTCTTCCTGGGCACTGCAGTGTGTCCTCTAGAGAGCTCAACCAGCCTGTGGAGAGGCTGAGGAAGCTGGGTGCTGTTGGAGGTTTGCAGTGAGCTGCCTCCCACCTCCATGGCCACCCAGCTCCTGTGCACCCTCTCGTACCCGCCTGCACCTATTGCTGGCTGTGCTCCACTGGGGCACATGGGTACAGGAGGATAATTAAAGAAGCCTGATGAAAACTGGAGACTGAAGATGAGAAGTGACAGATGACGTGTACCGAAGTACCTTCTCCAGTTGTTGTTGCTGGGGAATGGAAGAGTTTTGCTCAAATAATGTGTTATTGTCTGTTCAAGGGCACCCTGAAAAACGAAAGCTGTGAGTGCTCTTGGTCTGTGGTTTGTAAAGATTTACTCTCTTGCAACATTTCAACTGTTTCCTGGTCCAACACTTATCTCTGGGCAGCTGAGATTTCAGTCATTTTTAAATACATTTCATCAAGATGTCTTTGGGATTCTCCCTGAGATTTCTTGGTAATTTCATTAAATAACTGCCTCTAGTTATCCCCAAATTTCATTTTGATTGATGTTATTAAATGGGCTTTGACTTTCCTGATGTTTGAGTAAGAAAAGCTTTTCCTGGCATTTGCAAATGTTCAGGGTTTGTTTGGGTTACTTTTTTTGTTTGTTTTTTACCCTCCCTTCTGTAATTAAGTTTTATGACAACATTTCCAATTGTTTCTGTGCTTATATGTGAGTGCCTAGATCTGTTATCTCTGTTTGCCTTTTTATCTCCATTATGTTCTTTTCTATACTTAAGATTCTCAATTTAGCTGTTTTAAGAGACTTTTGCAAAACTGAGTTATTTTTACAGGCGTGTATAGATTCACATAATTAGATCTCTGCATCATGTCTAACCTATAGTGTTGTTCACGAACAGCACTTCATAAATTTTGCCTTCTATTCTGATTTGGGGCTTTTAGGCAACTAACTTAAATGTCAGATTATTAGTTGTAAGTTTTATACAAGTTTAAAAAAATGTAAATTTTATGTGCCCGATGATGAACCTGATGTTCTTGAACTTTATGTTCTCAGCAATCCCAAATTTAGTGAACAGCCATGATGGAAGTGACAAGCCATTGCTAATTAAGTTGTCACGCTTTGGGCAAGCTGATTATATGGGCTATTTTAATGGCTGTTTGAGGGTAGATATGTATTTTATTTCCCTGGAAAAATTTTGCAGGTAATAATAAAGCCTGAAGTGCCTTGATTTTTAACCCAAAAAATTAACTCCTGTAGAAAGAAATGAAATGAAGGTAAGTAAATACAAGTTCATTGAAAAAAATCTATAAAGAAAAAGATTGAGTGGCAGAGTACAATATGAAAGAAACAGGAGAACATTAGGTAAGGGTGGGGGAGAAAAATAGTGATTTCTTTTTTTCCCCCAGTGCGAGATGGAATATCCTTATGCATGACAGTAGGAAGGGAAATGCATGTGGGGAAAAAAAAGCATTGGACTACAGTCAGAGCTGATTCTGGGAAAATGAAGAGAAACTAAGGACTATGTCATAGCTGCAGTTAGTGTGTAGATAAGAATTGTAGGCTGCATCTGTTTTAATAAAATAAGGGAAAGAAAATTATTTTTTTGTTTTTTTTTGTAATGTGTTTGGGGAGATATCCATTAATTCATGTTCAATGTTATGGAACAGAATTAAGGGGAAAACAATGGCAAGCTTTCTGAAACTTCAATTTGTAGTTAGAAATTCAGCCAATAAACATTTATTTGAAGCAATAGGTATGTCTTTTTTTAAAATAGTTAATCTCTGAAGAAAAATACCCTCATAGTAAAGAGGGATAAATGGGGAGAACTATAATTCTAATGTATACTACCTTTTGGCTCTTGGCTCATTCTGGAGATTTAAGACTCCAGTTTACATCCCAGCAAAATGTGCTTAGCCTTATAGATGCTCTTGTGGTTGCTTGTCTTGAAAATTGTCTGCTCAATTTTTAGTACTATTATTGTTATCTTATTGCAAAATTCCATACCTTCCTCTTTTGTAATCCAGTCTTGCAAATGTCCATACAGGAGTTTTGAAGTTTCCCAGGTTTTCAGAGGAGAAACAGCTTTTATTTAGTTGTGGCTTTACATTTTGTTTGTTAGCTGTTCTGATTTTATTCTTGTAGAGTAGTAGTTCCCAAAGACTGATCGTCTTAAAAGCCTTGGCCTATGTACATAAGCAGTGGTACCTTTTGACAGCAATTCCAGAATTTTCTTATCTTTCTATATATATCTTGCATCTAAAATATCTTCTGAAATTATTTAAGTACTTCTTAAATTTATAAATATGATAAATACTTAAGATGTCTATACCTAAAGTTCAATGTAGACTTTTAAATATTTTTAGCATTCTGTTAAATAGCAGAGAAATGTTTTTGAAATTAATCAGATAGTTGCTATTCAGGCCTTTTCATATTGAGGCCTGCCTTTTGTTTGGGCAGGCAACAGAATGGTATATCTATTTTTTTCCCCTCCTCTTTTTACTACTATAATATAACCTTTTTTCCCTTTTCCCCTATTCAATATATTTTTGTTACATTTTTCAGTGCTACACTGAGGAAAAATGTTAAATATTCAATCAGATGAAAAGTGAGACAGTATCTTCTCTTTGTGTTTATTTATTGCATATAAATATTTTAATTCCATGAATAAAAGCTAGAATTGAGAATGATGCTGGCAATTTGAAGAAGGATAGCAGTGATGAGAACAACTTGATGAGTCTAGTAATAAAATTTATTTTAAGAAATAGGTTTGACTCTATAACATAGAGCTAACTTTTGGATTCCTATGTGGCCTGGTGCCATTTTTGAGTCTCTTTGTTGCCTAATGATTGTTTTGAAGTGCTCTTACTCAGTTAATATCTTGCTCTGCTGTCATCCTTACTCCATTTTTCTATTCTTCACCTTTCTCTGGAAAGCATCCCACTGTATAGTACTGATTTAACTGTTGAGAATACACCGATACAGTAAGCTACAGTGCAATATTTTTAGTATTTCAGCAATATATTATTTATATATCCCTGACACAAGTAGTGCATGGAAATTCTTCACTGACAGCTACGCAGCAGCACCCTTTCAGTCTTCTTACATTCATGCTGCCAAGATGTTGCATATTTAGTTAGTGTCATTGGGATGTGAGTCAGAAATACTTTATGTTGCAATGCATTGTCCCTGAATATTTTAACTGCATGCATTTTTTGAGTGCCTGTCTGCAAATGCTCCCCACCTCCCTTTAATTTTTGCAGGAAGATTTTTGTCAAAAACTCATAGAATCATTAACCATTACACTTTTCAAGAAAATATCTTTGGGATATTCTTGTGTTATCTTTGTATCTTTATACAAAACCTGTTCATTAGGGGTGCTAACTGCATTATACCATGAAACTCTGCCAATAAAAAAATAATGTATGTCTTGAATATCATCATAAATTAAATCAAGATTTTTCACGTGAATGAGAACAGGCTACTCCATGCTACTCTGTAAGAAAGCAACAAGCTGTTGACTTTTCCTCCAGAAGGTTCATTTTCTTAAGACTACGAAGTATCTTGTCATTTAGGAGCTGAGTGCCCAGCACTATTTTCTAAAAATTCCAATACAAGGTTAGGAAGTTTTAGGAAGAAGTAGAAAGCAGAGCATCATAGTGACACTGAATAATTCCATGGTGTGTCTGTGTGTTCAGTATTCAAATCTAGTCCCCATCTCTCAAAACACAGGAAGTAGAAATGGAGTGGAGTCTGTAAAGAGCAGCAAGGATGATCAAGGGTATGCAATGACTTTTATGCAAGGAGGGTCTAAATTGGCTGGGACTCTTTTTGCTGAAAAAGGGAGCTTATTTTAGAACTCTGTAAAATCATAAGTGGCATGGAGAAAATTAATAGAGAAGAAATCTTCACTGTCTCATCCAAGAAAAGAACAAGGGTTCAATGCATAAACCGAACTTGCTGCAGGAATCTCCAAATGAAGGTTAACATGGATATAAATTATGGTTGGAGAATTTAAAAGAAAAGAAATACTTGAAACACTATTTTGAAACAAAAACAAAGCCCACAAAAAAACCCCAAACAATGAAACAAACTATAAAAAACAGCCTCCAAAGAAAACCTCAGTATTCCAGTCTTGAAAATCCACAAACTGTTGGAGACTGAGGATATTCTAGGCATCTACTTGTTCTATTTTGAAACTCTTCCATCCCTCCAATTGACTTTTGTTCTTGAAGATGTCCTAATCTAATGGGTTATCTGTTATAGTCTGCCAGCAGATTAGCAGGTAGAAGAAAGTAGTTTTAAAATATATTTTATTTCAAAATAATACTTGGTGAAATATTTCTATATATACACATCTAAAGATTCCTAAAGGTTATATTCATTGTAGTTCAGTTTAATGTAATGTGCTGGGATAGGAAGCTGGTTTCCCAAATTCTGCACTTGTAACGGTGATAAAGTTCTTGCTACTTATATGAAAATATTGAGAAATCTGTTTTGAGCTTTATGGCATTTTTTTAAGACTTTGTGGTTTAATTTTCTGTGTGTATATATATTGAAGTAAAAACTATAAATGTAATGGTGCAAAGAAAATACGTTATTAAGAGTGTATATTTTTTTTAAGAACACAAGTGGTTCCATATATTCCCTTTGTATAATCCCTGCTTCTAAGCAGCACTTAGTGAAGGAGTTTAATGGTGCCGTTTTTCTTCCCCTTTTTGTGGCGTGCTCTGTCACTATATGTAAAGAAATCTCTGCAATAGCACTTACATTGTTGCTGAGAGAAAGAAAGGCTTTCAGTTTCCCCCTGCAAAGTCATAGAGGCATGTAGCAAGGAAACCCTAAAGATCTCAAGGAGGTTTTTTTAACGGAGATGCTCCGAAAATCATTTTGACAATGTAGCTAATGTCCAGGTGTGAGTAACAGAACTCATGGCATTGTTGAAACTGGCCTCTGCAAAGCTGTGGTGCAAGAACTATTTGTCAAGAAGGCAACCCAGCAGATTGTGCAAAAGGTACAATCTTCCAGTCACCTTCCAGTGGTAATAAAAGGACATAGAGATATTCTGTACTTTGTCCATGAAAAGTATTAGGATCCTGCATGATTTATTGAAACAGTTTATCTACAAAAACAGCATTGCAAGTTTTTAAAAAATAAAAGTATTTAGTTATATTTTAAGATAAAAATTTGACAGTGGGTCCTGTTTTGTGTTTTAGTTATTTATAGGCTCCTACTGAGTGCCTTGAGCTATGCATATAGAAATCATCTCTGCTATAAAAAGGACCGACTGGTTCCTTCCCAAGAGCCTTTTTTCATGGTACAGAGCAAAATAAAAAATTGCTTATAGCGCACATCTGTGATATTGTGTAACTTAAATTTCTCCTGCTGCTTGACATTTACTTGCCCAGAGTGTAACTCAGAGAATGGTTTGTCATTGTGGTGTCTTTTCTTTAATGAACATGAGTGTGTTAAATTTGAATAACTACATTAATGTGACATTATTGCTGAAATTTACACACATAGAGTGAGTAAATTTGGAATAATGGTTCCCACAACGCTCATAACTTGCTTCTTTTCTCATGTGAGCTGTACTGTTTTCTGTTACCCTCAGTAAGCCCTTGTGCCTTGTTAAAGACAGAATATTGCTTCTCTGGTTGAGTCACTGCCTTTCTTAGATACGGCTTGGGATTTTACTAAGTTTGTAATCATGTTACAATTTCCTCAGCAGTAGTTTAATGTCAGTGAAACAAATACAGTGGGAAAATTCAGAAATATCTCTTTCCTCAAGCATGATTTTAGCTTGAATGAGGACAGTGTCAGGAACTGAAATTGTGCAGAAGTTCTCTCCAAGGGAAGGTCAGTCAACAGACTTTAATGCAGGCCAAGCAGAATTTTGTGTTTTTTACTGCCAGGACATGTTTTAACTTGACATTATAAAATATCTCTGCGGTAGGTATTTTGCAGGTCCATAGTCTTAGGTTGTTGCAACATGTTCCTGTAAAGGGATTTCTGCTGGCACAGTGACATTATTTTCTTAGGTGAGATCAATTAACACAACATGCAAATGCTCTAGATTTAATTTAGTTGAATCTAAATGAGCAGTTACGCCAGATTATCTGTGTTGGCAGGGTGGTATGCATCTTTTCCTGAGAAGAGCTCTATTGGAAATCTTTTCAGCCACAGTCATAATAGAATTTTTGGAATAGTAGTTTTAGTCTATAGCTCGCTTGAGAGAAAACAACAGATTTGGGAAGATAGGTATTGTCATATCCAAAACTTATTCCCAGAACAATGTGAACTCTTTGGAAATACTGTTTAATCAGAAAATAGCGAGTGACTGCAGGAACAGCAGCTTCTTTTGTTTATATGTAAGTGTAATATGTGCTTTTACTTACTTGGGTAAATTAAAGCAAAAAAGTACATTAAGTTCAAGAAAGGTGGTTTATTATCACTCTTGGAAGCTTTGCTTGCTTTATTTCATAAATAAGCATCCTTCTGATTGGCAAAGGACAGAGTGTGGCTCTGTAATAAGAATGTTATTTTAAGGTCAGGCCCTATAAGACAAAAAATCCTTTAGTACTACTATTAGGGTCTTTCACCTTAATGACTTCTGCTGGTAGCGCAAAGATCCAGTGTAATCAGCATTCTGCACCCAAACCTACCATCTGCTGAGGACCTGCCAGGTACATTAACTCTTACCAACTTAACAGAGATTTGTTTTAAGAGAAGGTGCCTTCTTCATAAGAAGTTTGGATTGAGCCTTGACACTCAAACTAAATACTGGAGCTAGAGGGATTTTCCTGGAGGTAATTTTGAGTGATTATTAGTTGATCAAAGCAGTTCTCTGTGTCAGTTTCAATCACTAATTGGCCTTCTGTGTGTCAGAGACAAGAGTTTATCGTGCTGATGGATGTTGGTGTGCCAACTGAGTGTTTTTCATATGAATTGGAAAGAGCAGTTGGGTAATCCCCTTTTGCAGGCTGTTGAAAATCCCAGAGTAGCTCTGCAAACATGTCCTTCTAATGCAGTAGCACAAAGCAGCTAAAAGTTAGATACCCTTTTCACCTTCTGTTTTTATAATGTAGACTTTCATGTGTTTCAGATTCGTTGAGTGTGATGCAAGCTCATTTAAAAATAATTAGGCATTCCCAAGTAATGAAATTTTAAATATGTCAAAAATGTATTATGACTGAATTGGATATTCATCTTATTGACTATAAACAGAAGAGGTGATTGTAGCAAATACTTAATTATTTTGTGATTTTTTTGGTACTGAGATCAGAAGTGTATACCATTTTTAAGCCTATAATCACAGCAATAATGAGCTTTTATGCCATGTTCCAAGTACATTAGGCTTGGATTTGTAGCAAAAGACGGGTCTGACTATGGCTTTCTGCCACCTTTGCAAGAAGGTACTCAGTTCAGAGGTAAATGTAATTTTTTGTCCTCATTTTACCTTTGTAAAATTAGTAAGATCATGATGAAATAACTAATTCAAATAAAGAAGACTCTCCTTTACAAATAATGTATGAAAATTGGTTTTAGATTTCAGGTTTGGCATAAAGTAGGAATTCTAATTTCCAAAGTTTCTCTTCAGATTTTTTTTTGTGATCAAATGCCATTAATTTAGAATACAGAAAATCAACCATGTTGTAATCACATTTCCATCTGCATTAACTTCATCAACACTCTTACTTGACAGGTCTTGCTTAGTTGGATTTGTTTAGAGTTACATGTAACTTGATATGGCTAATTTGGATAATTCATGAGTTTGCCTCCTTTTAATCTTGAGGAACTGGTACTTGGAAAGGCGCACGTCAGAAAGGATTTCTTTAGGATATAATGACACAGTTCTATTTTCTGGCTCATTTGGGGTTGCCACCCATTCTACTCATTACCTCTTTCTTCAGGGAAGCCTTGACTTTGTATTTTTTAAGTTATCTTTGAATAGGTCAACATTAAAGCAGTATTTCTATGCCTCTATTTTGCCCCAATTATTGATTTTAACTTGCTTCAAGTTCTTGTTTGGCAATTTTTCTCCCAGGTTCTGTAAATTCCAGGTGCAATTGATAAGTCCAGAGAGACACAATTAAGATTCTGCTTATCATACAAGGGTGGAAAAGAAAATAATTTATTCTTCCACTTTTCTTGTTGACTAATGTAAAGTTCATTATTTTTCCATAGCATTAAAGGCCACATTAATTTTTTTTTCTATTTCTCTTCTTAGTACATTATGTCATTTGTACTCACTGTGGCTCTGAAGATTTTTTACCCTGAAGTTCCTGTGGAAGTGAGTAGCAGGAATATGATTCAGGTTTTTACATTTGTGTCAGATGAATATTGGATATTAAGAAAATTTTGGTTTTACATTTTCATATTTTCCATCTCATGTATTTATACAACAATGATCTTGGCCAGTTTTGACAGAGGGAGATGAAAGGCCAAAAGTCCTCTGCTGAAAGTTTCAGAAGTAACTTTCCTATTTTTTACAATTGAAGCTTTTTTATATGTTTCTGAGCTATTATAAAGTAGCAGCTGATACGGGGAGAGAGAGGCTTAAGTGGGTGTAAAGCTTTTTAGCAGGCGTTTTTAATTTTTGATAGATTTCTGTACATTGATTAGTAAAAGTGGACAAACCAGATTTATGGTTTTTATGAAGGTTCTCTATGTGCTGAATTGTCCTCCAGCTCATATTGTAGACCTGAATCTTCTACTGCCTAAAAATTTTAACTCAACTGAGTATTGGGGAAGTAGATATCCATACAGTGAAGTTACAAAGAATAATTTACTTTAAGGAGATTTAAGTACACGATCCTTTCTGAAATGAAGGTAATACTGGCTACCTGAGAAAATTCTTTTGTATATAATGAACAATTCATGTCTTAGACAACAGAAGGAAATTTGGGGCACAGAAACACTTTTACAGGTTAAACCATAAATATTTATGTATATACACTCCTCTTCTTGGCCTCCTATCCTCTGTGTGATCCCTGCACTATGAGTTCGAATGCAGTGCTTTGAAGGAATAGTATTGTATGGCTATGGTTTTTTCTTAATTTTTATTATTCTTTTAGTTAAATAAATGGTGTCTGTATATGAAGGAAACAAAAATTAGCTTGCTTTGTTGGCAAATGGTGATGGAGACACAGAGAGACATATTTTAAAGGAGACTGATCCAGGGAGGTGCCTTTGAAGTAGCTGTGGTGGTTCTGCTTCATGCCAGCTTTGTGGTTACTGACCACTGAAGGATGCTATAGTAATTCTGAATCTTTGAATTAATGATTATTTGAAATAGGATTAGGAAGAGGAAGGGAAGGGTCAAATTGAAAACTGCATCAATATATGTAGCTTTATTCTTAAAATAAGACAAATGAAGCATGAGGTTCTGTTGTGTATGAGAGTAATATTTATCTGTTCCTGCTTTTCCGTTCTGGTGGTGTTGTTTTTCCCTCAGAATGGTAATTTGTGGCTGCTGCATAACCACACTTGGCAGTGTTATGTGGAGAGGAGAACTGGATACAGCTTTCTGGTTGGGCATGAAGGGGATTTCAAAATTGCCTTGAAAATTCAACCAAATTGAGTAAGTAGTGTTGGTTAGACAAATAACAGTGAAACTGCTAAAATAAACCAGATATTTTTTATCTTGCCCACATTCCAGTGCCACCTTTTAGGATCAAGAGAGTAAGTGCCATTCAGTTGGTCTGGGATGGTTACAGTTGTGAGATAATACAGTTGGCTCTTCAGGTTGTTCTCTAAGTCAGTATTGTGCTTGGAGATGTGCTTTACTGCTTGTATCACTCAAGTGGCTTGCGAGTGAAGAGGGATGTAATTGATTTAGCAAGGATGCACTTTCAAATACAGCTATATATTTCATTACAATAAATAAATAAATGGAAAAGGAAATTACTTTTATCTTGCAATGCATCATTCTTTTTAGCATTATAAGCTTCCTTTCAGGTATTTGCTTCTGAGTGTGCAGATTTTTTCAGCAAAACAATATACTGGGAAGTTACTCAATTCAAATATATCTCTAGGCAGCAGGTTTTTGAGACTTTATTTAAAACAATACTTTAATGTTTTTTTCCCTCCATGATCTTAAAAGATTTGATATTATTCACTTTTATTTACTAGACTTAGATGTTTCCATTGATTGCATTCTGAACTGTAGTAGTTTATCCCAAAAATATCTTGTTCTCAACATGAGATAATCTTTTGAATTGCTCTCCTGGCTTGCCAATATGTGTGTATTTTGAAAATGTTTCCATTCAGAATATCTCCTGATATTTATGTGTTATAAGATAGAAATCCTGAGTTGACCAGAGGAAGAGTAAATGCCTAACACATTCTGTTCTTGCAAGCTGCTGTTGTGACCACCTTGCTGTACTTCTCCCCACACCCGCCCAGGCTCTGAAGAAATGTGCAGAAATAATTACATAGATTAATCCTTCAAAGACCGAGCCAGTTCTTGGATATATTAATTGCACCTTGTTAGAATTTAGTTGGTTTATTTTTGCACTAACATAATATTAGATCAGTGTATCATGAATGTGGTATTGGGTGAATCTCTTGCATAGCTTGGGACATTTGTCTACCAAGGTGATGGGATTTGCTTTTTTTCTTTTTTAAATTAAAAAAAAAAACCAAAAACCCCAAAAACCTCCAACTGATCTAAACTCCAAAGACAATGGTTTTTCTAGTATCTTTATGTATAATGCTTAGACTTTTGGACCGCATGGAATTAATAAGTTAATTGTCCTTTATTTCTTTACTCATTCTTTCAGTTGAAGATACATAAAAGAGGATGACACCATGGATACTAATTTGTTTTTAGGATAAGAGGAAATGGAATGAAGCAGTGCTAGGGCAAGTTCACGTTGCACATTAGGAAAAAGCCCTTCACCCAGAGAGTGATTGATCACTGGAACAGATTCCCCAGGGAAGTGGTTGTGCCATCAGACCTGTCAGAGTTCAAGCATATGGTAGTAATATGGTTTAAGTAGTTTTAGCTAGTCCTGTGAGGGTCAAGGAGGTAGATGTATGATCATTATGGGTCACTTTCAACTTCAGATATTCTATGAGTTCAGCTTGCGTAAAAATGGAGAGTGACAGTGGTCATTAACATTCTTCTAATGAGGAAATAGCAATACTTATTTTAATATCTCACTTGCAAACTGAGGACCTAAGTACATGTGAATCATGATATATTTTTGATAAAAAAGGGACATGCTGATAAAAAAGGGATATGCTGAAGTTTTTTAACAAAAAAGAAATTACAGATACAATGTAATAGTTTTATTTAGCTGCAAACCAATGTTTTAGTCAACAAAAACAGTTTAATATTAGGTTTTCTGTAAGAAGACAAGTATAAAGTGCAAATTTAAAATAGTTAAATGAAATATTTTCAATGAACACTTCCTTGTTCATTTAATCTTAAGAGACTATTTTAGGCATTTTAATTTAAAGTGATCTAGCTGCTCAGAGAAATATTTTGACAGGAATTCTATTCATGGGTGTTTATAAATTTCTTTGTAGAACTGTCTGCCTTAAATCTACTGAATTTGCTGGTGAAAATGTCATTGCAAATAGATTCTTGCAAATGGCTGAGATACCTGTAATTACTGTATCCAGGTTTAATATAAATGCTTTGTGTATTTCTTGTGTCTTCTGTAAAGTAACGTGATTTAGTAAAATGAACCAGTGTCTAGAAGTAGATTGAAAGTACATTTTACTCCATTTCCAAAATATTTTATTTCTTACTTGTCTTTAATAAGAGTCATTTCTCTGTGGTAAGTCCTCCATAAAACCAGCGTAGGAGCAGAATCAAAATAATTTTGAAACACAGTATGGGTTTCAGTTATATAGATTTTAAAATCTGAATATCAAACATACTGCTATATACTTGAAATGTGTTCTGCAGCTCACAGAATCACAGGATACCTGAGGTTGTAAGGCTTCCTCAACCCCACCCCAGTCAGGTATTTATACAGATTGATGAGATTTCCTCTAAGCCTTCTCTTTTCAGTTTCCTTTGTTCCTCTGTGGCCATTTTTCTTACAGTTACATTTTGGCACCATATGATACTATACTTTCGATATGTGAGGATTTCAAGGGATAATTCTGGAAATTTTCTTATGGGATATATAATGGAAATTTAAATCCTGAGTAGACAGGATACCAGAATCTTCAGGATCCTTTAAACATAGATCAATGAATAGTAACAACACAGGTAAAAATACTGAATTAGTTCTAACTGAAAAAAAAAATTGAAGGAGTTTTGAGGTTGAGCTTTAATCCTGTAAGTAACTTCAAGAACACGTTGTTTTTGTTGTATTTATATGAATGATGCTGAATAAACCATATGATGGACTCATTTTAAATTACCAGATCAGTGGTAGATTTGTCCATTTCCCATTGAGGACCATTGGATCACTCTCTATGTGAGTTACAGTTGAAGCGAAAAATTGGGATCAATGCCAAAGAGAAAGATTTCTTAACAGTTATTTTTGAAATGATCAAATGCAATTCATATTTGAACTACCTCTTCATCAGAAGCCGTTTCTCCCAGACTTAGAACTGGTCCCTACAGAAAGCAAAAGCAATAATAAAAATGGGTGTTTATTTCTTGCGTGCAAAAGGATATTTATCTGCCTGCATTGCCAAGAGCACCAGGAATAGTTTCAAGGTCCCGTCTTTAAAAATACTGTCAAATGTTGGGGAGTGAAAGGGGAAAAAGAAAGCACATAGTGCATGATGTTGTTAAAAATTCATTGAAAAAGTAATTGCAAAGGCTAAGTAGGAACTCTGTAGTTCCTGAGAGTTTTTATTCTTGCATCTGTTTTGGATTCACTAGAGCTTCATAGGAAGAGTCTTAAACTTTTAGCTCAAGCATGATGATGTCTCAGCCTTTTGTAGGCGTCGAAATTAGTCCTGCAGAAATGTATGAATATAGTTCTTGTCTTAGAGATTGTGTCAGCAAGCAAAATTGTAACTATAACTGTATACTGTAGCAAGTATATTATGAAGCTCTAGGTAAATCAAAATGCACGCTGGCTTGTATTTTAATTTTATGCGCTTCTGTGGTACTGCTTCCTTGCACAGGTTGACAGGATATGTATACCTGCCAACTGTAACAGTTTTTTCAGTAGTGAGGATTTTGTTTTGTTTGTTTATTTGTCTTTTTTTTTGTTGGGATTTTTTGTTTTTTGTTTTTGCAAATAAATTTTCACTCAATCATTTGATCATTTTCCCAAGGATGTTTGTACATCACACAACTGATTGGAGTTGTTGCTGTCTAGAGAAACTCATGATCAAAAACCTCTGACAGCTGGCTTTACATGACATCTAGGTTGGCTCTCAGTTGTATTGGATTCACTACCCTGATAAGGAGTAGCTGGTTTATTCATATGCTGCAGTATGTTTCTCTGTCAGATTTCTTCTTCACTCATAGTTCTGGTGGAACTTAAGACCAGTGAAGCTTTGGTTCTTACTAATTGGTTTCTGTGAAAATGCATTTTATTTATTTCTTGCATAGCTCTCCTCAGATTCAAATTATGAAGCAATATTTAGAAATCTCAGGTGTTTTTGTGGGTTGGAAAGAAATACCATTGAAAGCTTGGTTTTGGGTAACCCAAACCAAACTATCTTTACTTTGCAAATTTTTTATCTTTGGAGTTAATTATGTTCACCACATTAAAACTTTTGGGCAAGTATACAGAATATGACCCAGAAAATCTACAAGTAAGTATAAAAAAAAATAAATAATAAACCAGTCACTCAGCTGTCAGTTTAAATTTAAACATAATCCCTGGTTCTTACTATCGTGTGCTTCTTGCACAGAGTACTGTAACACACACTGGAGAAATGGGAAGTCTCCAGACCTGGTGTGCAGTAGCCCACATTACCTGTCACTCTCATATCTTAATCTTTTTTTTTTTTTTTTTTTTTCCTGCTGCTTCTTTTCTTCTGTTCTTCATCCCATCCTGGTGTTGGAGCTGTTCTGATGAGACTTAATGCTTTCCAATACCTGTATCACTGCTGAATGCCTGTGGATGATTTTTGTACCTAGCTGTGGTGAAAGCATGTCCTATTAAGATGCAGAGGAAATGTGAGACTTCCTTTCTGAGGCAAGCCCTTAAAAAAACCAGAGGCATTATACAAAAGTAATTACCTTTTTGGAGTCATTAAAAACATTTTATGTTGGTGGAGGTTTTTGATATTTTGGCTTTTTGTTGGAGTTTTTTTGTGCCTTTTTAATTTTATTTCGTTATTTTATTTGACCTTATTTATCAAATTTATCTTGCTTCATGACTCTGTTTCAGTCTAAATTAAATATAACTGTTGGAAGAGATTTAACTTCCATACATTCTGTGAATGAGTTCTTGTTTTGCAAATTCTTTCTGTTTTCAGTGCAAGGCTAAGCTCATTTTTCACAAAAACCTAACAAGGAAATATGAAGGATTTTTTGATTGATGCTGTACATTTTTTGAGTGACTACCTTCCAAAGAGAAAAGGGTGGTAAATGTATTTTGGAAATCTCTAGAATGAACACATAGCCTTAATAGTATGGTCGGAAGCATTTATAAAACAAGATGTATTCGAGATGCAACCCATAATATAGTCCAGTTCTAGTGACCTCTGACAGAAGTTTGAAGAAAGGAGACTTAAGTGACCCTGAGCTGGAACAGAAATAGTAGAAAAAGTGCTTACACTGTGATGTGAGGACTTCTACAAATATAGTCTCTGTCCTCAGAGAAGGGCAGAATATTCTTTCTTAGCAACAAACAACAGTAAAAGTTTTCTTCTTGATATGGTTTAGCCTTTTATCTTTGGCACTGTCTGAAATACTATCGTTCTTTCTTTTAGTGTGCTAATTACATGTTCAGCTTCTGAACTTTCCAACATTTATAGTTTTTGCCCTAAAACTGCAGCCTAGCCCGTTTTTCATCATCTTGTATGGGTAGTGATTAATATTCCAGTCTTATGGGATTTTCTTAACAGGACCTTTCTCCACCTTGTCAATTTAATTTTGAATTTAATCTTTTCCTCTGATGTGCTTTTTGTCCCTTTATTCTTGATTAATCTGCCAGTTTATACTGCATTCTATCATCCAATTGTTAATGAAACTAATGAAAAATATTGGACAGAGAACACATCCCAGTACAGCCCGTTAATACATATTTTTCATTTGGAGAAATCATTGACAGCTACGGCTTGGTCAGTTTTCTCATAACTTAAGCATTACTCTTATAGAAGTTTCACAAAATTTGCATGGGAAAAATAATGGAAAGTTATGTCAAATGGCTTTGAGAGTTATTGTGTGCTTTTCTTTTCATAAAGCCCTTTACATTACTAGAAGAGGACTTGAGTTATTTTTTTTAACATGACTGTTTTTGATGCTTTCATGTTGGGTCTTCTTCAGATTCTTGATACGTTTTAGGTAGAAAGCTTGATTATTTGGTATGTTTCTGCAAATTGAAATTAAACTAGATTGCTTGTAACTCCATAATTTCCCATACTTCCCTTGGTCCTAACTTTTTTAGGCAGACTTTGTATTTGCCGTTTCCTAGTTTTCTTACAATTTAGCTACCCTCTTTTAATTCTCAAAGAAAACTAACAACTCAGACTGCTGGATTGTTTCGGGGTTTTTTCTTCGTTGGTTGTTTTTTGTTTGTTTCTGTTGTTGTTTGGTTGGGTTTTGTAACCATTCCAGAGCTTTGCTGTCAGCATCTTGTGGCGTTTGTGCCCTTAGAGTGTTGCATATTGGTCAAATTCATCCTGACCCCAATATTTTTTCCCTGCTGTTATTTATGTACATAAGAGTGAAGACGTTTATTTCCTTGTAATGTTTAGATGAACAAGGGGTGGTGATAAGGAGAGTTAATGGAATTTAAGCAAGTTTGTTTAGTGGAAGAGCTCAGCTCAACTACTTTCACAGATTTTCAGTAAGTGAAGGAGCATTTTGTTGTGTTCTTGCTAAGGAGTTCTCAGATCAAGTCGCAGACATGGGATTGTTGTAGTGTCATGAATATTACTAATTATATTTTCACTGTATAAATATTCTCTCCATACAGACTGAGGTTGATTAAAACCTTTTTGTTCCTCCTATGTGATGGCAATGCAAATCACTATGGAGAACTCCCCATGGGTTTATTTATTTCCTTTCGAGCCTGCTTTTGTTGTCGGTGCAGGGATGTGCTGAAGATCTTCAGGGACAAGGGGTGGCTTGGCTCAGATCCACAATCTTTTACAAGCATTGAGGGCTTGAAGCAAGGGTTATGAGTGTTATAAGGAGACTAGTACCAGTATGTAAAGTGCAGTGCACACTTTGTATGGTTTTGCTGTGCCTGGACTCTCTGTCTTAGCTGAAGAAGATTCCTTGCTTCAGACAACTCCTGTTTCAAAAATGCTAGTCCTGCCACAGGCTTCAGAGACTGCACTAAGTGCTTTGGGGACAAGCTCTTGTGTTTTCAAAGTCCTCATTTGATGTCCCACTGTAAAAAGGACTCTTGAAATTCTGATTGCAAAGCACATTAGGTTATTCCTTTCTCTCCAGTTGTTAATTTTTCCCATGTGAATTAGGTCAATTATTGAAGCAAATGAGCATAGTGTTTATTTAACTGGGGAGATTAATTCAGTGTCTGGTTCCCTAATGCTTTGCATTTTTCCTGGCTGTTTCTCTTTTTCAAGATTGGTTTTCTTAGTTTTTGTAAGAAATGGATTATACATTTGTGCTTAGTATTTCAAATTTTCCTTGCTGAGCAAGTTTGCAAGAAGCAGTTCAGTTTCTTGCAAGATAAAGATGAGATACAAAGGTGAGTCAAAATTCCATGATCGGTGCATTTTGTTATGTAAACTGCACAAATTGCAAATACCATTGGGTAAAGCAATGCAGAATTTGCGCAACTTCAGCAAGCATCTGACTATTTTCTACTCCAAATATTAGATGAATTTATGAATTCTCTGCTGAAACATATGCAGTAGGCTGCTCCCTAAACATAGTGACAAGTTGAATGTTGTCTATGCCGTTGAAAGTGTACTCTGAACACCTTTTTCTGTTCCAAAAAACATGTATGAATGTAGAAGACCTGCAAATTACTAAAAAGTTCATCATAAGGATCAAAAAGAAAAAAAAGAAGCAATACATTAAAATCTACCTTGTTAGAAGTTTTGCAGAAAATTCTACATTTGAATTTTTTTTCAATATGAAACAATAGACATTGAAACCCCCAATATTAATCCTAAATGTCCACTTTCTTCCATTAGATGTAGTGTTGGTGATGCATTTCTTAATAGCAGAAAATAGTAAATCTGAGTAATAACAAAACTTTGATTATGAACATGCCTTTCATTTTCTTGCGACAAGTGGCACACAATATGTATATGAACAAAAATTGTTTTGTGCAAAACTATGGACGTAAGTGTTCTTTCTCTTCATGTCTTTAACCTTTAACTCTGTTAAGGCTGAAAAAAGACTGAGATACTGCACTAAATTTGATGAATAATCTGATTTGATTATAATATACTATAAATTCTAGAAAGCTTACTGACACCTGCCTGTATTTTATTACAGGGAACTCAATTTTGCCCATGTAACTTTCTTCCTTACAGTTCTGTTTAGACAATTTCCACTTTCTTATTTGCATGTGTATGTTCTCAGCTTTCCTTTCTACACCTTGATGGGTGTGAACATTTCTCAGTGAGCTGCTCTGCTTAGAACTATGACAGTACTGCATGCTGCCCATTGAGAAATCCTTCTCCACAAATTGAAATGAAGAAAACTAGGAAATTGTGGTAAATTATAATTACATTGTAATTAAGAATAGGGCTGAAAAAGATTTTTTTTCTGATGTAGGTCCAACTAAGTATTCCTTAGAGGCACTAAGTTATTAACATGCTAATGAATTTTTTTTAAAAATTCTGACCAAGCTGTAGCCAGCACAAAGATTGCCAGCATTGACATTCAAAAGAGTTTTTGAATTGCTAAGTGGAAAATTGAAGAGAAATTGGTGTTTTACAGTAGAGTGGGTCTTTGATTAAATGTTACATGCAATCACCAGTTTTCCCAAAAAGGTGTGGGGTGTAGTACACTTCAGGAAATATTGTGCTAGTACAAATTTTATGCTCCTTATGTGAATGTGTTTTATGGGAACATGGCTAATATTGTACTCTGTGGATCACTATTCCCACTTTAATATCACTTCATGTTCTCTCAAAAGGAGGAAGAACTGTGAGTTTCTTTTTGCCAGAAAGAGGAACAATGCAACCCAGACCTATGTCTCAAGTAACCATACTATTTTCAGTGAAATAGTAGGGAACTAGAATGAAACGACCAAATTCTTGTTTGCAGGAGAACTCATGTCCTATCTATAGCCTCAGGATTATATTGTGATATGCAGTTAAATATTCCCAAAGTTTAGTAATTTTCTTTTATTTTTATAGCTTGCTTTTGTCACAGATTTAAGATTATTTCATTTGGATTTGTGATTTGAGAGAAGAACCATTCTTGCTGGTTTTGATTGGTTGGTAAATAATTAGTGGAAATGCCTTCTAAAAGGGTAGAAAAGGGCCCCTTGCTTGTTGTGGTCCTTAAATCTGCAATGCCAAGGCAAAGGATGAAGTCCCTGTCCTTGAAACTTCCTGCTAGAATCCTCTTTGTGATCACAAAGATGCATGAGTGTTCTGATTGCTGTTGTTGACATAGAAAAATTGATGTTTACTAAGATATGTTGGATGTCTCTAACATCTGAACAATATGACTTAAGTTTATTTTATTTCTTTTTGGCAGCCAGTAGTGTGGATTTGCTATGTTTTAAATCAAATTGCTGGATTCAGAGCAAGTTCATTAAGGACTTTGATAACGAAATATTAGAACAAGCGAATTGCGTTTCAACATGAATTAAGGCAAGCACAAGTTTAACAAGGTTTGTGAACTGGACAGAATTTAATAGGCTTTCCTTATCTTCTCTTTTATGTTTTTAATTGAAAGAATATGCAAATCAAATAAAAACTCTGAGGATGTGAACCCATAGAAGTGAAAGATAAATACATGGTGGATCCTGAAGTTCTGAGTTTTGATTTTTGAAGAGGGTTGATGTTCACCACTTCTGGACTTTTCCCCTGTGATCTGGTTGGAGATTTTTGCACATCCAGTAAAATTTGATTACTGATTTCTAGGTGAAGAATTACCTAGAAACTTTTGGAGATCGCAAGCTGTTGAAAAAGTACCTTTGTTCCTCAGTCCTTGCCTATGAGCTGTATTTCTGTTATAAAAAAAGCCAGAATTAGGAAGATGGCATGTCAGACTTTCCACTTGCTGCCGTAAATCCATGTCCCTTTCTTCTCACTCTTTCCCAGGAGATTTGGGCTTTATGCTAGGAAACCTGCGTGTCATCCTGTTCTGTCAAGTAACAGTATTTGAAACAGACTCTCCAGAAGTGAGCAGAGGTGCTATTTTTGTACAAGATCATGCTAAGTTCAGTGGTGGTGTTGATTTATGTGGAGTTCAGACAACATACACTGGAAATCCTGCATACAAATACAATTAAGATGAGCCTAATTCAACATCTTTACTGGAGTACAAACAATAAGCATTCATTTATAAAAGAAACTTTATTTCTATTGAAGGCCTGAGGTAATTCAGACTGGGGAAGCTCCTGATGGCGTTGTTATTGCTAGGATATACTCTGTGTCTATGTGGGAGCGTGTGTTGGTCTTTGGTAGATGACATTGGCAGCATTGTGGGCAGAGTCAGTGCACCATGGAAATGAGGGAAAGGTCAAGGAATGATTCATCCATGCTCAGCTCCTGTCACTGGTGCATGGTGGGGAAGGACTGACATGCATGGGCACCATAGATTGCAATTTCCGTTGCGCAGCCGGACACCGATTTGTTCCATCAGGAGTTTTGGTTAGTCTCTCTGTGCACTGGTTTTAGTTTTCAGAGGTTAGGATTGTCCTTTTCATAGGGCTGCCCGAGCTAACAAAATCGTGATCTTAACTTTGGTCGCTGTGCAGGCCACTCAGCTTTTCTACATGTTCTGTGCTTGCCAAAATGAATACAGTTGTCCTTCATTTGGGTTAAGGTACATTGTAAGAATTCAGAATAGAGTTCAGCCCCTCCCAAACATGATACAATATTTTCCTGAATTTAACCAGTGAAACAAAATCTAGGGAAAGAGTCTAGAAGAAATAAATAAATAAATTAGTTTTAAAATTTTGAACCATCATTCTCCCAGAAAAGCATTTCCTGCCAAGTACCTGTACTCAATCTGTTACTCAAATACAGCTAACCTCTCAGTTGCTGGGTAATTCTTAAATGGCTGAAAAGATACATCTACTTGCAGCCTGCAAATCTGTCCCACACTGCTTTGGTAATAACACCCAGCTGTTCTGGAAAATACTACAAGTTCAAAACACTAAACAAATACTGGCTAATTAATTGAACAATATAAAGAACAAAGAATACTTCCAGCAATGCAGAAGACTGTGCTTGGCACATAAGAGAGTAGCAATACACATGTTTCAAGTCTGTTTAGCAGATTCAGAAGCTGCGATGTATTGTGTGAATAAATTTGAAAAAATGTCTTAATCTGATAATTTCACATTTATAATGACTGGACTTCATGCCACAAAATGGCCAACAGTGTCATGATGTTTTTTAAAAAGTCCACATGACTACTGAAAGGTACTTGCATGTTTCTCTTATATACTGATGTTTTTATAATAGTGCCTTAATTACTATACAGTGATTGCTTTTGTTTAGGAATTGCAGGAATACCCATATAAGTTAGACTAAAACAATCAACAGAGTATACTAATTGCAGGACTTCTGTTTTTAGGCTCTGTTTGGGCATAATTTTGAAAATCTTATCCCTTTGGAAAAGATGGTACAAAAAATACAAGCATCTTGTCAAAGTTTTATTAATGACCTAAAAAATTTCTCTTCAGCAGTTAGAGACACTGTGCAGTATAGTACTAGTCATAGCAATTATTCAGCAGTTTCTTGGGAAAGATCACTGAAATTGAGGAGTAAATCACCTTTTCAGAAGAATTTCCTTCTGTGTCATACATTCAATTTCTAAAATATTATATCCAAAATTCAAGCATTAACCTTAATGCAAGCACTTGCCTTTTGTGTTTGGGGCATTCCTATGATTTTCTGTTCTTCCTGTATAGAAAGCACTAGATTACAGTGATCATGAAATTATCTGTCATTTCTATGGGCTATTTGTGATCTTTTTTCCTACTGAATTCTCAAGTGGCAGGAAATCGAATTGTCTTCTAATGTATTTTCTCTTTAAATACCAAACAAAAGGGAACAAGAGCCTATGAAAAAATGCTGCTGAACCTCTCTTCACGCTAGACATAATATGATGCCAATAAATATCCCTCTGATATTCAAACAGCAAAAGTTTTATTTTTCAGTTTTCTATAAAACTACAGTAATATCTAAAAAATTAAAGTTGTGTAAAAAAAGGAAGGCAAGCAGAAAAGAGGAAAGCTGGAAAGAAAGCAGAGAAATTGCCTGTTAGTGTTAGAATCAGTGCTAAGTTAGGAGACCTGAAAGCATGAATTCAAGTTTCATGTGGCAACTGCATGACCGAATAAAGTTGTTTTTTTTTTTTGTCCTGATGCAAACAGGAATTGTACAAGATTTACAGACACAGTAAAAGGCTTTCAACAAGGTCGCTGCTGTCAGCACTGAGTGTTTTTCTGTAAGGTTTTTTTTTCTTCCAGCTCCTACAGGTAATAAAGAAAATGCCATAGTGCATGTATCTAATTTTCCCAATTTCACTGCTCTTTCCAATACTAAAATATAGATGTTTTCTACATCCTGGTCTCATAATCTAATATTTAATTTAATTTAAAATATTTCTGCAGTATTTGTAATTTCAGAATGATTTGGTTTCTGTTGTGTCTCTGTAGGCAGTCTTTCCAACCCATTTTCTTTCTTTGTATGATGCATGTTTCCTTCAGTGTATTTTGAGAAAATAATAACTTTTGCAATGGCAATGAAAGATACTTACGCTTCATAATAATGCACTTTTAGCTGAATATTCTTTTGCTGCTGCTTGTTTTGTGGCTCTGGTGCTGATACAAAGTTTAAGGTTATGAATATGTTTTCATAAGACTGCCTTTAAAGGAGGAGCCTTTGTGTGATGAAGAGATTCTGTGGTGAAAAGTTCTGTGAATGAATCTGCTTGGAGAAGAGGGTTTGTATCTCACAGTATGGAAGCAGTTGGGGCGGTTGGAGTAATTGGAAGCATGATGGGACAGGACTGCTCTGCAGCTTAGTGTAAATAGCTCCAAAGGAGGAACTGGGAGTGTGCATGAAATAAGTTCTCCAGGAACAAAGCTGTCTTTGCAGTACTTTCTGGGGAAATTTATGTGAATTTGAGTTGGGACAAACAAGTTGTCCTCGTGGAAATGATGTCAAAGTAGAGTGAGGAACAAATATGAAGGTGAGCGTGAAAACAAATGTGAGAAACTAATCATGTTTGGTGTGTTGCATACCTAAGGACATTACTTTTCTTAAAAATGTGGACTGCATGTTGTGGTCAAGTTTAAGGCAGAGCTGCTTAGAGAGAAGGGAAACAGACCACAAGGTAGTAAAGAAAATAGGAGTTTTGACTTCATGAGTTTCCTGAAGGTCAGTCTTACAATGCTCTCCTTTTCTGTTTGTTCCTTGGCATAACCCTGAAATGTGGCTTAAAGTTCTCCATGTCCAACAAGTTACTGTTATTAAAATGGACACCAGAGCCATTAGCAAGTTAACATCTACAATATCAAAGTATATTTCCTTTAGTTTCATTACAAATATATATATATATATACTTACCTTTATCTATCTCTTTATCTATCTCTATATCTCCCCCCTTTTTGTAAAATACTTTTCTTTTTCTTCACTGATGTACTGTTAGTAGAGTGGGTTCTTGTTCTATATTGTGAAAACAGAAAGCTCTTGCATACATGCTCAGAAATGTGACTGGTTATGGAGGTAGGTAACATTAGCAAGTGGCTGCCTTCATGTCCTCTGCTTCTTTCATTATTCCTGCAAATTAGTGGAGCCCAAAAGTTCATATCTGAAGGATATGAACACTGCAAAGTCAGCATGAGAGGAGAGCTCAGGATTAGGATAGCTTGGTTTCGTTATGCTGTTTTATGCCAGAATTTACCGTGTTTGATTGTACATTTTGTCAAGGTTGCTGGTTTTTATCTTTGTGGTGAGAAGAAGGCTCCTGCAGGCAGAATAAAAGTCTCTGGGGGCATAATTTGTCAGCTAATCCCACTGTTAAAAAAATGCACTCTCAGGAGAAGAAAATCCTGTGCTATCTTCACAGATGTGAGAAAATATTTTGTCATTGTGAAACTTACTCATACCTCAGGTGTTGGCTACCCCCTTTCATTTCATACTTTGCCACGGGGCACTTGTGCTTCTAGTTAGCTTGCCCTCGAAGGAGACCCTCCACCTTCTGGTGTCTCTCTTGATGGTTCAAGTGGTGACAGCAGGAAGAGTTGGTAGCCGATTTGTTTCCTACCATAACACCTGTTAGCAGATGATTCTGATACTGGCTGTGATGCTTGGCTATAATCAAACACACACTGGGGTGACAGTCACGTGGCAATTGTGCGGCAAATGTGTTGGGCACATGCCTGGCACATGCCATTAACATGCTAATCATGTGCCTGGGACATGACATTCACATATCCATCATCTGGCAATCATGAGCCTGGCACTTTTGTACAGAACAAAATGTGAAGTGTAGTGGCTTGGTGTTGCTTGGGCTGTTGGACTCAGAGGCTGTTGCTCGTCTTTCTCATGAACGTTTGAGTTTGTGCGAGGTAATTTGAAAAACAGTTACCACTTCACTTGATTCATTCTTAAATAGGTGAAGACCCCTGCAGAAATGCTTGATATAGTAAGTATCCAGTGTAAATGATCACTGCTTTGGTTTGTGTATGAATTCTCCTTGCAATGAAAGTTTCAGAATTTGCCAAAGCAGCAAAAAATCAGTAATGTGGAATGAGGCTCAGTCCATGAAGAGTGATAAGTGTAGTGATCAATAACTGAGTGATTTGTGAAAAGCAGTTGATGACAGTGAGTGAGTGTTGATTCCAGATGTGTTTGTGCTGTAGGAGCAAGGCATGCTGAAGTGGATGGCACTGCTATACTGCAAGGTAAGCCATTCCCATGTTTTTCCTGACAGTTAAATTATTTGGCTGGATTTAAATAGTGCTAAGTAAAATAATTATTATTTTGTCTAAATTAGGGAAATGAGGGATACGACAGACCAGTCTCTGATGTACAGTGGCTTAGGGGAAGGTCGCTTGTTCAGTTGTTTTGTTTTAGGCTGTGGTTTTGATGGCTTTGCTTACATGCAGTGTTCACTCTTCATATGCATCCATGGCAAACAAAATAAAAATGTGCCAAGGATTTCAAATGGATTGCCATTGAAATGAAGCAAAAGTAAATGAATGTGTACTGAGAGATCAATTTTTTTAACTTGGTTGCCCACAATTCAATAGTTTTTCTTCCGTCAAAGAAACTTTTCAGGGAAGAAACAATAAATACATTTACAATTGAAGTAGTAATTTGACATTGTTTGGATTTTATTACCATACAGAGCTTCTCAGATTAGTCACATATACAATGACTATTAATTTAATCAATTGTGGCTTTGTGAGTCATACACTCAACAATTAAGTTTTAGCTATTGTAATCTTTGTACTTTTTAGTCATTAGAGGTTTTCCTTTTCTGATTTTTGTCATATAAATTCTTACTCATGCTGGTAATCCCATTAAAACTCTCTGAGACTGCTAGTGTGAATAGTCTGGTAGTCTGGGTCTAAATTAATAAAGGAATCTCATTTCTATTCTTCTGGAGTACAGGTATATAAAACACTGAAAGTGCTTTAAGTGTTCTTTAACCCAAACTGTAAAGGATACCATAAATTTAAAAAGTGACTGTTTCTATAATACATAGCAAGAACAGCAAGAATTATGGTGACTGCTGAGGTGCTGAAATTACTGTGAATTTCCTTTAGTTAAAAGGAAAATGGGGATGTGATTCTGCTTTTCTTGCACTGTTTTGATGCCAATGTTATGCCACTGACTTCAGTGGCTGTCAGCCTCACTTTCATCTGTGTAGGAGTATAAATATATATATATATATATATATATATATATACACACACACGCATATCTTGCTATTTCAGGAAAACTGAGCCAGTTAGATGTCTGGGTTTTTAGTGGGAGGAGCACCATGCTGTAGAACTCTGTCAATAGCTAAAGGTCACTACTATCACTGTATTTTACTTTTCTCTGACTTCTCTAAAAAGTTCATTTAGATCAAAATTATGTAGATGTCCAGTGGCCTGCAGTGTTTTAGATTATTAGGTGAATTGGAGAAGGTAATTCTAAGAAAAAGAACTTGAAATATCCAACAGTTTAATATTTTGTCATGTGTTCTAACCTTCTGCCATGAAATTATTTTTCAAAATGAGTTAGTCTTGAAAATTTCATATGTATTTTACCAGTGGTCTTAAATGACTTTTACTGCAAACAAATGTTTTAATGCAAAGTTGAGTCATCGTTCTGAAAAAAGTAAGTAGTTGCGCAAATCCCAGGGATTTTATAAACTTGTTCTATGCATAATAGAGTTTATAAGCTACTTCATCTGAATCAGCATGCCTGAAGGAAGAAACTTCATAGGTCTTCCAGAGCTTTGAATTCTGCTATGCATGGTTTCTCAGAGCTTTTCAGCATTTTCAGCCCACCTGACTGGTTGACAGAGGTTGCAGATCTAGAAAGATTTTACACACTCTGCAGCAGTGGTTTTTGCAGATCACAGTGGCTGAGCAAAGTGCTCAGGCTTCCCAAAAGCAACAGCTCAGGGTCTGTGCCATGAGCCCTTGCTGCAGAGGAGTGCTGCCGTGAAGATCTTCCAGAGAAAGCTGGAACATACAAGCTATTTTGCTTTCTATGTGTGTGTGTGTGTGTGATGTTATTCCCATGCTTTCTATGATTCTTTTTCAGAAATACATCCAATCATTGGAGGATGTTTCAGAAAGAACCATTGATGCTCTTTATTAGCAATGCATGCTATATAAAACCCGGTGAAAAAATAACATGGTGGTGGAATCCTGAAGGTTGTGGTCCAACACAACTTTGCATGGAAAAGATGTATAAAAATACACAGATTTCTGCAAAACTGGGAAAATCTTTCCTATTTTAGAAGCATTTTTTGTATTTTAACATAAGTAAGGCACTGCCATTAATTAACATGTTCAGTAAGCTCCTGGGTCTCTTTGATAGGCTTCAAGTTTTGGAAGATATTCCTGGACTGTGCTGTGCAGGCAGTAATTTCAAACAGGGGCTGACTTGTAGAAGTAAAGTGAAGCAGCAGTTTCTTCTTTGGAGGGGAGGAATGGGCTTGCATTCTCTAGTTTGTCCAAGTTTTCCTGCATTTCCATACTTTTATTGTTGAACTGTATATGTCCAGATTCCAAATAGTTAACACATTTCAGAGATCTTGCATCCATAAACACTTACAGAAATAATTCCAAACCCTCTTCTTACACTTAGCTTAAAAGCTATTTTCATATGTGTACCTTATAAAAAATATAAGCAAATTCTCCCTAACATGCCCTGCCTTCATTTTCCACAGGATCCAACAGAGGAGTGAATTACACTCGTGGGAAAGTAATGCAAGGAAAAAGCTAGTGCAATAAATATCTCATTGCCCAGGACGTCCTCTTAGGTCCTGATATTTATGATGCATTTTCCTGGACGCACACTGGCACATACACTCACCCTGTGGGATTATAGCGATCATGCCTTGAAAATATATTTACATTCACTAATGGTGAATTACCTGAATTTATCCCAAATAAAAAATAAATCATCCCACTTTCTGTATTCAGTAATTAGATTCCTTTTGCACATTTTTATTTTTGATGCATAAGCGTTTCTATAAATGGATTACATCTGGGTACTGTGATGAAAAGGTTATTAGAAATGTGACACAGACAGATAGTCCTTGTGTTAAAATAATTCCCCAGTGGCATAAGTGAAGCTCTATGTTGGCCTTGTGCGACTGTAACAAAAGATTTTAGCTGCTGCTCTGGGACACTGTGTCATCCCAAGGAAACATAAATAAGTCCAGGTCCCCGAATTCGTCTTTCAGATTTTTTTACTGATGCATGTCCAGGATGGTCTGATTTGCTAGACATTCTTTTTAGATCCCTTATATTGATGAAGTGGTTCATCAATGAAGATGTACAATGAAGATGTACCGATGAATGTACAGTTGACATGCAGAAACATTGTATCAGCCTTGGAGATAACAGTAAAGGCCTTGTCTGTGAAGCCATGGCAGAGAATATGCTTTTTAAGTTCCGTACAGTATGTTTATGCTTCTCAACTAAAATAGTAAAAGCTACCCAAAAAAATACATGCTGTAAACTAGCAGAAAATATCTTTATATTATCGTGAATGCAGTGCTGAATGCAGTATTTAAAGAAACGCAATCTAAAGGTGCAAGAGTAAGATAAACGACAATAACTTTCACAAGCACTTGCAAAAACATCTGCTAACCTTTCCAAACACAACAGACTTTCACCTTGATGTGTTTGCATTGCTTGGAAAATGATCTGCTCTCCATTAAACTCAACACTAAATGGCCCAGTGGGTGTAATGAAGCAATAACATAATAAAAAAAAAATCCCTGTACTTGTAAATGCTGCCAGAGCTATCTGAGTGTTTTATAATGAGCAGATAATATGAAAAAAAATGGTTCCTGCTGTGAATGTATAAATGATAATATTCAAACATAAGACCTTTTCCTCAAGGTTTTTTTGTAACCAGAGGTGTTTTTAGAAATGCGTTTAGAGAAAGGCAAAATTAGAACTTTTTGTTTGATTTAGAAATATCTTCCAAAGGGTAACTGATTGAAACACTAAAATTGCTCTTTTGATCTTCTATGGTTCCTGTGATTTCAAGGTCTTTTGTTTAAAAATATTCACACAGCAGTTTCCTAAAACAAAAGTATAACAAAATGGAGGGGGAGATTGTCTTTTGGATGTTTTTACATGTGGTAAACATTGCTATTTACTAGGATCTTAGAAGGCTTGAAAATCCAAACCACAAAATTGAAAATCTTTGGAAATTGTCTTTCAAATGACAAGAAATAATAATTTCTAAAATTGCTGAGATTAAAAAATAGGAAACCCCCACAAATTTCTGGTATTTCTCCTGAATTGAAAAAAGAAAAAAATCTTATTTTTAATTATCCCTTGTTTGTAGCCTTTAATTTTCTCTTCCCCTCTGTTATTACATTTTTTGCCAGTTTATTTTATTTCATGTCTAATGGCTGCATTTTTTTGTGCATAACAAAAATTTTATGGGTTGAACTATCTTTCTGAAAATTATTATTCTTTATTCTGCAGTGTTTGGGTTTTTTGGGGGAAAGTGGTGGTTGTTTATTTTTTTAAACAGAATTCCCAGAGAGCTTATTCATGTGGCTTGCCTTTTTAATTCTTTTCCTGTTTTATTTTGTAGATGTGTTCTCATCAGCATATTGCCAAAATACTTATTTCTGAAATACTTAATCACAAAAGAAAAAAAGTGGCTGTGTATCCAAAGATACAACCTATCAGCAAACTTGTCACAAACACTAACAGAAACTTAATTTTAAAAATTGCCTACTTGGATAGTTAGTGATTGTATTGGAGTGTTAAAAATGGAACTTACTCGCCTGCAAAAATGAGTTGCTCGTTATGCCCAAACAGCTGTTCATGCTCTTGCTTTCTGCTGAGATAACGTTTTGATTGGATATTTAGGTACTGAGAAAACTAAAGATATTTAAGGTGGAAAATGGCACTTATAGGGTATCTGGATGACAGGTTGTTGGCTGATTTCACATATGGGAGTTGATCCAGAGAGACTGTAAAAAGTGATTTTTATCTATGAAATCAAAAGTAATAACCTTGTATCAGGAATAGTGTGGCCAGCAGGACCAGGGTAGTGATTGTCCCCCTGTGCTGGGCACTGGTGAGGCAATACCTCAAATCCTGTGTTCAGTTTTGGGCCCCCTCACTACAAGGGGGACATTGAGCTGCTGGAGCGTGTCCAGAGAATGGCAGTAAAGCTGGGGATGGGTTTGGAGCTGAAACCGGATGAGGAGCAGCTGAGGGAGCTGGGATCTTTTAGTCTGGAGAAAAGGAGGCCGAGGGGGGATCTTATTGCTCTCTACAGATACCTGACATGAGGGTGTGTTGTGTGGGGTTCGGTCTCTTCTCCCTGGTAACAAGTGATAGATGTCCTCAAGTTGTGCCAGCAGATGTTTAGACTGTATGTTAGGAAAAATTCCTTCAACAAAAGGGTTATCAAGCACTTGAACAGATTGCCCAGGAAAGTGATGGAGTTGCCATTCCTTGGGGTATTTAGAAGATATGTGGATGTGGTGCTTGGGGAACATGGTTTAGTGGCAGTGCTGGGTTAACAGTTGAACTTGATGATCTTAAAGATCTCTATCAACCAAAAAGACTCTATGATTCTAATTCCCTATTCTACTTTTTCCCTTCCCTTTAAAACCAGTACCGACTGCCTACCTTCTTAGAAGTATTGCTAAACCCAAGGTTTTGTCTAGTAGAGGTAGCCTGAATGGCAGTTGGATGTTTTTGTCCCTTCTTTTTGAGCTCAGTCAACTCCAGCTGCCGTTAACAGGAGTTTTGAGGCTGTGAGGACAATTTCCATATGTGGAAATCAAGAATAAGGAAAAAATAATGCAACTCAGGTTGCTTGACAACAACAAATTTTCTTAGTAGGCAGAGTCTGCATAGCTTTGCTAGCTCTACCATTTGTCATGCTAATTACTGCCTCAGGTACAAGGTCTGTACCACAATATACTGCTGGTGGACAGGGAAGTGATGAAACACAAAGTGCTCACTTTACCTGCATGGGAAGAGCATCCCTCTGGACCTGGGTACCACACACACAGCTGAACCCCTGTCTTTTTCTGGCCCTATTTTATGCAGAAATTTTTGTTTTCAGAAGGATCGTTTCTGAAAACAGATTGAATAAAAAGCAAATGAGGGAGTTTTCATGGCTTGTAAGTCATCACAGTAGTGCTTCTCAGATTTTAGGAGCTGATGTTTGCAAATTAATTACTTGGCCTTTAAATAGTTCCAAACCACCCAAAGTGCTCCATTATGTTAGCACAGGCTTGAGAAATAGAAATGTATTACTAGCTAATTGAATAACATATGGTGTTGATTAGTGCTTAGCTCTTTTTATAGAACTCAATTAAAAAACTGACTGCAGTATATTTTGGGACTATGAGATGTCTGTTGGTTGCTTCTGGCATGAGGGAACTGCTGAACCAAGAAATGATGAACTTTTTCTGTTTAGTCCATCTATATGGTCCTTTAGAATCTGGTGCATGTGGCTGTGATGGGAGATAGGCTGGGTTTTGTTCATTTGCTGCAGTATTGAAATGCAGCCTTTCCTGAAAGATTTAAGTGCTCTCCCGGCAAAGCAAAACAAAAGCTCGGGCTTTTATTTTCTGTGCTATTGCTTAAGGTATACAAATATACAATGAGCCTATTTCAAATGGATAAGAATCTATTCTTATGGGGTTCAGTTTGCAGAGATGCATTTCTTGGGAGGAGTTCTGGAATAGGAACATGAAATTATAAGGCCCTCCAACTCCAAATAATGTCAATCTCATTTTGCCTTATTCCCTCTGAGCAATAAACATGGGTGGAAAACCTGCCTTTATTTCTTTTGCTTGATGTACTTTTTGCTTAAGAGATTATTTTCCTCTCAGACTTCACAGAAACACCTGAGATGATGATGATTATGATCTTCTTATTATTCCCATGGATGATTGAAGTGGTGTAGCAGCTAGCAGCAGTGATCAGTCTGGGAGGAGCTGGTAGGCTACAGAGAAACAATAAACAAGAAAATAAGACGTTTCTCTCCCTCACTTTTCTTTCCTCCCTGCTAAGATGCCTCTTTTACTCTATTTTGTGTGGAATTTTTAAAGAGAAAATTTGGTAAATATTGCCTTCAAATGTGATGTGATCTGAGCTGTATTAGGCAGGCAGCAAGAAGAGATACTGAGTTTTATCCACAGTTTTATCGCTGACTAGTAATTTAGCTCTTGGGTATATGACCTGACAAACTCTTCCTTGATTTTTAGAAGTGAGTAATAATTCTTACTACTAAAACTCATAGTAGAAAAGCCTTCCTACAGTGTAAAATTACCTAATGAGTATATTTTCCAGATTTTCACATCAAATTTTATTGTATTATATGCTATTTGGTATTTAAATTTAATCTGAAAGGCTTAGAACAAAGGAGGTCCTGAAAAATTGATTGGTTTCTAAAAAGCATTTCAGATCCTGGTAGATTCCCATTCCACAGTAGCTCTTCCAATGAAATGATGCTCATCCATCCATCCATCCATCCATCCAAAACAGATGAGTCCTGCAGCGTATCCTGAAGGTTACTCAGGTCATTTGGGAGGGATCTGTGTTTCACAGATGCAGTGCTTTCACCGTGAGTGACCTTTCATCACTTTACTGTTTAGTCCTTTTTGTTGTGTGTTTGTTCTGCCGCAGCCATGATGCGCAAAATAGGCCGTTCATGACCTAAATTATTCTGGGCTTGAAACCAGGAGCAGGTGCAACCGTGACCAAAACCGGAAGGCTACAGTGTTGGGATCGTCCAGTGATAATGGGGGGTGGAAGAAGCCAAGAATATTCTATTTTTGTGTTCCTGATCCTTTCCCCAGGCTGCCCTGCCCCCAGCATCCATATTTAAAATAGATTTCAATATGATTGTTTTAGGCTTCTCTCAAGAATAAATTTTTAGACCTAGCATTTTATTCAGTGAGATCAATTAAAGGTTGGCTAAAGTCATCTCATTTTGGTAAAGGCATCGCAAGTACCCAATGCAGCAGGGAGTTTCAAAGGGAGTAACATAAATAGGAAGACTTTAGCTTAGAGGTACCAGTTTTGGGAAGGGTCCTGCCACACAGCTTCACTCGTAGTGTGAAAAAGATTGTTTAAAGGCTGATGCAAAAGTCACCATGCTACTGGGACTTTCATCAACTGGTGATGTTGTATCAGTTGAAAGATATAACACCAAATTTATGAAGTTTGGAAAGATAAGAAGATTCGAGTTATTACCAGAGGTCCTTTTGTGTAGCATGCCAAGTAACATCCCCTCAGTATGTGAAAATTGACAAGGTGATGATTACAGAAAGGATATTGATACGTGATCAGTCTCTCCCTTTTTTCTCTTTTTTTCTTTTTATTTACTTTTTTAAACACTGCATTAACAATAGTTTCTTGAAAGCAGCTATCTCTCAGTATTTGTTGTTATCTGTTGATATCTCAAAAAACAAGTGTTATTATTATTACCTTCAAAAGTTCACTCCGTTTAATGTTTGGGGAGATGTTAGCACAGGCAGAGCAAGATTCATCCCATCTAACTTGAGATCTTCAGCACAGACATCTGCAAATTAAGAGGAATACTTTTTTCTGACAACAAAACACCCGAGTTTATGCTTTAGTCTGTTTCATAGTGAGATGACTCTCCATAAGCCTTTTTGGTGAAATTTAAAGTGTCTAGGAGTGGAGTAGAGTCTGGGAATGAGTGACTGAGATGAAAACATCTGCGTCTCTGACAGTTGCTACTTACACGTCTTTCACAGTTTCGAAAAGAAATATTAGAAATCCCTGACTATTGTAATTAGTAGACTTTGTGCTCAGTGCCCTGTCCCATCTTTTCTATCCGTCAGCTATTACAGCAATGTGTTTCTTGTAGCAACCTGTTGAGACAGGTTAGACAAGGAGATCTGCTTTAAGATGTGTAGAATCATAGAATGGTTTGGGTTGAAATGGACCTTAAAGATTACCTTGTTCCAACCATCCTGCCACAGGAACGCAAACTTCCACTAGACCAAATAATGCAAAGCTCCATCCAGCCTGGCCTTGAAACCCTCCAGGGATGAGGAGTCCACTACTTACTGGGTAGCCTGTCCCAGTGCCTCACCACACTTCTACTGAGTGATTTCTTCCCCCTAATGTCTAATCTGAACATGTCCTCCTTCACCTTGAGGTCATCCCCCCTTGCCCTATCACTACAGGCCCTTGTGAAAAATCCCTCCTCAGCCTTCCTGTAAGCCCCTTCAGGTAGTGGAAGATTTCTCTAAGGTCTCCCTGAAACCTTCTCTTTTCCAAGCTGAGCTGGGTCATTCATCAGTGGGAAGAGGTCTGCAGTAAATACAACAGACTTAGGTACACAGTGGTCTCTGGGATCCAGGTACTCTGTTGGCCTCTTGAATGTACCTGACGTGTTTGAGTGTTACGTACACAGAGCCAAAGTCACAGTGATTGATACAGTTCTATGGTGATAAGATGGTCTGGAAACAGAACAATTTGTTGTACAAATGAGTAAAACTTCCTTTGAATTTTCTTGAATAGAAAACATGCCATTGGCTTGCAGCTAGGAAGGTAAGGATTATTTCAGGGAAGGATGAGTTTTCTAATCCCTTACTTTCAAGCACATTTAAGAAGAGAAACCCCCAGGAAGTAGCTACATTATCTAAGCCAGCAAAGACCACAAATTGTAGTTGGGCTGGTTTTCCACACGGGACTGTTTTCTACTTCACAAAGCTATAATGTGGTGCAAAGTTCATTTTGCTGGTAAGCATCATTGAGCCAAAATTGAGTTCAGAGCCCCAGGGAAAATAAATGTAAGTATTTATCCAGAGTGCTATTTAAACTGGCATGAAATTTTGGGATCTTGGTTGCCTAGCTCACTTATTTCTAGTGCTCTGCAGGCTTCATTACGGCCCCTAAAATTGAGAAGCTTTCTTTTACGGGAGAAAAATACTTCTCTGCAAAACTGATGACTTTAAAATATATGTAACCGGTGCAGTAAACATGAACTCTATAATATGATGGCAGTAAAAGAGGGTTTTCATTTAAAGCCTATCCACATATTATAAAGACAATAAGAGACTGATAACAATTAAAAATTGCTTTTAAAATGAAGTTATAATTTTTTTCTAACCATATTCCATGCAACTTTTCAGTAGGAGGAACTAAGCTCTCTTTTCCTTTCTTTTCCAATCAAAATTGCTGCCTAAACATTTTTAATCCAGAAAATGGAAGTATGCAATGATGCATGCATGAGCTGGAGGCCTGTTGCTTTCATGAGTTAGACTGCATGCATGTTGGTTTAAACACTGGTGAATCTTTACCAGATTGTATGAAATCGATATCTTTTTTTCCGTCTTTCTTTAAAAATACTAGTTGGAGTGGTAAATTGTATTTTAAAAGTATGTCAGCAAATTATACTCAAATATCTCCCTCTTCTTTATCACTTGCTATCTTTATTTACTTGTCTTTTAAGAAATATTGAATAAGAATGACTCAGAATGTTTTAATCAGAAACTATTTCTGTTTTTAAAAATTTTTTCTTCACTTTTTCAGTTTTTTCTTAAATGGATCATTTTGTGTCCAGTCAACACACTGTGTACTGCTATGTAATGCTGGCTTTACAGCAAGGGGTTTGCACAGGTGTGTAATATTTGACTTTAGTCCTTTGGAAGTGCCATTATATATTCAGAAATCACTGTGTATCTGTGAATATATATATATATCTGAAAATTCTGTTTTCCTAGGTGTTAACTAAACTCCAGTTATAAATTATCTCCTCCCTCCAGATTTGAGAGTGATATGAACATACAGAAAAATGTATTTCAGCTCTAATGACATCACATGCTTTTCTCATGAAAGGACACGGTAGATGCACAAATCACTTATTTCCAAGGTGGAATTTCCCTTGTTATTTTATTGCGCCATTATTGAGTGTGCATTTTGTAATTTTGTTTTCTGGAATGAGATTAGAATGCAAGACAGATTCTAGATGCCACAAGTAAGACCTTCATGGATTAGACTGTTTTGATTGGAATATTAGAAGGATGTTATAACATGCTAGCACACTTTATTAGGCTGCCAGTTTATGTGTGCAAATGGTTCAGAAAGAAAGAGACGTGTACACATAGCGTAAAATGTTTAATTTACTAGATTATATTTGTTTACAGAGTTTTACATCTTGGTTGAAAGATCTGTTTTGTTATAGTAATCTCATGCCTGTATGGCTAGCACTATAGGTCTAGAGATATATTGTTCTTGTAATTTTAAATTCATACTGCTCTCTAGTGGGGAATGCTTTCCATGCAATAGATTATATATATATATTCATGTACAACATGTATATAAACCGGGATTAATGAACTGTTAACTCGCATCTAGACTGATTTGGTAGAACTACTTATATTGTGATAGCATTTTAATCCTTATACTGTTTTGATTAAAAACTGAATTTACTAATTTAAAAATACTTTAGACAGATGAATCTTTGGAGTGAACAGTATTGCCAACAAACTTCAGAATGGCTGAGAGGTTCATAGGTTTATTCTTCTTCCTCAGGAGAAACTTTCTCCTTCCACTAGGAGAAATACACTGTAGGTCTTCTTTTGAAAAACCTGAGGTTTTCTCCTAAGCTTCTACAGTCTTGCAAGGCCTTTTGGGACATTTGTGATTTGCAGATAAGAGTTCATATCATCACTGTTGGTATAATAGCCTTGCTTTAACAACTTCTATGTTGTTATATACAACATAACTACTTTTATGCTGATTTTTCTTTCTCTCAGTTACTTTTCTTTGGAATGAATTGTTTAGCCTGCTTTCTCATCTCTTGCTTTCAGCAACTACAATCCTAGATAAGAGTTGACTGCACACAGAAGCTGAAATAATACTGACAGATCTAGTTGAGTGAGGTTTATAAATCTACAGCAAGTGCAGAGGTCCTCTCGGACCTGGGTCTGTACTTTCTTAAATGAAATGGGGTTTAGTTAGCATAAAAGAACACAGTGCTAATTAGATAGCAAGCAAATCTGAAAACTGAGATTGAAACTTATTTGAGTATTGGTAGACTTTAGATCTGCAACTTTAGATAAATTTATCTTTGTGATGTGATTTGAAGGCAGTAATTGTCTTGAAATCCTTGGGAGGTCTGGCAAAAAAGTTAAGCTGATGAAATTTAAGACATTAGAAACTATCTGAAGAATGATTTGCAGCATTTTGTTGTAATCAGACCCAAATCTGGAGGCTTGTTTCGACTCATTTTTAGATACTGAAACTTTTCTGGATCTGGCATTAAAAACCCATTTTCTTGTGCTCCTGTAATAATCTTTTTTTTTTTTTTTTTGTCTCTAGGTTGATTGATTTGTCAATTAGAGACCAAATGGTATCATTGTATTTAAGGCTGCAGTAATTTTGTCGCTCAAAGTATAGATTAGATTCTTTGTCTAGACCTTCATTTATTCGCTAAGTCTGGGTGAACAAGCACTTTAAAGATTTATATGTTATATAAAGGTCTCATCAAAATGCTAAGTTGTTATAACATTTTGCATTCCTTGAATAGTAAATTAGGTTTGCAGTGCTCGGAGCATTTCTTCACCTGTGCCATTTCTGCTCGCTTTCAATTGCTGAAGCTCACGGTTACATTGGTTTCACTTCAAGTTCTGCAGATGGGATTACCTTCTCATTTCTGTAGTTGTTGCTGTCTGGTATTAGCTGAGCCTAAGTTAACTATTCTTCAATTATAAGCATTGGATGGTTAAGATAAGAAACTAATAACATGTTTATTTGTCTTTGAACTACTCTAAATGAGAAAGTTATGAAGTTATTAGACTTGGGCCTGAAAGCAATCACAGGAAGTGGGGAGAGGATGACTGGGGTTGCTAAATATTTTATCAACTCAGGGGTGTGGTCTGTGCATTTAAGCTTATTGAACTTATATACAAGGAGCAGGGGGTTCTTGTGTTAATTATGCCTTCTCCCTTTTTTTCCATTGACTGAAGAGCTGTTTTCTCTCACATTTTTTTCTCAGTTCCTGCAGTGTTTTTACCCTTTCTTAGATAAGTTATCTCAAGAGGTGCCACGTCCTCATCTGATGGGTTCAACTGTGGGCATTTGACTGTGAAGTTAGGCAAGTTATATAGCAGAACTGAAAAACTTGAGCAGAAAGCAAAATGTATTAGTGGAAATATAATGTTAAAATATAAAATGCAAAAAATTATTTTCTGCCTTTTAGTGGTTTGCAGATCTTGCTATCTTGTCTATATTATTTTGTGTTACATTCAATTTTTTCTTATATGTTTTTTTCTTCTCAGAAAATATGAAGAAGCCCTGGAGCCCTGATTTGCCCGTTGATAGCCAGTCATACAATTCAGATTTCACATCTCTCCCAGACCGGGAAGGTGAGAAAGAATTAGCACCTGATGGCACTGAAGAAAAGAAGGAGAGAGAAAAGAAACACACCAATTTCACTTTGTGTAATGTCTGTAACATTCAGCTAAACTCTGCTGCTCAGGCACAAATCCACTACAACGGCAAATCCCATCAGAAGAGGTTGAAACAGCTCAGCAATGGAAATCTCAAAAGTGATAATGGTAAGCATTATAATACATAGACCTTTGCCATGTTTTGATCTGAGAATTGCAGCACTGGCACTGTGTTGATATATAGGAATCTAAACTTTGCTTTATTCAGACAGCAAATGCTTTGAAGTTAAAGCAAAGGCTTTTGGTGACTTAGAAGTGCTGGAGGTCATCTGTAGCACGAGCATCTGGCAAATAGCTAAACATATACCATCTGTGTTATTATAAGAGTTTCCATTTTGTATTTTGTTTACATAATGATGCTGATTCAAATTATTTCTCATTTCATTTGCATTTTGATAGTTTCAGCATAATCAGTGATATTCCATATTTCACAGTGTACTAGAAAGGTTATTCATGTTAGGGGCGTATTTGCTTTTAATGAATTTAATGTGGTTGTGTAACAAATTGAAACAAGTACATTACATGGAAATACATTCCCAAACTAATTTCATTTTAGCTTGCGTATTCCAGGTTCAACCTACAGCTAGCATAAGTTTGTTTAAAGATCATGGCTGAAGTCAAACAGAAATGGAACAAAACTTCTTTTGACTTTAAATGATTCATTGACAGCTTTGGGCAAAGCATTTCGTATTAGGTGACATACTCTTCTATCATCAGAGTGAATTGTGATCCCCAAAGAAAAATAGATTTGTGGCTTTTTGTACTAAGGCATATTAGATAATAGAGGCAAATGATAGTCCCTGACAAGAAAAAACAAATTACCATGTTGCAATTTTCTCAATTTCATAACAGGTACCACTCAACTTTGCTGTACTATGTGTAGAGTTGTACTGCATTGTTCCATCTGCTTCTGTGCACCGTGTCAGAGAAATAATTGCCTTAATATGATGTACTTAGGACTTTCAGACTGACTTTCTCCGAATCACACATGTTGCTTACTATTTTGAGCCTTGAGTTGATTGCTGCTCCACCTGCAGAAAGATATGCAAAACAATAATCCTTAGATAGAACTTCGTATTATTATTTTAGTAGTCTCTGCTTTGTTCCCACTTTAAGAGTGGGGAATAACATTGATATTTTGCCCAAGTATGTTGGATGTGAGTGCTTTTCTGTGTATGAGGTGTTGCCTATTTCTGTAAAACACAACAATAAAACAAATAACATCCCTGTAACATTCAACAATACAATTAATTTTGTCTTTAAGTGGCAGGTGGGACTGCAGCATTTGATGTTCAGAGTTCAGGCTTAGAAAAAAATACTGCCACCATTAGTAGGAGCTGTGGAAATGCATAAAGAAAGATTGATTTCCTAATTGATTAAAGGTGCAATGTGGTTATCCACAAATATATTCTCTATAAAACCAAATAAACACAGTCTAATTTATTGCTATCTTTGGTTAAGGAGAAATTGTTACTGTTATTATTAGCGCAACAATTTTGCTAATGATAGAAAGATTTTTTCTGCAGTTCATTTTTCCGCTTTAATCCATGATAATGAAAGAATTAGTAATTAAGCAATGCTGAAATTAGTATCAAAGAGCTTCAGTCATGGTTCAGCATTTATATGCTAGAGAGGCTCAAACTAGCAGTATAGTAGCATATTTCTTATTTCCAGCTTAAAAGTACCCTATGTTGTGTGTAGCTGCATTCATTTGTAATCATAAAATAGTTGATTGACTATCTGGCTCTTTGTTTCAAAGTGCATTTATTTTGGGGATTTATGTGAAACTTCAGGATTTTCAAATCTAACAGATCTTTGAATATCGTCAAAAGTAGCGCTCCACTGAGAGAATACTGTAGGGTAGAGTATATGGAATGGATTTTTCCCATGCCACCAAGTTCAGTTCTCTTCAACTGAGCGTTATATGTTAGAGAGACCAGTATAAAATATTTCTTGATAGAAGTTAGAACTGAATAAGAACTGATTGAATAACCATCCTCCCCACTCTTTGAATAGAGATGCTGTTTGAGATGCCTTTTCTAAGTTGAGTAGAAATCAGAACATGAGAGTCCTTTTGGAATAATAGGTTTTGTCATAAATTGTATATCTGAAATATAGGCAGTGTTTTTTTGACAAATGATTGCTTTGTTGATGAGACCCCAGCAAGCTCAAGTGACATATGGCCATAACTAAACAAATTATGACTTGACCATGGCAGCTTATCATGTACATGCAAATGGCACTTTTCAAAGGTCATTGATGTAACTGTTACACATGCACATTGTTTTTTCAATGTACGTCAGAAGGATACTTGATCTAAGAGAATGGTATTTCTTGGGTGGAAGTCTGATTGTCGCAGAAGACAACTATTATGCTTGATGTCTAGGTTAGTGCAATAGTAATTCTAGAGACTAAATTCTGCTGTAAATTAGAAGTATGTAAATGTTCTGCTTTATGTGTTGTCTTCTAAGATTTTCTCATCATAGTCTCATGAGTGAAGTACCTGTACTATTCACAAGGAAACTTATTTTCCAAATACAGTGTTTTCATGAAGTGTACTCTCAGTTGTATATGCCTTTGCAATGCTGGGTGCTCACTTGGAGCTAACATACATGGAAAGGTTGGGAAAAATACTGGGGTTGTGATTTCTCATTTTGTTTCATCTCCAAATTATTCCCACGAAGCAGGATAGGTGTGTGTGTTCTGTATCACGAGGGGATAATAGAAAGGGAGGATTGATTCACATGAAACAAAAACCCGTGTCTTGTTCCAAAATAATTTGCAATGGACTGCTGAACAGAGGTAGGGTTCAGCTGTATTAGCATTTGACTGTGTAATTAGAGTTGTCATTCTACAGTCATCATCTTCCAGCTGTGTGAAGTAGCTTTTGTCTGTTGGATGTGAATAACAGGACATTTACTATACTTGAATATCTCTTCCAAATTTCATGGGGTAAGTTGCTTATTTACAAACCCTGTTAGCATCTGCAAATCTATAATCAGTAAATAATGTGCATTGTTGGGTTAAAAGCAGTTGGTATCTAGACTGTATTCGAATAATCAGATACACTTTGAAAAGTTCTGTTAGTTGCTTATGTCTCTGTTTGGCAGCTTTGCTGTATGATACCCATGTGGGTCCTTCCTGGGGCAGAGAAGCTCAGAATGGCACTCTCTGCAGCTGCAGAAGGGCTGTGAACCCAATGTTTCTTGTGTCATTACTTGGTACAGTGGTTTGTGATGACTTAACAGGACATAGTGAGACATCAGCACTTCTGTTACTGAACTGTATGTGCTTGGGAGCAACACAATTTTCTGGGTACCTTCCGCCTAATAATTGCCTTTTATGTCTCTTAAAAAAACCTCTCACACTTTTCTCATTACACCATATAAAATATTCTTCTTACTGGTGATTTTTTTTGCCTTTCTGCTCTCATGCTTGCAGTGGAAAGGTGACAAGAAAGTCAGTGGAGATTCAGAGTATATTTTGGGATTAAAAGAGGGCAAGATGCAGTTCCTATCTGGGCTGCTGACATTGCACCACTTCTCGTAAAACCTGCCTGGACACTGTGGGATGAGGTGATCTCTTGAGGGAAATTGTTTATTCTGACCAGAAGGAGCAAAACTCCTATTCCTACTGACAGAATGGAAAAATAACTGGATGCAAAAGTCGAGCAGCACCAGTGAGAAAGCTGATGTTTCTAAAATTTAATGTAAACCAGAATTTCTTCTGTACATTTTTTTGTGTTAATTGCTGAATCATCGTGAGTGAATGAAGCATGGTCAGGACAAAACCTAAAACTGCTTTCCTCTGCAGTATTTCCTACCACACATTAGAGAACAAGAGGGAAAATAATGAAGGAGCTGAGCAATGTCACAAAATTAATATAATTCCTTACACTTTAAAAACTGATTTCTGAACCATTATTCTTTTGAAACATAGGAGGCAGTGAGGCATTTGGTGGTACTTTATTTATCTAGCTCTCTAAATTCATAACTCAGACCAAAGACTATCCAATTTAGTACGTTTTATTTACTATCTTTTAAGCGAAATCTGGCTACAGTTTTTTTTTAACTGAAATTTCATTGAAGTAAAATTTTATTGTAGTGTCAATAAGGACATTGAGTACATGGAAAAAAGGAGCAAGAAGTATCAGAACTGAGTATCTGTTTTCCCCCCTTGCTAATTTCTGAAAGCAAATACCTTAATTCAACACTTAATACTACTTTAGAATAAATAACAATTAGATTGTTATGGTTATGAGTATTACGCAATGTGCACTAAAAATAAATGTTTATTTTTCACATTTTTATTCTGTTTTCAACCTTATTCAGTAGTTGAATACAGTTTCCTACAACAACTCTTGAGATGGAAATTTTCTTAAATCTGTGTAATAAATTTTTTGCACACTGGTCAAAGAAAATGTTTAATCTTCTACAACATTTCTTTTGCATCTAAATCCTGACTTTTTTACTAATCTGCAAGTAGGAAATCCAGGTGATTTACCCAAACTGCTTCCGGAGTTTGCTTCCTTGCACTTTTGTGTTGCTGTTTATTTTCTGTCTCTGTGCTGCTGTTGCATTTTACACCTCTGCTGTCAAGTTTTGTGATCATGGAAACTGATGGCTTTGGAGTAGACACATTCTTACTTTTAAATGGTAAACCACCAAGTTAGGGCTTTCAGGGAAGTGGTACCATCTGCTCTTTTCATAATTTTAGCCCTCCTTTCAGAGGAATAGGATTGGATGGGACATTGGAGACAAGAGGAAGTCTTCAGGCAAAGTATATTTTCCTTCAGAACAGGTGATTTTCCATTAATTTCCTGTCAAGTAAGAATTGTCTGATCAGCTTCAGATGTCCCTGGAAGTCACATCTCTAGCAAACATTTTTTTTAATGTCCTATTCTGATGCAGGGCTTCACGGCCTGTTAACAGTAAATCCAATGTGTATTTTCCTCTGGTTTTAAGCTTCTAGTTTGTGGGTCATAGATGCCAGTACTTTGTAAAGCATCACAACAGGTTCCGTCTGGGTATTTGTAATACCTCCCAAATGTCAAAGCTGGGATTTCTGAACAAGTAGGACTGGCTAAGGGCAATGTGTTGTCATTTCCATTGCTTCCAGATGTAAATCTTTCTCCTTATTTCAAAGCACTTACTGTTTTCGTCATATTCCTGTTTCAGTTAGTGAGCTACTGACTGTTTCTGCTTTCAAGACCACTTTTGCAAGCAAGGTATGCTTTTAAACAACCACTTGTATTGCAGAGTCTTTTTTTATTTTATTCAGAAAGGTAATATCACCTTAAAGGACATCAGAGTTCACCACAAAGTTTTATCACAAGGTGAATGAAAGAATCTTAAGAGCCACCTCACTCCAGCTGCGTGCATGATGTTGATATTTGCTCTAATAAGTATCACAGGATCTGCTTGGCTTTGTGAGTATACAAAAAGGATGAATGGATGGTAAATGTGAACAAATTCTTAACATGTGTGCAAATATCCATGTGGACTTGCTGTAGTTATCTGTCTGCTCTTACAAATAAATGCAAATTGATAGATTGGTAAATTTTAATACAGATGGGTCACAGGTAAAGCTTGGCATTTTAACAAGTTGTGTGAAGGCTGTGGGGAAAGTTTGAGTGCACCTGGAATAACTTCAATAATGGCATGTAGTCACATAGATAAAATATATTTTAGCAATTCCCAAAACATTCTTTTGGATTTAGGGGGAGAAATCCATAGCAGCTAAACAATTTTATGTGGCATATCTGGTAATTGGTCCACTGAATAGCATGACAATTAATAAAAAAAGTGTAGGAGTCTATAAACTGTGATTATTAATCATGGATAATTCTTACAGAAGTTGGGGGATAAATAGAAATTGATGCCTAAATATACTTAAAGTGTTTTTGAAGTTCTTTTTTGCTCATCAAGTGTACTTAAGGATGTCCTTATGTCTTTTGTTGAAGTATAGTTCTGGTCCCAACTAGCCAATTTCTCTCTTTTTGACCATCTTAAGTGACAAATGATTAAAATATGTTGTAGCAGCTTATTTTCAGTTGAACTGTTTAAAGTGTGTGGAGAATCTTTCCAAGGTCTAACTGAGCCTCTAATGGCAGATTCAAAAAGTGACAAAGAATTCAGTTTTCTGCCTGAATATAAGACTGCACAGATTCTCTTTTAATAGCCCCAGCTGTATAGAGTCCCCCCCTTTTGGTATCATCTTGAAGCAAGATGGTTAGTAAATTGCCTTCATCCAAAGGACATGGATGTTTGTCCAAGAGAAATTCAACGGTGGCAGCTGAAACAAGTTCAGCAGTGGGTCCTTCTTTGCTGCCTTTTAGCACACCTGGAGAGAGTTTCTGAGAGCTGTGTGAAGACATGGAGGATGGAGTATTTAGAGGTGTCCTCAACAGCACACAAAGGCTGCTGTTAATATGCAGATTGGAGGGTGAAAATCTTCATCCACTCTGTGCCTGCTTGCTGCATTTAATCTTCCATACTCACAGATCTTACCCTGCATGTTCCAAATGCTGTCCTGTCACAGTTTGCTTGTCTTTTTAGACATTTATTACCTCATGTTTTCAGGTCTTTATATTGCTCCTAGGTGTGCAACTCTTCCTTCCATATTGAAAAATAACTGCGCATTATGTCCTAAAACTTGTGCTTAAAATACAGTAGAAAAATATAGGACAGCTGTCATCTTTCTCTTTGAACTCCTACTTAGCATCAACATAGCCTCTTTATAATGTCTTTTTTGTTTCTCCATTATTTTTTCCTCCTTTTTTTTTATGCTAGGACCTGCCATACAACCTATTTATCTGAACTAGCTTTTCTCTCCACTTAAAAGTTAATACCACTTTAGGCAAGTGGTATCTTCATGTTTTAACTGTAGCAGAGATATTGATAATCAATGCTAAATTAGCTGGATAAAGTTCAGTTACTCTGAGAGCATTGTATGTCCATCTGTGTTGTTTCTAAACTGTGTGAGGTGTTGGTCTGCCATTCTTTGCTTCTCCCTGAGTGTGGCACCATTCTCATTTCTGAGAATGCTGGCATTTGATCTTGTACATGCAGATAACAAACTGTTGAAACCTGTTTTGCAGGCTCTCCATTTAGTTCTGCTTATATCACTAGGTCCAATATAGATTATGATGACCATGGCTTCCATCCAGACCTTCTCAGTAACTTGCCTTCTTTTAATATGATGGGTTTTTTTTTCCCTGCACTGGCATCTGGTAGGCAACAGATCTTCTATGCGTCATGACAACGCACTTAGTTTATCAACATTTCCTGGTATTAATTTCCTAAGAGCCAGTTTTCTCATATTCAGTTGTTTCCTTACTTCAAATATAGGTCTGTAGTCTTCAATGAAGCTGTAAAACGATGACTTTGGATGTCTCATGTAGCATAATTTTTTTAATTTTAGGATATCACAGAATTCATGCAGAATTTTTGAGCTATATCTGAGTAGAAGAAAAAAATAGCAAATATCAAATGCGAGACAAATTTCACAACTGCTGACTTTTACTTATTCATGGCTTTTTCCCCCCTCTGATTAAAAATACACCGTCTTCCTGATAGTCATGCTACTGAAATCTTTAGTTAACTTCTTATCCTCTGGCATATTTCTCAGTAATGGAAATATAATCTCAAGATTGGAGATTTAAGACCAGTGCCAGTGAAATTAATTCCAAAACCTGTTGATTTCAAGAGGAGGAGGCAAGTTCCTCACTCTATAGAGGAAATTAATTAATGATAGCTATGGTAGCTTAGTACAAATCATCTAGGAAGCACCAATTCTGATCTACAGTTCTGCTACTGTGGGAGTCAGTTAATCTCTATGATGTCTTTCCTTTGTTTCTCACATTAATGCTTATAGGTTAGTCTGGCTGGAGTCTGCATGCAAGACAGCATTATAGCTATATAGATAGAATCAAGATTTCCCCCGTTTTTCCATAAATATGAAATTAAAGAGTTGGAAAGATACACTAATGGTAAGCAAAGCAGCTCACTTAATGTTGGGTAATACTTTGTTAGTATTACTGTTTAGTAAGACTTTGTTCTGTAATAAAAATTCAGGTTTTCAAATTACTTTTCTGGAAACTTTGTCAGGATAATATGTTTTTAAATGCAAGCCCTCCCTGGTGGGGATGATGTATAATTTATTATACAGAATATAACAGCTTTTTGATTATAAAAGCAATATTGAATGTTTCATTTTTATAGGCTTTAGCAGCATAATGACTATCAGATTAGAACCAAAACGCAGACAGAGCCTCTCTCTCTGCTAAATTCTAAAATGTTATAAAAGAAAAAAGAAAGTTAATGAAGAATAATTTTGTGATCATACATTTGGTGGTCTTTAAGCAATTTCATTCATAGTGAAATACAGTGAAAGGAAAACTGGAGATGGAAAAATTATTCACTTTGATGTTTTGACTCCAGTTGATTAGTAATTTTGTTAAAGATTATTCAGAAATGGGGTTTTCTTCTGTTGAACCTCTCCCATTTGGGAACACTTAACAACTCAACTCTCCCTTTTTGGCCAGGAGTACTCTAGTCCTGCCTCTGATTAATTCTCATTCCATCCCAGTAGAAGTAGCAGTATTGTTAAAAACTGAGTCAAAATTTCCTCCTTCCACTTTCATTCCTGTTCTCAAACTCAGTAGAGGTTTGAACCTTGACAAGTTGCATTGTGAATGGATGTTTTTTCCACTTCACAAACACAATAGAATTTTGGTTTTTTCTTGGTCCACGGTCTTATCTATTCTGATAATGTCCTAGTTTTTTTGTAGGGTATTGTTCTGGTTTGGACCTTATTTTTAAATTATTATTATGTTGGGTTTTTTTTAATTTGGTCATCAAACTGAAGAAAACCAATTATCACATCACCATAGTGGTTAGTCACATTTGACTCCTTTTGCAGTATTCAAATTCCTTGAGGGGTTTTTAGGTAGAAGATGGATGTATGTAAAAGGACAAGAGGAGAGCATCACAAATTGCAGCAAGGAAAGTTCTGGTTAGATGCATGGATAAAAGCAGTCAGAACTTCAGTGTAAAAGTGGGTAAGCACAGGAATAAGTTGGCCAGAGAGGATGTGGAAATTATTCTCCATATTAAGAGATTTTAAGAACTCAACCTGATCTAACCTTGAAATTATTTCTACTTTGGGTAAGAGGCTAAGTAAATTCTGGAGATACCTTTCCACCTGAATTTTTCTAAGATTCTGTAGAAAATACTGGGAAACGATTTAGAGGCCTACTTGCTTGATTTACATCAGGCAAGACCAAGGTATCTGTAGCCAAAGGCTTAGATTTTTCTTCATAGCTGTGTGTTTAACAAGGAAAAATAACCAAGAAAGTTGCACTCTGAATGTCAGGGTGCTGATGGTATTTGGCAGAAGCAAAACAAATACAGCAAAAACTGTATTCTTTGAAAGGCTCTGAGATGTAACACAAGCTGTTGAAGCCTTTTTTACTACCTTTATTTTTTCATCAAATTGCCTGTAGCATATACTCAGAACTGCTGTTGATCCATGTTATTCTGTCTAGTTAGATACTATAAAAATAAAATTCTTGTGCTCTGAAAGAGGAAATCTAGGAACAAAGGTACTAGCATGCATGGATCTTGTTTTTAGACCTTCATTTCTGTCATTAGTGGTGACAGAGGGAAGAATAGATGCTGCAAGATGCAGTAAAAAACATCAGATACCATGTTGTTCAATGACATTTTAAAACAAATGTGATCTTCATAGCAGGCCGATATTAATAACATTCAAACTTTCTTTTTCTTAAAATTAATTAGCTTTTAATCTAAACCATTGAGGATTTCAACAGTAGACTCTAATGTAAACACTGGACTTATCAAACAGCTCCTTAAAAAAAATTATCCAGTAATTGCTATTGAATTTGGTTATTTTTTTTGTTGTTGTTTTGTGTGGTGCTTTATTTTCTGATCAATCACACCTCAATGAAATGAAATTATTCTTAATTGAAAACTAATTTTTGTATGTTTTGGGAAACAGTTTTCTATTTAGGATCGTCAGTGTTATAGTTTCAAAAGTACCACACATCAGTAAAAGAGTATTCCTAATGCTTTAAAATCTTGAAATATTTAAGAAAAAAACACTGCCACAGTAATTCACTGTATTGAATTTGATTTTATCATGCTTTTAATGCCAGTGACCTTGTCACAAACAGATGAAATATGCTTGAGAAAGCCAAAGAAAAGATCCTGGAACTGTCAAGCTTTAAGAAATATATATTATTCAGAATTTCAGAGTCTGCATTTAAAGACTTTTTGCTGAGAAATAAATTCTTTCAAGAACAGTGGCAAACCTCTCCAGTCTTCGGAGCACTCCAAATTAAAAGATTGTGGAAACAAATAATATTACCGCTAAATAAAAAACAATTAAATTACCTTAGAGCTGGCATAGAAGTTTCAGTACTATCCCAGAAAGAAACATTTTAGTTTTACCAACACCTTAAATTTTTTGCAAGCCAGAAGAGTTTATTTCAACAGATTGACTCTTAATTTTATCTCTGTGGGGCTATATGTATGTTTTAAATATATTTTTCTTTTGATATAGGCCAAATTTTGTAGTGTAGATTAGTTTAATCTATTACATGCCTGCAAAATTGTTGTTGTAAGGGAAATAATCTGGTTTTTTTTTTTTTTCCTTTGATATTACATACAGCCCATCCTACAAAATCCATTGATCACATCAATGAGAGTACTGGAGGGTCAGGCTAATTTTAAATATGCGTGCTTCTGAGTACAGAGATTATATATTCATACACACATATGTATGCCCACAAAGCCCACTTCATTCTTAGTCTGCATAGGAATTTGTTAGCTCTTGGCTTGTTTGGCAGAAAATTCCTGTGCTATGCTTTATAGGGAGTGCATTTGTGCACCATCTGCTGATTAGCCCAGTGTCCTCTGTGGTAGTCAGCAGTTAGTTTTTAATCTTTGGAAAGTGTAGTCACTGGTAGTTTTATTGTTTGGTTATTTTGTAGATTTTTTTGATTATTGTTTTTTTTTTTTTTTCTGAAGTGTTGCAGTAATTTATTATTTTAAGGAATTTTCTAAATAGTATGTGTTTATTTTGTCAGATCAGAAATCATGGTGATTTCAAGTGAACCTCAGCAGGAATGGAGTTTTTCAAATGGTCCAGAAAGATGAGTTACATTTCTTCTAACTCAGATTTTATAAATTTTTATTCATGTAAAAATTTATATTCATATGGAAATTTTATAGTCCAGAAAATTTGCTCTTTTGCAGTGTGAGGTAAGGCTTTTTTTTCCTTTCTAAAATGTTTGTATTTTTCTCTTGAATAAACTCAAGAATGCCCCTCACACATTAATATTCATATTATGATATGAATCAACACTTAGTAAGAATAGGCATTATTAGTTCTGATGGATCTCTGGAATTATGTTAGTTGTTGATAGGATTTATGAAACATCATATCTATATGCAAGACTTTTTTGTTCCTCATGGAATGTGGAATGGTATAGTTACTACACAGTGGTATTAAGATATCCCTGCTGTAGCCACTCTTCTTAAATTTCTTTGGAGAACCATCTTCATAATGTTGCTTTCTTCTTTTGCCAAGTAACTGTGGATATTTTATGAAGTGTTATCACAGAAAGCTTGAGTATTCAACCTTATCTGATCCCCAAAGTTACCGAGAAAGAGACTTGTCATCCTGACTTACTGTTTGTGGATATCCAGAGGCTTTCTGGTTAATGTGTTCTGACAGAACTCTCCATGCTCCACAGTTCACCTGCTATAGATGTTATGTTCAAAAGTGCTGGCTGAAGCAGCATGTGCAAACGCAAAATGGCAGAGCTGGTGAGTTAATAGAACAGTTTATTCAGAAAGACAAGGAGGGGATGAAAATAAATGATATCTGCTTCATACTTTATGTTCCTTTGATAATAAAGCATTTCACAACATTCTGGAAACCAGTGCAGACAGAAATACGTACACAAAGCACAGCAGGGTTTTGACATGTGCTCAGTTTGTTTATTTTGTGTATGAAATGAGCCTAAGTCTCCTTTTCTCTTGATATTTTGTAAGGTCGAAGAACACTCACTGTGACCCAAAGAAGCCCTATGGAAAAAACCAGCATATTACCCATACTGAGGACACTAATCTGGCCAATGACATTTCCTACTAGACCATTTTGCTGTAACAGTGTGTGAGGTTAGGCTCATACAGTTTAATCTCATGGAAAACTTTAGAAGACTTTGGCTCCTGTGAAGTGTTCTCTTTGGTAGTAAAATGCCCTCCACTGTTCACCCTGTAAACAGTGGCATGAACTCCTGAATAAGCTTATATTTACGCAGAATGAAAGGGAATCAACATGTGACATGAGGAGACTGGCTAATGAGGGGCATAGTAGGATTTGGATGGGACTTGGTCAGTGCTTTTTCATGATTTGGTGGGAAAATCAGTCATGAAAATTCATTTTCGTAGGATAGGATTAACTTGCAAAAGTAAAAACAAATACAGGAAATTATTACAATGACTAAATGAAAAACTGGAGATGACCATGGAATAGGGGAGGGAACTGTTTGTCTTGCATGTTGAAGTAATTGAAAACCTGACAAAATATAGAATATATTTTGTTTCCTGACCATCTTGAAGCCATTAAGGAAATTAGCATAAATTTCCATAGAATTCATATGTCACATTAATTTGAGTGCCTGGTGCATACATTTCCTGCTCATATGGTGGGCTCCTTCTGTCAGACGCCGGCAGGTTGGTGTCAATTACCCAGCAGAAGTTGGAATGTTCTTTCATTGCAAGCTGACAAAGCAAAAGACATGCACAAACCCAATACTTTCCCCTGATCTGCTCTCTCTCATTTCTTCCTCTTTCTTCAAGAAACACTGGGAAAAGAATTCATAGTCCTTATCTGAGGAAAGCTTCAGTGAAATGCTTATCTGAGGACTGCTTGCTTTTGAGCAGGTTAAAGACTTCAAAGTGCAACTGTAGCATTTCTCAACTTTTTGGGTTTAATGATACTTTGTTTTCTGCTTACTTTTTAATCCACACTTAAAAATAATGCTTCCATACTATGCAAGTTAAAAACAAAAATAAAGTTCTTAATAACTGGACTGGAACTGTATTTCAAGAAAAGACACTTCTGCATTGCAGTTTTTGCCCCATAAATACTATCAAGACAGCACAATGCAAAAACCACCTTCCTATCTGACTCAGCACAAGAAAGATTTATCCCAATTTATTTATTATATTTTATTAACACTTAAGTACTAAGCAATGAATCACACATTTCCTCTGAGGAAGCCAGGTCTCCTTGCACAGAAAGCCTTGGATGAGCCTTGGAATTTTTCTCGTAGAAGTATAAAACACACCTAACTCTTTGTACTTTACTAGAAGAAAAAATCTCTTAGAACTTAAAAAGACGCATAGCATATTATTTGTTGTGTTGCAGTATCATCAGTTGTTCTTCTATCACTAGTTGAATTAGATCATGATGTGTGTGGAATTTTTTAATACCATATGGTAATATTATATTTGTTATGTTGGCAGTCCTCAGGATGGGGATTCTGTTACCCTTATCACTATGTAAGGCAGAAAGAATGTGAAGATCCCATAATAATACTATGAATAGCACAAAATACCACTAGCTTCAAAAATTAAAATTAAAGTTTATTGCTGTGGGTATTTTTTGTTTAAATTCACCTTGTAGTATGCAGCCTCTCTGCTCTTCTTTGTTGGTGAACCTTGGCATTCAGACGTAGCTTTCTATCAAATTAAATTGCAAAGAAATAATTCTCTTAGAAGCTCCCTTTCAGCTTCATTACAGACTCCTCATATGAATACTGAAAGTGTTGGCCTCTATATTTTCATGATGTTTACAGAATTGCTCAGAAGTTTACAGCATTTTTTAATACCTTTTCTTCTTTGTGAAGATCAAAGTAACAAGTTTTTATTGTTCAGTGGTTGTTAACATACAAGACCTAATATTCCCACAGGTATAGTAGATTCTAACATCCTTGGCTTTTTGAAATTAGTAAAAAAACCCTGGTGGGTATTTAATTTACCTGGCAGTGCTTGTTGTTTGAAGCTGCTGCTGGCAAATTCTGGAAGGGTTTTTTTCTGAGTAAATGCTTGGGGGCTTGATCTGTGATTTTTTAAATGCCTTTGGGAGGTGAGATCAGATGCATAAGAATGTGATGGTGTTTATTTTTTACATGAATCCCACTGCTAGAATCCTTAGGGATTTGCTGTATCAAAGATATTTATGAGAATATTGCCCTTGGCTGCAGTTTGAAAGGGAGCAATGTAGGACAGGGACAGATGAAGGGGAGGCAAGCTGGTGACTCTGGTCATAGGGAATGTTGAGAGTCTCCTAGATCTGGATACCCTTTCTGAAGCATAGCACTCAAGCGAAATAGAACAGTGAGCAATATTCAGCAGTCACATTTCCACTTCAGAGGTTTGTTTGTGTATTACAGTTCCTGAATGTTCATAATTTCGGAAACAGCAAAGCATGACCAGGATTAATCACACAATGTATGGATTCAGTATATGCTGTTGTCCGTGCATGGCCTCGTCTTATTTGGAGAGCAGGATTGTCAGGCATGTGACTGTTATATTTAACCTTTGGTGTGAAGCAAATCTTTGTTATTTGGACACTTGAACTTCTGTGTTCTTTCAATTTTACTGCTTTAAAGGGAAGAATAGGGCAAGAAAATGGCAATAGCATCTGGCAGGTTTGTCATAGCAGTTCTGCAGTATGCCTACGTTTAGGTTTCCCATGAGTAATAGGTAGTAAAAATGATGAAGCAACCATAAGGAGGGGAGAATAGTAAAACCAAGTTGTAGCTGAAGTTTTTTTTTACTGAGGATGTATTGTTCTAGTAATAAGAGGGAATTATTTGCCTTCAGTTCAGCCCAGAGATCTTGAGCATTACAGAGAATTGTTGGACTCAATGATCTTAAAGGTCTTTACCAACTGAAATGATTTTATGAACTAGCCAAAGTGCCATTTAAACTATTAAGAAATCTAGCATTTTGTTAATGTTGCTGACCAGAATAGTCCCATAATCTGTTAGCAATATACATCTGCTGATTTATAAGAATATGTATATGCATGCACATGTGCACACATACTGAGGATTTTAATTAGTTGCTGAGATAATGCATAAATCTCTGCCCCTTTAAATTTGCTGATTGAAAAATGAAGGATTCCTGCCCTTTAAATGTTCAGCTTTCACAGAGGTTACAGTAAATCTCTTAATCTCCCAAGCACTTATTCTCCTCTGTGTTTTTCACAGACATTTATCCACAGGACATTCATTTCCAATCTGTATTTAAATCCAGGAATAACTATGTGGGCTTTGAGCTATCTGCTTTCATGCACTGCTAATGGGCTGTAGCACAGGAACTCTGGATGATCTGAGGGGGGGAGAAAAAATGAGATTCAAGCCATGTTCGTCTTCTATTTCAGCTTAAGCTGAGTCTCTGTTTATTTTTGGTGAAGAGAGCATTAAAGAAAGCAATTATTTGGGGGCGAAGGAAGGGCAGCAAAGATCCACAATAAAGGATTTGTTTATTCTGGCTTTACAGAGAAGACCAGTGTATCAGATTTTCAGGCTTATAATGGAACATAGTTGAATTTATCTGCTGAATGGGGTGTGAGGATTAGAAACATATCCTGGATTTTTCTCAAAGACTCTCAGTACTTTTTTTCATATTCCTTATAATATTTGTAGTCCAGAATCTTGGATGTAAATTGTCAAAGCTTCATGTTGTTTTGTAAATACACAGGGACTCAGAGTAGCATGTGTTCCCATTACTCAGTAGATGCTTTGTAGACACTGTGCTGAATGGCCCATTTCTGAAAGAGAAATGTAGTATTAAATTAAAATTATATTGTAAAAGAAAATACAGAAACATAGTGTTCTTTGAAGTAGTTACAATGAAGCTGCCTCTTGACCTCTTGGCATTTTCTCTCCTGCACATCAAAGAATTCATTTCAGTTTTATTCAGAGCGTACTTAGGGAGGCAGAGTACTTAGGGAGGGAGATTGAAAGAAAATGTGCTGAGGAGACCTTTAATTCTGCATATCCAGCCTATGTAAAATAGCCCAAATTTGAAAACTATGCTAAGATATATCCAGAAAAATGTGTGGTATTACCCTTGAACATCAATACTTTTAACAATGTTTTTCCTTCTTCTTCTATTGTTTTCTTCCTGTCCTATTTTCCTGTCCAGCATAATTCTCTTCATTATTTCTCTTCTGTGTCTCCATTCTGTGAGCCTTTCTCCAGAGTATAAATCCTTTCTCTATATATGCAATGTACTTTCTGACTGTTCTTTGCTAAACCAGCTTTGTTTTGGTATAATAATAAACAAGCTGTTTTATCAAAGACAGCTAAATAGCTTTTGGTCGATAACATCAAGATACGTTTCTTCTTTCCTGCTTATAATATTAGATATACTTTCAGTATTATTAGTATAACGTTTTGGAGGAATGGTCATTATTTTCTGGTAAATGTGCTTAACTCTTGAAATGTTACCTTTGAAAATATTCTCATTAGAGAGTGATGATGAATCATTCGGTAGAAGATTTTTGTGTATCTTTCTTAATTGTGTGTTTTGGTCTCATGTGGAGTTACAAGTGAAAATAAATAGGCTAATTAAACTGTAATGCTTATTAAACTCTTGCCAAATTTGGTTAGACCCTCTTTCGTGGTGCTGGAAAACTCAAATCATCATTCATAGCATGAGTAAATTTCTGAATAGATGGAGATTAGGAAAACCTTTTGGGTCAGCTCTTGTGAGATGCTGCTTACTTCTTTCAGTTCAGATTAAAGAGCTCAGTCCAAAGAGTACGGTGAAAGGAAACAATGGACTTACACCAGTATCTTGGACTCTCACAGGAGTGCAAAAAGGTCATTGGAAAGCACTGCTGACTTGTACCAGTTTGAGGTTGGACTTCTAATTTGCTGATATGCATAACCTAAAGAACAGAAGATAAAATGGTCTGATTGTTATCCAGCTACTTAGTAAATGATTGCCTGAGCAAATTCATTTAAAACACTCTGATGCCAGGAAAATGATAGCAATGAGTCTGAAGCTTGCTTTTTATTTATGTATTTATTTTTCCTTCTTAAGGGACCAAATCTCTGTCTGACAGTTCTAAATATGTCTCTGCCTCAGTAAATTCATACACTCTGGGTTCTCTAACTCTGTTTTCCTACCGAGTTAAGAGAATTTATATTTTGTAACCAGGAGAGTATTGCTTAGAATCACTATGCTTTTTAGGTTATTTAAACATGAACCTGCGCAACGACCTGTCCTCACACTGCGGGTTCCAAGCTAAAACTGAAAACAAACAAACAAACAAAAATGTTCAAGGTGGAATAAAGATAAAACCTGAAAAAAAGGTGATTTAAAATTTGGATAACTTTGAAGTGGGAGTTTTCTAAATCTGGAAATCTGCTCTTTCACAAAGCGTTCAGTGGCTTCTTTTCAAACACAATGAATTTTCGATCACATAAAATTCTTATTTTTTGTGGAATGCTGCATGTTGCTGATGTATGTCTGCTTCTTAGTAATAACATTTCTTAATAGAATTGACCATTGCAGTAAATAGAAATTGTCTGTGAAAGAAACTTGTTTTAGCATTTAACTTGCAAGTCATAGAGGTTTATACTGATGAATGGCCCATTTAAAAATCAGGTGGACTAGAGCCCAGATTATTCTCCTTCACAGCTTACTGAGTTTAGTCTTAATATTTCAGGACCCTGGATGTTACAGCCATTCCTTTATTTTATCTTTTTCTTCAAAGTAAATTCAAGGAAGCGAGATAGAGCTATGCTCTTCAGGAATTGAAACCTTCACAAAACCTGATTTCTGTCTCTCTTATTGCAAAGCTCACAGACGGAAACTCAAATTTCTGTTTCTCGATTATAGACTTAGGTTTTACTATTTAGCATTTAAGCTTAATTAATTTTCCCAACATTTAATAACTGCATTTAAATTAGCCTGGTTTTTATGGCTAATTATAATGAATTTATGGCTGTCTTGACATTTCTAATACACCAATGATTACAGTGAAATCACTTAAAAACTTCATTTCAAGTTGTTTACTTATGAACTGTTTATTCATCTGCTTTCATGGGGGGAGCACTGTGGCAGTAGGGACTGTAGATACTCAGTGTTCTGCTGTAAGAAATAGTTTGTCTCAGCCTCTCATCTGGCAAATTATCCAATAGTCCAGCAGGCACTTTCACCTACTTGCAATACCAGTGGGGAAATTAATAACTAAATAAAATTTCTCAGCCAGCCCAAATGTGGGTATGGAATATGAAACATTCACATGTCCTGACTTGCTCAAAATCCTGCACTGAGTTTTTGGCAACCAGAACTCACGTGAAGGATATATGCTTGAGGTTTCAGTTGTCATGGCTTGCCTCTGTGACATTTACACTCTAAATCGGACAGGTAATTCACTTTTTCATTTTCACCAGTCTAAGTATTTTCATCAAAAACTGTGGTACTTCTCTTTCTTTATCCACAATTCTCTAATGAGAATCAATTATATATTTAATTAAGACTTTTGAAAAACAGTAGTGTAAAACTTGTTTTTGTTCAGGGACTTTTATCCTTTAATAAGTTTCATCTGGTAATAATTTCTGACTGTTTGGCTTGTAATATATATTAAACTTCATCTTCTTAGCAGATCTGCTGTCATAAAATTCTGAAGGGAACTATGGTTATATTGATAGGTTTCTAGGATTGCAAATGAAATAGTCAGCTATGTTACGTTCCCCAAACCTTGACACGGGAGTGGTTTGTGAGAATACCTGCATGTCTGCTTAAGCTAATTTTTCTGTGAATTTTAGTTTGAGGATTTTCTTATTCTTAAAACAATGACAAAACCACCACAACAAACCCAAGCAAAAAAACCCAAACCATAACCCCCTAGTAAGCAACCAACAAACCAAACATATGTACCTCTTCCAACCCCAAACTGGACTAACCCCAAACTATAGTTATGGAATTTTTTTTTAATGTGGTAAAAATTAAACATTTTAATCCTCTTAGGACATCAGAATAACTTACAGCATAAATGTTATTTTATGCTATGTACATTGTGATAAGGATAATAACATAAAATTACAAGTAGTTCCACAGAGAACGAGAATGGAAATTTGTAGCTACATCATTTCGTATAATGCTCAATTTGTGAGATGTAAAGGTAGGGTTATGAACTGGAAGCTGCACCAGTTTTCAATACCAGCCACATTCATAAATTATTTTACTCCTCTGAAACATAGTTGAAATCATGTGAGGCTGAAGTGTTCATGGCAAAAAATCATGGTCAAATATTCAGACTCACACCAATGAGCTGTGATTCCATTCACTTCCATCAGCTGTTCAGAGCTTTGTTCTCTGAGGATCTGCTGCTGCTGCACAGAGGCTTCTGTCCCTGTAGTGACTTTTTGCTGTTCGTTATAGTCAGTGTGACATAGCCCATTTAGCTGTAATGGATGGATGGATTTTAAAACCATCTGCAGTTGCTATTAATATAATTTTTCAGTGTGTATATTTCCACAAGCTTTTGGTAACAGCTGTTTGAACAGAACTCTTTTTGATTTACTTCCTTTCTATCTAATTTTACAGTAACATTTCCTTTTTTGCTTGTTTTAGGTAATATTTGACTATCAGAAAATGTCAGTCATATAATTTAAAGGAAGTCCTTTGCAAATGTCCAGTGAAGTATTTGAATTTTCAAAGAAAGTACTTAGTGCACATTCCATGTCAGCAATTTAAAATCAGCACAGTTAATTTTAGTGGTATTTCTGTCAAGAGCTTATCAGAAGTTTGAGTGTTACTATAAAAGCTCCCTATTTTTACTTAAATTATATGTGTGTGTATTCTGGCAAATACAAGAAATTATTTACTGTAAAAGTTGTACTCAGCCTATATTTATTGGGAGATTTAAAAATACTCTTGCATTTTAACAACTTCCTCAACAGTCATATAGTGTGCTTTCTCCTTGATCACTGTTTGATGTGTGATGTGTATATCTAGGTAACAGAAATACTTTCTAATTAATTAAAAGATTATCCAAACCTAAGAGGTATATAGATTTTAATTATTAGAGATTATTGCTGCATTTACACATCCATGGGGAAATATTTTCCTGGTGTTCATTTCTCTTCTAGGCAGGAAATACCTTCAGTTCATGTTAAAACTTGGGATATGTAGGAAAAAATCAGTGACCACTTTGAAAACAGTTGGCTGAAAATAATGGTACTGCTTATGTTTGGAGCAATAGAATCTATTTGCCCATTTTTGCATTCGAGAATGACTTTTGGTAGTTTTCTTTGAAGTGACTGATGCTTTAGACATTTGTGATACAGTGATGTCAATTTTTAACTCTTTCAATTAGAGGTGGGAATCCCCAAGAGAAAAAATAAGTTTCATTTTAGTCTTCAGAATGACAGTATATAAGAAAAGGAGAAGTCTGGAAATTTAAATCTTTTCAGCAGCAACTTTTCTTCCACAAGAGTCATTCCCCTTGGACTGAAATAGGATTCCAATACACTAGTATATGTACAAGTGCTTGGTTACCATTTCAAGCAAGTTATTTTTTCATATAATATTTTTAGATTGTTTAATCAATCTATTTCCCACTTATACCGTGGTGAGTAAAAAATTTTCAATTAAAAACCATCATTTAGTGATGGTTATGCCAGTTAAATTAGTTCTTGATGTTACAAGATAAATTGATGGTAATTAAAGCACTTAGTAATAGGAAATAAGTTGAAATCCATAGTTGCTTGTCTCTGTAAGGAGATTTGGCATTTCTACCAATAGGTTTACATTGGTCCTTCTTCCTTTGTGTCTCACCATTTTCTCAGGCTATTGTTTACAGGTTATTTGATGTTCAAGTATTTTTCTTTCAGCATTAGGAATTCCTAAATAATTCACTGCTTTGTAAAGTCTTCTTCTGGAAAGGCAGGAAATGTGGGAAGATCACAAACAGGCTTTACAGCTTATGTATTTGAGCAGGTCTGTGTGTCTTCTAGGCTGTGATCGAAGGTAAACGTCCTGTTTGGAGACAAACTCTCTTTAGAGCATGTGATGCTTTAAATGGAGATTCTGTTTGGAGACCAGAATACAGGTTTTTCTTCTGCTACCTTCAGTGTGCTGGCTGGGTGAGATTCATTATAAATCAGTCTTAAGGATGTGTCTTTACAAATGCAAAAAACCAGGAGATTTCTGTGATAGGTCCAGTGAGTTCCAAAATTAATCTTCTGGCTTTGCATTCTGGTAAGTAGCTGGTTTAAATGGCAGCACTGCAGAGTATGGAGGAAGAAGAGAGCACTGTTTTACAGCCCAGCTTTGTAGATTACAGCCATGACTCTGATAGGTATTGTACTGCTTCAGCTGAGGAAACTCCCCCAGTTCCTTTCTCAATATCATGGGTAATAAAGCTTCTGGATTTAGTACTTTTTAAATTTCATTTTTACTGCTAGCCAAAAGACAAAAAGAGTGCAAGTTCTTCCTTTAAAGTCATACTGTCTGTTTTCACCACAGGAGATATCGTATCTCTCTGAAGTCAAGCAAACACTGTGGCAGGATACCCTGTTGGATATACCATCAGGTGTTGCCACTTTTCTTACCTTAATATTCCCAGCTATTGTTTATGAACACCAACACTGAAGCAAGGTTTGATTGTTCTTCTAAATGTGACTTTGCAGCATGGCTTTTATTAGATGCTAACTTGTAGTACTTCTTCTATCCTGACCTGAATTTCTTGGGGATTTACACATATATTATATTAAGGTACCAGCCAGACGACATTAAAATGAAATACAAGTCTAGCTTCTTTTGACAGGTGAAGTGCTTAACAGTTCTACTTTCTAGTCCTATCGTTTGAAAGATCAAAAGAAGCTTGATAGTCTAAAACTTAGCACTATGTTACTTTGAGGAGAAAGCTGTCTGTTTTCACATCATCTAAAGCCAAATAATCCATGACAAAACCAGAGAGAATAAGTATTTCTTGCTGAAGCATTACTTGAAAGGCTAATAGTCGAACAGGACATACATTTATGGAGTAAAAGTTAACAGCTTGAAAATGCTGTCTTGGCTAGCTTTGGCTTATGTAGCAAAAATGCTAAGCCCCTCCAAAGACAACCTTTGATGACCCATGTGCTGATACTTCCTGGCCAGCATTACTCCTGATTACAGAGGAATCTAATAACCTTCCTTGGCAGGGATTGTCATCTTCTCCTGCATCAGTGATCTTTAATAGCAGCACTGAGTGGGTGAGTTCATGGCAGTCCTGCACATTTTTGCACTGCTCCACAAAGATCTGCCCTGTGTGGTTTCATTCAAAGTGTGCTTTTTGGAATGTGACATTATTATTTACCTCTCCAAGTTTCAAAGATGATGTAAGAATAAATATTGCAGTTTAAGTGTTTTATTTTGCTCGCTAACAGAGACTTTTGTGTGACAGCTGCTCTGAGGGTTGTATAAATGGGTGCATAGTTACATAAGATACTTTAATCTTGTGGCAGGATCCATTCACATTTTTATAGTTTGTAATTCCTGCTATATTCCTATGCTCTCTTGTTAATATTCTTGTGTTGTTGCTGTTTTAAGAAAAGGCTTTTCTGAAATAAAGGCTATATTTTTTGTTTTTGCTAAGCTGTGGTTTCCCCATTCATACATTTGGAAACTACCTTTTCAAAAGTATGCATTTAAGAACTGCTTTTTGTGTACAGCTAACAGAATTGTGAATGTCAAAATTCCTAGAGACAGCACGTAGTTTAAAAAATAAGCACCCAAAAAACTCCTACCCACCCAATCAAAAAAAAACCCAACACTTAAACCCCCTTATCTGGGGAATTTAAACTAGTTACCTGCAACATTTGCAGAGTATTTCTTAATCTATCACAGGAATTCTTATAAGATACGCTACAGAAATGGAATCAGGCTGAAGAATTGATATCTGAGTCAGATTTTGAAAGGTAAGAGGAACTCTCTGCTGAACTGCCTTGCCTGATTTGTTTTTCAGAACATCTTCAATATGAGGAGCATGTGAAGGCTAGGTCATGGTTTATGAGAAGTCACTTGATACTGTCCTTCCATGGAATACTTGAAAGGTTTTGCTGGAGTATCACTTGCTCTGTATACTTGAAGGTGTTTTCAAAGTTATTTTTTATGCCACAGCATAACATTTACCTTGAATGCTTCCAATGGGGGATGAAAATGTTAATCAAGTGAGAATATGTTCTTCTGGGAAATACAATTTTAAGTGTCATCAAGGGGACATATGGGGAACCTGTTAAATCTGAAGAGTTTTACAAATTGTTTGCAGTCTCCTGATGATTTTACTGGATATAATTTTTTCATGACCTAAAATCCAAGTCCATTTATCTTTCTCAACTAAGTTTCACACTTAGTAAGTCCAAACTGACCAGCACTTGACGTAAATGTTACTGTTCTCTTTAACTTCAAATCCAAGTTTAAATAGATGCAGATGCTAGAGTGAGTAATTCTTTAGTGCTCTGTTCCCACACAGTGGCCCCCCATGTCACTTATAAGACATTTGGTGTCTGATATGGTTTCCTGTCTGCTTGTGGGATATGTTTTCCTTAGGAATTAATGTCTTATAGAGAACCAAATGAGCTCCAGTGTGTGCCACAGGTTTCAATCTGTTGTCCAATGCTAGAAATCTGATCTTTGTGTAAGTGCCACCTCAGAATAAATGCTCTAAGTGGAAGATGCTTAGAGAGCAGAATTCATACCTCCTTGGGCTGCAAAACATTCTTTACTCTTTCATAATATTCTAGGTGTTTCCCCATAATCCATAATCTTTCAAATCTAATAAGGTTCCTCTTGCAATTCATTGGGACTTCCTTGAAGTGGTTTGAAGAACCTCAGATCAAAAGATTGAAAACTCACATAGGTGCTGCATGTTTAGGTTTTATGCATGAGGAAATTAGTTAAACCTACAGTACTTTCCATCATTTCATATGAACATTTTGTATTTTTGATAGATGAAAAAGAAAACTATGTAGTGTTTTGTCTTTCAATCATGTGTATGGCAGAGAATTGTCTTAATATTTTTTCCAATTAATTAGATACCTTTCTACTCAACTTGGCTACTCTAAATACACTTTTCACTTGGCTAAAAAGGTTTACCTGTCTTATCTGAACTTTTGCCACATTCCCTGAGTCTGTTTCCAAGAATGGTTCATTTCCATGCAAAGGAGAAAGAGATCTCTTAATTGCAATTAGTAAATCTGGTTTTGGTTCCTGAATATAGAATTAAATGAAAATCTTAACTTCATTACTACTTTTTACTTATTTTTATAATTAATGCCTGCAGTAGACATTTTGCATTTTAATGTGAAAAACAGAATTAGTGCATAAAAAGAAAATAATAATGCCTGAGCATTAGTTGTAATTTCCCCACACTGAGACAGTAAATTCTTTACTAGAATTAAAGTTCATTTCCTTAGAATAGTAGTGCTTCAAATTGTTACACTTTTTAATATGAACTTTCTAGTAGAAAGTCATAGTTAAGTTTCCCTAAGTCCAGTCAGTTTGCAAAATATATGTTGAAAGGAAACATAACATCAGCCATTAAAAAACTCCCAAGTTTAAAGGTGAGATTTACTCACCCTGTTTTTGATTGAGTCTAGAAGTGAAGACAATTGACTTTCTAGTTCAAACTTGGAATATTGTGCTCCTTGTTCTGAAAAATTTTGCTAAATGTTGCCATATTTCACACATTATATGCATGTATACGCGTGAACACACATATGAGTATAAATGGAATACCTCTGTATATAGGTGTTGCTCTATACCAAAACACAAAATGGAAATTAGCACACTGAATAACTGTACCTGAATTTGCATGTGCAACTCACTGAGAATAGCCTGTGTTGTGATCAAAATATCCTGTACCTTTGCAGCTGTTTGTCCTTTTACAGCCTGCTCACACGGCTTGAATTTAGTCAGCCAAGTCCAAGATGCTCTCTTTAACTAGTAGAGTAATTAGGTCCATTTCTGTTATAATGTCAGAAACTTTCAGTTTCCAAAAAAAAGTCTTAAAAATATTTCCAGTTCTGAATATAATGAGAGGTGCTTTAAATGTGCTGCTTTGAAAATATGATCCAGATAACTGACTTGCTATTGAACAGCAGATACCTTTTTTCTACCTGCAGGGCCACCAACTTGTTCATGTTTTTATAATAATGCAAATCCCAGGAAAAATTATGAACTACAGAAAACTGCTTTATCATTTGCACTTCTGTTGAGGGTTTATTACTTATCTCAAGATATGTAATAGTTGGTTCATAAAGCATTTTGTTTGATTTTCAGTGTACAGTTATGTTTGTGCTCTCCCTTTGTTTTCTTAAATGCTTTGGTATCTATAAAATTTTGTAACTAAATTTAGTTTTTTGTAGAAACTGATTACTTTCAAATTCTGAACTCTTAGACAACTGTTTTTGCATTATTCCCAAAACTGGAATGAAATACTTCAATGTTTGTAAAAGGTGACCCTGTTCTGTTGATATCCTGGTGGGTTGATAGGTGCAACATAGGCAGTTTAGGGAGAGGGCCAAACCAGTGTTTGTCTGCTACTTTAAGTTTGCAAGTTTTTAAGAAACTATAACTTCGTTGTGTTCTAGGCCTACTATTAAACTTTCCATTATCTTTACAGGCATTAGCCTAACTGAAATTTCTGAAAGGAAGATTTGGCCATGAATCACTACCCTGGAACAGTTTTGAAACACTGCCTTTATCTAAGATTATGTGAGTTCAGTAATGACTGTGGATAGGAAGTTGAATGTTTACACTAATGAGTGATGTCAGGGAGCAGTCAGCTGCCTTTCTGAGCTCTTCCCTTGTCGTGGTTTTATATCTGATGGGTCTTTGATGCAATGATGTGCTCGCCCAGGGTTGGGTGGTGTCACTGCTTCTCCTGTTAGGTGTTTCGTCTCCATACGAGGGCACTGCAGCATGTGGCACAGATGTGGAGAAGAGCTGCATGGAGAGGCTGAGAGAAGCAGCATGGCTTTACAGACATAGCTGAAGATAAATCTGCTAAATATCCTATGTTATTAAATTCCAAAATCAAGGGAAGCCACTTTTATTTCTTGAGAAATATGAACAAGTGAAAGTATGCAGAGACTTCACAGTAATTTTATACACTTTGCAAAAATTAATGACAAGATTATAAAGGTTTGTTATTGCCTGTTTTGTATTGCTGGACACTGAAATTATGTAGGAACATTTATTTAATTAGTTTATCTTACCATGTAAAATTGGGAGTGGTATGCATTTGTGGGAGTGGAAGTGAAATGAATACAATAAATGCTGCCCATCCACCCCACATTTTTTTTCCTTACCTCATTTACAGGCAGAATAAAATAGTGATTTTCACTCTTCCTTATTCTTTCTGAATCAAAGCAGTCTTAAAATCAAAAGCTAAAATTCAGACACTGTAAGTTTAAATTATAGCAGCAGCTGTAGAACTAGTTTTTCTACATGGGCAAATTAAACTTAAGGATATATCCCCAAACCTCAAGGTGCTGCCAGAGCAGCGCCAGGCACAATCAGTTTCCATACTGTGGGGCTTTAAAAAGCTCTGCTGGGGTGCAATTGAAGCCAGTACCCAGATTTTTTTTCTGGTGATTTCCTGTATTAGCTCTCCAGAGAATATGTTAAAGTGCTGAGGGTTGAAGGACTTTCATATTTGTAAGAGCTGGGAGGATATCCAATATCATAGTGTTATTTGCCCACCAATCCAACTGTTTCAATAAACAATTTATCACTGGGGAGCAGGAATGGATTTTTAAATTTTTAAGATAGATTGTAGTTCTTACTATCTGAAAGAAAATTCGTGATTCCATTAGGAAGGTGGTACAGATACTGAATGATTAAAGGATTTAACCCTACTGTTTTAGGTAAAATTTATTAATACAATTTTATGAATCCTTAGAGCTGTAAAACTACCTGTTCTGCTGTACTCTGTAGTATGAAACAGAGATCTGTGTAAAAATACGGGAAATTGTGTTATTACTCCTATTAGCTTAATATAATAAAATTGCCTGATCCCTAGCCTCAGACTCATAGTCCTTTGGCAGACTTAGTAAACTGCCCCAAAAGCCCATAAATCACATTACTGTCTCTCAAGAGGTGAAACAGTATCTTTGGTTGTTGTGCGTAGTGCTACTCTTGCTCTGTTCCAGCCAGTTAATTTTCTGCATGTGTTTATATTAATTTGGGCAGAGCAGGAAGTATTTAAGGAAATCGTCTGAAAAATCTGAAATATTACGTTACTGCCTGTCATTGTAATGGGATATTATTTTGGTATTTCTTTTGGTAAGATAGCTAATTTGTATTAACTGCACGAAGGAAATGTATTTTTCTAAAGCTGTTTTTCTTACCCCAAGAACTAGGAGTTCACAGCCTCTTTCAAAGACATCCAAAACATGCCAATCAGAGGAGTTTCATGCATTGTTTTGAAACTGAAATTTTATAATCCCATATGGAGTGATCAGGGCAAGAGAGCTGCATTTAAAAGCAGCACAGAGTGTGTCTCAGTGCTGGGACCACCCCCACCAGAAGGGTATGGGGCTGCTTCCAGGTTTCCCCCACACAGGTTTGTTCAGTCACCTTCTTGTACATTTGAACTTCTTTCTGTTTCTTCTTTCTTAGTTCTAGCTATTCAGTAGTGAGGGTTGGAGAGGTGGGTTTTCTTTTATTTTTTTTTGTTTTGTTTGGGGTTTTTTGTTGCTTTTTTGTTTTGTTTTGGTTTTGGTTTTTTTTGTTTTTTTTGTTTTCTTCCCTCCAAATAGATTTCCTATGTCCATTTTTCTTTTGATTTCTGTGGACTGTTATTACACTGGGAATATGGAGGAACAGCTGACCGTGACTGTCTTGCTCTAAGAGCTGGATTTCTGTATAACCTGTCATATAGCTCTATTGAGGAGGGATACCCTAGAGGTGTTTTGTTAGTGCTGCTGCAGGGTTTTTTAAATTATAATACAGTGTTCTGTAGAATACTGATGAGTTTCAGTGACAACTTCAGTAAATCAGACAAGACATTTTCAGCTGTTCTTCTAAATATGATGCCTTATTCTTTGTGGGATTTGGACATACAAAGGGCTCTTTTAACAGGAAAGAAGTGGCTGCAGTTCCACAATTCACAACATCTAAAAAAAAATTAAAAATTGAAGGCTTTGTATCACCACTTAACACATCTTAAGAAAGTAGATTAGAATGGTATAAGAAGCTGTGAGTTCCAGCATGTCAGTAATTATGGGAAGGGAAGTAGGGTGAATTATTCAATATGTGTCTAATACTTATCATGGATTGCTCTGTTGAGTGTGCCATCCAGAACGTTGTCTTCAGAGCAGCCTGTTGACAATGGTTCATGTGTAGAGCCATGTGGCTAAGGAGTAGGTGCCAGTGAGAAAAAAATAAAAGGGGAAGGATATTTTGTGTTTATTTTCATTTTAAATGTGAAAGGATTTGTCATAACTGCTTCATTCTGGTTAAAAGAAAATGGAGTGAGTGCCCCTAATGGGATATGGGGAATTTATGGCATGGTGTTGAAACCAAGGTCGTGACAAGCAGCACTTCACACTATGTCTGAGGAAGCAGTTATGTTTTCAAAAAGGATGTTATGCGGAAGGTCACGTCTTTGCCTCCCCATCAAGATCCTTCTACAATCTAGAATGCAATTTGTAGTTTTAAAATTAGTATCAAATTCTGATGGTCTTTAGAGTGGGATAGCTGCTATAAAAATTATTACTTCAGTTCCTGTTTTAGAAACAATTCTTTTCCTAGTTGCAAAGTGCCTGAATGATGCTGCCCAGATACCAAGGAGTTTATGCTTATACTTCCAGCTGTTTAAACTGGAAGTATTTCTTTTTACTATACAATAGTTTTATCTCACACAAATGATCTTGTTTACCTGTCATGGTCTACTTTGTAAATCCTCATTGCAATCTACCTACAGTTAGTAACAAGTTATTGGTAAAATAATTTCTGGATTCAGTTACCACATACAGTGGTATTCTACATAATGAAATCATTAATTTCCCCCAGTTAAATGGCTGTCATAGTTTAACCCCAGCCAGGACCAAGCACAATGCAGCAGCTCACTCTCTCCCCCACAGGTGAGATCGGGGAGAGAACTGAAAAGGTGAAAGCTGGGAAACTAATGAAGTTGAGATAGAGACATTTTAATAGAGCAAACAAGAGCTGTACATGCAGACAAGGCAAGGAATGAATTCACTGATTCCTGTGGGAAAGCGGGTGTTCAGCCATCTCCAGGAGAACAGGGCCCCATGACATGTAATGGCCTGGAGAGACAAGCACCATCCCTCCAAATATCCCCCCACTTCTGTCTTCTTGCCCCCACTTTATGTACTGAGCATGATGCTATATGGTCTGAAATATCCCTTTTGTCAGTTGGGATCACCTGTCCCAGGTGTTTCCCCTCATAAGTTCTCTCCCGGTCTCCTTCCCAGCTTGGCAGTACAAAGAGCAGAAAAAGCCTTGGCTCTGTGTGAGCCCTGCTCAGCATTAACAAAAATATCTCTACATTATCGACCCTGTGTTCAGTCACCTACTACCCACAGTGAAAAAAGTTAACCCTATCCCAGCCAAAACCAGCACAATGGGTTCTAAAGATTTTGATGAAAGCAAAATAAAACCAAAACCAAAACTCAAGGGATTCAATCATGTTTCCATTAACCAAAATTTCTCTTTAGTTATTCATGTTTGAGTTCCTACACTCATGTCTAGACTGGATAAGTATGCTATTTTTACATCCCACCCCTTTTGTTCTCACTGAGTTCTGGGGTAGATACATGATTTCTTTGCATCTTTGAAAAATAGTCCAGTTTGATTTCTTGATTTCTTCAATATTAACACCGAATTCTGGCCATTTTTGAGTGTCTGAGAAAGAGGCTTTGATTACGTGAGTAAGTTTCTTCCTGTCACAAGACTGTTGAGATCTTTCAGTACCCAAGTCTGAATCCAGGAGGTATTTTTCTAGTGTGATTTAGACCTTACGCTGCTGATAGTGACTATATAATGGACTCTATATTACTGGAAAATTAAATTAGTGTGGACTTATTAATCTTTTCCTGTCCTATATGACACTCATAATTTGTATCTTAATGTACTGAAATATATTTATATGTAATGACAATTCTGTTTCTGTGTTAAAAGTATAGATTCTATATTTAGAGAAGTTTTTTACAGTGCTTGCTGCAAATCTACAGTTTGCATATAGTTTTAGAGCTTATCTGAGTTAACCATTTAATTCAGCATAGGGTTTTCTTAGTACAACTGACAGATATGTAGAACTTTTTCTTCCTTTGTATTCTAGTAGAATGATTGAGAAAGTATTTTTCCACAAAAATGGTGTAAAACAGTTTAGTTTGGGTTTTTCCATTCTCCCCTCTCAAATGGCTTGATTTCTTAAATTCAAGAAATAATTACATGCTTATGCTAAGTATAGAAGGCCCTTTGTATTCCTTTGCCTTTCCCTTCTGCTAGAAAGTGAAAGGAAGTTGTCACTGGTCACAAAGCACTCTGAGTTTACCTGTAGTCCTATATCACAATTTATGCTGTTACCATTTTGTTTCAGCATCATTATGGAGTGCTGTAGGTCCCTCTTGAATTTGTCTATTCCTGTAAGTGCCATGGGTTTCATTTATTGTTCGATCCACCTCTAGTCTATTGGGTATCATTAGATTTCTAGTTCAATACTTTTTTAGTTGTATTTGTGGCCTGCTTTTTGCTCTGCCACCTGATTTTATTCTGCACCCATTACAGGGATACTGTTTTGCTCCTGCTCCTGATCTTCCATGATGTTTGATGTGCTGAGATGCTTATCTGAGATCATTGCTAGGTATTAACTTTGGGACAAAACCATTCTTTTCTCTTTAAAAAACTCCCCAGGAACATATTTGGGAGAATTTCTCTCAAGTGTTCCCGGACTCCTCATTATTGTAGATGGTCCTGCAGAGCCCTGGGATTTCATGACAGCAGCAAGTTAAAACTGCGCTATGGACTGGCAGAAATAAAGACATGAGATTGTCAGTGAAGTGCAATGTGCTGTGAGTTCAAAGGTCCTGCCATCACCCAGTGGTGAGTCCAGCAGCTGAAGTGATACAGAGGACGAAAGCATTGTATCTTACTGTGAGAGGATAGTTGAATCGATTTAGGTGTGTTCCCAGCAGTTCACTCTTTCAAGAACACTCCAGAGAGTGAACATAACAACCCCCAAATCTCAGGCTAACCTGGATACAGGAGAGGAGATTGCTGTTTATTGCAACATTTTTGCTTTTTTTCTTAGAGGATGAAACCAAAACATTGCTTGACTCTTTTTCATGTATATAGTTGCTGATGCATTTTTTATTATACTTTGTTCTCTCTGATTCATTTGAATCTGTTTCATGGTCTTTGCATTAACATTTGCCAAGTAGAATACATCTAGAAAGAACAGTTGTAACCAAATATTTGATATATGAAAATCACTTAGAGTGGAACAAATCCCTCTGTTTTTGTCTGTAGGCAGAAACTGTTCATCTCCTTTAATCTTGTGATAAGGTAATCTACTATTAAATGGGAAGCCTAATACTCTGAAACAAGCTGTCTCAGTGTTTGCTTCTCATATTGACTTGAATGAATTTTTATGAATTTGTATGGTTTTTTTTCTATTTGAGTCTTACATGTGAGATTTTTAATTTGAAGCTACTTTCATTGCTTATAATAACATGTCATGTAACTGGCTCTTCACTTAACGTTAATACCAGAAGTAAGGATCAGCTTAACTCCGACAAAAATTCTGCGAAGTCTGATTTTTCATTTGATTCTAGTGTTTCTTTTTAACTCAATGTATGCCTGTCCATAAACACTACTTTCAGTTTACTAATCGATTGGAGTAAATCAGTAAACACGGAGTCAATCAATTGCAGTCATGGCAACTCACTGAATTTGAGTTTTGGGGTTTTTTAAGAAGGGGAGGCGGCTAGTAATAAAGCAGAAAAAATGGTAACTTAGAACCAGTGCTGTGACAATAGTAAGAGTTCACTTTTACAACAATTTTGGGTATAAAAAAGTATGCAGATTTAATAAAAAAAAAGACAATTGCAAGTGTGTGCATTGATAGGAATTCAAGTTAATACAGCCATTTAACATGCAGTAAAAATGAAGATTTGTAATAAGTATGAGCTCCTAAGTCAACCTTAGAAGTTCATAAAACCTAGCATTTGACAGCGTGTAATTTGTGCTTGTGCCTTATTGGAATGAATTGTATGACACTAACTCTTAATTTCATGAGCCTGTATTTTGTTCTGTTTTTCCACAGGGCCTTTGCCTCCTTCAGAGTAGCAGGATAGGCAGTGCTTATATTTAAAAAGGAACTAAACCCTCTTACTATGTTTTTCCCATTTAACATGATAGTATTTTAAATTAACATGCTTGGCAATATAGTTCAGGCATTTTTAAATTCCAAACGTGTTGACAATACCAAGATCAAATCACATCTAGTTCTTACCTTTAACTGATTTGAATATGTATCATAGCATATTTTTTTTATCTGTGACCTTACAGTGGACATAAAGAATTTGTGAGTTATGGGCTCAATTAATTGTGTTGCCTTCAGAGAAAAAAAGTACTTTTCTCTGTGGTCAATTTGCAGTGTAAATATATTAAGTAGGTTGTTGATGCCAAGGGTTTCCAGCTGCTCTGACAACGAAAGAAATAAAAGATGTCATGAGGAAAGCATAATGGGCTTCACTGGGCACCAGATACCCTTCTGCTGACTTCTGTAATTTTTATTGCAATTTCTGCTTGCAATTGATAAGGCAAGGGGAGATTTATGGTGGATTTTACTTGAGGATCAAGTGGAAGATACCAATAGTAATCAGAATGAGTTGAGCAGAGAATACTTCCATGTTTATAGCACCTTGTGCTGCATTTCTCTGTGTCTGTAGAGGTGGTCAAAAGACCTGGAGGCTTCAATATTCCTTCCCACATGTTTATGGTGAAGACACCACAAGAAATTGCTGGGAACTGCTGCTCTTCCATGGGGGGCTGGGTACAGCTGAGGGGGCTCCAAGCACATTTGTGTTCATTACTAGTCTCTACTGATCTCCTAGTTTGGGTGCTACTTTTGGTCTCCCTTCCTACACTGACTAGCTTCTATTACCCATGCTATTAATAGGATGTCACCCTCTATTAGTAAATTTCAATCATCTTAAAAAAGAGGTGGCATCCAGGGGGGTATAAAGTATATAGTATTTTGGAGTTGTTAAGCTCTTTAATTTTTTGTTTCTCAATGTCCTTCTGCATTTTCTTTAAAGCATGACATTTCTGCTTTTTGATGCAGAAATTAGAGACACAAGCAGGAAGGGGATCAAAAAAGTTAAGATGCAATGCAAAATAGTTGAGGAGTTTTAAAAAAAATCTTAAGAATTTTGAAAGGAATTTAATGCTTTAGTTATGTCCCATGGGTAAGGTTTTCCACTTCGCAAGAAACATGAAAAATAAATGTAATTTTTAGAATTAGACTGGCAGTATAGGATAAGATGCAGTACTTCAGGCCTGATTATTCATATGTCTCTATGGTTGGTCTCATTTGGAGTTTAAGGGTTAAATTTGTAGTTATATAACTAGCTATCTTATAACAGCTTAGCATGTGAACAACAGGAGCCAAAAATATGGATGATTGATTTAGTACCTTATTACGTTACATTTGTTACAACTGTCCCAAAAAATAAACTCCATGCTGGCAAGAGGTGCCAGATTGACAGCCGTGGAATCTTATTTATCTATCAAAAGAGAATGTTTCTGACAGCAGGAGTTTGAAATCTCTCTTACTTCCTCAAAACTCAGCCTGGCAGGACTCAGTGCAGAATATAAGGAAGCAATTTTGTCCTCAAGCCATTAAAGCCCTGTTTCTCTGCAGAGGTTGGAAAGTATTTGCACTGCATAGGGAAGGCACAGCTGCCTGAAAGGTACTGAGGTAGAAGAGCACAGGATTATTACTGTGTGTGTGATTGCTGACTGTGGAGCAGGGTAAGAGTGTCCAGAGCTGCACCTGCATCCCAACCCACGGTGCCTTCCACAGTCCATGCAGAGAGTGGATTGTTCACTTGCAAAGGAATTCCCTATGCAGTACTATCAGGCTTTAGGGAGGGCGAGGGGGAACTATAGGGGAACAGAATAAAGGTGAGGGGTCTCCTGTTATTTTCCTGTGTACATTGTGCTCTTAGTACTGTAGAGAAGAGGGCAAAACCCTTCTGCACGAAGCTCACTGCAGCCCAGTTGGACTTGCCTTGATTTTAAGAATAAGCATTTGGATTCTTATGTGTAAGACAGTATATGTAACCCCTTCCTTAAACTAGTATATTTCTAAAAGCATAGTTTCTTTAATGGGAGAAAAATGTTAGCAATTTTGGCCTAGAATCTTTGACTTGTTTTTAAGTTTTCTATCAGTTTACTTCAGGGTTACTTTTTCTGCTCAGACTCTTCTACTTCAGTTTTGTGCACACCTTTTTCATGGTACTTTCATCCTGAACAACACAACAGTGTGGTACACTGTTAACATGAATTGCAGCAGTACAGTGTGTGATACAGGTGCCTCCTGATCAATCAGCATTCTTGTAGAATGAAAATTGTTTCCAAAAACTGTTGAGAGATTGTCTTGACTCAGTCGCTGTCTGTGGAGCACACAGGCATTTTGCTTTGAGTAGTCTGTGTCTCTGCATGACCTGCTGCTGTACTTTTGGAATTGACTACTGGCTTTGAGTTTTATATCCCATCAAAGCAGAATAATGCAGAAAAGTGGAGGAAGGAAATAAAATTCCATCAATGATTTTATCTGAGCAGCTTAAGTTTGGAAAAAGTCCAGAAGAGTCTTTAAGATTAAATTTTCAAATGTGAATGATGGAGATGTGCAGATAATATGGACTTCAGATAAAACTCAGATGGACTGAAATACGTTTAGTTCTGTGATAGTACTAGAGGAAATGGATGGAAAATATTTAGATTAAATAAGGATTAGATAAAACTGCAAAATATATTAAGGCACAAATCTGAAATTGGCAGAATGGAATAGATGACTGCTGCCGATAAGTTATTATTTATTTGATCTACATATCAAAGATGTGCAGAGAGTTTAATAAAATTTAATTTTGCATTTTTCCAACAGGGTTTTGAGTGCTCATTTCTACTGGAATAGTCTCACCCAGTATATCCCAGAATCCTTGACATTTCAACCTGAGCTTTACTAGCACTGCAGGAGTGCCCAAGGCTGTCCGTAATTAAAAACTTGGTGTTTGACGTACTGGAGAATAACTAGCAGATTTAAATCAGGAATTTGTTTTGTAATTTGGCTCCAATCAAGAAAAAAAAAAATCCTTTCCTTGTTTTGTTTTTTTTTTTCTGAAATGCTGGCTTTTCCATAAAGACCATCTGTCTGTCCCAGAGCTGTAGTAACTTCAAAGGGTTTGTCATCATTAGCAAAGCTTGGATAGAAACAGCCAACAGGATGTGGAATGTTTGTTCAGCATCTCTAATTCCACAAGGGACTAAACACATTTGCTGTTTTATATTGAAATACAAGAGATGATGATACAAGATGAGAAGAAAGGATAGCACAAAATATATTCCTCACATGTTTTGCACTGTATATGTCTAAGCATTGCTAGTCATAATTGAATGTAAGTGTAAGACTGAGTACAAGATTATTGGTTAGATTCAAACTTGAATGGAAGCCAATTAGATGGAGGTTTTTTTTCAACTTTTATTTGTAGTTTTTTTAGCTTTCTTTGCATTAAAATGCAGCATGCTGTATTGTCATAATATAATACAGAGATTGTTAAAGACGAGTTTTGCTTGTAATAGATAAGAATGATATACACGTAAATTTCAGGTTGAAATTTCTTTTGATCACTGTCCTCCTGAGGAAGAATTTTTGAACAATTCTAGGAACAAACCAGTAGAAAAAAATGACTGTTGAGACTTTAATTGCTCAGTGGTAAGAGTGTCTGTGAGGAGAACAGAAATTTTTTTCAGAGAAAATTCCCTTGCTGAGAAGTAGCAATCTGAAGGGGCTCAATGAATAGTTTTTTCATCATATTCCACTGTTTAATTGGGACAATTATCCCTCAGAGTTAAAATGGTGCAATTCTCAGTGCAGTACTAGCTTTTGCAGTTTCACTTGGCTATATGTGAGCGTAATGGCAATGGAAAGTGCCTTCAACTACCAGTATAATCTTTAGAGTTATTTTGGAGTGGTACTTGTTTGCCTGCTCACTTTTCTACCTTTGTACCAAGGGATTATCTGCTAGTTTGAGCCTATTTGAAGAGGCTCAGTGCTCTAGGCAAAGAGAAATAAAACTGTGGACATGTCTAGCTATTCAGGCTGCTGACATCTAAGAAGGCTGGTGGACTGGAGAAGCCAGACATTACTTGTTTGCCTGGAGAAGAAAATCTGAGCTTCACATGAACCTGGAACAGTAATAAGGAAAATAGGTTTCAGAAAACTTATTTTTTCTTCTCTCATAAAGAGTGGAAGAAAATTTAGTTTGTATAGCATGGGGTCAAGAGTAATATTATTCAGTGTGCGACAACAACCCCCAATGTAGCCTTAAAAGTTATATCAGTAGGTTTTAGAAAGGAGGAACGCCAGAACAAGAGTTTGTACATTATTTTTACTGTAGTCTGCTAAAGCTCATTGTATCTGTCTTCTTTTTCAAATTTATGAAGAGAGAAAAGAATCAATTTTTCAAATCAAAAAAGGGAAAATTACTGCCTTTTTAAAACATTTTTTGTTCCAGCCATTTTCAAATTTTGCCTTGATTGTGCAAAAAATCTGTCATTTCTACCAAATGAATGCTTGAGTGCTAAGTAATTTTGATTCTGGACAGTGTTTTAAGATATTGTTCAGTTATACTTTAATTTTTTTTTTTTTTTTTGTTATTTCTCCCTAAATAATGATTTCTCTATTTGTTGAATATGTTTCAAGTTTCTGTGCATGCGAAAGTAGAGATATCTGGTTCAGTACATTAGCTTCTTTGTTGGGATTATCAGATGTAGTGCATCTGAGCTCTTTGCAGTCCATAAGTACTCAAATTGCAATGTGAGTGAGGTAGGAAAGGGGTATTTCCTCTTTTTTACAGAAAGGGAATGAGGCACAAAGAAATTGAGAACTCTCTGTTACAGAAACTTCCCAGTCTGCCCATTCTCTGGATTCTCTGGCAGTCACGCCCCCAACTCAGAGACTTTCACTGCTGGGGCTGAGGTCCCTTCCCTGTATGTGGCTCCAGTGACCCAACAGTTGCCCGCTTGACTCCCTGCATACCCCACCCTCACACGGTCACACCACGTTTGCCTCCCTGATCCACCCCAGCTTTCCCAGAGCAGAGCCCCAGATGACTTTCCACAAAGCCATTTATTCATGGCGCAGCAACACAGAAACAGCCCCAGCTGGTGCCTCCAAGGAGAACCCTCAACAAAGGAAACCCAAGGATTTTATACCCTCATTGTTTCTCCATGCTTCAGTCTCGCTCTTCCTCCAAGTCTTTGTCTCCTGCACCTCTCCTCGTCCATCCACCTCACTGGTGTCACTGGTCTTCGTCTATGTCATTCTCCAAAAGATTGGCAATTTCTGGCTCCTGCTGTATCTCTCAGTGTCCATTCACCTGGCTGAATGTATCTTCATTCCCTTTGTTATTCCAAAGGGCTGGCAGTTCATGGCCTCCTGTCTCAGGGTCCAACCAAAGCTCAATCTCCACTTCAATCTGCTTCTCAATCTGCAGCTTGTGAGCCCAGCTACCTGCACCAGGTGTATCCTCAACATAGCTCCTCACAGGGATTCCACTATCCGAATCCCATCAATTTCTCAGGGAGATAGGCACTTAAATATCCTTTTGAAAATGGTCATCTGGCTTATTATGAGGAACTCACTAGAGGTCCATGGTAGACTGCTGAGTTACAAACCTCATTCTTCTAAATCTTGCCCTATTGCCCTGACTACTGCCTTGCCTTTCTTCTAGGGATGTTTTAATGTTTTTTTCTTTTGTCTCATCTTTGTCAAAGACAAAAGAAGGGCGTTAGTGGTGTCTTTGGCAGAAGTAGTTGGGGGTAGGGAGAGATGTGGGGAAAGCAGGGAGAAAGAAATTATTTCATATTCCCCTTTTAAGGTTATTTTAATCCTGACACACTAATCACACTGGTAGTCTTCTGCAGAAGTGTACGCCTGAATACTTCCGTCTTTGTCAGAGTTCATTTGGCTTAAGTGTCAGGGCAATGCTTTGCCAGGGGTTAGTATACTTAGTATTTCTGTGACCATGAAGCAACCTTCTATAAATACGTTACAGCAGTTGTATGTGGCTGTCTGAAGAAGTCTGTCTATGATGATTTATTTGCAAATGTCCCTTTACCCTTTTCTTAACAAGCAGCTTTCAAAGGCTGTTTATATTTTTGGCAGAGCTGTGAGCTTTCTCTCAGGGCTGCTCACATTTCAGAGAACAGGTGACTTGCATACTTTTTCTTTATAAATTATGAGTAAATTACATTGTGACTCCAATATAGAGCAATCATAGTTGACCATGCTATTAAACATGCTTTGAATTTTTGGTTGTTGTTTATGTGTTTTTTGTTTGGTTTGAGGGTTGGGATGTTGTGATTTGTTTTTTTTTTTTAAATTTGTTTTGTTGGTTGGGGTTTTTTTTCCACTTGGAGACCTCAAGTGTAATTTCAGCATGTTTAAAATGATGTTTTCAAACACAGCTTCTCTCTTCATGTCTTTTGTTGTATTTCATATGTATTCTCTGAAGGGAATAATTCTTCATTTTTGCTTAAAATAATGTTCAGTAATTATTCCCTGTTACTAAAGGAGAACACACAATGTTTGCTAACAAATAATACATGCAGGAACACACAGGAAATGACAAAGCATCCTATCAGTCCAAGGAAACGTACTGCTCATTTCTCAGCTGATTAAATGCTGTAGAACTGATTATTTTAGGATTGCTTTTGGTTTGCATTAAATCTTGAATTATCTGGATAGAACTTAGGGGAAGCAGTGTTAACAATCTGCACTGTTTGTGGCTCAGTGATGGAAGGAATTTGCCTTGTGGTGCCTATGGCTTAATTCCCTGTTGGAATCATCTGCTTTACTTTGTTGAAATTATGCCAGTGGATAATTTGGCCCCCTGGTATTCCAGGAAAAAGAAAAATGGCTGCTGAAATCCACTAATATCACTGGACTTTAACCAAATATCTCTTAATGTGGGAGTGGGAAATGATAATGTTTTTTGAAGGAGTGATGTGTCTAACTCCAAGGTCAAATTGTGTCATTTTATATTTGTGTATCAGTTAAAACTTATTTCATAAAAGGATTAAGGCACTGTGTCATTTTTATAAGAGTAAGTATTAGAAATCAGAAGGCTGAACAACACAATTAAATAGAAATAAAAGAACAGGTGATAACACTGGAGCAAAATTGAAAATGACACTCTGTCACAATCACCTGAGAATTCAGATGCTTGCTGCGGGCTCCTCGAGCTGCAGTACTTTTGCATTTCCCTTTCACTGTCCAGACATACATCTTTTTTTCTGCCTTGCTCAGCCTCTGACCTCTCTCAAAAAATATTGCTCCTTTCTTTACTGTGAATAGCTATGCTGCTTCTGATTGTGCACAAGTCACAATCTTCCCAGGAAGTGTGGCAACGTCTGTGAGGAAAACGGCATCTCTGTGCAGGGTGTGAGTGTCCAGGAGAAAGCCCTTTACAGTCCCTTCTTTCCAGTTTTCAGGATCCTTGGACCTGGCATGGTGGGATTCCTCATCTCCCTTACCCTTTTTTTTTTTTGATAGTAGCAACAGAAGCCAAAATAGGCAGAAACTAGTCCAGCAGGCCAGGCAGTTTCCTCTCTGGATGGCAGTGATCCTTCTCAGCAGATTCCTCTGCTGGAGAGGTTTCAGTCAACTCTCAAGCCTGTTTTATAGCTCTTCTGCCTTTCTGTAGTTTCAGAGGGTGAGAGGCTGTGAGAACATAAACTACATCTGAAAGTGTCAGAAGGATATAGGGTGCTCAGGCTCATTTAAGGATATAATCTTAAAGCAGGAACACACATTGGTTCTGTGAATGCTAATGCAAGCCATAGTATAGTCCTGAGAGATAAGTATCACAGAGATCCCCAGACTATCAGTTTGCACAGAATTACTTTTGTTTCCTGTTCAGAGCTGGACTTCCTTATAACATGAAGATAATAGCTGTTATCCTGCTGTTTATACCGTAGCTGAGATACCAATGCCTGATGGAAAACAGCATGCTGGCAGCACTTTGATTTTAAGATGACTGTAATGGAAGTTATCAGTGTCTTCAGAAACTTGGAAGGGAAAACCCAGAATTATTTCTATGAAGAAAACTTTCCATGTGTAGACTATCAAAATGATCAAAATAACATCAACATTTTCAGTATTCAAGTTTAGACTATATCAAAAGTATTGATGAGTCTGTTAGTAATACATAAAAAGTCCCTAAGTGTATGTCAAACAGTTCAGGCATTTAATAATGACATTTCTTGATTGCATACAAACACATATCATAGAAAGGAATGGCTCTCAAGGTCTTCGTGCACAGAAGCATGAATAAGCTGAGTTTTTGAAAGTGTGCAAATAGGATACGGCCTGAATATAAAAACCACGGTGATGGTAAATTTCAAATACCTTTGGGCACAGTCTGCTCACAATAAATAAATAAATAAATAAATAAATAAATAAATTAAAGTGGTTAATAGGTACCAAATACTAGTTCTGGAAGGCAAATCCAGGTGTCACCAAATTCTGCTTCAGACTTACATGTGTGTGTTGGAGACTTGTTTATTAACAGCTACATGAAGAGCAAATCAGTAAGGTTAATGTTATCTTCTGTTCGGTTAATATTATCTTCTGTTCCCCTGGGCTTGTATGTGCCTGGCTTCTTCTGTGAATTAAACTTAAAATATGCTGTCCAAGACCATGTGCAAATGCTTTGCCTTTGACTCAGGAGTCAAAGCCAATACTTGATTGGTGAGCAAGAGCAGAACATCTCTTCCTGATATCATAAGCAAATCTTGAATTTCTTGAATCCCTGTACAGTCACATAACTATGGGGCCTCTCATATTATGTTGAACCTGTAACATATCTCATAAATTTTTCCTGCTGTTTGCCACGTTTACCTATCTTTTAGGTCAGTCTTTTAGACTGTCAGTTCCTTCAAGTGTGCACCAACGTATGTTGTTGTATGTGTATATGTTTTTCATTCAAAGGCACCTTGATCCAGCTGAATCAGTAGTCTAAGTAGCTATTATGCAAATTTTAGTCTTTAATATCCTTGAATAATTGCTTTTTAGTAATATTGATTGGCAGCAGTTATCTGTGGCTTAGTAGGTTTATATCCCATGAAAAGGAGGGAAGTAATATTTGAGACAAATCTTTGAAAGCGCCCTTTTGATTTCTGGAATACATACAAGCAGCAAATCCAACATATTTTTGCTGAAATACAGCAATAACCATATGCAGATTCTTTGAATATTTTTCAGTCCCTGCCCTGTTGTTTGCTTGACCAGGGCAAGCACTCTGAAATGTCCCCAAATTTGTGCGATTAATATTATAGGCCTTATTTTCATCTGCAGTGTACTTATAATTAAATGGAAATAAAATATTGTTAAAGTTTTGGCAGCCATTTCAAAATTAAGAGGAACGAATCTGAATTTAACTGGAGCTTAAATATCTCTGGTTTTACTCCATGCACATCAACTCCTGTAAAAGTATGCTTTCCCCAGGTACCTGTCTGGGTCATCATGCCCTGGCCTGTGCTGAGCTCTGTTACACTGCTGCATAGCTTTATGGTTCAATTTTTATTTCAAAGCTTATGTGCTATATGACTGAGCTGTTGAAAAGAACAGAAGTGTTTTGAAACTGTTCAGGTGGTGAGTCCAGACTGTGCCTCTTTCTGGTGACTGCTTAATTCAGTACAGTGTTTAACACAGCCTCCAGGAGTTCACCTGAGCCTCAAATCAGCATCAAGCTGAAAAGCTGCATGGTCAGGGTAGCATACCATGTTTCCCACAGCTTCCCAACACTTATTTTCTTTTCAGCTTGTCCTCCAAGCAATTGAGTCTATAAATTGGCATCATGCTAGGTGACATGCTTTGGAGGGTACATCACTACTAGCATTAAATTTCTCATTTCTCTTAAAAGATATACAAAGTAAAAAGGGACTAGACAAAAATTCAAAAGCTGTCTGACATTGACTAAGCCAACAGATGAGAAATGTGGAAATAACTGCTTGTGCAGTCATTATTAGTTTTGAGTCTCTTTCACCTACTGCCATTCTATGGAAGCAGTTAGAACTTGTGGTTCCTTAAGAAGTTTTTTATATATTGTGGAAGCAGAAGGATAGAAATGGTCTGGGTGAAAGTCCTTTAATGCATTAATTGCATGGTTCCAATTTGATTTTCATTGTCCAGTAGTTTAAGATTGGGATGTGATACTTTCTTACTCCCTAACCTGAAACCCATATGTTTAACTCTAGATCTCATTTCCCAGTTCTCTTTGCCCTTCTTATCTTCCCATTGGAAATAAATGGAGGATTGGTTTCAGCTCCACTTCAGGTATAACAAGGATAATCTGGCACTGAAAGCTGAAATGAAGTCTTCTTCTATGAGAATTTTGCAGTTAAAATGCTAGAAGAGGAATTGTAACCCACTGGAGATGGATTAAACTTGCTTGAGATAGTGTTCTTTGAAAAGAAAATTTATCTGAAAGACAGATTTCAATAAAATTTTGTCTAAATAACTTGGAAAAAATGGTGACTTAGTAATGATTAAAGAAAATAGTTCTGAAAGAATTTTTTTTCTCCATGAGTTTTAGTGGGGTTTGGAAAAGTACCCACATGAATTAAGACCTCAGAAATTTTTGGTCCTGCACATTTGTATCTCGTACCTCTGAATCTTAAACCTTGAGAATACTCCTACTAAACCAAATACAAAGTATGTTTGTATGTGTTCATTGTGTACTTCTGTATTATTTTTGTAGTTTTGTTCATACTTGCCCATATCTTACTGAAGAACAGAGAATTAGAGGCCTATCTTTTTAGCCTCCCATTGTGTTCCCCTATTATGTATGCATTTTTCAATACAGTAAAATCTTTCCCAGTTATATTTTGCATTTTACCAATGTGGCTATTTCCTCTGGTCACAACACTCACATAACAATTTTGTTTCATGTCCCTTGAGTTTAAATATACAAGTAGCATTCATACGGAAGTAGCAAAATGCGAGTAGGAGTTTCATGGGGAAGCCCCTCCAAAAGGACTAAAATCATTCTATCTGACCTTTGCATTAGTTTTATGCTGATGTATGTGTATCTCAATCATTAAATTCAAACTAAAGCTATCAAAATGAATAATCTAAATTATGTTTTAGTATGCTTTCCTTGATTTCATTAGGATTTTTTTTCAGTTTTTTCTTTCATGGCTTTGGCAAATGGCACAAAGGGTTTTGTAATTATATGGGTAGATGTGATTCTGCAGCATTTTTCTAATATTCTTTTTTATCTTCCCCCTAATATTCCTCCTTTTGTCAGATGCTTTATTTGAGTGCTGCCACTATAGAGGTACTCCTTGTATTTTGAGACACAACAGAAGATCCTCTGCATGTGGACAGCTGCTTGTACTTTTGTGAACTCAATTGCAAGCATTTCACACTCTTTTTTCCTGCTGTGTCCATTGCTGGCAATGAATTCAGTGCTGAGATAATCCAACTTCAATTGCCAAAGTGCTTAATTTTATCTCGTATCCTAATTTTAGTGTGCTTATTGCAACCATGCCAAGAAATTGATGTGGCTGCGCTTGGGTTTGTCCAAATAATAAAGAAGTCCATAAGTATTTTTTCATTTAGCACATTGAACTAGAACTTTAAAATGGAAGTTGAGTTGGCCGAAGCAGAAAAGACTCTTCCTGTTGCTTTGTTAATGATTCTGTGCAGGTATAGGGAAGGTGCTGCTGTACATGGGACTAAAGTATTGTTTGACTGAATGACAAAAAATGTGTTGGAAAACACAACAAGTGCATATAACCTTTCATCCTCTGACACTTTGCAGCTCAGGGACTGTCAGAGCCATAGTTCTTTTCTGGTGGGTAGCACCTTTCAGAGGATTTTTTCTTCTTCCCTGTTGGTCTTTTCAGTCCCCTTTTGAACCTATGAAATCCTTAAGCATCCACAATGTTTCTAGGCCAAGAATTTCAACAGTTTAACTGCACATTGTATGAGGAATCATTTTCTTTCATTCAGTCTTGCTGCTTGCGTCCTTTGATAGGTCTTAATATTTGCATTAGCAGATGCAGTTAAACTTCTGGCACAGTTTTTAGGAAGGACAGGCTTTCCTCATTGTGTTTCCTAAGTTGTACCTTGTATGCCTGGGATGGGAAGAGAGATAAATACTCTAATCCCTTATAAATACATATAAATATAATCCTTGCAACATCTACAGCATTAGGGTTTTATTAAGTAGAAGCAGAGAAAGGCTGTGTCACAGCTTTTAAGATGCCTAGAGACCCAGATAATCATAATGGTAAAGATGATGATGATAATAACAACAACAATGATAATAATAATAATAATACTGCAATACACTTTCTGAAAACACATAATTGTCTAATTCTCTCATCGTCTCATTTTGATTTTCCAAATATTGATGTCTTATTTTGCCATAAAGTATCTTACCGAAAGTTAACAGGTATTCTGTACTGCAGCAGAAAGTTAACACCCAGCTCTAAGATGTCAGAGTAGCATCTGCAGTAGTGGATCATCCTTTTCCTTGGGCATAGAGACAGGCTTTTTGACTTCTGTAAGATCCATTTCCATTTGGAAGCATAGTCCTGCATTGGTTGTCAATGCTTTCGCAGGGTACCCCCAGCATAACTGAAGCAGCATCTGTATTCTGCTATGGATAATGAGCACTCAGAGACAATACTCTCTTTTGAAAAAAAAAAAATGCTGATACTCTTTTAATAAGAAACTTGTTCTATGTATAGCTCACCCTTTCCACTGGTCTAATTTTTAAAAATGGTTTTAAAATGTCCAAGTATCTGGCCAGTTGCTGAGGTAATCTGTTCATTAAACATGATATGCTTGGAGGCCTTTTTGCTAAGTTCATAAGGATGTAGATTCCTAAATTACTTATGCAGCATAGATGATTTAATCCTATATTCAGCTATTGTTCAAAATCGTGTTTCAGTAGAAGTAACAGTAACTGCTGTAGTTAACATTTATAAGAGAATTTTAGTTGGTTTACAGCTGTCGTTATTTGTTCCCCTTTCAGCACGTACAGCTCTGAGGTTTTTTTCTGAAGAAACATAAATATGTGGTTTTAAAAAATCCATGCACAGCTGTAGAAGTCCTAGAAGAAGCTGTATATTTTTGACACGTAAAGTTGTTATGAGATTAAAATAGAGCTTGTTGAGAACATTGTATTACAGTGGCCTTGCCTGAATATTGACTGTTGTATAAATATTTGGAAAATAGTGTTACACTAAAGAAGTTGTACGTGTAGGAGTCACAAAAAAAAAGTTGTTTGCAATTATGTAAGTAAATGGCTGCTCAAGGTAGAATGAATGCAGACTTAACTTGCTCATGTATGCAAGGACACTCGTGACATAAAAAGAAGGAGGTACATTAAGTATTCACAAGGAAGGAATAATTAGTGGGTAGTGGGTTATATAATAGACCTGAATTTCCTATATTTTTAGTTTTGGTACCTTAGGAAAATGCTAAATCATATCTTTTGGTTAGGTGCTAGCTGCAAATGGGTTGATTCCTATCTATCCATTTGATTGACTATCCTATTCAATAGAACAGTAACTAAGAGATTTCATGGGTAGTATGGAGAGAATTGCTTACAAAGTGCAAAATGTTCCTAAGCCTTATAGACCAGAGAAGGGCAGTGAAATTGTACCAAATGTTAAGAAAGGAGCTTTCCCCTTCTTTTCTAGTCAGCTTTCTTCAGAAGCTGTCAAATGGCAAAATGAGGGTTGTACTGGTTTGAAGAGCAGTTCCAAAAGGGAAGGCTGGAAGAAGGTGCAATGACAGACTTAAAGAAGGAATAGTATTTGAGCCTTTTACAATTATTAGCTAGAGTAGGTTCATCTAAAAGTTTCATTAATAAAACTATATAGTTTTCTATAGATCTACCATTATTTCATCATTATCATTTTAAATGGTATGGAAGTAGCAGAAGTTCGTTCTGTGTTTCTGTGCCACTGCTGGCCATGGATGCTTTAAGAAAAGCTGCAAATACATTTCCATTTCAGTCCATTGTGAAAGGACACTGCAGTCTACTTACTGGAAGTGAAAGTCTCTAAGTAAAGGAATTTGAGTGTTTATCTCACAGAGGCTGACACTGTAGTTTTGAGGATTGGTGAAGAGCATGGATTTTCTAAGATTAGAAAAAACATATCTGAGAGATTAGAGGAAGAAACAGTAACCAGCCCTGCAGCTACAGACCACAGCAATTTAATTTGTAGAACAAGCACTTCCTCATGCGTCCAAGGATACTCTTGACATACAAGTGAAAAGGTTCATGAAGTACTCCAGAGAAGGGAATAATTAGAAAATACTCTGAGTTAATTCCTAGTACATATTTTTGTGAAGCGAACAGTCACAGTTTCTAATAAATGCTAAACCAATGAGAGAAACACTATTTAACAGGCTTTTATTTTTTTAAATTTTCTTTGCGTGTGGGTAGTAATTAGTTATTTATTTATGTCCTTGATCTTGGGTAGTCTAAAATGATAAAAACTGGAAGATATTTTCCTATGACAATTATGCTATGAGTACTTTTCTTCTCTTCCTCCAAGGCATTTCAGCCTCAGTGGCTGTTCCTTCAAACTCAGTTTCTGTAATTTTTCAGAGTATGCTGCTGAAAGAAAATGTCAACCGCATTCTCTGTTGAGGTTCATGACTGTCATGCAATATTAATTTTTCAACAGTACATAAGGACACTACAGTTGAATTTAAAGGATGATAATTTTGATATAACATCCTTCTGTCATAGCCAAGAAACCTTAACATATAGAAGGTCATTTATCTTTTTATGGGAAAAAGAAAGACTTGTGCTTTCCCTGGTGAAGCACCACATTTATGCAGTATTGCCATGGGGCACTATATTGTCTTTTAAAAGCAAGTTTTGCTTTTCATAGAATCACGTAAGTTGGAAAAGACTTCTGAGATAATTGAGTCTGATCAGACGTCTGATATCTTGAAGTCCACCACTAAACCATGTTCCTAAGGGTCACATTCTATTAGGTTTGCGTGACAAGGTTTTGGTAGTGGGGGGCTACAGGGCTGGCTTCCGGGAGGATTTGCTGGAAGCTTCCTGAGATCTGACAGAACCATTTGTTATATTTTCTCTCCCCTGTCTAACTCAGTGGAGGAATGACAGAGAAGCTTTGGTGAGCGCCTGTCATCCAGATGAGGTTAACCCACCATGCACATCTACATTATTTCAAAATTAATTTGTAATGTTTACAGTGCATTCTATAGTGGCTTTTAGAAAATATCTACAAAGTCAAGCTTCAGACTTCACTCAGCTATCTAAAGAGTTTCCCGTCAAAAGTACTGACCAAGCTGTATTGGAATATTTAATTTAATTTAATTTTATCTGCTTATGTGAAAGATTGTAAAAAACTTGACTTTAGTTCAGAAGAGAATCTTAAAAACATTTGAAACATTGTGGGTTTTTTTAATCTTACTTTAATATTTTCGTCAATCCGAGAACAGTTCTGTAGCCTGGTGGTGATGTCATCCACTTCCGTCTTTTCTGTCACTATATGTTAAAACCATTTTGACAAGCTCATCCTAGTGGTCTGTGCTGAAAGGAGTGCCCATCTCACTACTGTAGGTAGTTCAGTGGTTATAAAACTCTTCTGTCAGTCTTGACAACCCAACATCAGGATTTCTCTGAACTAATATTTCTGACATCCCCAAGTACTGCCGTAAGTGTTCTGGAGATATGTCTGAGCACCAGATATCAGGTATGGGCATTATTTCTACTGCCTTATTTTGTGGTCATTGCCAGAACGTGGGAATGTCATGTTTCTGAGAAAAGTGGAAGGAATCCTTTACACTTCAGATATTCATTTTTACCTTTGTTTCCATCTGAACTATTTTAAAAATATTACTTAGATGTAAATTTTTCATTAAAGGAAAATCATGTGGTTGTGAAATTGTGTGCCAAAACTTTTATAAAAACCATTTTCTTTCTAGCTGACATATGCAGAGTTCCTAGAAACTGGAGTACCCCAAGTCACTCACAGGTCTTGCAAATTGTTTCTTTGCTTAGTATATCTTGGAATTCTTCATAGTGTTGACGTGTGTATTAACAGTACTTTATCTGTGCAGAAATGTGTGACACATTACTTTGAGGTTAAATGCTTCAGTTCAACCCTTAGTTCATTCCTTGAAAAAATCGTGAATGAGAGCTTTCAGAGGTTTGCTGAAGTTCTATTCACCTGATTTTTTTTCCCTTTTTTAAGACTCAGCAAGTTTCCGGAGAGGACTACAGAATGTAATACTGCTGGCTCTTCAGGGGAAATATTTCTCCTATAAAACCTGTACCATACTCTTTCCTCTTTCAAATTCCCTAGTAAACATCTCATTGTACCTAAATAATGAATATCCTTTTCTGTGGAAGGCACTGTAAAGGCTCAGGCATTTTGTGTTATCCACTGAGCAGCTCTTCAGCCTATCAAAACTAGTTTTGCAGGATATGTTGCTTTGCCCATTTAATACAACCCATACGTGCTTGTGTATTCAATCAAATCATCATGAATCTTAGTTGTACAGAGATGTTTTTGGTGGCAGTCTTTTCACTGTCTTTGCTAGTAAGTCTGCTTGCTGTGGGATATATGCAATTCAGGTAAAATGAATTGCAGATGCTTAAGCCCTGTGATTTTTCTCATTTTCCTAGGTTATAGAATTACACAATCATTTAGGTTGAAAAGACCTCTAAGATCCTTGAGTCCATCTGTTAGCCCACTAAACCATGTTCCTAAGTACCACATCTACATGCCTTTTAAATGCCTTCAGGGATGGGACTCTATTGCTTCCCTGGGCAGCCTGCTCCATTGCTTGGCAACACCTGCTGTGAAGAAATTTCTCCTAATATCCAATCTAAACCTCCCCTGGTGCAACTTGAGGCTGTTTCCGGTTGTTCTATTGTTTTTCACATGGCAGAAGAGACCAACTCCCACCTTGCTCCAGCCTTCTTTCAGGCAGTTGTAGAGAGCAATCAGATCCTCCTCAGCCTCCTTTTCTCTAGACTGAACAGTCCCAGCTCCCTCAGCCACTCCTCATATGATTTGTACTCTAAAGCCTTCACTAATCTAATTGCCGTTCTTTGGGACATGCTTCAGTGCCTCAAAGTATTTCCTGTAGTGAGGGGCCCAAGACTGACCACAGGATTTGAGTTCAACAGTGCTGAGTACAGGGGAATTATCATTGCCCTGGTCTTGCAAGGTGTGCTGTTTCTGATAAAAACCAGTATGCAATGGGCTGTCTTGGCCACCTGGACACAACACTGGCTCAAGTTCAGACAACTGTTGACCAGCACCGAGAGAGACAGAGAGTCTATAAAGGCTTTTGTAAAACTGAAATACGTATTTATGGTGAAGTCTGATTTTTGATTTAAAGTCAACTTCTAAACCTATAATGCTTGCTTGAGCTTTATATATGCTTATAAGGAAAAGGCATTTTGCTCTTGTGAAGGCTTAGAAGATATTAAAACCGACTTTGATAATGTTACAAATTCTAAAACCATGACTAAGGACACAGAGAATGGTATTAGCTGTGCCGTGTCATTGCTTAGATGAGCTAAAATAAACTGTTGTATTGTGTGACCTATAAGTGGTATTAGGGGTTTTATTATCTCCTTCCTATCTGCTTGAGTTCTCGACCTTCATTAAAGACTGTTTACAGATGTTATTGAGTGCCACTGGGTTTATTTGTAAAGCATTGACAGGATGACATTAATGTCCCTAAACATAAAAGAAAGGAATGAGATATATTTTAAAATCATGATCTAAATGCAAGAGGAAATAAGATAAATGTAAAACAAAATTGTACATTCTTCCTTGCCAAGAATCTTTTTATATGCCAGCACGTTTGCTATTGCTTTAACAGCTTCTATCAGAGTGAATTGGAAAGGAAAAACAGAGTAATTTAGTGCATGAAACACTTCTTAAGAGTCACATTAGGCACTGCCTCTGAATATGATCTTTGCTTTCATGGTGTGTTTAGTGCTTTGATGTATGTTAAGATTATAAGGATGCTAAATGAGGATGGGACATTTTTGGTCATGGGCATCATTGCTCTTCATGAAACACTGTAGGTAAGACTTAGGTATAGTAGTGCAGCCAGTGTTTGTGATTTCCTTGCATTTATAGCTCCTTTGTCTTCATGGCTTCTTCTTTTCCACCAATCTGCTCTTAATATGAGTGTAATAACTTCCCTTGAGCTCCTTCAGTCCCCTGAAACCTTTTTAATCACAGATTTTGAAAAGTATGTGTAAATCAGAAATAGCCGTAGTAACCAGGAAAGGTCAGAAGCACTGAAATCTGTTTCATCTTTTTAATAATCATTGAAAATTCATGCATCTTGAAAGAAGTATGGTCACTGTGTAGTTTGGGATCAGCAATGTCTATTTTGATCAGGCAGATTGAAATTAAGGCTGTTTGTGGCCTGAAAGAATTTGAGATTACCCATTTGACAATAGCTTACATTAGATTGATAAATTTGTAATATCATTCCTTGGTCAATATTAGTAAATATGGATTTTGGAACATGTTTTTGTTAGGTTTGAAAGTTTTTCTTATCCATTTGAAAAAGATCAAGCTAAAAACTACATGGGATTAACCATGTTTCACCTCAGATAAATTACTGACTCTAACTAGAGTGATACAATAATATTTTTTCTTAAATATGAATTCTCTTACAATTATTTTTAGCAACAAATTTTAGACTGTATTTAAACTGAAAGGTTTGTTGTTTTTTTGGAGGTTTGTTCATCCATAACAGCTTCCTTGAAATTTAGTTTACTACTCAGTCGTTGACTTCCTCCAAACCATGACAAATTAAGATACTTACGTGACTCGGTGAAGACTCTTTTAGTCTGCCTTCTGCACAGCTGCTATGAAAATACTTGCTTAATCAAAAGATTCCTGTGCCCTTGGGTACAATATGTCATGAGTTGTGTTTCATTACTAATTCACGCAGTTTCTTGTGCCGGAACATCTGCTCCATATTTGGAGAGGTGTAGAAAAATTCACTATCTACTAATTGGATAATAAAGCTTCTGAGCTTGAGATAATTGCTTGTGCTAAAATCTAAATTTCTTTTGCTGCAGGCCAAATCCTCATTCAAATACTTGACCCATCTTTCTGATGAATTAAATCACTTTGATTTTTACCAGTACTGTTGCATATTAGTAACTCTTGCTTTTGTTTTAATAATTTAGTAATAGCTGATGTTTTTTGTTACTCTCTTTATTGCTATTGTTTGCTACTAAAACACAAACCTAACTACACTTAGATTTTTTACAAATAGCCAGTACTTGTACACTCTCTGTGTGCAGAGTACTTCTGTTCTTTAGCAATTTTTCCCCATGCATTTTGAACAGATAGATGCCAATTCTCCCAAATTATGTTTATTGTTCATTAAAATTTGAGTAAATTTACAGGACAAAAAATATAAGATTAGGTTTTTTTAGCAAACTACACGAGTCAAAAATTATTTTATTGATCTTATGGCAGCTGAAATGGTTTTGGAATTACAAATTATTTAGAATCAATGATAAAATTAGTGGTAATTCATGGATTTCCTAGGTATTTTCAGAAATACTTAACAGCCTTATTGTGACTGAAGAATATCATAAAACCCTGTAGAGCAAATTCAGTTCAACAGATTGATCTTGGAGGAGGATTTGTTAATTTTTCACTTAATGGTCTGAGCTGGCAGTGACTATTGTAGTAATATAAAGTTTGCAGTATCAAAGTTTGTTTTAAATAGACTGCAGTGTTGTTTCCTGCAAGGCTTCTGAAAAGAATTCTGAGAAAAGGAGAAAGTGAAAGCAGAGAAATCCTGTAGGGAAGAATAAATTTTCATTAGAAAAAGGTAGGATTGGTTAGAAAAGGACTCCTTGTTGTAGTCCACAGCAATATTATAAAAATTACTTTGTTCATGGAATATTGAGTTGTTCTGAGCGTTTTTGTCTCCATTTTTTCCTTGGAGTATCTAACAGATGCTTCTGATTTCATCAGGATTGTCCATCCTTATATACTGCAAGACTTTCTTTTGCTGATGGTAACTCACTGACCCTCTCACTGGTTTCCCTTCTTTGTCTACCAAGGCTGATAATTATTGTAGTAACAGATGCTAACTCAATAATATTTACTCACTAAGGTGTCCTCCCTCATTGTTTTTCTTCCCTGGGGGCAACTGTTCTAAAACTGTCTCTGTTCTCACCTAGGGTTTAAGGGTATGAAAATTCATTCAGATCACAGTTATCTTTCCTGCTATCTTCCTTGATTAAAAGTATGATGAGATGAACTGAAGTTTACAGGAGCAGTTGGCAATTATGACTGGCAGTCTGCCTTGAAGCCAGCTTGTTAGCCCACTTGCAAGAGGCAAGCAGGAAAATGGAGTGAGAGTTTTAATTACATGTACACTTCAATATCAAGTTCTAAATATTAGTAAGAGTCGTTGCTTACCTTATTGTAAGGAACAAGCTGCCAGAACTACTCACTTCTGTCTTTTTTCATCTCTCAGTGGGAGGCTTTTAAACCAAGTCCAGGAGCTCTGGCATGTAGAGGATATCCTCAGTTGGATGGTTATTACTGTCACAGCCACCAGGGAACATAGCTGTGGACTACATCAGTTATTGCCTCAAGAAATTTATGCAGAAGTGTTGAAGTTGCCTTAGAGAAGCTCATTGTTAATTAAAATCTCAAAGGATAGGGGAAAGTTTAGGCTTCTCAAGGTCTGCAGTGTCACTTTTTGAGTAAACCAAAAGGGCTGTCCTTCAGCCATCATTCAGGGTCACGCATTCTGCTGAGCTAAACCTTGCAGAGACCCATGGTACCCAGCATAGCTAATTGCAGTGACTTATGAGGGAAACATAGGCTGATATTTTATTAGTTAGTATGTTTACATTTGAATGGAAAAAAAAAATTTGAAAATGCAGAACTTTAACCCCCCATTCTCTGGCGTGTAGCAGTTCTCCTGAAGTATTAGTGTCAGTAGCAGCAGGATTGATTCTGGGTTTAGATACCCGTTGTAATGAAGTGTAGTACATCCCAAAAATAATGCATTGGACAGCAGAGAAGAAACTGGTCTGACTGTCTCTGAAATGACAAATTCCCAGACAATTTTGGTAGTACCAGGTCATTGCAGGGGAGTTTGACTAGAAGACCTTTAAAGGTCCCTTCCAACCCAAACTATTCTGAGATCCTAAGAAAGTGTTGGAAGATGAATGGGAATATTATTGTTGTTGATCTGTAGTCTGCATGTCTGACACTGATTATTTTTTCTGTTGTAATTTTACTATTTTGATAGCATTTCCTAGGAGTTCCTTAGGGTGAGAAAAATGGGTGCTTATGAAAAAATATCTGAAAGTCTACTTCAGGGCAAACATTAAACCTATGCCTACTAAGAAGGAGCTCACTGCTGCTCTTTTAATAGGCTATGCAAATAATGATAAGCTGTTGCTTAAAAATCTATGTGGACCATCCTTGGAAATGGAAGGGACCCATGATAATAGTTGATTACATATATTTTAGATGTCTAAAGTCAGTGAAACCTGTACCAAACTAATAATGAAAGAAAATGATACTCTATATTGCTATTTACTAAGACAACCTTAACTCAAGGGGGAAGTAGGAAGTGAAGTAGGAAGCTACAAAGGTCCACCTTGCTTATTTTGCCTTAGACTTTTTAAAGATTTTTATTTTCCTGACAGCATTTGGAAAAAACCCAAAATTTCTGTTGTCAGAAGTAATGCATGACAGAAGAATGGTGTGTCAGACCCCAGCTGGCCATGGCAGATGAGTCATACTTGATTTTAGCTGACCTGGGCTCCCTGTAAATAAAGGCATGAAATGAAAACCCCAATCCAGTGGGGTTGAAAGAACAAAACTACTTCCTCTAGGCTTGATTTGGAGCTTCTGTGAGTGCCTGTTCCATATGAACAAGTTTGGCTCCCTAGTTTTGGATTTGTAAGACGTGGCAAAACCTTTTGTGGAAACATATATATTAATTTTTTTTTGCTTATTGTTATAGTACTGAGGAACATGAACTTGAGGCTACTTGATTAGCTCTTTATGATAATAAAAATGCTTTATTGTCAGCAAAATTAACTTGTGCCTGTATGATTTTGCCATTGCAGAGAACCTTCATATTCCTTATTTTCTTTGACTACAGTTTTCAGTCTCTCTGTAATCTACCTTTACCCTGCTGTTACAATGTATTTCTCAGGTTGAGCGCTCTCACACATTTGTCTTTTTATGCACAGCTTTATCAGCATCTCTGATTCTTTTTAAAGGTCTCTAAAGATATGGCTGTGTTGTCCTAATATCTTTTCCCAGGCAAAATATCTTTAAATTTTAAATCTCTTTAGGCATTAAACTTGTACATCCTCAGAAGTCTCTTGAGTTATTTTAGGCCACAAAGTGACCATGAAAGAAATATTTTTTCCTGTTACAATGGAATATATAATAATATATTGTTTCTAACAGTGCAAGCCAGAAACCACGAATTAAATAAAAAAAAAAAAAAAAAAAAATAATAATAAAAAAAAAAAGATGTATTTGTCTTCTCCCCAGAGGTGTCACTCCTGATAGGTGGTGAAAAATGTTTCACTTCCATTATTTGATTTGCCTCTCCACACCTCTACTTAAAGGAAAGGATCTATGTTTTCCTTCTATCAAGGTACTTCACAAATGTTGTTTTATGAAGTCTAGAGAAATTAACATAACTCCTCTAGTACGTTCTTAGCAGGAAGCTATTCTATAGGAAAACAGGGACCAACACAGTCATGCTCCTTGTAAGATACATTTAAGGATCAGTTTGTGGCTCAGCAGATGAGTTGATCAAGTAACTTCCTCTTTTAGGTAATAAAGTGGAGTTCAAGAAGTAATTTGAAAGTTAAGAGCTTACTAGGGTGACAAAGGTGAATGTTTCTAGTTTAAAGCAGTGAATGAAGGAAAAAACCATCATTGTTGTGAAACAGGTATTTTACTTTCAGCATTAAGTAGGAAATTATAATATATGAAGAGCCATAAGTGTAAAGAAAAAGACAAGAAAAAAGAAGAAGTTAGCATTGAATCTGATAACAGAAAGAGAAAGAGATAAAAAAAAAATGTAGAAAATGTATCTCTAATGATCAGAAACCAGACTTGGATCTGGGTTTTATCATTTTAAGAGGTAAAAGCTAGTCTGGTGGCAGAAACTGATGCACGAATGAAGACTAGGGCTGACTATATATTTCCTTAAACAAGTAGTTTACTTGTCCAAAGATATTATTTCAGGTTCACTAAATATGTTTATGAATTTCTGTAGAATTTACTATATACCTCTGGCTGAAAAACAGTGAACCGTTCTTTCTTGAGATTTTAAATAGGGCTATTGAAGCCATAAGGGGGGAATATATAATCAGGACAAGAAAGCTTTCCCCCACCCTTTACATTTAGTTACCTGAATGGAAAAAAAAAAAAAAGTTGGAATGTTTGGATTTTTAATTGGATGAGGTATTTAATATAACCTGAAACCATTTTATATTAACTCATAATTTCATCCAAAAAATTGCCTACAGTACACTGACTTAAAGCAAAATTTTTTTCTCCTGTTTTTTCGTCTCAGTTAACAGTGATAGAAGACTTGAAAGAGAAGATTTTTTTTTCTATAACACTGAAAACTATGTCTTACAGAGAAAATACTTAATATTTAAATTATTTGATATTCCTTGTTTGGGAGGATTGTGGCAGAAATTAATGCTCAAGCTGGTGGCTAATTTTCAGTCCTAAATTAGAAGAGTAATCCCAACATTGTCCAGGAGCTCATGAGAGCAAAAGGTCATTCCTATCTCTCTGAAAATACATGTATTGCCTTCCCAGATCAGGACCTTTAATTCTTATTCTTTCCCTGGAGCAATGCTAGAATGCATTTGAGTTTGATATGTCCCATGTCCCAGTGAAACAGTGCTTGTGTTTGGTTTTTGTGTAAATGAATACATATGCTTTTTCTTCTGTCTACCACATAATGAGCATATTACATTGTAAATCATTTATAAGGAGTCTTCAAATACTGGTTTTCTTGCTAACAGATTGTTACTAAGTTGAAACAGATTCTGAGTAAATTAAAACAGTGAATTTAACTTCTGTTTGATGTCTCAAACATAAATTTCAGATGTGTTATTAAAAATTAAGGTTATTATTTATGGTTATAAAATAATTAGTTAAGATAATTAATAATTAATATAATTATTTTAGACTATTAAAAATTAGGATACAAGAGTAGGAAAATTTATTATTGGATATCAGGCAGTGGAACTGCACAAGGTCATGAATTGGATATCTCCACCTTACTCTAGAGTCTGCACAGCCTTTTTCTGCACAGAACTTTGTCTTTCAGGAAGAGTTTTGTCATGTAGTGCAGAGTTGGGTATAGGCAGACCAGTCAGATTTTGAACATTCCAAACAGTTTTCAACTGAATTCTAACCAGGAAAATGCTTATTTTGCTCAGTCTTTAGGCTGAATTTGATGGATATATTCATGCTGGTTTTCATGCCTTTTAATTTTATTTTTTTTTAATGAAATAGTAAGTCCCAGAAGCACAGCGTTGCACAGCAGATATCTCTGCAAGTTAGACCTTCAGGATTGAAATCAGTGGTTGTCACGATTTTAGTTTCTTGGCTGAGTGATGTGTTAGATGTCAAGTTGTATGTCAGTTTATCGAATTTCTCAGGAGAGAAATAAATCAGCAAGGTTTTTATAGCATTTACAATGATTGAACTTGAGTGGCTTTCAGCAGAAGAAAATAGCAAGCAGATTGAAGAAGTATTAGCATAACCTGAAATATTTTGATTGGACTGTTTTTAATACAGTACCATTGGGATGTCAACAATCTACAATGCAGAAAACATGTTGGATTTACTTTGGATGTAGTTAGATCAACTAAATTAATGTTTTCTCAGTATACAAACTTTAACCATTCTATATATATTGTGAAATTACACAAACTCCCATTTGTTTCACTGTGGATTTTATAGAAGACTATATGAAAGATGCATATAATATAATGAGAATATGTTCCTCCAAATCTAGAGCCCTGAGGAAGATGACTGCTCTGAAGTACTCTGCTTGATGATAGAATTCAAAGCTTTTTGTGATCATGAGAATCCACTGGTTTGTTTTATAAAACACTTAACGTTTAATATATTTGGAGAGATGAATCATGTCAGCAGTGTGAATAAATATATTTTCATTTTGTCAGCTCTTTGGAAATATGCTTGCTATAGTGCATTGATTTTATTTCAGTCCTTCTTGAGTATTGAATATAATGTCTTTGTGAGTATAATCTATGTATTGCATTTGCTTTTTTTTTGTTTGTGCCATCTTCATCATGCAATTTACCAGTGACTTGATTGAAAAATGATTCAAAGTTGAGTCACAGACATGCGCATATATAATTACTTGCAATTCTCTTTCTTAACAAGTTTTTGTTAATCATTCTACTTAAAAAGGAATTAGAATAAAAGTTCCTATTGTCCTTTTCTCCCAAGCTAGGAGCCAATGAAAAATACTGACAAAACTGTATGCAAGTTAGTTTTCAAAGAATCTGACGCAAATCCTCTGAGCCACTTAAAAATCAGTAATTTTTTTTGTTGCAGCATGAGAAAAAGCTAACTAAAATAAGAGTGTGTGATTCTGTCATGGCTCCACATTGAGGAAGGATAAAATATACAATGATGTTCTGTTTTTGTTCTCTTGTTCCATAGATCACACTTCCAATCAAGGCAGAAGGGCTTTCAGTTAAAGCTGAAAGTTAAGAAATTGAGAACAACCTGCCTTACATCTTTTGATAGAGGCAGAGGAGATGATCTCTCATTCTTCTAGCTGTAATGTGAATTTATTCCTGTATTTCCTTTGCTCTTAGTACAGGTGTCTAGTATGAAATGTTACATTTCATGTCAAATAAGTAATCTGATCTGAAAACACTTTTTTCTCACAGAAATGAAAGTTGGAAGGACTGTTGTTTTAGATTGATGTGAACTGAAGCTTTCTTATTTTTGTCAGAAAACTTAAAAAGCCCCATGTATTCTGGTCAAGTCTTTATGTACCAATAAACACAATTAAGGATGGCTTATTCCCCTATTTAAGTAAATTCTTGGACTAAGATAGTATTATCACATTGCTGAATAAATAATGTAGCGGTCCATTTGTTTCTAAATGGGCAATCCTTCATCTCTTGTTCTGGTATTTTCTTCTTCCTGGAGTGCCATATCCATTTGGAAGGTTATTGAATGAGTCTTCTCCCTTGTACTTCACTTTTTGATTTTCTTTTCTCTTGTTGTTAGTGTTGTGCTTGACTTCCTCCTTTTTTTATGCCTCAGTTTTCTGTCATAAGATAGAAAAGAAAATTGAAAAGGCTTTGATTGGAGAAATCACTCTAGGCTATCCAGCCATGATACATCTTGGTCTGACTTCAAATGCCTTATTGCAAAATTATAATTAAAGTTTCTGAGACATTTGCTCCACATAGGTTTTACAAATAAAAGGGATACAATGAATCTTACTATTTTGTTCTTCCACCACCACCCCTCCCTTCCCTAAACAAAGTCTGATTTGTTTCTAAAGAAGAAATACTGATGTGTTGTAGATAACTTTTCTGTGTAGGACCTTTGAAGATACTCTTTGTAAAATTCCTACAAACACATCACCTATTATAAATTCTTGGGCGAAAACAGGAGAAAGTTGACAATGCTGGAAATCTTGTGAACTTCCAAGTCCATTTGCCAGAGGTACTCTTTTATTTTCAGTGTAATAAAGAGTAGCTGAGCAATGTGATTAAAATTCTAAAAGTAAATTTAAAAAATCACCAAAGTGGTTATAATAAAAATAATTATGATAATTTAAATGCAGATTAATGAATTTGGAAGATACACATAGGTGTGAGTATGTGTCTTTCCCTGACAACACTGTCAGTGATCAACTGACACAGTTTGTATAGAAAATAAATTCTAAGTACTCTGAAACAGATGGAAATACAAAGTTCAACTTGTCATCTAAATAAAATTTTGAAAAATAGTTCTTTAGGTTCTAATGTTTCTTTTATAATCAGAATCAGTGTCTTTGTTGACAAGGTACTCTAACAATTGGCAAAAAAAAAGGAGAAGAAAAGAAAGAGGCAGGAGTTAAGAGCAGTGTATTCCATACAGGTTAATAGTTTCTTGCAGCAGGGTCTCTAATACCAGGCTTCATTATCACTACTCGATCGTACAGTGCTTGTTGTTGTCTGCCACGTGCTCTGGCAATGTTTGTGTCAGGATGAATGACTGAATATTAAAAGCATTTTCCTCTCTCATCTCTCAGACACAAAAAGTTTTGAACTATTATTTCTTTTTTTAGTAAGAGAGATACTCTGTGTATTTATGAAGTATGTGTCTATATTTAATGTGTGTGTGTGTGTATCTACCTACTTATATACATATGTGTACAAATGAGAGCCATACCTTATTTACAAAAGCTAGAAAAGTCTTGCCCAGTTTTTATGTGTTTTTACAAATAGAAACCCATGCAATTAATTTGCTGTTCTCCTAATGTTTTTATCTTATGGAGATTAAAATAGTGTTTCTCACTTTTCTGCAGACTGTCAGAAAAATCTCATTTTGAAAATCTCATTCTTTCCTGAATGCCTGTTTTTCACACCAATTAGTCAAGTAAATGTGGTTGTCAAAAAATATTTTAATTTATTTCAGTAAAATTGAGGAAAAAGGCAAAAAATTTGTGTTCTCTGTGTATGAACTGGAGCTAAGACCTGTACCTGCATGCTGATTGGAGGGTCTGATCTCATCTTTATCCTCTTGAAGATCAAAGACCATTTATTTGCCTCAAAGTTTTAAAAAAAAATCTACCTCATAGGACTAACTGCTTTCCTTGTGGGACTTGATCTGTGGGCTGATACATGGGAAAACAATGAAAAACCAGTCCTCAGGCCACTGAAGACAGAGCAGATCTCCCTCTGGCCTGCTGAAATTTGAATTTTACAAGAGAAATTATGGCAAAAAGAGGCTAAATCAAGTCCAAAATATTTCAAACATTAAATCATGTACTTGTATCCCAGATGATTTTCCTTTTCTGAGTATCCTTTTTCTTTCTTGTCTGTGTTTTGAGATCATCATTTCATAATGATTCAGGACACAAAGAAATGCCAAAGCTTGGTCATAACTTTTCTTGATTTCTTGCTTTCTGGATGGCTGAGAAGTGTAACTGATACTTATGAAAGAAAGTGTGGAAAAATTTCTTTCATCCATTAGATTTTCTTTTCCTACACTGGGGGAATGTGTCTTGGTTTTTTTTGTGTAAGGGTATTTTAGTCTAAGGTGTCTGAGTATTTTTCTCTTCCTGCTCCTTTGGCACTGGAGAAGTAGCCAGCTGCTTTTAGCTACTTAGTGTTGGACATTGTGCTAACTGCAGCTTTGGATGGGGAGATTCTTCCTGCACAGACAGATCGACTTGTGCACTTGGATTTGTTCCTCACCTTTTCTCTGCAGCCCAGGGACCTGGTGGACAGATTATGTTCCTCTGCCAATTTTCTTCCATTTTTGGAGATCCTTTCAAGGCCTTGTTCAGTTTAATACCCTGGTAAGTCAGAAACAAAAGTGAACAGACAGGTGGCATTTCCTGGAGGATATCAGAATGAATCTTGAAGTGTAGGTAGATAAATCTTCTATCCTTTGGCCATTAGCCAGGGAAAGCGCTGTGCTCACAGGTGTGGAACAGGTATTTGTCTAAACTCTGTGTTAACGCCACTGGACTCAGTGATTTAGAGGTCTTCTCCAACATCAGCAGTGCTATGATTCCATGATTATTAGCACTGTGTTAGCACACGGAATAGAGAGAGATGGATGTTGATGGCAACCTGTTATGTAGTGTTGTATGCCAAGTACACTGCCAAGTACATTTTGGATTGCAAAAGAAGGGTGAGCTGTATGGGATGAATTGCTGTGGGACAGCTTCCATTGATGAAGGGGTTTTTCCCTCTGTGCTAGTCAAATGAATCACATGAATATCTGACACATGGTGTTGGGGTAGAGGCTTAATGCACTGATGCATTGGCAGGATGAAGACAATCCATATGGAGCTTAATAATGGTTATTCTTTCATCTGAAGCTTTGTCTTACTTTCTGTGTTTCCTATCTCCCTATGCATCTGCCTGATTTAAAGAAAATCCTTTTCATTTTCTTTTGATAACTGCTGCATTAAAGATCGCTTGTTCTAGCGCATGTTGTTTAACAAATTCAGTGTGCATGTACCTTCTGCTGTAAAGGTGTTTTACTGATGCCTCATTGAAGAAATTTAGGCTTTCAAGTTGAATAACATTTCCACTATCTGCTGTCACTAGACCATGTGACAATAAGACAAAAATGAGGACTTGAATAGTAAGTGCATTAGCTGTATTTCTCTTTTTCTTCTTGTAGTATTCTTTCATCCTTCACAAAGTTTGGCCATTATAAAGTAACTGTCTTTTCCAAATTGTTTTCCCACTGAGATGTTCTGTCTTGTTGGATGTTTTTTGCTTACATGAGCTTGTTTTATAAGCATGGATAGACAAAATGGAATCTATCATAAATTACAGCAGTTACCAGTGAGAATAAATCAAAACTTGAAAAATATTCAGTGTGCTCCTGGGAACAATTAGGATGTGATTCACTGTTGAAACCTGTGGAAAACAAAGTATCATGACTGCACTGGTAACTAAATCTTTTTTAGTACAAGTTTGAAACAGAAATATTCTATTTAACATTTCTGTCCCCTTTTACATTTTATACAGGGACAAATAATTTCCTCTTAAAAAGAAAGTCAAACTAAAACCAGACTCTGACTCACTGGAAATAGATGTCATATGTTAAAAGTAGAATTATTCATTTACTGATGACCACCTTGTTTGTATTGTGTCCAGGGAACACATTTTTAACTTGCTCTCTGCACTCCTCTTCTCGGCTGTTGCTCCTATTTGAATAGACAGTCTTATAGTCTTAAAGTCTTAATACGTTTTCTAACCCCTAAAGGCAAAAGGTCAGATCTGGGCTGGTACTTATCAATCTACCTCTCTTGGAATCAGTGGAATTAAACCAGTTGGCAGTTATGCAGGGTTTGGTATAAAGGATATGACCCATGCAGTGCTGAGGTTGCAAAATGAGACGTTCTCAGGGCTAGGGTATGACTGAACTTAAAGGAATTCTTGCTCTAAAAGGGATGTGCTGAAGTATAGTCCTGAATATGAAAACTTACACCGAATTGTGTGGGGCTTTTTCTGTGGGTTTCTTTTTTTTTTTTTAGTTAGACAAGAGGGAAACATCACTAGCTGCAATTCAGAATGGTGCATACGCATGTTCTTAGTGCTAGAGCAGGCGTTCTGAGGAAACAAATGAAATGATATGAAATGAAATGAAGTGATATTCTACTGACATATAAAAACAGGAAAAAAATAGAGTAGGAAAGAGACATGAGATTTTTCTTTCACATTATTAATTAGCATTCATACTGGTGCTTTGGGATAAATAATTTTGCCATTGTGTCTACCTCAGTCAGGGCTTGTACCGAATTATCCATAGATACTAATTTTTTTCAGGTGTGTTTTTAATAAAGTTCCATGATTCCATTTGTTTTTCTATAAACTAAAGTAAAACTAAAAACGTATTCCAATCTTAAAAAATATTAATACTTTAGAACAAGTACTATATTCTAGAAGTTTAATTTCCTATTTTGCTGATACTGCTTCAGAGAAACTTTAACAACTAGGAGTATCAAAATGATTGTAGATTTCCAATTTAAACATAAAATGTCAAAAGAGTGCGTCTTTCTATAGGAGTCCCAGTGTTTTCCTGGCTCATATGGCTAAATTTACTTTAGATGTTGTCATAGTAAATACTATATGTAAATCTTTATATTTCCTGTAATCTCATGATGGACTGGTGGTGTGAATATACGTGTGGTGTGAAAGTCAACACTTTGTTTATAGTCTATATGGTATGATGTATTTATCAAACCATATTTAGTGTATATGCATGTGTGCTAATGTTTACACACATGTACACATTCCATATTTTATGTACATATTTAGTACTGAAAAACATGAAACTTTTTTTCCTGTAACATGTAATAAGGACTATCGTGATTGTATTCCCAAGCCAAAAATCCACCTGTGTGCACTGGTTACTTTGACAACACCTATATAGTTTTAAGAGTGGATAAAGCACAAAAAAATTTGTAGGATATGATTGAAATTTTAACAAAAATGTCATGCTCTAAGTAAGGAATTGTTTGCATTATAATGATATGTCAAAATTTTACATAGTTGTTGTGGAGGATGCATGAGAGACTGATAAACATAACGTGGAATTTTGCTTGCAAGAAGTCAGGCAGGGTGATGAGGAAAAGGTCAACAGGTGGTTTGGTGAAGATGAGTGGGCATCACAGCAGCCCAGTGCTGTGGGGTGTAGTACTGTTTGTGGGAGAAGGGAAATCAAAAATACAAGTGTTCCTGTCCCAAATATCTTCCTGCTCTTTAACTGAACTCAGCTTTTTGTCCAAATCTTGGAAAGAATTGACAATGACAGTTTCACATTTGTTTACTGATAAAAGAGCCATGAAAGATATCAAAGTATTTGGTCTGAAAGGCATGACTGATCCATATTTAAGTAAAGAGCAGACTTGCTTTGGAAGTTAGTGTATTTTTGCTTTGAGTTGAGAGTCAGACACTGTTGGAATGCTTTTCAGCCTTTAGAAACACTAGAGTAATTTCCAAAAGGTGTGGAGCAGTGGGTGGAGTTGAATGAATGACCCAATAATTCAGGATAGCTCACATTAGTCAAACTGATTTGCTGTTTGTCAGCATTGCTGTTGTGTAACAGTGTGATCACAGATCCAGGGAAAATAATTTCCTCTGTAGCTGCTGAGGTCACTGTTAGGCTTTCTTTTAAGTCCTATCTCACCTATAAACATACATCAGGTGAAAATCCAAAATACATTAGGAAGACTTTCAGGAGAAATCCTTGAATATATATTTGAAAGTGCACTCCTTGGAGTCCATTGGGAAGTGACAAAAAATGAGTTTTCACAGAATGTAAAGACTATAACTTTATCCATAGTGAGAAGAGATCCGAGCAGCCATGTTAACGTGTTGCAAAAGTCTTGGCCGTATCTTTAGCTTGGTTTTTGAGGTGTGTGCAGTGGCAAATCTTTTGATAGCAGCTGTGCTAAATGGCTGGACTTCTGCTTGTGGCTAGAGATTGACATTTAAGATGAAATGGTTTCCTAGCAGAACTGGATGTTCTGTTTGCCAAAATTATTTTCTGAAGTCGCATTACTCCTGATGTTCCGAAGTACTACATTTCCGCCACAATTTAGAGTTAATTTATTTTCTTTCTTTTACGATTGAAAATACTTTAAATGAGATTAATTTCATTACAATCCACACCACATAAATGATCTGTTCTTATCAAATTGCTGCATGATTACTGTAACTGGACTGACTGAGAAGTGGAACACATGCTATTTGCTTTTTAAGGTGTGTAACTGAGAAACAACCCAACACCTCAGCTACTTGATAGAAGGGGAAAAAGAGTTGGAAGAGTGAATTAGATGCCTTATTTTTTTATTTTTTTTTTTTAGAAAGAGTTTGAAATTTATAATTTCTCATCATGGTGTGCTAAAACTCTGATAAATATTTCTTTAAGCTACTGTGTCTTTGGCTGCTTTATGGAGAGTATCACATGCCTTTTTTTTTCTTTGCTGTACTTCTTCATTTAAAAAATGATGTTAAAATCGTACTAAAATTTATGGCCCAGGTTTAGAAAATAAGGGGGAAGTGTAGAAGGAGAACAGAACAAGAAGAAAACTACAGATGAGAAATTCTTGACAGTTTCTTGTTCAGAGAAGGCTTTAGATGTGATGTGATTATTTGGCAAGGTTGAGATAGTTTATTTAGCTTTGAAATATTCCAGTTACTGGTACACAAAACTTAAAGTAAGGCTTTCTTGTAATAATTTCAGCTTTAATATCTCAGAACTGTAAATTATTTTGCATGCAATTCTTTTGAGAGGAAAATCAATAATACAGATGCATTTCTAGTAAACAAGCCAGATCAGGAGTCACAATCAGCATAGCTAGAATATTCCATGACAAAAAAAACAAAAGCTCACAGATATAGGGAAAATCTGCAGATTAAATTGCGCAAAAAAAAAAGGTGCTTAAAGCCACTTAATGACAGGGCCTAATATTTCACTTGTGAATGCTGACAACTTCAGAATTTATGACAGTCTAGTATTACAATCGTCATGTTGACAGTTGTATTATAAAGGCAAACCTAAGTATTTTCACCTAAAATATTGCAGTCGTTTTTAGTGTTGTTTTGTGGTGGTTGAAAAATGATATTTATTGTAACTAAAATGACAGGTGTAATCATATACAAAATCAATAGTTAATATATGCAGCAGTTTATGTCTTTCAAATGGTGTGAAATAATTTCCTTCAAAAATAGGGTTGATTTACAGTCTTTGAAATATTTTTAAAGATTATATTGATGTTGAGGGCTTGCACAATCTCAAATAATACAGTCCATTTGAGTAATGAAAAGCAAAGGAGGTCCCCTTGTGCAATCATAAAAAGAAATGCATGGTGTCATTCCTTTAAAAAAAAGTGTTCAAAGCTGCTGATAATTTAAATCCTTAACAAGCCCATACTCGGAAATGAAGTAGAATATCTGTCACTTGGGAAAAAGAGGGAGATTTTTTTTTGTAAGATGAACTGCATCTTAATGCAAAAAGAAAAATCATATGATGTATTTTCTCAGAAGAAGTTCACAAATTTTCCTGTTTAAACTGCTTGCTTTCTTTAGGGCTCCTAGTGTAATTTACTTGATGTTTCTCTTTAATATTAGGCTAGACATTCCTTATCTCTTTTATTCTTACACTTTCTGTGGGGTAACAAAAAAAAATTTGGTACTGTTGAAAGAAGAAAATTTGTTTTGCTGTTGTAAAGAATTAATTAGTCTTTTCAAATGGGCCATATAGTTTTTAAAATTTTTCTTCCAAAGAAAATTTATTATAATTTAAGCATTAGCTAAACTTAAATATTTCAGCTGCAGAACTAAGTGTTCCATGAACTTCTCTGTTCTGCTGTTCACCACCTTCAATGAATGAGGAAGTGGTGCAAAACAGCCCATTAGGATGATATTATTTATAGCGCAGTAATTGTGAATCTATGTATAAATGCTCTTTTGCAAATAATTGAGTCATCCTTACAGCTGCAAGTAAGTACGACTGTGCCAATAGCCCACTCAAATTCAAGAAAGTCTTTTTCAAAATTTAGCCTCCTCTTTTTAAATTGTTTGTGCAAAGGCTGATAATTCAAACTGTAAAGAAGGCAGCTGACGTTTATATACCAATAAATGTTTTTAAAATAGTCACAGGTTAGAGACATAAATATCTTCATGCAACATAAATGACACTTGAGTATTTAATTGTAACCACAGTGGTAAAAATTAGGGATAGTTAAGTCTGACTTGTGCAATGAACCACAAGGAGCAATTTATAGTTGTGTTTAATGTGCTTTTGATATACTTAGATGTACTTGCCATAGTCCTTGCCTAAACTCAGTGCTGTCACTTCCAGAAAGTTGGAATACTACATTCTTAATTTTTAATCATTTTTTTACAACAACTGTATGAACTCTAATAAATGGGCCACTATTCCTTTCTAAACTTTGATTTGATATTTGTCCTTATCTGCCCTGAACACCTGTATATAGGCCACTAAAGAAGAAAAAAGTGAATCTTTGTGAAACAAACTGTAATATTTGTATTTCCATATGTGAGCTTGTTTTACACTGAATGTTTTACACTTTTAATTGAAAGTTGTAATAATATGGCATTATTTGTATTTAAATAATTTTTATCTGTATCATAATTTGTGATCATCAGATCCTCCACACTATATGTACTGGCCTAGATAGAGTAATTAATATACTAAATTCAGTCTACCCAATGAAACTATTGATTAGTTGTTTTTTTTTATTTCATGTGACACACTGGTCTGGAAAGGAGGCTCAGGGGCTTATCTTGTATTTCTTTAAGTAAGTAGGTAATTTTTTCATTGTAGGAGTTGATAAATCTCAGCTTGCTTCCTATGCTTAAGTCATAAATATTTGTTAAATATAAACATGTACCACACACACATACACAGATCCAATTTAGTATCAAAAAATAGGGCTGCTGTGAGAAAGAGATACCAATTGGGCTAAAAGTTACAACGTTTCTGTTGAAAGGAAAAATTGGAATAATCAGCAAATGTATGGCATATTACTGTTTGAAAACAGAAGTGTCTACAATGGTCTAGCACAGCACAGTGTGAAAATGTATTCACCTTATTGCATATCAAAAAGGGGATACAGAAGATAAAAAGTCTAAATATGGTGCCATGTATGTCCTCAGATCCAGGGCTTTTATTGTCTCCTGAGACATCGCGGTGATGCTTGATCGATCAAGTGGGATCAGGAGGAAGGGAATTTGGAGAGATCTGGGAGACAAACACTTTTGCAATAAGTATCATGGGACAAATTAATAGTTCTGCACCAGATACATTGCATCCTAGGCTTGTTCAAATAAAGAAAACACTGTTGCAGTTCATGCACAAGTTAAATCGGAAATTATGACATAAATTCATGAAAGATATATTGAAATTTTGTCCTTCTGTATTCCTGTACATTGGTTTGAGCCTAAATCATCTCTCCAACAGAACTGTATGGTGAGAATCTATGTGCTGCTTGGAAACCTTTTTTCTTCCTTAAACATCCTAAACTGTACTTATTTGCATGCTTACTATGTAGACTTTGAGACAATTTGACTGCCTGATTTCTGACTCTAAAAATTCTAAATTCTTGTCTTTATTTCTGTCCCTACATGCATTCCTTATTGTCTTTAAATTTAATATTGTAAGCCTTTCATTTCCAAATACAAATATTAATGCCCCTTCCTTCAGCTGCTGCTTGCCTTCACCTATTTTAATCCAGAACCTGATTTTCTGGTCTTATTCCTGTTCCTGCTCTTCATCTTCATTATGGAGGTTTTTTAACAATCAGATATGCTTATTGTGTATCTGTTCTTGTCTGTTATTTGCTTATTCATTTGCATAAATTCTGCTCACCTTGGATGCCTCTATCCATTTTAGACTTACATCTGCATCTAATTGCGAAAGGTGCTTCATCTTGGAGTGTAATCTCAGAGTTACAGCATCTACTCTGAATCTTCTCCATCTTTTTCCTTAACACCATCTGGAGTTCTGAAAAAATTAACTACCAGGGAGATGTCTAAATTTAATATCCTACTGGAGATAGGCAGGCTTGTTTATTAGAGTTTTTTTCAAAGAATAGCAGTTGAATGTTCAAACGGTTGTAAGCCATCAAGATGAACATGTGTCTCTGTTACTGTTCTATACAGTCACAGTTAGTTTGGTTCTTCCCACTCCCGTGCTGTCATACTTCTCTCTGTCCCCGTCTTGTTGATGCTTTTTCTCCAATTATAGCATGAAATTTGTGTCTTCTCAGGACAAAGACTGACTTTAATCGAGGCTGTGGGTCTCTTGGGAGTGAGTCTGTAAAAAAAGACATGGGACAGTACAGCAATATAAATAGTAATTGCAATTAAAGTGAAGGTCCTGAAACAGCTTCTTAGAGGGAAGAATCTGCTCCATAGCCAGTCTTCTGTACTTTTTCTTTCTGCCGCATTACAGATTCAGTCCTGCAAGAGTTTGAGCTTTCTGCAGGCTATTGAACTCCTGACTGCACCTGGCAGAACTCTTCATCACCACAGAGGAGAGATGCACTTGGTTTTTATTTTTGCTTTCAGATAAACTTGCAAGGCCTGAAAAACATATTCTAGTACACTTGTCATATTGCAGTTGGAGTGATTTTATGCAGGAGGTGCTAGAATATTTGTAGCAGTGATGCAGGAGAGAAGGAGAACAATGATCACATTTTTTAAAAAACTAAAAAATCCAAGGGAGTCATTTTAAGACACTTGACTCTTCCATAACGAATGACATTATTCTAGACAGTCCCCAAGGCAAGCAGAACCATGTGACACCTTGATGAAAAACACTAAATCTGTTTCATGGAAAAAAATCAGAATGTAAATGTTGGACTGCAGATTAGAATGAAATTACAGTCCAAAATACATTCTATAGAAAATTAATGAGCATTCTAACTCTGCCTTAGCCATAATATTTCAGCTGAAGAAGAAATTAACACAAATAACTTTGAAATTTTCTAGCATTTGATTCTACTCTACATGTAGGTCAAAACCTTCTGTCTTCATTTTCAGTGGCTGGTAACATATGGGATGGTTATTAAATACTGTCAACGATTTCCCTTCAGACCTGCTAAAGCTTTCAAATTAAGACATCTGTATCAACCTATCTATGTAATATGCTGCTTTCTTTTTTTTTTTTTTCCTAAGATGACATGTATTTAGGTTGAGCTGCAATTTCTAACGTTGCATTCATAATCAGAAAACTTTGAATTTAATCTCAGACCTTTTCTCCTCATCTTATGAGGCTTCTTGTCAGTATTTCATTTGGAGTAAGTGCACACCATGAGTGTAAGCACACATATTTTTTGCTGCTAGGATGGAGATATCTGTGTGTTGTGATACTAAGCTCCGAAGTTCTTGCACATTTGTCAGTGCTTGTGGCTCTGAGGTTTAATAGATTGTGCTTGTTCTTAGCTCTGAAAGCAGAATATCTCACAAAACCAGGAATATGCTTTTCATTATTTTTATCTTAAAAGTAGTATGATTTATAACACTCTTCCAGTTTGGATATTCTCCCTATGAAATGACATGGTTACCATGCATTTGGAAACAGTTACTACAGCACCTTAGGTTGCCATGGTGTTTCCTGTAAACAGTGCTCAAAATGCTTATGGCTTGATATGAAAATGCTCATGTTCACGTATTTCCAAGTGTTAATGTTGTTTGTCACTGTATATACTAGGAACCAGCTGTAAAATCCACAGGAGATCTGGAGTTATTAATCTGAATGTTTTATCAGCTTGTTCCTTTGTAGAAGTCAACACCAGCATTAATAATCAGGGTTTCCTATCTATTTCTTCCATCATTTTTTAACCACCTGTCTAATAGTTTTAATGTTTTAGGATAATGGCAAATGAAACATGTGCTATATAAATAGGGGATGTTGTGTATGCTTCAGTAAAATATTTGCACTCAAGAGAGTTTGAAATTTTAGTCAAATTTATATAACGTCCCAATACCAAAATAATACTGCTTTTAAGTTCTGGTCGCTGTCCATGATCATGACAAAAACTGGTAACAGCTGACAGAATGGCATTAGAGAAATTCTCTCTACTAGCTAGAAATAACAAGTAAACTGGTACCACACAGTCTCATGTATTCTGCTAAAAATTCAGTAAGTCGACATGGTTGGACAAGTGCTTTGGGACACTTAGGTAGCTGATATGTATGGTAAAGAAAATGAAGGAAAAGATATAACAATCTTTCTGTTTAAGTAGTTGGAAAAGTCTACATACGCTTTGGACCTGAATGATACCCTCAGATGTTTTAGAAGCATGTTTCTCTATGGACTGTTTTAATTTTTCTTTTGTTTTTGTTGTTGAGAAAATTGGCATTGGGAGGGATTGTGTTCTGTTCTTCCATGTGCACTGGTGATTATGGTGCAGGCCTCATGGTGGTTATCTGGTGGTTATCCTTTGTAACTGAGAGCCTGAACTTAGAGTTCTTCCAATGGAGTCTTCTAATATTTGAGCATGGAAGTTCTCTTTTTATGTTTTGTTTTGGTTTCTTCCCTGTTAGTTTTCCCTTTTTTTGTACTCTAAAGCTTTTAGAATTTTGAGGAATAAAAAAGTTTTTATGGAACCATGGATAAGAACTTTAAAATTCTGAACCACAGGTCCAATCAGAGCATCAGGAATATGTTTGTGAAATTTGCATAGTGGAGGAAAATTGCATATTCACAGAGCAGTTTCTGAAAAATATTCCAGTGTGATTGTGCAGATCCTTGCTCTTTGATTGGCTAATGATAGGTTTTAGGCAATCACAGTAAAGGGAATAGCACATTATGCAGTTATTTAAAAATTAACTTGTGCAAATCAGACATGTATAGTCAATCAGAATGCAAGGAAGTAGATACAGTTTGAGGAAAGAAATAGTCAAATTATTTCAGTAAACTAACAACCCTTGTGATTGGAAGTGATTGATGTGTCTTCTGAAACCTAAAAAAAAAACCATCTTCCAAGAATGAGAAAGCATCAAGAATATCAGTGTAAATGTTAGGCCAAACCACGCAGAAGAGTTTCTGGGATTTAGTAAAAGCTATGCCATCTTTACCAGCTCCATCTACATGACCTCTTTAACAGAAGAACAAGTTTTAGTTTTCCTGTTAATTTAGAGTATAATATGTAAAGTGAAAGGCCTGGAAACTACATTTCATGATGGGCTGTTGTCACGGTGAAGAAATCACTTTCCTTTGTCTCTCTGTTTCTTAGCCCTTGAGTTTATTTTTCCGAAAATTGTAACTGGTACAAAACATCCAAATAGCAACTTAAGCTGGGCAATATACACGTATTTTAAAGATTAATTTGATATTGCTTCTTTTGTTCACTGATCTTTTGTATGTGTGCGGGTAAGATTAAAGAAATGGGGGGTCCTAACAGCTGGTCTACAATCGTTTCAAGTTGTTAAAAACTGTGAGGGCTTGATTCATTATCTAGTTAGTTTATGCAAGCTCGTTTTCTCAAGGGCCTTATAGATGAAAAGAACATTTATTAGTAAGTGTATTCCAAGAAACGTATAACAGTTATATAATCTGAAGGTTAACACTTACATAGGAATTGACTCAAAATTGTTTTTATTCATATTGTGTTTTTCCCATGAAAGGTGATTTAAAATTGCAAAAGGGTGTAATTTTTTATTTATTTTGTTGGAGACCCAACGTTGATTTTTTTGCCAGATCTTTCTCATTCATTTTCTTATTAAAACTCTTTCTCAGTTTTGATAAATACATAATGAATATAAAATCCTGACTGTTCAATGCAGACAAAAGCATTTATTTAATTCATCCCCTATGAGATACATCTTGGAAAAACAGTCTTCCAGCTCTAACTGCTTGTAAATTATTTGCCTTTTTAAAACAGGAGAGGCTTCCTTTTTAAGTCCCATTAACTTCATATTTATTGGTGCTGGCTGTGAAGGGATCTTTTTGTTACTTTGGATAAATAGGCTCAAAGAGAATAGCACCTTTGCTGATTTAGTACTCCCCATCTATTTCAAACAATTGAACGTCTGGCCCTCTGTGGCTTTCCATTTGATAATGGTGTTTAACTTTGCATTTTTGAGATATAGCTCTTACTAGAAAATTCAGCCCATCTCTGAATATATGAGTGATTGGTGAATAAAGGAGATCTATTGATATGTAGACTAGAGACAGTGAATCTCACGGTGTTATTAAATGCATTATTCCAAGCATGGTTTGCACTTTGGAAAATGTACCTGCTGGACGTAATATCCTTTAAGAGTTTTGTGTGGGACAAGACTTCTTTAATGGTTAGATTCCTGAAATCTGATTCCAGTTTTAAATATAATGCTAAAGTAAAGTTGGGTTCCTCCTTAGTGATCTAGAGAATTTATGCACTAACTATATAACTGATCTGAAAGTTCAGAGATCTTAATAGTAAATCTAAGCATGTGGTATCACCTGCTGACAGGAATAATGAATTTCCCATATATGAGTTTAAGTCAAGTAAGTTCTGCATGTTTATAGTAAAATAACTTTCATAGATGTGCAAACAAAAATTGCACACAATGGCAAATTACCCATAAGCCCTTACCTTCATCGTACTACAAACATCTTGCCAAGTATTGTGGTTTAACCCCAGGGGGCAACTAAGCACTACAGAGCTGCTTGCTCACTCCTCTGCAGTAGGGGGAGAGAATCAGAATATCAGTGAGAAAACTCAAGGGTTGAGATAAAGACAGTGTTATAGATAAAGCAAGGGCTGCACACATAAGCAAAGCAAAAGAAGGAATTCCTTCACCACTTCCCATGGGCAGGCCAGTGTTCAGCCATCTCCAGAAGAACAGGGCTCCATCACATGTAGTGGCTGCTTGGAAGACAAAAGCAACTATTCTGAATGTCCTTCCCATCCTCCTTCTTCCCCAGCTGATATATACTGAGCATGAAGCTGTATGGTATGGAATGTCCCTTGGGCAGCTGTCTCAGCTGTGTCCCCTCCCAGTTTCTTGGGTACCCCAAGCCCACTCGCTGGTGGGGTGGTGTGAGGAGCAGAAAAGGCCTTGATGCCATCTGTGCAAGCCCCGCTCACAGTAATTAAGGTAATAATAATGAAGAGCACTTCGGCTATTTTCTACTATTTTTTGTTCCCATCCATTTTTTTTTTCTTGCCCCCAGGGTTCTTATGGGCTCTTTCCCAAACAGCAGAACAGTTGGAGTTTAGCATAATGTTCACAGAAGGATCTAAATCTTCCTACTGCAAAGAGCTGGGGGAAGTAGTTCAGCCACTAAGCACATGGAGCTTCAGGTTTACAAGAATGAGTCCTTCTTGGAGTGTCACTGTGCTACTTTTGGGAAGCTAGCACCAGGATGAATTGGCTGCAGGAAGATTGCACAAAAAAAGCTGTGTGGATTAGTTTACTGTTTCATCAGGCTATCTTCAGGACTGGGTTAAGAGATAAATAATTCATAGTTGATTTTTTAAAGTCCTAGTAAAATCATCCCCTTAGTTTTCTTTCAAGCCCTGTTCCATCAGGTGGAATAGTCTTAGGAGGACTCCCCGCTCCTACTCGTATGTCCCATATTGTTGTTAATTACACTAAGGAAGAATGTCTAAAAATTTCTTCGTTTCCAAACTCAAACTGCGTAAAAATTAAGTCCAGTTCAGTGGCATAAATTGATGACAGAATGTGTATTTTAAAATATTCTTTATCTGTATTTTAAGTTGATGTTTAATTCACTTACAGACATTTTTGGTACAATATGTTGTTTGTTTAATTATATTTAGCATAACAGAATAGCATGATTGACTTATTTTCTATATTCCCTTCAATGTTTTTATTATCAGATGTCACCAGGGAATACATGTTCTGTAGATAAATTGTCCATCACAAGGAGTTATGTAGAAAGCATCAGAAAGGGAATTCTGCTATCCTACCACCAAGGAGATATGGTCACAAGTGACCTGCTTTGAACGGCTTAAGTGACTGATATAGCTTAGAATAAACTGCTATTTTAACAGTGCAAAGGTGCTGGAATCTGCTCCCTAGCACGTTCTGCTGTAGTGTAGCATAGTTCAACTTCCTTTGCAACAAGCTCTGCCACTCATGCTCTGCTATGAAGACATTAAATAATGACTGAAACTTAATTACTGTTTGACTGGCACTCAATTGGCTGTGATTTATGATGGAAGGTTGTCCTATTTGTAGTCCATCAATTGTCATCATAAAATATTCTTGCACTAATTGGCATTTTGATTGATATTTGGGTTACTATTAATGCTGTTTCTTACCACAGTGTTTCTGTGGGCTAGACTGGTAGTCCTCTTTTTCATTTTGGCTAGCAACTAGCTAATTCTGTTGTCCTTGTGTGCTGGAGATACTCATTCCTCTCTGTTTCTGTGTTTTGTCTTATGTAGCATAATTGACTAAATATGAAATATTCAGGAATGACATCAAAACTTTGCAAGATGAGACCTATTGTAAAGAACCCTACAGAGAGACCAGTGCTAAATTAGAAAAATATCCATGCGTGACCCAGTTTCTCCTGCTCTTTCTGTAAATATTCATAAAACCATGGTAAGATGTGGTTTTGTGGTAAGACAATGTGGCAGGTAAAGGCACAGGCCTGTTCTATAGACACGTCAAAATTGAACAGAAATGGAAACTGTGAGTAGTGCCATGATTATTTGCACGGACAAATAAAATTAGTATCAACAGAAAGTATTACATGAATAGCTGAGAGTCATGCACAGCAGGAGATAGGCGCAGAAATAGGAAGTGTCTAACCTAACACTAAGAAGCATTTTCAGTGTATTTTATGATAATTTGGGAGGAAAATATGGACTATTCTTGTCAATACCATCTTTGGTTCAAATCCAATCATGTCAGAATACAATCAAAATATATGTACCTTTGAGGAGAAAAAATGAAAATCTGTGATTAGAGTAGAACTCATTATTAACCAGTTAAGACTTGTTAGTAATACATAGGCTGTATTGTATTAATTTTCATAGTTATTAATACTTTATTTTTTGAGTAAACTAAGCCTTTATTTCGATAAGTAAAGTTCTCTTATTTATAAAGGAAGTTCTCAGGCATTGCCAATAAATGTTTAAGGTTTTATAAACAGTTGTCATTGCACAGGTCAATACTTCTATGCAGTAAGTTGTCAAAGACAAAGGCTAATTCTGTATATCAGGTTTTTTCATCAGCTATCAATAATGAATGCAAGGTTATGGAAAAAAATGATAAAAGAAATTTGGATTTACCATCATTCTTCTTGATTATTTCCTAAAGTAGTCATTAAAATCCAATGTTGCCCACTTATTGTCAAGTTCTCCCCCTACTGTTTGTGACGGTTTTAGAAGAAAATCCTCTATATGTTCTCATTTAAAACTCCTTTAGTTTACCTACAACAAAGGCAAGGAGAGTAGTTTTATTCAAATGTGCCATATTAGACATCAATTGCAGATCATACTAAAGCTTGAGAAAAAAATCCCAGCATTTACCACGTGGTTTCAAGATGCTAAACATGCATTTTAATGTAAAAGGGAAGAGAAGACAGCTCTCCTGTTCTTCAGTGACACCAAACCCGGGGGCTCCAGTCTGCCACAGCCAAACACCTCAAACACAACATGAAAAGCTTTGGATTAACTGTATTTAGATGCACTGGTTTGTTGTAACAGCAGCTTGCTTGAATTAATGTCCTGTGACAAGCCCTCCCTTGCAAACCTTTAGAAGCAAACTGATTCTTTGTCTACATTTTAAGCTTGGCTACAGCCTCTGGTAGATTCTGCATTGTTTCTCACATACTGTTTTTTGGACAAAGTCGAATCATCATCTATGAAGGACTATCTACCCAAAGGGTTTAAACCCAGTTGCTGGTGGTTTATTCAGCTTTGACACTTCTCAGTGTGATTCTTACTGTCTTTTGTAAAACAAGCAGACAAGGCAAAGGCTCCAGAGACTTTCTTCTGTTCATTCTGTAATAGTTTTCTTGCCACGGGAGGCTTAAGAAGATTTGTACTGCCTGCTTTCTTTTCATTAGCAGTGAGAGCAATGCTGTTGGGTAAGTTAATGTGTGAGACTATAAAAGGAAAAGTGCAGGAATTTGGAAAAAGGGTGGGTTTTCTTTCATTAATACATTTTTAGTGTCATTTTGCTTGATTTATTCTGTATGAGGTGCAGTGAAAAATAAAGTAACATGTGACATTTGAACTATTTTCAGTTGTTCTCAGCCAGAGAGAGAATTAGAATCTAGCTGTTTCTTGAATGCAATACTATGCTTCAGTGATTTTTGGCAGCAGCACGTTAAAATTCTTGTTATTAGACTGACAAAGAAACCTGATTGAATTTTCAACACAATCATACTTCCTGTCATGAAATGTAATAATATTTAATGATATCCTTGTAAATCTGTATGGAACAAAATGCATCAATCTGGGAGCCTTACTTTGACCACTATATTGCACTAACCTTCTATCCTTAAATTACCATTAAATTATTTATTCTGTATTTCATTCTGAACGTTTACTTTAATGAAAATTGAGCACGTTTATTGAGAAAACTCCAAGTTTAGGAAATGGATTTCTACTTTCTTTAGCATACACTAGCTACTTGCATCAGATTAAATTTGATTCTCAGCATTTTGATAGTTTTTTGTGTTGTGCTAGTTAATGTGTAAATATTGTTATGTATATACACAGAATAGCATTTTTTAAAAAATAAGACTATGCCATCCCTACTGTTATAATTTTTCAGAATACTCTGGGCTCATAATATTTGCTATAAATGCTTCAAAATAAATAGTAAATCTAAATTAGCCTTAGAGATAGCCTTTTTGCAGTTTCGGTTTCTATCGGGTGGATTCATGGGTGGTAAGTCATGCAGGCCATATATGTTTCCATATATAAAGAATTAAAATAATGATAAATGTTAACAGTCATTAAGGGATTACTGTATACTAGATCTCTGAACTTTCTAATCATTGCTGCTCATCATCAGCAAATATAATCTACTTTAAATTTTTTGTTGTCTTACCTATAATGCATGTTTCAGTCTTTTCCTTTGTCCCCAAACACAAACTTCTCTCCTGGGATATAAGGAATACAATAATTACTTAGGAAAAATACTGGTAACTCAGCTGAAACAGTTCTGTAGGAATTCTCTCCTTTTTTTTGGGGGGGTGGGGAGGGGTAGGCACAACAGTAGTTCTCTGCCTGGTAGACCAGTAGTTCAAGATTTCTAAAGCAATCCTTAGTGAAATGTACACAGATAGTGTGTGAGTTTTTTAAATGCCAAGTTTTATTGCTTTTTTTATTTTCCCCCAACAGTTACTAGTATACTCTTTGACATTCTGAAATACTCAGGCAGAGATAACTGTTGATAGATGTAACTCAGCACTATTTCATATTTATAGAATCACATTAACTCCAGCCTCACTTGTCAACAACTCTGCTCTTTTGATTCCCAAGAACTGTAGCTTGAAGCATTATCAGTATGTGATATAATTAATCAAGAAAATATTTATCCTCTGTTTTATTTTTATTTGCATGCCCATTACTACATATTACCACAGTTGTTCAGCCCTCAGATAGCTACAGTCACTGCTTGATGGTTTAATTGTGTTCTATTTCTGTAGCTTTTATAAGACAGAGAAGTCTAGCGTAGATCATAGCCTAAAAATGGCCCTTACTCAATGGAAGTTGTATAGTTTTATCCAGAAAGTATGTCTTTTCCCATACTTGATCATGCTGGTATTTTGTTTTTATTGCCTACAAAAGCTTGGTTATTTCAAAAGGACAGCTTCTTGCCAAACCTGAAAGTGGGGTTGGTGGTGGTACAGGAGTGGTCACAGTTGATCAAATTCTACCAGATAGTTCCAAGGCCTTGTTTCCTGGCATAACAATCAGAACATCTTTGAATAGCATAGGTGAGCAAACGTGTATACAAGCAACACATGAATACATTGTAAACACTTTATTGTCATTTATCTGTTGCCCTCCTTATGAAACTGCACTAGGGCTCTCACAGCCACTGACTTACTTCACTTCCTTTCCTTGCATGCATAGATCTGTCTTCATTAAAAGTTCTATCCCATAGTGAGCATGAGATAAAATTCTCACATCACTGAAGGCAGTCTCGACATTTAACGCTCAAATAGAGTCAATTTATCACAGTATTAGCTTCATGAAATACATCACCTACAGTGAGGAAATCAGAGGAAGAAGGGAAAAATTTCTACAGTGATCCATCACCTACAGTGAGGAAATCAGAGGAAGAAGGGAAAAATTTCTACAGTGATCCAAGCTTGATGTTTCGAAGTCATGCCCTGCAGTAGTGGGCAGTGACAGAGAGGTGCTTATACTCCAAAGGTATTCAGCATAATTCTCATTCACTTCACCTCACTCTACATTTCAAATATTTTGGAAAATTTCTCTTAAAAAATGTAATAAGGGACCTTGAGAATGCCATTTGTAAAATAATAAATATGATAAGTGTATTTCTGTTGCTGCAAGCACTAATGTGGGTCTTTCTTTTTTTCCTTTTAAAGGTTTCTTGCTGCATACATTTTTTTAGAAGACATTTTTTATTAATAGAAAAACAATCTTTGGTGTGGTGTTTCAGCAGAATATAACTTGTAATTATTTTTTTGTAGAGACCATTTTAACTGTCTCCAAGGACTCTGATCAGCATTCTTCACTCAAATACCCATTGAGTTCAATAGGCATTTTCATGATTAAAAGAACCAGTAAGGAATGTTGAATAGAGCTAGCTTATTCAAATGCAAGCAAATCTTTTATATTTTCATAGGGGAATTAGCAACCTAGATATTACACACTGAAGAGGACTAAGCTTTTATATGGTATCTGGGTGCCAAAAGGATGGCATCTACAATTTTAGAGCTATTTGTTATTTTGTCAGTGTGGCTCCAGGCTACATTCCACTGGATAAAACCTTTATTTTATATAACAGATAATGGAATATTGTTGCTTCACTATCTCTCTTCACATGATTAAAGGAGATTAAATTTGCTTGGCATCACTTTACATTAATTTCTGATTGCACACATGCTATTGAATCCTACTCTTGATTTTTGAAATGTGTATAGGATTCTTTTTCTCCCTATAAGGCAGTATTCAGTTGCACAATGAACTGAGAGCTACTCATCAAATGGTACCACATCATTTAAGGGAAAGAATAATCAAGAAATTGACAAATAGCTTGGGAAAGAGTTCTTAATAGTAAACAGTAATTTTCAACTACAACATGAACGTGCCAATACTTAGATTTCAAACTTCCTTCTGTTGAGAACTCTCTACCCATCTATTGGATACTCTTGCAAGAGCTGCCTTTCATGACTTGCAGAACTCAATTAGGGAACTGTTTTGTAAGGATGAGAAGATGATAAATTGCTTTGTTAATGAGGAGTCTGTGTGGGTTGCTGAAAGGTAGGTAGGTAGGGTGCTGAAAAGGAATGCTAGTTAAAAGTACAGTATATTTCCATTGTTCAAAACCATAAAATTTCCCAGGTTAAGAAAATCTGAAAACTGAAGTTCTAATGATTGTGATATGATTCATTGCCTTTGGAGGTAATGGAAATAGCAAAAATATGGAGAGAACTTGCTGTATAATACAAAATTTCATTGAGGAATACATTTTCCGGACCTTGTGAGAGAGATTTAGTGGAAGCCTCTATAATTAAAGGCATTACATCTCTGGTGTTTCTTGAGTCATACAGTATTGTATTGAAGAGAACAGAGCTGTTTAATATTTATTTATTTATTTACTTTAGAGCATTCTGCCCCTTTGTGATTAGAAGAGAATACTGCAAAAAGCAAAATTATTCCACTATATCATTAGGATGCTAACTTGACCTTTGAAAATAAGAAAGTTCTTTATACAACTTCTTTTTATGTAGTTTCAGCTCTCCCCAATATCAGCTCCTGATCTGCACTGAGGTTTCTGTTTCAGAGCTCCTCCTGGACTAATCTTAGCAGAGTGCAGGATAGAGAGTGTTTATTGCCTTTATGAACAGGCCTCTGCTTTCCAGGATTTGTTTTTAGCTCCAGATGGAGACTGCTCTTTCTACATATATTCTGCTTATCTTTTTCTGTTTCTCTACCCTTATTTCCTGATGCTTCCTCAAGCATTTATTCTCCAGCCACTTGTCCCTGTCTTCTTTTCATTCCTCTGGTGCTGCATATTAGAGCAGTTGCTGTTGCACATTCTCCTCGTGCCCTGACATGCACTGTGGGTAGCATAAATAACTCAGAGACATAGTTTATAGTCCTAACATTTGCAATCAGCCTCTTCTCTTATTTACTTTACCACATGACAGAAACAGTGCAAACACAAGTGGGAATGCAAAGGAGTAATACGTGTTTCAAACAAAATGAAATGCTAATCAGCACCAAAATCAAAACTGAAATGTATCTCTCATGAACTTGAGTCCTTTACATGAAATTAAAAAAATCACAATTGTATTGTGAGTGTATATATATATATATATATATATATATATCTCATGTAAAGAATATATGTGTCTCATAGGTTTAAGATATGTACACTTGCTCTTTAAGAGTAACTGTTCTCACATGAATGAAGTTCTGTAGAGAACTCCACTTTGTAGAAAACCATTACATTTAGGTCTGACAGGTCTTGATAGTTGGTTTCATGGGACCTTTTGAGAACTTTAATTCAAAGCACTATTATGTTGAGCTGCTTTACAGCTCTAGCTGCATTCCCAGATCAGCAGACAGTTCTCTCACAGGCTTACTTGAAACATTTTAGCAAGGTGTTTATCTGTGATAAGTCATTATTGCTTCTGATATGGGAGGTCCTTGGTGACCAGCCAGAGAATCTTTATCTCAGCCATTTGTCCTATTCAAGGGTCTCTCAACAGCTCTGTTGAAATGAGCAGATTTATATTGTTCAGGCTTGATAAGTTGTTCATTGATCAGTTTTCTTTCTGTGAAGAGAGAATGCAGGAGACAAGTATAATCTATGCTGCTTTTACCTGTGCTGACTGAGAGTAATGCAATATGATGTGCCCATTTTCTCGTGGAGTTTCCATGGGCTAGACCTGAATGGGTACATTTCATGGTCCATTTGGTGTGCTCTATATATCTGTTCATACAAGAACTGATATCCTTTTTATCCAAGTTCATCTTTTATGTCACTATATAGAGTTTTATTTTATGCTTTTTTCAAGACAGAGAGCTGGAATGATATCCATTAACACAAAAGACACTTCGGTGTCCCTGTCATTAGACTGACTTGGTTCACCACCTCTTACATGATACAGCTGTATAAATCTTTAACCTCTGTAGAAGTACCCTTTAAATCAATAACAATAATTGAAAAAAGGATTAATGTGCTGGAATCACTTGAGAATGCTTCTGTTCATGGGGTTGGCAAGTGCCTATGAACAGTCAAGCAGTTACTAAGTATCTGTGTTCATTCATGTCTTTAATAAACATTTACCTGCTTTTAATAGTCTCCCTTAATTGACTTTTCAACATGCAAAAGTGACTGTTTCACCTGCTTCATGAGATAGCACAAATTTGTCATATTATATTATTGCATGTTGACCTTTTAAAAGCTGGGTAACTCATCTGAAGAAGTCTGTAAGATGTGGGAAATATAAAAATTACTAGCATTCCTATGGCTCAACTCAGTTACTGCTGGGCTTTAGTCAATTGTGATGTGTATGTTCTTACTCAAACTGTACACTAAAATTTAGCATCTTAAATAACATTCGTAAATTTGGGAAAGGATTTTTTATCTGATTAAGCACCTGTCTTCCTACACTGTAAAATAGGTTTGTAGTAATTAGATTTAGAATTCCAGGTCAGTGTCAAGGAACTGAATCCTCTTACAGTTTTCTTCTTGGCTTTAAATGTGACCTGTACTAGGAGAGAATTACTTGGTTTCTATCAATTTCACTGCCCAAGATCCTTGGCCCTACAGAAGATAAGGCTGATAGATTAAAGGAAAAGCTGTCACCTTCTCACAGTTCTGAGATAGATAATGTTCAAAAATATCTTGCAGCTGTAACAAAGGAGAAGAATTTCTTTGCATTCTCTGAAATTTCTTTCAAGTATTACTTTGAAGTATAATTAGTCTCCTGAAAACAATTATGTGAGAGCTTTCTTGTCTGGCAGAAGAGAAGGATGACCTTTGTATGTATATATATACGAACAAGTGGTAGGCTTACTGGGGGTGGGAATGAATGGCAGCTAGAGAATCTGCTCTGAAGAAAACTAAGACTGCAGCTAGCTTGCTATCAGGACAAGTTTTTGGCTCTGTTACCACTCTTGAATGAATCTAGTTTTATTTGCTGTTAGGTATATTAATTAGCATTCATTTTTAATTTAATCAAGCCATTTTCTTCGTGATATATCAGAGATACTTTTACTATATAGACGTCTTGTTGTTATAGTCTCCTAGCAACAGAAACTTTTCTTAAGTTGACATTTACAATCTCAAGAGTTCTGTGTTCAAATTACTTTGAATAGCCTTAATTTTCCACAGAGTTTCTAAAATTTAATCAATCTCATCTTTTGTTGGTTTTATTTTCTAACAAAGGCATTTGATTAAGTTATTTTCTGAGCCTTGATTAGAGCATCATCCCAAATGTATTTCAGATCATGGCACAAAAAAAAAAAAAAAAAAAACCAAAAACTCAGCCATTCTGCCTACATCTTGAATTGGATACATTACTGAGATATATTGTTTCTCAAGCATCCTCAAAATCAGTGATCTTGAAGAGAACTTCAGTTATTCTTTTAACTCACACAGAGCCTCTGCAGTTACTGTTAATCAAAGCCATTGATCATTGTTACCAGAGTTTGTACCAGATGGTCTCACTGCCTGACATTTGTGAGTGGCAATGGAAGGAAAGCAGAAATATCTGTTTGCAAACTTCTGAATACTTTCTGTGGTCATAAGGGTGCTCTGTAACACCTGTAAATAGAGAAATTAAGGGGCCAAGTTTGGGACCAGAAAAGAAAAGACACAGTGTATCTGTTTATGCAAACCCAGTGCATATCAGTGGAGAATGGTGACAGTAACAGATCCATCACACAGAAGCATCAAGGGGTCCTCTGAATACTCTGCAGGTGTTGCCAGGTTTTATGCTCCGTGGCTGGCTCCCACAAAGCTGCCTGAGATTACAAGCATGAAACTGTTGGCATTGTCATTAATGTGCATGCAGCAAGTGCATGTACAGGATGTAAACAGAGTTGTCCTGCACACTGAGGTCCTGGTCGTTGTGTGCTGTGGTCATGTCCAAAGCTGACTGTCACACAGGAGCAAGTTTACAGCATCAGTTTTTCCAGGGTATCTGATTTTTGGATACTCTAAACAAATGCGTATTTTCAAAATATTCTAGTATCAATATTTAGGGGAGAGCTTGAGTATTGGAAAATGTAGATGCATGCTAACCCTTGGACAGGACATCCTCATAGTGATCTCTGAGTTCACCTCAATTCATTGTGACCAATAAAACGATTGAATGGCTGAATGCCTGTGTTGCTTGCTTGTTTCTGTCTGGCCTCTAATGGTCTTTATGAAGTCATAAACTTTCCATTATTTCTACAAGATTTCTGTTGTGCTTGTCTTTGGCACTGCCTGTGTATTACCAAAGAGTATGTACTTTCAAAGTGCAGATCCATTAGTTCCTATATATCAATTTATACACATATATAAACCAGTATTTGGTGTAGATAGAAGTGAACTTTTTTCCCCATCTCTTGTTAAATTTCTCACTGCTCATTAAAAAAAAAAAAAAGAAAAAAAGAAAAAAAAGATTCAATTCCTGGCACTTCAAAATTTTATCAGGAAGAAGTTGCTGGCAGTAGATTATGTTTTCTCCTCATGGATTTCTACAAATCATACAGGTATTTTCAGGAAAGTGAATGTAGTATGTGAAGTAATATGACAGTATTAGTTTTTCTTCTAGACATTCTACCTGCTTGATCTCTGGTTTTTCCTTATTTTTAAATTCAAGTGCCATATGGTCTACTGCTTCCCTGGGATTCTGACACCACTTTTGGATTGCCTGGTCCTGCTTATAATCCATGCAGCTCAGTTTATTTTAAGACATACTACAATTACGGTAACAGTCTGTTTCTTAGTTGTGTGCATTGCATCAATATAGATATCACCATTTTATATATGAAGATGCATTATGTTCTGTCTGTAATAGGATACTGGTAATGCTCTGTGGCTCTGTAGAGTCAAAAGGTTTTAAAGTAAATTAGGAACCAGTTAACCTGTGAAGATGTGAGCCTGGGAGAGAGCTGGTTTTGAGAGACTCAACAATTGTTACCTTGGGGAGACTCCTCACAAGCTTTCCACTAAGGCACTATGGAAGCATGGAAAGAAATTAAGTAATTCTATAAGAAGCCAGATGGATTTCCACCTAATGTTCTAGATTATTTTTAGGCTTTTTTTGCGAAATAATTTCATTTTAACAAATAGTAATTTACTGATTTTGAAAGATTTCTATTTTGGCGTCCCTTGACTTGGCCACTGATTGTCTTTGTAAGGGCTGATATCTTCTGCTGGTGTCTGTTTGGGATAGATTTAGAATCACACAGGGATGAAATGCATTTACTGACATGTGGGAAAATCTTCACAGTCTATGTGTGCTTAGGTCCTGCATTTTATTACCTTCTTGGAAGAAAAAGAGTAGAAATGTGTTGTTGCAGACCGTATTCCTCCATGGGTAAGTGTAAGAAGGAGCAGAAATGAGTGAAGTTCACACTCCCATAGAGATCAAAAGCTCCAAGTTCTTGGCACATTTTTGTGTAGTTCTGAAATTCTGAGATGCTGAAACCAGAAAGCCCTGTTTAATAAATGTATTTAATAAGGAAATGGCTGCTACAGATTAAAGTAGATGAAATATTACAGCAGATTGATCCATGAACCCACTCCCTCAGGCCTGCTCCTTACTCACAGCCGTTCATTCCTCATGATTTCCTGCAGCATCTCATCTCTTGGCAGCCACTTTCTGTCCAACCAAATGATTACTTCTTAGCCTTAGATTCCATCCCCTTACTTAAATAGGTCCTCACAGGACAAACTGAAGCCCTGATAACTGTTTGAAATGTGGGCAGGGACTTACAGATCATACCTATAATACTTAGGGGAGAACTCCACGCTTCTGAGGTCAATTTCCTTGCTTATCCTGTCTGTGTTACCTTTATATTTTTAAACCATGTGACCACTTTGGCAGTGTCCTCAAGACATTCCCAGTTATCATCAGGTCTCCACTTGATATTTGCCTCTTCAAAAAGTCCTTGGCTTAAGCAGGACGCTCTTATGCCAACACAAAACTTCCCTCTATAACTATCCAGATGCTTCTAACATTTAGAGTTTATTATATTGTCATCTCTGGGATTGATAGGTTTCTTTTTTTGTGTTAATTACAGAGAATCCGCAATACTAAACCGACCATTTTTCATATGGCAAAATGACCTTTATAATACAAAGCTTTAAGATCTGTGCCTGTAGAAGTATGGAAAAAGACACCAGGGCTTATATAAATTCAGGAAAAAAGAATACCTTCGTACGTAGGTATTAAGGCTTATATTTAAATATATATTGTTCCATTTTGCTGTAGGAAATAAATTGGATATTTGTTTCTGATCCTGATGAATGTTGTCTTTTGTTCTTTTTGAAAGTACACTGTATATATTCGGAGTTGTCCTGAGACTAGGAATTCACAAAGGACTCTGACATTATCATCTGTGTAAGGAATAATAATGCAGTCCTTACAATGATTAGTAATTAACTTATTGAAAAATAACCTTTTTCATGGGAATGAACCACTGACAAATTTATCTGATAAAATCAACCCTCAATTCCTGAAATACGTAGTTCTCTCTTTCTGCCAGACTTCTGTTTTTGCCGTGATACTTTATTTCCTTTTAAAGCCATATAAAAAAAGAAAGAAATCTCCACCCTAATTTAACATTCTTTTGAGAAGCTACCTATTTTTTCTTATGAATACTGCTCTAAAATAATTTTTTCTGTCTCTTTTTGAGCCTGAATGGTGATTCTACAGGTTAGCATGTTAGGTGATATTTTGGGCACAAGTATCTATCTTCCTGTTGCTCAGTTCCAAGAACACTGTGCTCTATGTACCTGACCTGTTGTTTACATCAGAAACTGGCTGTGATTTGGAGCTGGAAATCTGAGCTTCCCTTTAGAGGCTGTGAGATTCGCAGTCCATGATTGGCAACTGACTTTCTTCTTTAAGTACTTGCTCTTATTGCTGTACAGGTGATATAGATTACAGATAACAATATCTTAGGATCATTATTTAATTATTGTTGATCTTTGTACTGATGATGGACCACACAAAAAAAGGATTTAAGGCAGGGAAGTTTAATGCTACCAATAATAGTTAGAATCATAATTTCAGCTAATTTAAAACAGGTTGCAAATAATACTTGTGTGTTGCTTTTTATATCGGAGTTGGTTGTAACTAACTAATTTTGCATGATGTGTTTAGTTTTAAGAACTCTAGCTTAAACCAGTCCTCCTAAACACTGAATGGCAGAGTTTAAGAACTTTAGTGTAAAGTTTAAAATCAGGACTCCTTCACTTCCAGTACTTAAAATATAAACATAGGTGCAGCACCTTGTTATTTCTCAAGCTTGTCCAAGTCCCTCTGGATGTCATTCCATGCTCCAGGTGTCCCAATGACACCACTCATCTTGCTGTCATCTGAAAATTTGTTGAAGGTGCACTTTGATCCCTTTATCTGTGTCATTATTGAAGATATTAAGTAACACTCTTCCCAATAGGGACGCGTGAGGGACTCCACTTGTTGCTGGTGTGGTTGGGACTCTGGGCTGTTGACCACTACCCTAAGGGTGTGACTGTGCAACCAACTCTGTGTCCATCTAACAGTCTACCCACAGAATCCATCTCTCTCCAAGTTACAGAGAAGGATGTTGTGGGAGACCTTGTCAAAGACTTTTACTTGAGCTATTAGAAGACTTGACTTGGGCTGAGACATTTAATGAGTTCTCTAAGGCAGAGTGTGGTATTGGCTTACATTCCTCACAGTGTGCTTGAAAGGCTTATTTTTGTCCCTTAAGAAGTAAATGCCCACCCAAACACCAGAGTGTGATAAGTTTTGATTTATCCAGGCATGGCATAGTCAGGGAGGTTGTAAAATGTCCTATGAAATACACCTTTTTCATCATGGAATTGTTGACTGCATTCTGAAAATGATAAAATTGTGCAAAACAGTGATGTATTTTATTCATTGAGAACATGGCATTAGCAGATGCTGTTGATGTAAAATAGCATATTCTCCTTCTCACAATATTATATTTGGTTATCAATGTCCCAAAATGTTGGTAAGGCTGCCCTGAATATATGAAAGTCATTATCATCTGAATAAAATATTTAAAAAATTAAGAACCTCTCTAAGCACTTGCAGCGAGAACTTCCAGACCTGCAACAGCTGTAATAATTACTTTTTTTTAATATCAATGACTGATTCTTGTTTCACTTTTTAACTTCATCTGCTTATGTGACCTTTTATATTAAGATCATGCCTTTCAGTTGTTAAGATTATCCAATTGCTCAATCCAAGAAAAAAAAGATAATAAAATATAAAGCTTAAAAATACCGAGGAATAGTCATACTTAAAGTTATGGAAGTTTAGGAAAATCCACCCAAGAAACAGTGAGATTTGTGAGGTTTTTTATTCTTCTTCCTTTAAAATATGTGATTTCTTGTCTTGATTAGAAAAGCACTGCTCAAGCTTACTGTAAAGAGAGCCATGCTATCAAGTATTCAGTTTCTCTGGAACATGACATTAAGTGTGGACATTTCCCTGTATCTTTTTATAGATGCATGTCAAATCAATCACTTTGTCACCTCCTCTACTAAAAAATATTCTTGTAATTCATAATGAAGATCCTATTGGTAGCTCTGTGTTAGTCCTGTGTTTGTACAATTCTTGTATCTCTGAATTTCCCATATTAAAAATCAATTCACATAAAACTTTCAGTCAAATATATGAAACTATGAATATTTGTGGGAACAGGAAAGGGGCTTTTAATTTAGAGGCGGTTTTGATTGAAAAAAAATAGATTCTCAAAATTAAATTTCTTTATTATATTTTGTAAAATGGGATTTTTTTTGGTGTCTCAGCACTCGTAGTACTTACCTCTGTAGAACCAGTCTTCATGAGAGTATTAGAAAAAAGGCCATTTTAGGTACTGGAACACAGTGTGTCTTTTCATGGGGAAAAATGCCTTGTGCTTGCATATTTTTATTTCATATTTCAAATACAAGGTTAGTATTTTTGTTGTTATTAATGGAAGCTGTATTTTATTTGCCAATAAAATAAAAGCATTCAGTTTACTCCTGTGATAACATCAAAAACCTAAACAGCATTTTAAATTTGAAGGCACATGATTTGCCCTGAAGTTTGTATTCTGCTGATTAAGCAGCAGACCTACAATTATCTGACAGAGGCTACGTTCTTGACATTTTCCAGCTTATTTCTTGCCCTCAAGTAGACCTGTGTATTTTGCACAAGATTTAGATAATCATGTAAACTAGTTGCATCACTGGAGTATTTTTATTTCAAATTCAAATATATTGAGGGATGCATACATGAGCTTAAAATAGATTTTACAAATCTTATCTAATGTCTATCTTCATCTGATTTAAATTGTTTTTGGATCTCCTGCCGTCACCTTCCCTATCAAGGTAAAATCTATTTAAATTTAAATATACAAAAATATGTGAGCCACTTAGAATACACTTACAGAAATTTAGGTATTGACATATAGGATATGATTGTTAATCCATATTTTCTTTCCTTCCCTTTAACATAAGAACTGCATCTTCACTCCCCTGTTACATTCAGCATTAGGCAGAAATACTTGGAACAGCTCTGCCAGGGCAAAGCAATGAGACTTTTCCAAACAGTTAATTATTTGTACAAGTGTTGGAAGGTTTGGTGCCCTGTTGGTTAAAGTTTCTGGTTCAGTTTTCCTTGAAAACATCAAGTATACTCTAAAATTACTTATTGTCCTTTGTAAGGGTTAATGTTAGCTCCTAGTGAATAAACTTTTTTCCTAAATTCTGGTGCAAGATCTTAGGAACTGCTCTCAGTTTTTTTAAAGGACAAAATACAGATTTACTGAACTGTCAGGTACCATAAATGCTAGCTCTATATCATTCTTAATTCAGCTCAGGCCAAAGCATTTGATGTATAATATAGTGCCATGGGTTGTGCATGCACAGAAATTGCACAGACAAGTCTTTGTCTCTCTTCTTCAGCTGTCAGCCCAGATACATCATCATATATCATTATCACTTCTAGCAATGACGTTGAAACATCCTGAGCAGTAGTATACCTACTGTTCACTTATATTATATGGTAGCTACCTCCCTGTGGAGAGTTTCAAAGGTATAGCCACCACATTTAAGGCTCAAAATAAGTTCTTTCTTACGTCATGAAAAAGCAGAGTTTCTGTTGGTGCTTAACATGTTCCATCCCTGTTATGAGAATACAAAGGTGTACTCATTCTGCACTGAGAGGAAAAGCTATCCTTTGCCTGTAATATCCTGTAGAAAAGGTTGTGCTAAATTAGCAACAGAGGAGTCATGTACCTGGGGCATTTAAATTCCCAGATTGTGACTATTTCATATCTTGTAACCTGTGGAAAAGGAAAAACATTTTCCAAATTGCACACTTCCTAATTTTCTGAAAGAGTGGCAGACTTTAGTACTTTGCCAGATTTTGAAAGCTATTTGGATGCTCAAAGATCCATCTTTGGGCTACAAAGGACACCCAGCTGCTTTGAAAAGTACAAATGGAGCTGCTTTTCAGTTTATAACAAACTTATTTTCTTTTGTTAATTATGCAAAGCATTTATATTTTGAAGCACCTATTAAAATGCATTTTTAAAATTTTTGCTTTGAATCTACTCATATGAAACCCTTGTGTGACCTGCTAAAGAGTTTGAAAATCTGCTGCCTGTTACAGTCATTGGACTATCAGGAAAATTGTATTCCATTTGCTGGAGACTCGTAAGTGTACTCCAGCACACTCCAGTTTAATGTTCTCTGCACTTGAGCTCTTTGTGCATATGGAGGTTTGAATGAATTTCATGATTTTTGAAATGCTCAGCGCTAATTGTTGACACTGCAGGAAAGAGAATTTTGTAGAGCAGGTAAAGCTGTCACCAGAGGTATGAACCATTGGTTAATTGTTCCCAGTTACTACCAGGTGCAGAGAGTTGTGGGATTTAGTTTAGAGATAATTTTGTTGCTTGTCCAATGATACCCAAATTAAAGTATCAAACTGATTTCCTATGAATAACTGAGCAATGGTTAAATAGCAAAAATTTGCAATGGTAACATTTTGTCCAACAGACTAATGTAATACTAATTTTAAAAGAATGATATGTAAAATTTTAATAAAAAAGATGCATGTGTGTTAACTGTGTCTCTTCAAATATTTATAAATAGCTGTAATCTTAATTTCTATTTTTTCCATATATAAAATTAGAATGGGTTTTAATCTGTAAACATTTTAGACACCAGAAGTTTTATAATTTCTAGTAAAATATGTGCTTATTTTTCTATAATGCCCTTTTTAAACCATATAAAAGAGTCTAATGACTACAAGGTGAGCCAAAGAAGAGAAAATGAAAAGTACACCTCTTTGGAGTAAAATGTAGTTCCTTAGGTATTTTCTTCATCTTAGTGTTTGTTCACTCAAAAATAAAGATTAGTTACAGTAAATTAGCTTTGCAAGTATAGTTAGAAGTAAAAGCAGAAAGATGGTAAAGAAGAAATATTTGACTTTTAAGATAGCATAGAAATTACATATATTTTATATGCCTTCATGTAAGTACAGTAACTCTTAGAATATAATTTTCTAAAAATCCAGTTTCTCAAGGATTTTTTCAAACCTTTAATTGACCCCCTGAAAACTCAGAAGGATAAAATCTTTTCCCTACTAAGATGACAGATTTTCACAGCTGCGTTAAATAATAGAAAGTAATTGTGTGAGCTTGGAAAAAAAGAAAAAGCCAATTCTTTCAATTGTTCTTCCTAAAATTATTTTTCTGATATTCTAATGCTCAGACTGACAGACTGATATAAAACCTGTTATTCATCTGTTCATGTTCCTGGGGGACAGTATGCCACATCTTTCCAGAGAAAAGAGGGGAAAAAAAAAAACTTTACAAAACTAAAGGAAGTGAAAAGCACCAAGATATAGCTTATGCAAAATCATCTGAAGATTTAGATATTTCATTTGTTTTGATGATTGAAAATTCATGAAATTGCTTTAGAGACTGATCAAAGTTTGAAAATTTAAGAGAAAAACACTTTATATGATGAAGACTTGAAACAGAATCACTAAAAATTAGGAGCAAAGAAATCGCTGAAGCAATTTTTATAGGTAACATTTATTTATTAGTTTCTCATAAATCTGTTTCAGATCCAAGGAAGGTGAGAAAGGAAGATTAATATAAATTTCAAAAAGGGAAGCTGAACAGCTTCATCTTTTCATTAAAACAATTTGAAATCCAAACTCTGCAGACAAAGATCAGTTGGGATGGTTCCTCAGGTCTTAACTCAAGCAGGCATTGGGAACTCACACTTGCAAATGAAAGCAGTTAATCAGCTCTTGAGTGGAGATCTCTGCTGTTAGTTGGATATTGATTTACAGATTTGATTGATTAAAATAATTTGATTTAAATTAATAACTTTAGTTATAAATCCAAATTTGAATCATCTAAGATTTTAGTAGAGGACACTATCCTTGGAAGAAGGATGTGTGTTCTGTATTATTTAATAGATATAAAGGCCAGAGATTAAAGCTCAGCTGAAGGACATCCATGTGTCCATTTTTGAAAAAATTCTGTGTTTTGCATGGATATCCCTGGCTTTCTCCTTATTGAAGTATTTAAGCAGTAGGAAAGGGGAAGTAAAACTAGGATTAAATATTTTAGTGGTTGAAATATTAGTCACAATGGCCTACTTTGAAAATAATTTTGATTGTTTTCCTTCTTTTGAATAAGTACAGCAGAGTAAACTCGTACAGCTATCTACTACCAACAATATCCAGCAGATCTCAGAATGCTAAGTAATTCTGCAAAGCAGCTGTAATGCAAGGAAATAAATCAAGTATAGGATGGGAGGATTTATTTACTATTCTGCGAGTATTCTTGCTTATGGAAGGTGTACCTGACCTTAAAGTTATTTTTCCAGAGCTACCTTGTGTTTCACTGAATCATAATGTTTCGAGATGAAAATTGTACTCATTTTAAGCTGAGAATTTCAGGACAGATGGATGAGCAGAGATCATCACTGACTTGCATTCTTTGAATGCCATCTGGTTAGCAAACACTAGCAGGACAGAAATAACATATGTTGTTTGGCTGGCCCTGTGTCTTGTCAGGAAACACAGTAGACTGGCATGGTCCAGGGATGGGTACATTCAGTGTTTCAAAATCAGTGAAGGTCTTCACAGGTATAAGAAATTCTCCCTGATAGTGGAGACAGCTATGGGAATATTTAACAGTGCTTTCGAAATCCCAAGCAGATACTGATTTTCAAAACCCATCTATGTACGGGACATGCAGAGTACAGCTTTTGAATTCATCTTGCTAACGCTGAGTGCATCCAGATTATTGTTCAACTAACTGTCATGCCTTTTTTCTGGTTGTAGGAAATAAAAGCTCAGACATGGTTGGAGGGTTGGGGGTCATTTACCTCGGTATTTTAATAGGATCCCATTCGATGCATTGCTTCGCCCAGGTGACAGTGTTGCAATGTCCTCCTACCCCCCAGTTGAGTGTACAATTAAAGACCTTACACATTAGCGTATCTAACAAGAGGGCTCAATAAGGGGCTGGGGTGGGCTGACTTCTAGTTTACAGAATCTGTCCTGCTAGGGGACCTTGAGTTCTTATGACAATAGAATGTTTAGTCTTCTAACTCTACAGTTTCTGGGGTGTTTAGTCTCCTGGCCTACTGGACACCAAGAAACCAGGCTAAAGTATCACACCCATAGCATCACAAGTATGCATGCTAATACTTGTGGATATAGGGAACTGTTAAAAGGTATTTAAGAGAAAAAGCAAAAAAAATCCTTCGGGTATCAACTGAAGGTCACTTATTTTTCTGGCCTGTATTTGAAAATGGGAAGATGACTTTGTCTGAATTGGTAGAAGAAAAAACATGGGTTAGACTGTATAAGAAGAGCTTTGTTTGTGTTACTGCAGCTCTCTGCATCAGAGAGTCTGGTTCCCTTACGAACTGGAGCCGAAAATAAAAACACATGTCCTGTGGGAAAGTGACAGATAAAATTGGTGCTCCTACTGTCTGGTTCATTCTTGCTTTTTCCTTGTCCTCTTAAACTTTTTTCCAAGGATCAAATAAGCATAGACATGTTGCAGCCCAGCTGCACAGACATGTGCATTGCCCTTGCCCAATGTCATAAAGGGGAGTGAAATTGCCCTCTCTCAAACACACTGCTAAATTCATGCCCAAAGGTGAGGAAGTCTGAGTAAGGGTGCAGAACGAGTATACACATTTTAAGAGTCTCACTAACCAGTGAGAGACTGACATCAACCTTTTCTAGGCACATTGGATTACAGAGGAAAATGTGTGAGGTCAGCTCAAGCCAGCTATTTCTTAAGAGTGAGATTTGATTAAGGCCAGGCTATGACCCAGCTAGATGGGGCCAGAGATGGTCTGGACAGTTTTGCCATTAATTTAAGTGGGAGCACAGTCTTCTGCCAGCCCATAATCTTTATCATAGTTTTTGATTTCATTATTAAAGCAAGCTTTTTGCTGAAGATCAGAGGCAGAATTTTTATTGATTATTATGGAGCTAGTACTTTATCTTGGCTTCTTGTATAAATACAAGCTTGTTTATTAGCTGTCAAGCAGCCGTGCACTCAAGTATATAAATAGCATTTGGAAAAAATGCATTTTATTTTAAAAATCTAAATTCACTTCCTGTGTAAAAATAAATTTGCTTTGAAAATTGTTAGTATTCAGCAGATTAATCTGTTTCATTTTTGTCAGGCTTTCACTTTACTACTTTTTTAACAAGATAAAATATCCATTGAAAGTGCAATCATAATGAAATGGCACAATATAAATAGATGACTTTCATCATAATGCACTGTTTTTAGAAATGTTCATAATTTAAACAATTATGTTTCTTGACTTCTTGCCAATTAAGTTTAGTCATCTAGAGGCTGTGAATTTTAATGAGAAAGCGGAATGGTCTTTTGCAGATAAAATCTGTTGGCAGGAACACAATCAAACAAGGAAAGGTATAATCTTTTCTTTCACCCTTATTTCTCTAAGTATCATAAAAAAGATAAGAGAAAAAAATTAAGTGGCAGGAGAGACTAAAAAACTGTGTAGAAAGTGCTTTATGGCTTTTATGTAGATTGAATATATTTTAAAAATTTTTGCTTACTACCCCTTGAAATCAGCATGTGAGGTTTGAAAGATGCAAAAGGTGTTAAACATACCCATGAGAAAATTAAAATGAGAAGCAAACCTTAGCCAATAACTGTTACACTGTGATTATTCAGACAGTTCTAATGAACCTCTTCAAAAAAAGTTTGAATCCAAAATCATAAAGAAAAAGAAAAAAATAGGAGCCGCATTAGATACTTCAGATGGTGAACTGTGGTCCATGCTTCTAACTGTCAATGGACACACCAGAATCCCCTGGGGATTAGAATTAGATTAGCTAAATGCCTAACAGCTGTCTCACAGGCATGAGACTAGATAAAGCAACCAAGCTGTAAATCTGTGCAAACTGCATGAAAGGCTACATAATGCAAATTGATTAGTTTAGGACTTGCATTAATGTGGTTGTGAATAAAAATAACCCACCAACAAATCCTCTCCTAATTTTAACAGCTACTGAAGAGAAAAACTTAACAGACGGATCATTATGAGGTATGAGTCTACAATGAATTTACATTGTGATCAAAGAAAAAAACAGAATTACTATCCCTATGAAGAAAGAGTTCTAATCTGTGCAGAAAGGCAAATATTTGAGGCTTTAACTTGGATTAATAGGTGGCTTTCATGGAATACCAATGCACTTTGCATTTTTTAAAAATGAAAACTATGAACACCTATTGATTTGCATTCAAGGATGAAATATGTGATGTGTCATACGTCTCAGATCATACACTATTGAAATGTAACCTATGGTAACTATTAGTTAGTAACTGATTCATTTTCTGTAGTTTTATACAGCTATAGATTATAGCATTTGAAAGTAAGAATAATAGGAATATTGACTTAATTTCTTAAACCTAAAGAATCTGTTTCATAATATTTCTTGTCTACTCAAAATTGTACATATTTTATTCAGCTGAATTTTATCACAGAAAAATAAATGCCATTTAATAAGTGCTTTATTTTTAAGACATTTGTGAGCTGTAAAATTTTATGTCTTAAGTAGTCAAGAGATAACAACCATTAGATGATTAAAATACAGTAAGATCAGTGACCTATATTCTCTGAGTGCTCTCCCTTTATATCATCTCACTCCTTATGTATGGACTGCTACATTAATATTAATACAGATTTTTCAATTCCATATGCTGAAAAAAAGAGAAATTTCATCAGAATTTTGGGCTCTTGGTTTCAGTGAGACTAAAAGCAGCCTTCTTGTATGAGGCACTGAGTTCTTAAAGGTTTGAGAGCCAAGTAGGATGCTTCTGTGATGTTTTTGAATGCAAATGGATGCAAAGTTGTTCTACTTCTTTTTAGAGTCAAACAGAAGCCATAGAGAGCCATAGTCACATAAAAGTAAAGCCTAAGGTAATAAGTTGAATGTACTGCATCAGGTGCTAATGGGGCAACATAGCTTCTGGCTGGGTAGATAGAGCACACGCAGAATAAATTCATGTATGAGGTTTCTCTACACTGTCCCCTGAGTGGCCACAGCCAGATCATGTAGTTCCTCTCTCCCCTACATGCACTGAGAATTCACCATCTATGAGTTTCTCTGCTTCTACCCCTGAGAGATCTGATAGTGTAATACCTTTAATGCCCCTTTAATACAGGGCACTGTTGCAGTAAAGCACCTATAATTCCAATTCTAAAGCCAATCTGCCATGTGTATGATACTTAAATGCTCATTTGACTCAAATCAGATTTCCCTCACTGATAACTGTAATCACTGCAGAGAGTGTTAGTCTCTCTGTTCCAGCAGGCACTGTATTGATACAGTGTTTCAGTTGTTTCTGTGTGAAGAAAGAAGTACAAAATTCTATTTTGGCTTCCAAAATTTCTTTTAGTGTTTCTGTGATATGGGAAGAAGTTGGTAATCTTGGATTATAACTCATGAATGAAAAAAAGTTGCATCCTCATTAATCATTATTGAGGATGACAGTTGACATGACTGTACACCAAATCTTATTCTAACCTGTTGGTTTGATTATTTGTGTACTGTACTGCTTCTGAGGAAAAAAATGTAATCTTCTGCTTCTTAGAGGAGTACTTAAGACATCAGGGTGCTAGGTAACAAATGGGTATTTGAGTTCTTGTTTGCTGTATTTTGGGGAGTAACTGAAGCAATTCAAGAATTCAGTACAAATTAATGAAGACAGTTCATGGAGGTAAAACTGAATTTTAGCACAAAAGTCATACAGTTTGGCATTTATTGCAGAAAAAAAAAAAACAAAAAATTCCCCAAAACCCCCCCAAATGCCCCTAAAACACTAAACCAAACAAAGAGCCTCAAAGAAGAAGAAACCAAAATAATAGAAAATGTATGAAAATGAAATAATATATTTTGGTCTGAAGCACAGATTGTGCATTTATTACTTCAGCACATACAACAAATAATATTAAAGGTTGTAAAGAGCTGTAGCCTTTTGCAATTTTACATTACTACATTTCGTGTAGCAGTGATTTACACAGGTGGATATATCTCATAGACTGTTCTTTCCCTGTCTTTCCTATGAGCCAGTGGTTTTGTTTTCTGGTCACAGAAGCTCAGTGTATATCATCACTGCTTTTTTCCTGGTCAAGTCTTCCAGTCAAGCTATAGGAAAGTAATAGGGAACTACAGGAAACATGATCCCATTGCAGCTCTCCATGTCCTGAGTCCACAAAGCATGAAGCATTCAGGCCATGTTACAAAGAAATTGAAAGTGGACTTACAGGAAGTTATTTCCTAAATACAAGGCCTCTTTATAGCAGCCCTTCTTTCAAGGGCATGTTAATGGAGTCCCAGCAGCAGACTGAGATTTGTAAGTGATGGGTGGTATCGCACTCCTAGCAAAGGAAACGAAGGAAAAAAAGGAAAAGTCTAAGGCTACCTCGAAGTATTTCACAAGTGAATGAATGCATTTGTGCTCTTATTAAATCTCTTACTGTGCTGAAATTTAATGTGACTTGGTGTTGGGAAACCAATCAAAGTGGGGAGACAGGAGCAAAATACAGACATGCATATTCACTGCTTTTAAAAGTTCTTATTTGATTAATCCAGTACTATAGAAAAAAAGGATGCTTTAATGATGAGCATTGTGCTGCAGTGAAAAAATGTGGTAAATGGCTGAAGGAAAGGAATGATATTCACAAATTAAGAAAGTATGGTGTTTCTTTACTAGAGGACATATGTTTGAAGCCATTCCTTCCTTTCTTTCTTCCTTTCTTTTTATTCTTTGTACAGTCTGTGCCTGTCTTATACCTTCTTATGATTTTCACAGCATTTGGGATATTTTACATACCTCATATAATTTTTTTTTGTTTTCTCTGTGCTGTCCTAAAACCAGTTTTAGCCAGGTGTCAAGCTTTCATTCTTTCAGTGATCTGTACTTGACCATTTGTGATTTGTGGTCTGAGGGCTTTGATATCATCCTGTGCTTTTATTCTCTAAGTTGATGCCTTGTGCTTGTTGTGTGGAGGAATGTTGCTACATTTTAACCTCCTGTGCTTTGTCCGTGATATGCAGGAGAAGCACAACTGTGTCTCTCCGGTTAGTTCCTGATATAATTTTTCTCCCTAGGCTTGCAGAAGCTCCCACATGCTTGTTTTTCTAAAGAAAGGTGGAAAACAACTTACACTCCTCACAAGGTTTCTGAGGACCTTCATTTTTCTGCTTGATTGTGCATCACTCTGCTGGTAACTTGGAGCCCTCTGTTAAAATAATTTTGGAATCTGACTTTGCATGGAAAGGGATTATTCAGCCATTATGTTGCTGCTGTTGCTATGTGGCATCAGATCTGCCACTGCAGCAAAGTTTGGGAGGATGGTCCAACAAATGCCAGCTCTCATATCTGTCTCCTATTACTGATATTCCAGCACTGACTTCAAAAGGCTGATGAGGTACTTACACGACATACTCTGCTGAGCAGAAGCCAAGGAGTCTTAGGGAAAGAGAGCAACATGAAAGGGCTTCCTGCTGGCTTCTTGATACATTCATTCTATATGTATTGATATTATGTTCCCCTTCCCCTTAGTAAACACCTTAAGTGTTTGAAGCAATCCAACAAAACAAGTCACAACTGAGGTGATGTTATTCTGCAAAGAATGCTGGAATGCTTGAATTTATGATTCTTGAGATTTTAGATTAGCTCTATTCATACTGGGATTTACTTGCCTGTATTTAGTTTATTCTCTTCCACAGATATTACATGATGCCAATATGCCATTGATTTTAATTTTTTCCCCCAGAATTTTGCTTCATGGTAGCCAAAGAACAGACTATAAAATTAAAAGAAGTTGTATCCTCAAGCTTCCCATTTCCTTGTGCAAAAAGTACCCCTTCAGCACTGAGGTTCTCTTGCAGGAGAGGACCCCCTGGACTGCCAACCAGATTGTGACAGGTTAGCATTAATTAATGACTTCACTTACATGGGAGTTTTATGATGAGTTTTAATCTAAGACTGGAAGTTTTATAAAAGACTGGAAGATCTATTCCAGTCTTTTATATCTGCAATCATAGAACACTTTGGGTTAGAAGGGACTGTTGAAATTCATCTAGTCCAGCCCTTAATAATGAGGACCAAAATTTTGTAGTTTTGAGCTGAGGTTATCCTCAAGTAAAAAATTGTTTAAAATTGAGGATACCTATAAGTGATTTACTCCCCAGTGGTTTAATTCCTCTGTGGTTCTGAGCAGTCAGACGTTCACCACCCTGTCTTTGCTAGGGATGCAACATTGTGTGGTGTAGAGAGAACAGTAAACATGGTAAAATCAAATGGAAAGCAAAGTATAGCCATGATGCAGTAAATCTCATAAACAGAAGTATTTCATAGTGAGCAAATCAGGAGGCAAGTGTAGCCAAAGGTAGCAGCTTTACTGAAAGCTACATTGTCCTGGAATTAAACAAAGCCAAGAACACTCATGTAAATTAAACACAGTGTCTTGAATTGACACTGTTCTAAGAACGAAAGAGTGTTGCGCATTCTGGGATGGGCGGGAACAGAGCAAATCTGGGCCAAAACTGGAAAATATGTCTCCCTTTTCACTAAAGAATTAATTTTATCAATTTGCAAGGCACCTTTCTGAGATGCTAATCATAACCTGTATAATATTACATTATGTAGATTTTTTTTGAAAATGCAAATAGTAAAATATAAGGTTTATGAATTTCCCAAATTTTGCATTTTCTTCTTACAAGAGTCTAGCTTGACTAAACAGCTAAGTTTTTTGGAGGGAATAGTTTGTTTTGAAACTAAAATGTTGAAAAGCTTTGTTTGAAACATGTAGATTTTGCATGACATTGAATATAGTGATTGAAAATGCTCTCTATATCTGATATTATTGAAAAGAATAAAGAAGTGTAAATAAACCCCGCATCCTAAAAAGATTTTGACCTCTCAGCCTGCAGTGTGTGTGGCTGTTATTTTGTTTATTAGACTATACAATTAAACACATAAACAAGTGTGAAGATGTTTAAATGTTAATTTTGCCACTGGAGGGAGCCCATATTCCATAGATGCTGTAGAAAAAAAAAAGTATAAGTTTAAAAGGAAAAAAAAATGGTGCTTCTACAATATAATGCATATTTTCTGGTGTTGACTTTGCACATATGCAGAATTTCTGTTATATTTACTATACTGTTCATTTTTATCACTTCCATGTAACAAGAAAATTCAAAGTCAAAAGTCAGAAAAGCAGTCACCTGCTTTGAATATAACTATTACCAAAGAAGAGATAGTTTGGAAGAAAACTAATTACTACCTTAGTTTCAACACTGGAGTAGGGAAGTGCACAACCAGACTGCAAGGTCAATGTAGCTCCAGAGCTGGCAGAGCTTGCCTGTTTTTGAAATGCTTGACTATCATTAAGTTTCATTTTTCATAAAAACAATTATCTTCTAATCTAAGTGGACTTGCTGGTATGATTTTTATCTTTTGAGACCTCTGACTTTTTAAATATGATCTTGAGTTAATCTGTTCTAAAGCACGGTTCAAATGTCTAGGAAAGTTACCAATGTAGTGCTGTTTGTCATCATCTTATAATAACCAGTCGACAGGCAAGAAGCTATTAAAGCTTTCCTCTCCCTTGAGGGTTGTTTGATTTGTCATTCTCCATTTTTGCAGGCTGTGTACTCAAACCAATTTGTGATAACATGACCAGAAAGCTAAATTCAGTCAAGAGTTCATGCTGACATTGTTATTCCATACCAGAGGCCCAGCAGGGAGAGGGAGTGCTATAATTCAGATAACATGGTGAATGAGATCTTGTATCACAAAGACTTTCGTGGATAAAGAAACAAAAAAATTTCCTCTTTTTAAAACATAAACATTTCCTCTTTTTATTTAAATTAGAAGAAGATGTGGGGTCATACTGAAGTTGCATCTGCTATTTTTGTTTAACATTTTTAAAGAAAATTCACCTGAACTGAGGCATAGGGAGATGGTCGAATTACAAGATCTCTCAACACATGTTTTAAGAATTTAGATTTACTTTGCCAGGTAGTTTTTATTTCAAATATTTGAAGTAGGTCAGAAGAAAAACATGCAATGAGCTATATTTTTCAGGAGATGCTTTAAAAGTAAATTGCATAAGCTTAAAATAGTTTCACGTTTCCATAATTAAATTGATATTGATTTGTTGAATATTTTAAAGAATAATTTTTTGAGAACATGGAACAGGTCAGAATGTCCTTACTTTTAGTAGTGAGGTCATAAACACTAGCAAGAGTTTATAGTGGAAAAGTTAATTTCCTACCTATTTAGCAGTGTCTTAGTTGATAAATTTTGCATTTTCAATTAATTATGTAGCATTTCTCATCTTGATATTTGAAATGAAATATCCCTTCTTTGTTCTTATTTTTATTTATTACTATTATTTTTAGTTTGTCCTTTTTTGTATGTAAATGCAATGTGGTCTTGCTAGAATTAGGGTCTGTGGCTTTGCACATGTGTATTCCACATTGGTAACTGAATTTAGCTTGAGTCTTACACTTTTCCAAATGTGCTTCAAGAAAACCTGTATTAATATGAAAGAAAATATAGCAGAGCAAATGCAATAAAATGAAAGTATTGAAGTGTGTTGAAGAGATTAAAGAGGAATTATTATCTTGTCAAACCACACTGAATTGAGGTCGTAGATATGTTTTAGATATTATCATTCTGTACTGTCAAATCTGAGATTTTTCTTGAAAAGTTTGTTATGACTAGTCATAAGCAAATAATTTTGTTCATTCTTGATAGTTTGTTCCAAAAAACATGAACTAGGATGAATACCTGCAGATTTTAATGAAGAAAATTGGCAAAATAGGAGATAAAGAAAAATAAATCTATCTTAATTAAAAACAAATTAAATTGGTGTAAGTATTGACATGGTGAGTTTCTGAATGTTTCATTGTATTCAAGGTAAACAATGGCTTTAGACTGTTCCTTTTCTGCTTGCACAGTTTGAAGTTTTGCTGCTTAGAATGTGCTCTTAAACACAAAGGAATTCCATTTTCAAACAGCTTTCCGACCTCTTCTTTCTATCAGGAATATTCATCCTCAGAAAAGCCCTTCAGTGAAATTTAAAGTGAAGTAAATGGAGTGTTTGGCTTCTGTAGAGTTCTTTTGATGTAGGCATTTCAAGCAATTCAACCAAAGAGGTCTTTTGTTGTATTTTTTTTCATTGGGACCAGGTAGAGAAACTGAGTTATAGAGTTGAAGAAAGCCCAAATTGAAAACAGTATTTCCAGAACCCTGATTCAGCTTAATTCATTAGCCTGCATGTCTTGGTCACCATCTCTGCATCCTAACGTGTTGTGGGAGATCACAAGATGAACTTTCTTAAGGCTTCTAGGTATTTATGTCTCTAAAATCTCATTTCTTTTATTAAAGTAAATCATGTTACTCCATCTCTGTAGTGCTTTTGGTCTTCTTTCCTTAGTGGATGTATAGAAAATCAGTATTGGCAGTGTTTTCTCTACTGTTTATATCCTTGCTACGCATCAGTTTCAAATTGAAAAAAGAGATGAGATCTGAAAAAGCAGATGGTGTACAAGGAATGGTAATTTTTCAGACAGGAGATGCAGGAGAGGCCTCTGTGACCTTCACCCCATATTAGATATTCCAGGAGATGTTCCTGATTGAGCTAGTGACCTTTTTTTTCCTCCAGAAATTTGATGTAAAAATTTGATCTCTATTTTCTAGAAAAACTCAGTGTAGAGCAAGGAAAAAAATCACTCATGCCAATTCAAAAGGAAACACATCAAATCTCTATTTCTAATGCATGCAGTGTTTAAAAAAATTAAATCCCTGCTCAACTCCTCATGTGGTGCCAAACTGAGCTTTCATCTTCTGAGTAAAAAGAGGAGAAAAGCTGAAAGAAATAAACCAAAACAGATTGAAGAAACATTTCAATGCAGAAGAACAGGAAAGGGGAGTACTGTAGGGACTGTATATCCTAAATATCATCAACTCACAGTCAGTACATGTTAAATAGTTGAGTCACCTGAACAGAAATATTCTTTCCAAACTTATGTCCTATCCCCCAAAAAATTCAATTTCACATTTTTCTTTACAGTTGATATATCCTTGAGAAATTATGATAATATTGCAAAAGATTGGGAGTTTTTATTAGATTTTTGTCTACCAACTTTTAGTGCTTTCATCTAGGCCCAGATATTTTTTGCTAGTCCCAAATATTATTTGAAGATAAAGATATCCATCCCCAATGCTCCTTATAATTCTGTGTTCCATTTGTATTTCTGTTGTCTCTACTTTGCAAGTATAGTTATAGCATTCAAATTCCAGATATTTATAATTTAAAATACAGGATTTATAGTTTTTTGTAGTTTCAAATGTTGTTAAGTAGATTAGCTCTTTAAAAAAATTACAAAGACACCTAGATTTTCTTATTAAAATGAAGAATTTATGCGGATACCATAACAGTTAATTCATTTACACTTCAGCACTTCAGATTAAACAAGGTTGAGCTTGGCTCCACAAGAGAAGAGGGAGAAATGCATTTTCAGAATTCCCCCAGGATTTTTGCTGAAGTGACTTTATGAACCCTATACATCTGCAAGGTCTAAGTGTCTCCAGTGCCAAGGCGTAAAATGTTTCTTTATTGTTTCTCAGAAAATGTTTTGCTTGACACAAGATAAAAAGTGCACATGAAAACTTTCAGTGCCTTGTGAATTGCAACACTTTGCATGTGACGTGAAATTCAGATTTGAGCTCAGTATGTTTTTGAGACCTTCTTTAAACACTTAGATGAGCTACTTACAGAAAAAGTGTAAATGAATTGTTCTAATTGAAGCATAATATGTATTTTAAAAAAATTGTTTAGGCCCTGTATGTGGCAAGCAGATCTCAAAGGGAAATCTGAAATAGAGGAGAATGCAGTGGTTTGTTTGGTATTAAATCTAAATGGCCTGAGATATTTAATAGACTATATAAGTGGCAGGAATTTTTCTTGAAATTATGATTAAAAGATTCTTTGGTTTTGTTGCTGGCTATATCAGTGGATCATAAAAAGGCAGGTCTTAACCTCTCTGTCAGAGTTTTGTAAAATAAATATCTGTCTTATTCACAGATTAAGCCAAATTAGCATTTGGAAATATATGTAAGTGTCTTAACTGAACTGTTTCTAAAAATAGAAAGCATTAAAATAAATTATATGAAAATGTGGTTGCTTAAAATAGTGTTGAGAATGTGTTGATATGTTTTTTTTTTTTTAATTTCAAGAGGGGGAAAAAGTAAACAAATTAAAAGTTATGTATCAGAAGAAGAAAATGGAAACACAAATTGTGCAGTGATGTGCAGGACATATTATAATGACTAAGACCAAACTATTTTAATAGATTTTGAAATCTTTGGAGAACCAACTGTTATTTACAAGCTGGCCCTATTAAGTGATAAGAAATAGCTGAGTGTTTGGAATCTAGATGATTAAACAAAACAAAGTTGGTGTTGCTTAGAGGTTTGGAAAGCTTTATATGAGCTTTGTGACAATGAAATAAGTATTGCATTGATGAAATTACTATGGTTTTCTATTTTACAGAAAGAAAACAAATTAAAGTGTGAAATTAAGGTGCTAGATACATAACTTCATGGAAATAAGCCTTCTTCAAAACAGCAATAATAGAAACTTTTAAGCACATGGATCTTTAAAAGGACTGAGGTATAAATGACAGCTCTGTGACTTGCTTGTTAGCAGACTAACAGAGCCTTTCCCTTCCTTTACAAATAATCTACTTACTCATTTCTTTGGCACTGCAGTGCAGATACTTTTTAATAATAGTAATAATAATAACAACAACAACAACAACAATCTGCTTCCTTGAGCCTTTACGAAGACAAGTACAGAGATGCTAAGCAGAAAGGGTTTTAGTTGTCACTGAATTGCTCTGCCTCTCAGTGACTGGGGCCACCATCCCATCCTTTCACCCACAGAGGAGAGGGGAGTTTTGCATCTTGCTCTAATCCGTGCCCTTCACAGAAATTATGCAGAAGGATAGAGGCAGAAGTCAATCAGGCCTTTTATCCACAGACACACTCAAAATATAATTTTCCCCTCAACAACACTTAGCTAGGTTTTTGGAATACTTAATTAAAGAGTAGAAATATGTTTTGTGGCTAGAAAATGTTGCTATTGCTAATTTAGAGTGCATGATTTAATTGTGTGGCTGCCCTAAAGCATGTATCATATTATACCAGGATAATAATAATTTGGTTTTATGACATTTTAAGAGGTCTACTTGGTTTGGAAACTTCATTTAAATTACAGCACTTGCTGGGTCCCACCAGATTGAGACCTTTACAGAGAGAGTAGCAAAAGTATAAAGAACTCTGCTATGCACAGAAATGGTTTGTCCTTCCTTTTGCTTATCTACTTCAGCTCCGTATTGTGTACTAACATCAGGTTTTGTGCAGTCCTGTGGTGAATTGGATCAGGGAACAGGTTTGGTAGAAAATTAACAGATCTTTTGTAGTTTCAGGGTTTATAAATTTTCCGTTCCATTCCAAAGATGTGATGAATGTGAGCACCAGTGCAAGGGAGGGAGTAGGGCTTAGTACTGAGAGAGGACGTTAGGAAATGAGGATGTGAGATTGCCTCATTTTACAGAAATGCAATTTGTTTTTGAATGAACATGATTGCTTTGCAGACAACCAGAGCAGAGAGGGTAAGTACTGAAAGTTAAAGAAAGCACATAGAGTTTCTATGTGGAAAAAATGGTTAGTTTTTGTTTGTTTGTTCCTTCCCCCCTAGTGTTTATTTAAAAGAACTGAAGCAGGTAATGGTAAAGTGGGTTTACTTTCACTGTAAAAATGGTCCATTTATAGCAGCATTGAAAAAACCTTCACCAAAACTGGAACAATGTTAAAATAGACACATTATCTAAAGCTTTTTTCACCACGAGCAGTTCAAACTGCCTTACTTTAAAGAATCATATGATTTATTCAGCTGGAAGCATCAATATAATTTTTCTGTAGTTTTCTTTGTATTTTCACAGTGTCCACATGATTAAACTTTGGTGGCTTTCCTTAGAAGAGGTCCTTTTCACGAAATTCCCCATTACTCCTTCAAACCTTTACTATTAAAAACACAAAGTAGGAAGTTGAAGTGTTTACAGCCAGCAGTATAGTAACTGAGAGGTCCTTTGGCACCCACTGTAGGCAGGAGGTCATAATTCCTGTGGTCTTCTGTGGGGTGATTTTGGTCCTGGGGTAGTTTAACCAAGAGCAACAAAGATAAGAAATCTTCAAGAAAAATCCTACTGTGTCATAACCATGACACTTGACATGTCAGGAGAATACAATTGCTGATGCATTTGGTCTACCCAAGTAGCAGCACAATAAAGAAACATTACAAATGTGAGAATTAAGATTGAAACCGCAAAATTCATAATTTTTTAAATGTGAAAAAATTGTGTCTGCATTAAGAGGCATCAGAGGATTTAAAAGTAATTCAGTGTCTTTTCCCGTAGCCCAATCTTTTTGTTATGTCATTAAGCAGTAAATAACGGGATTTTTTGCAGGAAAGACATCTTATATTTTCAAATCAGTGACATAAATCTAACCATATGGATTAGGAAGTCATCCTTATCTACTTACAGTCTAATCTGCAGAAGATACATAGTGTGTTCTGTTGGCATTTCTCTAATATTGTAGGAGATGAAGAACTCATCAGTCACTTCCAGATTACCTTCAATGAGGTTTTCAGAATGCGCTTTTAATGAGGCTAATTTTTAATATAAAATTTCTGTGCAATTTCCTGACATGGGTAATGAAAGTCAAATAAAAAGCCCCACAAATGCAACTATTGTAACAAGGGTCTACTAGCGATCTATTATTCCTGTCTTATTCCTCATGCCTAGCCTTTAGTATTCACATATCAGAAAAATCTAGGTCTGGAATTTCTGCATCTAAGTAATAAAGAATTACTGATAATGAATCCAAATAAAAAATATACACAAATATTCATATTAAAGTATTTGAAAAATATGACTGCTTAAATGGCTTGCAAGTATAACTTCTTGACAATAAATGCTGTTAATATTTTCCTAAAATTTGGTCTTGTACAATTTTTTTTTAAATTCTTTTCAAGTGGTTAATATATCACATGTGTGGTGGCCCTTGATGTTCCTGCTGCAGTTGGTTTTTCACTGACTTGTACATCTTAAACTTTTGAATCTTACCACGGCCATACAGGGCTTCTTTAATAGAGTGAATGAATAGCATGATATATTTGGGGGATTAAGTCTTTATTATGGCTCTGAAAAGTATGAAAACAGACCAGATAAAGGACCTAAGGAGTTTGTGTTCCTTTCTGTAATTCTTCTCAGTCATCTTCTTTGTAGGTAAAGTATGTTGAGATTGTCAAATCCTGTTTTGCCTGGTGATTTCCATGAAGATCAAGATTAAAGACTGAGCATGGCAAGGAATAGTTTATTAAGTTTGGTATTTTTTAGCACTTTGTGAGATAGTCACTAAGTTACTTACATTAAAAAAATTTGAAAAAATACATCAGTTTTCTTATATAGTTTTTAAAAATTAAAACAGTGCTGCGTTACTATAATGGCTACTGAAGGATTTTTCAATGTAGAAAGTAAAATCTGAGATCTCTATCTATAACCAATAATTCCTTTATAAAGAGACTATATAACATTAACTCATTTCTGTAATGGTGTTGTGACTAACTAGTCAAGATTCTTGAGTATTAAATAAGAATAAAAAGCAGACCCCTTCCCTTTCAACTTTGTACTGTGTTAATACATGCTTTTCATTGTAAAACAGCTATATTAACTGTGAAGGCAGCAACAGCTGCAAAGGTAGCAGAGAGCTAGAAATATAAAAACAAAGATAGCAATAAATAGATCCCTTGTGTTTTCTCTTGAGAATACACCCTGTCACTTGGATAACTCTATATTCAGTCAGTAATAATTTATGAAAATTAACTGTTCTGTGTCAAAAGGACTGTATTCATTTAAGTGATAGGTCTTGGCAGGCAGGAAAATGTGGGATTTTTTTATTGTATTTGTGCTGCATTTTTTAATCAGCTAAGGAGCAAATTATCCCATCAGATGACTGTCTTGTTAGTGTCACTTTGCATGAGCCAAATGAGAACCTTTTTGACATGTTTTAAAACTAATGTATTTGTATGTAAAAGAAAAGAAAGTGGAAAAAAATCTCCCAGAAAGAATGAAAAGCTGACACCCCAATTTTCACAGTTTATTACTATATTGATGGCCTATCTAAATGCAATTGGGAGTGATGTATAAATGACTGCACAGAGGCTAATTAATTTCTTGCTTAGTTTTTACTTGAAAGGAGGCAAACCAAAGCTAGAGCTTTTTGACATTATGAGTTTGTCCTGTGTTTTGAAGAGTATGATGGTTACCTTGCTGTCTGCACTATAACGTTGTTTATTATGTAATTATATTTGCTTTCCTCCAAGTAAATAAATAAACAAATAAATCAACATAGTAGCTGATTGGAAATTTCCAATCTACATATCACTGAAGAGTTTTCTCTTATGTTTTTTTGTGTTGCGTTGGAGAGAATGAAAGAGGCTCAAACGTACTTATATCAATAAAACCTGCATCCTAGCCATTTCACTTTAACTTCTCTCATTTGTGCTTTTCCATTTGTTGTTTGTTTACACTCATAAAAATAAATAAGTGTTGGCAGAATATAAAAGTTTGCTAAGAGTTAGAGTCATTATTTACAATAAGCACGTCTGTGAATAGCTGTATTAGCTATGATAGCCTGATATGGAGCCTGTATGGTCCTGCTGGAAGTTACTTCCTAGTATTACGTGCATTTTACTTTCTCATATACGTGTGTTTGATGCAATGAAAGAAACTCAAGAATTTAGGTAACCTCAGGCAGTGTCAGAAGTCTTTTTTCTTGGCTGGCCTGCAAGACTGAGAGTGCAGATTTAGAATGGACATGGGGATCACCTAGCTTAATCCATTGTGTTCTGACTGAAGAAAGTATAATGAGACCATCTGTTCCAGGAGCTCACTATGCTGTTATTAAGTACCTATGGCTGAGTAGATTCCAAAGTAGTACTTTGCATGCTTCAGTCTTTAATTGCCATAATCATTAGTGTTATATTCCTGGTATTAACCCTAGGTCTTTTTGCCAGATGTAAATGATGGTTCTTGTCCTGTGTCTGTAGACTGACTTGGGGAAATGGCTCTGACATGAAGAACAACCTGATGACATTTCTTTTAAGATTTTGTGATGAGGAGATAAATGGCCATGTCTTTCCAAAATCATTTGAGTGTTTGCAAATTCTGAAGATCTTAATTCCTTGTAGATCCAGTTATTAGATAAAGAAGTCCATCAGTAACCAACACAGTTGACAGATATCATTCCAGTTGTCATGAATTCCATGCCTATTAATAAATACAAAAGTCAGGTTTGCCTTTTCGGAACAGCGTTGCACTGCTGATTTACATTTATATGCTGCTCACTGTGAAACTGCAGTAACTACTAATTTTTTGCCATTTGGTGCTTGTGCATTTGTCTTCTCCAGATTAACTGCTTTCCTCAGACACATTTTTGCTGAATGGTTTGTTGATTTCAGGGCATGTCTTCAGCTTGACAAAAACATTTGGAATTTTGATCTTATTCTCCTGCTACCTGTTCTACTGGAGAAGTTGCAGTTTCTCCTGTTTTGGAGCTGCTGAAATTGTGAATGTATCTTTTTTCTTGTTCCCCTGGTGAAGTTTCCCAGTGAGAGCTGTTTTGAGACACCTTTTTTGTAAGACTGCTGAACACTGGTAATTAGCCTTTTGGTGTAATTTCATTTTTCAGCTCTTGTCTTTAGGTCATGTAAGTGTCCTCTATAGTTAATTTCCTTAGCTTGAAATTGCTTCTGGTGGAGGATACTGAAGCCTTGCTGAAGTTTCTGATCAAATGCCACAGTACTCATTCGGCTGTTAGCTCTTACAGGCAGAGAAGGTTGTTATCCCAAATTAACGCTAATAAAAGTCAGTCAGTACCACTGTCTCTGCCTCCCTTGTACATATCATATGTAATCTTTAGCACATCTTGCTGATGCAGTTATCAGGCATTCTGCTGTTAGGGCAGTGCTGAAAGGTATTTTCACTGAATTAACATCTCACAGATCAAAGCTTTAATATTAGCAGAAGTTCTTCATAATGGGCTGCAAACACTTTATACCATTAGTAGGACATCTTGAGTTCCCTCAGGATTTGCCTTTGGGTTATGAATCACATCTCACTTTCAGGCAGGGTTTTTTCTTTGGTGATGAGCATGATGGCTAACAAGCTCGTGTCCTGCAATTTGCTTTTGGCACTGGTATTATAATTTATTGCAGAAGAACTCTTATGGACTCATTATAAACCCAGAGAACTAACTTTAAGAGCATTCCACATGCAGCATTTATTATTTTTGTTGTCTGAGAAAGGAGAGGTGACATTAATTAGCGCTTTAAGGAAAGTTGTTGACTTGAACCATTACAGTAATTTCATCATGTTGGCATCCAAAAAACATTTGCTATATTTTTGAAGTGTAACCTGTGTTCCTTTTCATGGCACAATAAAGGGGGATCAGACTTATGATATATAAAGTTGGATTTACTGGGGGTCAAAAGGCAGAAAAATAATGCTGACATGTGCCAAATTGCATTAATTGGGAATTTTATTTAATTAAAGTTGTACAAAGACAAGAAGTTTGAACACTGTCTTAGAAAACATGTCAGAAGGTTGTTGGTAATCATAGGGGAATAAGATTAAGATTTACTTACTTTATTGTCTTCAGGTCTCTTTGACCAGGGAAGTGCAATAAAAGATGTGTTCACTCAATATTGAAAGAAATATATTTATTAGTTTTGGTCTGTTGCGTAATAAGTTCGTCAGCTTTTACAATATTGAGGTATACACGTTACATACAGGACAAATATTAGAGCTGGATTTTTTTGCTTGTTTTGCCTTTTCTTTGCTTCTCTCTTGGCCTATAAATATGTTTTCCCCAATATTTACCAGTTGAGGGAAAAAGCTACACTGCTGTACTTTTTCATTGAAATTGCATCAAAATGGTTTCAGCAGCTCTCTTGATTCCCTGCCAGCTGGAGGCAGGCAGCTGCCAGTTCCCCTCCCCTCCAGCTGCCTCTAGAGCTGGGCTGGGTTTAGCAGAGGTGTGGTACCATGGTTGAGAGAGGCAACTGATGGGGACGGCTTTGCAAATGCCTTCTGTGGTTTTGGAAAGCTGCACAAGAACATTTTGTTCCAAGATTAGCTTTTGCACCTGGAAAAATTCTGACTAAAAGAGCATGTTTGGCCAGCCATTTCTTGTTCTATGTTATATTTGTTTGTTATGAAAGTCATTGCAGAGCTGGGTGTGACATTCACAATGCAGGAGGGAATGTAATATTAATAAACAGTAGAAATGGCCCTTCTGCAGGCTAACTTGGAGCTTTCTAAATGTGCATTTTCTGTAAACAGCCATAAAAGGCAATCAGATCTCTGGTTGGAAGGATTGTTGGCCTGCTGTGGTTATGTGTTCTTTAGCAGAGAACATGTATTATGTTCTTGACCATTTTTATTTTCAATGATAAGTTCTATTAAAAAGAATTGGAGGCTTGTACCTTGATTTTGACTAGAAATTACTTTGACCATCTGAGGATATGGGATCAGCAGAAAGGTACTTGTGTGACAGTGGTTCAGAAAATGGGAAGGTGGAAGATAAAGTGTTGTTATTTGGATGTGATTTTAGTGGGGGTGTCTCTCATTTTGAAACCGGGGGTCAGCTGAGGTTTGCTAAATGAGTCAGTGAAAGTGTTAGGTGAAGGAGACTAAGGAAATCAAGGCTGGCATGGATTTTGCTGTTTATGTTTGGGTAATGTCATTTCGTGTGTGTGTGTAAACTATTCTCTGTACTTCTATTATTCTTATAATATCACTGTCCCTCAGATATATCTTTCTTCCTTCCTCTCCTTTTCTGGCTGTGATGCACCAGCTCCATTCTGGTCATGAGTTGCTATTAAATAGATCTGTGATGTGATTTTTCAAAATCTCCCTTTACCACCAGAAAGCTCATTGCCTGGAAAATTCCGTGCAGTCCCCCTGTGCTTCCCCAGCATGTCTCTTCCTTCGTCCCCATCTTCCATTCACTTGCCTTATCTTTCCAACACTTCCTGATGCAAACATTAAATGTGAAAATAAACACAGTCTGTAAGGAATGGATAAACTCTAATTAGGAAATAGAAACTGGCAGTGGGACATAAGTGAGTAGAAGGAGTGACTGCAGGGAACCTTCTCACAGCTCTGCTCCTTGGCAGCTTTCACCCCAGCATCTTTTTAATATTTCTGTGCTGGTTCGTTTGGAGAAATACTGCTGAGATCTGGGTAAGCAGAGGATAAAAAACCATCTGAGGTCAAAAATCACTGGCATAAGAGGTTTGGAGCTAAGAAGGCAGCATCAAATGATGGAAATAATTGGGTAGTTTCTCTTTAGAAAATGAAGCCCTTCTCTGTGCTTAAAATTTGCAAGAGCCCTCTGCCTGAAAATATTTGTCTGGCTGTCTGGAATTTGTAGTCTGTAGTTCATTAGCTATTGAGACTGAGATGAACACTGACATTTTAATGAAATGGCTTTTAAAGGTATATTTTATTTTAATGCATTTCCTAAGCATGAAAGGAAACACCCTAATAAGCAAATGTTATAGAAGATCGATCTGTGTTCTGAATGTATTGTGTTAAATATTAAACGAAAATTCAATCTTCAAAGTTTGAAAAAGAAATATATAAGCCTCAATGTGACCTTAAATACGACACAGCCATCAGTGTCTTTATGATAAATTGCCAAAAGCAATAATCTGTCTCTGTAATCAGATATGGCCGTAGTATCTGTGGAGTTACATTTCTGCTTATGCAGAGGGCTCCATTCAATTAATCAAAAAAGTGGATTTAAAAGCAAAATGTAATCTGTTAAGATGCAAGACCTGGCAAGTTTTGTGTTTCTTCAGTAGTATAATATCGAAACTGCTTTAGTTGTGGATGGAATTAAACTTTTCCCTAGATGTCTGTGATACTACATTTTCAAGAGGCACCAGAAGCTGGCAAGCTGATGTAAGAGGAAAATGTTCTAAAATATTTTACTTTAAAGTACAAAAGGGTGGTGGGGGGGAGGGGTATGTATGTGTGCCTGCATATTAACTACTGTAATTGGTGAGCACCCATCTGTGTGAGTTTAGCCAGGTTTTTAATTTTATGAATTAGTTATGAAAGGGAAGAGTGGGCATCTGCAGAGGAAACTTCAGAGCTGTCTCTGGCCTCAGTCTGGAAAGAAGCCTGGGAGACATGGTTACACCCAAGAATGCTTAGTTTGTCTAAAAAAGAAGCCCAGAGGGGTATCTTGCAAAATGAATAGTCATTGGAAAGGTAAGGACAGCAGATATGCTATATAAAGATGGTTCTAAAGGTGAGTCAGGTAGGGCTGATGGGATTGGAGGTTACCCTGGCAGATCTGCTGTGTGGGAACAGATGAACAAGAACAAGGGTCAGTTCAAAATCTAAAAATATATGTGGTTTTAATCATATGGTTCAATTTCTATTGAAGTTGGTAAAGCGACTAATTTTATCTTGATGTCCTTGGCTGAGACAAAACCTCTGGATCAGCTTCCTTAAAATGCATGAGGTATCTGCTACTCCAGATCCCTGATCTGCTTTTCTTTTAATCACTTTTTAAGAAGAAGTAGTAATTTTATTGCTGCTTTTATTTGCTCCAGGAACCTAATCACAATTTGATATTGGAAGGCTTTGTACAAGTTTATCTCAGATCACACACTTCAAAATCTGGTTTTGTTTATTCTTAGTTCCATGTTGCACAGAAAAAATAAACTAAAGTCTTTAAAAACAAGAGTGCTCTTTTGTGTTCAGACTAATATCTAATATTATTAATTAATTTATGAAGTACAGACTGGCACGAATTCTTGTTTTCCTTTGGTTTTAACACTACTTGTGATGGATAATAAAATAAGAAAACCTGTATTGCTATTGAGCATTTATAATGCTTCATTAAAGAAGTGGTTATAGTTCAGTTTTGAAACTGCACCATGTTTATTTTAACAATATTGATTAATTAGGTTTCTGTTTAATGATGCATATGTAAGGTGGAGGATATTTGGCTGTATACACCACGAAATACTTGAACTGAGGCTTGTGTTGAATGTAGCTGGTACCTGTCTGTACAGCTTGAAAATGTATTTAAATCCCTGTGAGTTCAGAGCCTCATGGAAAAAAACACAGGAGAACGTTCATGTTTTGAAAGTGGGGAAATGACAGAGGCTGGCTTTTTTACAGGTAGGCATCATTGTTTTATAAAACACCACAATCAAACCCCAAAGCAAGAGAACTGTGTCAGGGTAGGTGTCTGGGATTGCTTTCAGCTTCTTGTAGCTAATTCTAGCTAATTCAAGAACAAATTACTTTGCAATTTCTAACCAAATTTAGAAGGCTGTCTGAATTGGCTCCCATGAACTGAAAGGTGTGCCTACCTATTTTGTATACGTTAAAGCAATTTAGGATTTCGTGGTGTGTGAAAGCATTTGTAGGACATTGCAGTTAAGAAACCATGACATTCAAAAGCTATTTTGTGGTTGATATGTTTTAAATTGTCAGAACTTATTTTAAAACAGGGCTGTTGAAGGCTGTCTGAAGCTACATGTGTGCATTACTGTTTTTTTACACTGACTCTAGTCCTGGTAGAAATAGATTTACCCACAAACAGTGGTAAGTCTTTATATTAAAAGGCCTAGTCTATTTCTGTGACCTTAAACTTGTCATTATGAGTTTGTATAAATCTACTTCTTTCATTGTTATGCATCACACGAGGCACTAAAAATATCTGTTTAGTTTTTTTTACTGCATACTGAAACAGTGATAAAAAGATGAAGAATATTTTGTTTTATATAACTCCTTCTAGGCTAATATTACTCCTTTTAAATGTCATTTTGTGTCAACACACCCAGCTAAAGCTGAAGAACCTTAAATACCACCCACACAAATAGTCTCTGATTCCTGCGAGGAGTCATTTTCCTTAAGTATCTATCCAACAGATGGATCACAATTTCCTTGTACGGCAGAAACAGTTAAAGTAGGTTGGAGCCACAGGAACATTATATTACAACACAGTTTCAATTCATTTTACTTGCTATCTTCTTGTAACATAGCAGCTTGAGACAGCGGTGATCTTCCCTTTTTAGTAGCCATAAAAATGTTCATACTGTGTTGTGTTTTCCTTTGTCTTAAACCTCTTGTCTGGATTGGAAATTTCATATGAAGGATGTTGGTTTGAATAGCCATTCTTAAGTTTAGGTAAGAATGGGAAAGGGTCAGATTGCTGGACTGAATCTTTCCTTGGCAGGGAGTTTGTGGAAAAACAGTCATGCAAGATTCAAATTTAAATACACACAAGATGCTATGATAATAGTGCATGGAAAAATGGACAAGAGAGTTACTACTCTGTAACTTTGATAGGTGCATGCCTGAATAGATATTATGCCATTTGTATGGAATTTTTTGAGTAAAATTTGTTGAATTTGTTACCCTGTCAGGATACCATATATGCAGGCTGCCTGGACTAGCTGCATTCATTTCTCTTTTTAGCCAGCAAAGCTGCAAAGTCCTGATGTTGATAATGTCTGAAATGGTCTTAAATATTAGACTGTGAAATAGGTTTTTCATGGGAGATGGGAACAAAGCTGATCTGACAAGCATTGCACCATAAATGAAAAGGAAGTCTTGCTTTCTAACCTGTCTCATGGCTCTGTAATTCCTCTGTTTTCTTGCCAAAAATCATTTACTGCTAATTTAGCTCCAAAGATCTTGGCAAGCATTTTTTTGTTTTTTGCTTTTGCAAATTCCCAACGTTTTGATCATGATCACTGCTGTTCATATATTGACAGTGTATATTCCTGCAGCTGCTTTGGGTATTTTAAATAAATTTCAAGTTCAAAAACATGGAGGTAGTGCATTTTAGTTGATAATCCTCCACCATGTATTAACTCTGTACTGTTAAAAAGAGTTTTAATTAAACATAAATTTGTCTAAAGCCTGCCAGTGTGGGTCTTCTAAGCTAACATTTAATATATACAGTAGTTAAATAGACAGGAATGAGATCCAGTTAGATCCATTATTAGTAATGTCCTCTGATGAAAATGAGAGGAGATCTGAACTCTTGATCCTTCTTTTTGTAAAGGAGGGCAGATGAAATACTGGAGCATGCTCACCTGAGGGGGAGGATACAAAAGCAGGAATGAAATGTTGAATGCTGAGTTGCATGGGATCAGAGCTGAAGTAAAGAAAGAGGAGCAGAGAAGAAAGCAAGAAAGCTCTGGAATGCAGCCATGAGACAATAAGGATGTGGGAAGAGATTTCAAGGGAGAATGATCAAATGTTGGGTTAAATACTGTCCTATGTGACTACATTTTAATGGATATTATGGATTAATGGAGCATGGATGACTGGAGTTTACCAGGGGTGTGGAGTCCCTGCATGCTAATGGGGGATAAAGCACAGCTCCACTGTCACCTGAGAGGGGGAGAACAAACACTACAGAGAGGTTGTGCTTCTGTCATCTTAGTATGGCAAAGAAGACAAGAAGATCTGATTCTTGGGGTTTGGTTGTAGGGGTTTTTTGGTTGGTTTTTTTCTCTGTTCGTTCTTTGTTTTCCCCTCTTTCTGCAAGCTCTTAACTGTGAAAGCACCTGACTTCAGTGCAATTACTCCCCATATGGCTGAAGTGAGCAATATGTGTTTCTTATAGAAACACAGGAATGATCATAATACCTCTATTGCCTCACTCTCTTTATTTTCAGTAATGCTTGGGACAGTATTTCCACCACATGAGGTTTTTTGGAAATGTCTTTTCAGTGGATTTTACATGGAAATAAGTTTTTTGAAGGAAGAAATGTAAAGCAAAATAACAGGATAAGGCAAATTCTTCTTTGGGCATATAATATAATCAGTCAATATTCCTTGAAGATTAGAGAACTGGGTTGAAAACCTCTTCAGTTTATAAATATCTTTGTATCATTGGCATTGGGACACTTTAGAGCTCTGTTCCTAGTGGCAAAACCTAATAATCATGTTTTTTCTTTGCTTCTTGAAAAGGTGCTTGGGGTTGATATCTGCTATTCTGACATTGGATGGTCACCACTGATGTTTATAATGTGCATTTTGCATATTTTCTCCTATCACCATCACATTTTCTTTCATTATTACTGCCTCAGTTTCCCTTGGGGAAAGGCAGAAGAAGATGCACAGAGATAAAGTGACAATTAATCCAACTGTACCTTCACAAATATATTTCTGGGAAAAGTATGTTTGCTTTTCTGTTCTGCAATTTTGTATGGACTTACTCTGCCATCTCCCTAGCTCATGAAGTGTAACCATGCAATGTCCCACTGTAGCAGCCATGCATAATGCATGTTTTTTGCCGTAAAATTTCTCTTGCATTAGAAACAATACGCAATTACACACTGCTTTAAGTGGCATAACAGGGGAATGAGGGCAAAGAAAAGAATCTGTTTGGAATAACTTAGTTTCATAAAATATTTGTTTACAGTATGAATTTTAATAATTAATGTTCGGATTAAAACATTTTGCTTATCTTCTTCTTCCAGCAGTAGGGTCAGCACCTAGAGCTACACAGAAGGAAGCCAGAAAAGCTTCCAGACGCAAAGCTGACAAACAGTGCTTCAGCTGCAACCTCAGCATATGCTGCAAAACTCCATACATTACTGCACTAATGGGAATGTGTTCAGGTTTTTTTCTGGCCAGATCACCAGTGTGCTGTTTAAGCTGTCTTTTTCTTCTGAATATAATTTTTTTCCTTTTGGTATTGTAAAATGTATATCCCAAAACCTTTTTGTCGCTTTTAATACAATAGGAATTGTTTCTGCTTCTCTTCCTGTTGTAAAGCTTGTTTACGTTTAGGAGTCAGATAAGCCATTTGTGAACTAAAATCTCCTTTCTCTGTAGTGCATCCCTTAGTAGCTCTGTTGTCTATGTTGGTGTTGCAGTATATTCACTCTAAAACAGTGAGCTTTCAAGTATAGAGACTTGATAAGTCTGTGACTCTATTTTCATTATTTAAACAAATATAAGTAGAAGCTGCAGGTGGGCACTGTTTTCTCTTAAAAAATGTTTTTCTTAAGCTCTAGGGTTTTAGTGCTTTGAAATATATAACTTTTTTTTTTTCTGCTTTCAGGACAGTAAAATAGGATAAGACTCCTAGATTAACCTCTTTTATAGGTTATTGACAGGAGGAATAAGCCAATGCTTAATAAAGCATTGGAAAAGCTCTTCTTATGGATGAACCTTCTAAAATTTTAAATACACACAAAGGAGCAAGCAAATGCTTTGAAAGTATTGAGTTTTAAAATTTATATTACTTTTTCCTTCATTATTCACACTGATTTAAACATAAGATCATGGCAGAGTTGCCATAAGTAGACTCCATCGATTTTGTTTATATGACTTAAAATTGAAGTGGCATGAAAACTGCTTAGAGAAATGCAAAAGGCAGATAATTAGAGTAATCTATTTCCCAAGAGAAAAACCTGAAAAATATTTGAGCTAGCTTTGTTGTAACTGAACCATGGTATTGGATTTATACCTAGAATTACTCCACTTTGAGCATCCCAAACTTCAAGAGTAAAAGGGATTAATAAAGAGGAGAGAAATGAGACATTCAGAAACAGATGAGAGACTCATTGCTAAGTGTGGTTTACCCAGATAAATATAGATTTGGTGGAAATCTGATTAATTATTAAGGTAAAGATATGATAAATCCAAAAAGCATATACATTATTGAGAGACAATCTATTTACTCAGTCTATGGTGAACAACAAGCACATTTTTGAAAAACTAAATTTAAGTGAATAGCCTTGTGTCATTATTTGGGTGGACTACTGATGCGCGTGTAAGCTTGTAAAATCAAGTCATTAGTATTGTTGTGCTGATTAAATAAAGATTCATTGAACATATATTTAAGCACATCTGTAGCCTAGAGAGGGCCTCTGATGATCTGTGTGCCCCAGTCAGTAAAAATATTGCTTAGTAAGCTTTTCATTGTTACCCTTGTTTTCTCCCACAAATCAGAAGCCCTGAAATGGCACAGGGAACAAGAAAACTGCACTTGTAAGAAGCACCACTTAATGCCTGCCAAATTTCCATTCTGTCCAGTAGGTTTGTGCTCTTTCTGAAGACTTATATGTAACTTTTTAGCATGTATGGAAATTTTTATCTATTTTCATACCTTATGAGACAGGAAAGAGAAGGGTTGTGTAGTGCCAACAACAGAGTATCACCTTTACCCAGAAGCATAACAGCCTAAAAAATGTGCATTTCTTGCACCTGGGAGACCAAGTCTTCCATTTATTTACACAGAAATTTGCCTGTACATATGTGACCACTAACACAATGTACAGATCTTAACAAAACTTTGACGTGTACAGACAGCATGGATTCTGATAATTTATGCAAAAAATATTGTAGGCAACTGGCTTGCTATGATTTTGTTTAGTGTTTCTGAGGGATTATCTTCACTTTGGAAATGTTGTTTTCTCTTGAGGAATGCTTTTATAGCTTTCCAGCAGACAAACTGAAATGATAATGCTCATGTTTCAGTTGTGAAATTGCTTGCTTTCAGGATCTGATGTGGCTTTTACTTGTGTCATAGTTACATGAATTCATGACAAGATTGTGAAATCGAGAGAAAATTTTAAGATTTTTAATGTTTTAAGCAGATAGATGTTTGGATATACCCAGGATGGGAAACATTCATCTACTTTTGTATTTAAACCATACTAAACCATGTTGAAATGTGTCTGGGTGAAAAAACATTTATGCATTTTGCACCTTCCAAGAGTCAAATGTGCTAAATTCTAGGTCTCAATTTTGATCCCAAAAAAACCCCTTGGATATTCTTTGTTTTCTTTAGAGTTTCAGGTTGGTGTGGTTATTGGTTTTTTTGAGAGTTTTATCATCATTATGCACAACGTTAAATGTATTTACTTGCTTTTATGGGCTGTAATGTTAGAGGAGAGCTTTTTTTACCTTATTTCAATACATTATAATACATTAGATTTGAAAGACTTCTACAGGTTTATTGGTATATACTTTCTGGAAAGAAAAATCTGTCACCCTACTGAAGCTGAGCAATTTTCAGGTGAACAGAGAAATAAGGGCGTGTTTGTAGGGATAATTAGTGGTTGCAGTTGCCACTTGCCCTCAATAGAGATTTTAAGCACTGGAATAATTTTAAACACAGACTAATTAATTCCTGCAACACTGCTGTGAGGCAGATAAGAAATGGCATATTGTACAACCATGGTAGAGATGATAAATTCAGGCACACGTGTGCTAAGTGTGTAGGTAAACCAGCATTATCACCCAGTACACTTGAATTCCAGTGAGTTGTGTGCTTGAATACTAACTTTCATCTGAACCAGAAGAATTAGCAAAGAGTTTGCATCTCAGAAAAGAGGAAAAGTTCTCCTAATTATAAGAGACTTTCACATTTTTTCTGTTCAGAATCTTGATATGATCAGGATGTTCTGTGGCTTGGGTCATTCACCTCTCTTTTTCATGCATATACATGCATTAATATGCAGTTAGAAACAGACATAAAATTGATGTGGCACATGTAGTTTTGTCCATTTAATTTTATAACAACGTGATCCCAGTACCATACAAATTTACATTTACTTAATAAGGACTCTATCCATTAGACAGTGGTATTTTGAGCTGAAATAATAATTTTTGAAATAATAATAATAAAAAAGAATAAAATGATAGTCCTAGTGTTAGAGACATTGTATTTGGGGCTTTTATGTCTGAGTTCATGACACATCAGAACAATTATGCTTATTATTGCCCATTACACAAGATGTACTATCTTTGTGTAAAGAGTCTGTCAGGAACAGCTTAAACCTCTGAACACACTTACTTTTCATCACAGACAGCTAAATTCTATTTCAGCTAGAGACTTTTCCAGTTGAAGAAACCCAATACCTAGAAATTCCCCCAAGTTAGCCAAAGAATAAGTGTGTTGCTGTGTTTTATTGTTCAGATCAGCCCATAGGTTGCATGAATAACCTTAGTGAATTAAAGATGATTATATACTATGAGTAAATATTAACAAATATAAAGCAAGAACAGAATATGTATAACCTTTAAGAAAAAATTTGTTAAAAGATCATCTCTTATTTAATTCAGAGGTATTAGTAAAAGGGTTTCTTTAGTTTAAACTTTTAGTTAAAACTTTTCAGACTTTGAATGGTTTCATGGTTATTTCAGGATAATATTGTAATCTTTCAAAACAAAATTACAAAAAGAATGCAACTTTTGTTGCAAAAAGTGAATGTCTGAATGGAAGGTTTGGGATTTCCATTTTAATATCCTCATATAAAATGTATTAAGATGAAGTTATGGAAGTCACCACCAATTTCTGCTATGGTTTTGAAAAAAAGAAATCCTCTTTCCACTGGGGAAAATGACATTGGATTAAATAAGCTATTGCAACTTGAAATAGAAGATTTTATGATACTATTTTTTCTATATACTAAATGTGCTAGCAGTGAATACACCAAGACGGAAGTGATGCTTAGTCCTGACTAGGATTTTGATCTTCATAATCGACAGAAAGGATTTAGCTTTCATAGTGATATACTACTTTATTTTTCTCTGAAATTACCAGCTGGGCTGGCATTTTTCATGATAAATTTTTGAGCAGTTATGTGGCCATTAATACAGTATCTCTCCAAGGATGAATGAACCTGAGTGTATCACTGGTTTCACATGATCTCTCTCTTCATTATGAAAAATTATGAGGAATCCATATCTTGGAATAAACAAAAACATAGTTTTTAACTATAGAACCTCAAATTAATTCACAGTTCACAGTTGCAAAATTTGTTGGACACAGTGCCTCAGACTGTGCAACTAACACAGTTTTTTTTACTCACTTTTGTCTTCATTGCTCTTGGTATATAGACTAGAGTTAATATTTTAACAATTATATAATGTTCTCACCTACAGCATTTCAGTGTAATAAAAATTGTAGCAGTTCTTGACTTTCTAACATCCAATTGAAGTATTTTTAAGATATTTTAAGATTTCTACCTCTATACCAATTCAAATCATCAGCTTGGACTTGTTAAAGGTAAAATAATCAGGAATTTTTACTTAGGATTTTTTTTAACGTATGAACAAATCTTCACCACTTTGTATGATAATACAGTGAAAAAAAATCTTTGTTACTGGCATGAGTGGTCAACAGTTGCTTGGCAGTACGGTAAGAGTCTTTTGTGAGTGTGTGTACATAAATACATAAATATACATTCACAGATACCTATATAAAAATAATTCTGAACAGTGGTCAGGATATGTCAGGAAATTGCATTGGTATTTAATAAAGCTTACAGGTGTTTGAGTATTAAAATGCTCTAACACATAAATGACTTAAGCAGTGATGTAGTGTCCATAGCCTTATGAGGACTTAGGCGTACCCTTCTGTTAAGCTTGCGAGTGATACTTCGTTTTAGACAGGGATCATGGCCATGTTAAGGAAAATGTGTGAGTGATACTCAGTGCTGCTTCTTGGCTGGAAAAATAACCATATTACTCTCAGATTTACATTGGAGAATAAGCCTATTCCCCCTTTACCCAAGGGCGAAGGGAAAGAATTCATACTGGGTTTGGAAAGGACTTTGTTTTTTGTATACTACCTACTTAAAGCAGTAATGGTAAAGTCTCTATGGGAAGTACAAGTCACTGATAAGCTTTGCCCTTAAGCAAGTTCACAGTTCTGTCAAGCCAGCTATTTCCCACTTCTGTTAACAAATTTATTCAGTCAGATTTTGTTTACTCTTTGAATATTAAATTTCAGACAGGGTCTCTTTTCTGTTGATTTTATGCATATACACACACACATAAAATATCTCTATGTTTGTTTAGGGACATATATTTATAAAAAATTATGGGCCACAAGATGTTATATGCTGCAGTATGTTAACTAAACGTAGTAATGTTTGCACTTTCCAAAATAGTTTCTATAAAGGGATATGAAGATGCTGTGCTGAAAAGTGGAAATGTGATTTAATATTCATTTGCTTTACCATTAAGCACATTTTTGCATGCTTGATGTTTTAGTTCTTGTTACTCTGAAATCCTTGCTACATGTCCTGCCTAATGGGACTCTCCTGGTTGGACAAAACTGATCTTCATTTTGAGGGCTGTTTATTTTGAAGATCTGTAATTTCCTTAGTAGTAAGCTCCATTTTGCTGCAGTGGGAAGAGGACTGGAAGCCTTTGCTTTTCAGTCTAGAGAGCATGGATATGGGGAATAAGAGGAAACAAAATCACAGCACTGGAATAAGACCTCACCTGTAGCAACAGGCAGAGCAACACACACCGAGTCCTTCCTAATGCATGTATTTTCCTGGGAAATCTTGATAGCAGCCCAGTGGAAAGAACCTCCCAAAGCTGTGAAGAAAATCGGTCCTTGCTGCAGTGTGCACAAAAGATTTTCTAATGGAGCTGGAGAAATTATATCTCGCTAATGTCCAGATTACTGCTCAAATATGAGACTTCAGCTTAAAAAGTTACTTACCTGTTCAATTTCCTTTACTTTCCTTAAAGGTCCGTTTAGTTTTTTTCCACACACCCAGTACTTACTTCATAATGAAGCACACAAATAAGCAAACAAACAGTAAGATTCTAGCTTTTTATTTGAATAAGGAAAAGGTTATCTTAAAATGCTATTTATTTAAAGAATAGTTCATTTAAATGAGCTTTTATTTTTAGAAAGTGCTTTCTCCGTGATCAGTATTGCATTCAGTATTGCATTCTGCAATTCAGTCAAAGTGGAATTGTTTAAATGATTTCATTTCATTTTCTGCACTCTTTGTTTCTTTTTCTGTATTTTTTTTTTCTCCTGAATATGCTCTTCCAGAAAGACACAAAAGCTTTGCTTTGCATATTTTTGTGCATTAACATAATGGCTGATCTGGACCAGTTTTCTGCACAATAAAGAAAAAAGAGCCCAAAACTCTGGCATTAATTTCACAAATATTGAATAGCGATATATTCAGCTGTTTGTGAATAATCATATTCCTGCTGTTCATTACTGTGTCTTTTAAAATACATCTCTAAAATACCCCACAAACCCCTCCCAATATTTCATGCCCATCTGACTTATTTTTTCCTTGAAATCATACAGACTTTTTTTTGTCATCTGGGTTAATCTAAGGGGACTTTGCATGGTAATTATTTTATTTATCTGCAATACTGATCTCTACTTAGTTAAATGAAATTAATCACTTACTGAGGAGCTTTTATGCTAAAGATCTATTTGGTGCAGATCCTCTAAAAGTAAATGTGGATGTTTTTATCACTAGCTTAGAGGGAACACAATTTCTTTGAAGCTTGAAGGCAGAAATCTCTGAATGACAGAAATGTCTTTAGAGGGAGGAGGGGAGGAGAGGAAATACCTTCATAAAATCAGAAAAGCACATTCCTGTTCTCTGATTGTAGATACCATAGCACAATGTTTGCCAGATTTTAGCTAAGCTGATAAGCACAGTGGAATGGGGAAAAAAAAAAAGTTAGCAACTGAAGCAAATCTTGACTACCAATGATTTAACCAGCACATTTATAAATAAAGTATTTTACAGGTGTGAGAGGAATTCAAAGAACAAACAGTGAATATTTTGGCTAAGTGATGTAATGGCAGCTCAACATAGCTGACTTGAAGGTCATTTTAACATTGAATAACCAGTACTTTCCACTCAGAAGGGCCAGACATTTAATCTGTGACAAGAACAGTGCAGAGTGTGAGAAAGTGATGACAGAACTGATTTCCAGCATTTTTCCAAGGAAATGTATTGAAAAGAAATTTGACTTTTTTACTTGGTAAATTACACAGATTAACAGATGAAAGCTATATTATCACAGAGAGGGAAAGAATCCCCTAGAGAGATGTCACAGGCTTTAAGAACAAGTAAAAAAAAAAAAAAAATCAATGTATGCGTCTGCATATATATCTGCATCTGTAAAGATAACATCAGTATATTCGTACACACTATTAAATGAGATTGCTTGTGCCTGGTGCATAACAAGTAACTGGCTAATCAAAAAGATTCTAAGCTTCCAGTTCAGTAAAGTTTACCTGGATGATAATTACCTTTCATTCTTCTCTTGCTTTGAACAATTTCATTTTAAATCCAAGGAAAAAAAAAGGATATTTTTCCCCATGAAATTGCCAGCACTTCTTAATTTAGCTAGTTTATATCTGTATGTCCTTAACCATTCAGAATATAAGAGAGAGTAATTAGGAAAAAGAATTAGTACTTCAAAAGATAAAGACTAAATGAACACTTAGGTATGGTGAAGATCATATTTAGTGCAGAACACCTAATGAATTCCTAGGTATTTAAACCAGTTTTCAAATCCCCTGCTAGGTCAATTCCTATATAATATGGTAGAAGGACATGGGTTCTATTTTTGGGTCTTCAATCATATTTTAAATGAATCATATTATTCCCCTGTCTTTTTTTCATATTTCTAAGTAGGGATAATAAGATTTATCTGCCTTGGCAATACATTAAAGATAGTATAAAGCTCCAAATTATTAATTCTTATTAACACACACACATGCACACCTAAACAATGGAGATCAGTCTGTTGGTGAACTTGAAGTAAGAGTCTGGCTCAGTGTTCCAGAACTAAAATCTTAGTCTTTGAGGAAAAAAAAGTTAAAAGCATGGATTTGCACTTATTTGAGAAAGAGTAAATAATTTATTTTGAGATAACATTTTTCGGACACACTGAGTAAACAGAACACAGAAAGGGTAGCAGCACAGTTGTGAGAATTCTTGCTTGGGAAAGTTGATCTTTTCAGCACCTGTGTTACAGGGTGAGTCCAATGGGGAAGACCCAGAAGTGTTTCCAACTCTTGGGTCCTTCTGTGGGCAGCAACATCTGCCTTCTGACCCCTCTTTTGCTCTAACATGGACACTGAGTAGTGTCCCCTCTGCGTGTCCAGTTCCCATGAGAAGGGAATCCAAGTCCTTTACCCAAAGAGATGCTGCAGGTGTGGGCCCCACCTCAGCAGTCCATGAGTACAAGCATTAACCCTTGCCAGCAGTTAACAGACAGCCTAGAAAAGTGGCACTTGGGCTACAATAATTTCCCATATTTATCATAGCAATGAGTGTAACAGCTAACAGGGGCAGCATAATGCTGTAATGTGATTATTGACAAAGAATTATTAGCAATAGTAAGCAGAATAAAGTTTTAGACTTATTTTTGGTTTGTTTTTTTTTAATTGTAAAAGCTTACAGAAATAAGATAGAAGGATTACTTTGAATAGCATGTGTTTCTGTGGGGTTTTGTAACTCAACCATTTCTATATTGTTCAAATGGCAACTGGAAAATGAAAAGGAGGAAAGCCATTAATCAGCTTGCTGATGTGTTTTCCTTATCAGGCTGAAAGAAGTGCTAAGAACAAGCAGGTAGCATACATTATGAAAAACAAATGGAGTGTCAGATAAGGCTTTGTGGGCTAAATCTGTGCAGTGGGAGAGATTTAACATTACCCTTAATATAAAATTCCCAACTCTATAAATAACATGATAAGAAAATACTTGTGTGTGTATAGAGACCTGGTATACACTTCTGAATCTAATGCATGTTTCCCAGCTGACATTAGGCAGGTAACGCAAATCTCCTGTACCATCAGTGCATATATAGCTCAGCAGTAACCTATAATCTCACTTCTCAGCCAGTTCATTACCCATATAACAAATACAGTATTCCATCATCCTTTGATGTGCCATGTCATCTGCCTCCAAACAGTTACTAGTGCTTGCTGTAAGCACCCAGGCAATTTTTCAAGAAGTTCTGAATGTGGGGTCTGGTATGAGGAACCCATCTTTCTGTGTTTTAACCACTACCTAGCCTTGTGCAGGGTCTTTAAAAACAGAAATTATCAATAATTTGTAAAATTATCCTTTTTACTGCAGTTCCTAATGTGACCATTTTTAAGGTCAATTTAATGTGAATAGCTACTTAATATTGTTTGATAGTTTTGGGAAATTATTTTGCATTGTAGTTATCTTTAGCCTTAATTTGGAGTGCAGATAAATCTGAAGTGCAAGAAAGGCAATCTGTCTCAATATAATGACATAGCTGGGATTCAACTTTTCTCATTGATTTTTCACTTCATGATTTGCACTGATGTTCAAAAAATGCCATTTGATGATGACTGGAATGCAATTCTTACAGAGCATCCTTAACTAAAATTGCACTTTTTTATGCCATGAATCATTAGGTATTGAAATAACTAATGATTGCTCGATAGAATGACAAGTTCACTCCATGTTTGATGTACAGTTCTCTTGAGTCTATTTTCATAAGTTGATTTTCAGTAAAAGGAAAAAACAGAATTCCATAGGGGGCTGACAAGACTGATTACAGTAGCAACTTTAGGCCACATAGTAAGATAACCTGCTTTAGATCATGTATAGGTGTTGTTTGCTTCATATGCATTTTGCTACCCACTGTTTGGAAAGAAGCCATCTGTGGATTTGGAGCTTTCTGTTGTGATACCACATGTAGAGTCCTCTGGTTCGCCGCTGGAATATTGTTATTGACTGTGCAAACTGATCTCCTTGGGCCAGAAAATTCATCTTTATACATCAGAACTAGGGTTGATCTCTAGAGAAGGCCAGCTGTAACAGCAAGTGAATTACAACAAAGTGCATATTGACAAACAACATGCAAATTGCAGAAATGAAGTCAGAGAAATTATTATTATCATTGCATAGAGATGTTTCTGCAACATTCATGTAGATGGACACAGTTCCATGGATTGTTGTAATTGATTATGATGAACCCATTATGATGGGTCTTCCACAATACCCGTCTAACATGTAGGATAGGTACATTCTTTTATCTTGTTTATCTGAAAAACATATAGGTTAAAGGAATATTCTATTAAATAATAATAGTAATAAAGTTTAATAATGACTGCCCAGTTAAAATTCAGTTGTTTCACATGTAATAAATAAAAGAGAGCTGGCTTGAATAAATTTGATTCAGCACTTATCTTCAATTCCTAAGAGTTCATTAACTTATTTCAAAGAAAATGAACTCACCAAAGGTCTGCAGTGAAAACACAAGTCATTGTCACTTTATTGGAAACAGTAATTGTGTTAATAATTGCTTTGAACCTGTATAATCATTTTAAATGTAGTGCTGTGGAAAAATTTGTTAGTCACCGATGTTGATGTAAAAGGAGATACTACTTATTTTTTACTGTGAGGTAACCTTTGCTGCTTTGTTACAAACACCAAACACAGTGATGAGATGAAGTTCCTTGCAAATGTGAATGTCCTTGAGCCAAATATTTGAACTTCCCAAAGCATTAGACATGCTTATTTAAGTACCCAACTCCTTCATTAAAAGCCTGAAGTGATATTTTAAAATTACTTGCAATCTGCAACTAATTTCCAGGTGATATCTTGTGAAGAGTTGGTGAAATAATAGAATTGATTACTGGATAGTATAGTGGAAAACAGAATATGCAATGAATCTTATTCTTACCCTTACCTGTGCCCTGTATCTGCTGGAACACTTCACAGGGCTGCAGGGGAGAAAGCGCTTAAACGTACTTTTTTCTTCTACCTTGACCCCTTTTATAGTCCAGAGTATGCTCAGGAATGTCTTAAATATTGTCTGGATCTGGTTCCTCACTGCTTGGCCCCTGACATGTGGAAGAAATATGTGAGTGAGTCATCAACTGCTGGGTGCCATTGTGGCATGGCAGTGGCAGAAAGAGCTCTGCCAGTCTTTCATGCCTGAGGAATTTTCTTTTTGCTGCTGCCAAAGCTATTGATGTTGTGGTTGGTGCCTTCAGCTAGAGAAGAGTAACTGTAGGCGTGAGGGGAAACTTGGTCCCATGTCCAAGCAAACAATTAGTTATAATCTCTACTCTTGAGTGCAAGCCAGAAGATGTGAGACATGCAACAAGTGAGTCTCAGAGCTTATCCTGAGAAAGCACATGGCAGTAAGCTTCCAGGTTCCCACTGATACTAAAGGCTGAGCTATAAAAATAACTTTCAGTTCAAATCCAGGCTCCCTTATTGATTTCCAGCTTGATTTTTGCATGAATGTTCTATCTTTCTCTTATCAGCTTCATGCAGCTCTAGTTGGTTTGGCACTTTGTGATGTTCTTGACATTGTTCAGAGAGATGTTAAGTTAAAGCTGAACAGTTTCCTTGACCTGAAGTTTAAACAAGAATTTGACAGTCCTGGATTTTTATTTAAGACCCAGAAACATATCTTTAAAAGTACATGAAAACTGTCCTTTATCAAGCATTTCAGAGAACTAAATGCTAGCTGTAATTATTTGGGAGAAAATATTAACTGGTCAGTATTTTCATAGACAGTGGTAAAATCAGGAACAAAAATAATTTCTGAAGGAGATTTTTATGCTAATTTGAAGCCTGTGGGATGCTTTTCTTCCCCCACCACCCTAGATTTTTTTTTTTTTTTTGTTTCCCAGATATACGTGAGTTGATGTGGGTGCCTTTTACACACCACGGTATGAATAAATCTGTAGGTTTCACAGTCATTATCAAAATTCTGAGAGATTATATAGGGACTGGCAATGTTTGGGGATGTTACAGATAGCAGAGAATGATTGAGAAACCTATTATTTTTAGTCATAATTGAAGTGCTTTACTCCAGGTCACCGTAGAAATGTTGCAGTCATCATTATTTGTTGTGTCCCCTTTTCGTTAAGGATTATTGCGTGTTGTCGAAGTGACAGCTAAACCTGGCCCTGAACTGGAAATTGAAAACATGAAAATATATTGAGAAAAAGAAGATAGAAGCCTTTAAGGCATTTGAAATAGCAGCATAGGGGAATTTTCTGAGCAATGTACTGAGGAAATCACTGCAAATTGGAAAGAACTGGATTGTGCTGTAATGTCTCCTTTCTCTGCAATCACTGTTTTGAGGTGGTATTTGAATGCTCTATAGACTCCTTTCTTATCCTTTGCTCCATGGTAACTTTTTCAGTTAGGAATTTACTGTCAGGAGAATAAGAGCTTCCACTGATCTATTTTCAGGTCTTGTAAATTACTGCCTTGTGATCGTATTTCCTACTGAACAGAGCTGAGGACTTCCATATTCATGGCTGCAAGGTGTCAAATCAGAGGAAGATGTGTATTCATTTCCATGGATTGTAAACAATGCTTTTTACATATCCAGAGACAAAAAGCTCTTGGGACCTTAACGTTGATACTTTTTTTTTATTTCCTTTGGAATTTAAAAGTAGATTGCCAGGACATTGAAAGAGAAGACAGGAATTACACATGTGAATTAAATGTATGGAGAATCTTGCTTTGATGAGCACTTTGCTCTTAATTGGCTTGCAAGGGAGCTTTTTGAGGGAGGAAATAAGGTGTGGTTAAAAGTAATGTAAACATTTTACAAATGTTTACTGCAATTTCTCACCATGCTGTAATCAGATACTGACTGATACCAAGAAATGTGATGCCCTGTTACAGTATCGCACAATTTACAAAAGGAAATTGAGATAACTATGTGCAAATGAAGTGAAATTATCACACCAAAAAAGCGCAAACAATTTCTTGTCTGTGAAAAACATTATAATCCATCGGGACATTCAAAATGCAAGTGGTAAGTTTTGGGTTTTTTTTATTTTACTTGGAAATAATTTTTTCTGTAGTTGATAATATGGCTATCACCATACATAGGTGTGTGTCTGTGCCTGCATAGCAGCAACTACTTCATAAGAAAGCATTCTATTTTGTTTCCATAGTAGTAGCAGTTTGCAGTTATGTTTTGGAGAATTTAGTTTATATCTGTTTGCTGATTTATAGATGGGCATCTTAAATAAAGTACCTAATTAGGGTTAATTTAAGTAATACTGGGTACAGATAGTAGGGAATTCTTAAGTAGCTTTTATGCCTTGTAGAAAAGGATCACATGGGTGCAGCTCCTGTGGCAGTCACAGTCTCCAGAGTGTCTTTGCACAAATGAGCAGACTGGATTCTTAATTGTGCAAAGAGCACGCGCAGAAAGAGTGGCACTCAGATGATCCCGTTCATTGTATCCCTGTTGCTAAGCAGAGAGGCTTTTGTACCAGTTGGAACATTTTCAGGCTCTGTGGCTGCATTCCTAGATGAGTTGCAATAATTAAATGTGAAAGCAGTGATTGCCAGCATTGCTTGCCAATTCCAGTTTTATAATAAGGGGCAAAAACCATCTGATCAGCCCCAGACAGAAACAGAAATTTGTTTGACCTGTAATTATGTGCCAAACCAATGGTGGTGTGAGTTTAAAGGGACAAAAACATAAATGTCGTCTGAAGGTAAACTGTCTTACTGTTCTGAGAGCAGATACTCCTTTTTGGTAGGGAGTGCTCTGGAAGAGGAAATTCCCTTTTTAAGTGGTTCTCTTTCTTCTGGTAAGAGGTGGATTGGAGTTTTGTTTTGTTTTTGTTTTTTAAAATATATTTCAAGGCTCCTTTAGCTTCTCATTTTGCTTGGCACTGAGTAAATTCTTTTTATGCAAAAGATAAGTCTGGGTATTATCTGTGATCTGCTGGTTTTCCAGTTCTGTTGTCTCATCAGCTTTTCCAGCCATCTCTTCTAAGGGCTGAATAACAAGAAAGACAGAACTGAACTTTTTGCTGCTTCTCAGTTGACAGCTGCAGAGACGGAGAAGTGACAATAATAAACTTTTAGAATCTATGTGAATGAAAGGGGCCTACAGGGTCATTTTCTGTTCTTTTGGATGGACTCTGTGGAAGTAACCCAGGGCTACTGGTGATTCTTGTTGTTAAATCTTGGTGAAAGGTCTGATAATATAATTGATACCACCTAGAGAATAAAACCAGGTCTGTTAAAGATGTGGAGAGTTGTTTGCTTTTATCTTTAGCAAATTTATAAAAAAAATCTATGATTCTCCAACATAAAATGATTACTAGGAGAAAAAAGAGTTAATTAAGTGGACCTTTTGTTTATCTTACCAGGTTGTTGCTAGAATTTTTGTTTATGTGTTTTTAAGTTTATGAAATTTGACAGTTTCTGCATAATTTTTCCAAACTTTTGACCTGCTTACAAGCCTTTTTTTCACGAGTACATGACCAAGAAAAGAAGTGAGACATCCTTCCACCTTATTAAGTCCTAATTCAGAATAAAAAGTAGATGGGATTTAAGTTTCTCCTGTCATGAAATAAGACTTGTCTTTCTGAAAGTGTTGGCTTTGCGGAAATAGCTTTTCTTCCCACTGGGAAATAATTCTGCTTTAAAATTTCCAGACAGCTTTTGCAAATGTAGATAAATTTTCTTCTATGGATAAGACAAAAAAAAAAAAAAAGATCAAAGTTCAAGCTGTAATTCAGTACTGGAGATTTGCCTTGAAATACTAAGAATTCTCTGTGTGAAAACCATGCTTTTCTCTATGCTTTCACAAGAGCCTGTTTAAAAGTAATATGTGAGGTCTCCAATATCCACTTTCCTTTTACAGGTCTGGTATTTTAAGTTGTAGGGCAAATAGAAAAACGTGAAGTATGTCTACAGTTGTCCTTTTTGTTCTAATTATAGCTTTACTATTTGTATAGCTAAAATCATAAGGCTCTGACAGTTTGACACACTGAGTCAAGTAAAAACTTTTTGAGGACTTGCATTGGGCATGGTAGTCAGGGAGCAGGCATCAAAACAATAGATGGTAACTTTGATGAATGGTATAAGAACAATTCCTACTTACTATTCCTTTGTTTGGTAGTAGAGAAAACTATTCAAACCTGCTATTTTGAATTTAGCAATAGCATTAAGTTATTTCCTCTTAATAGCTAGCTAATTTTTCACCTGATTGATTTTTGCTGAACCATTACCCTTCACTGGTAGCTGTCATTGCCACAAATTCTGTTCATTTTAATTATGCTTATATCAAGAATTACGTTTTTATCTTAGTTCAAGCTGCAAGTCACATTTTATCATGTAAACAAAACAATTAAAAATGCATGGAGAGGAATAGCTGTGAATAATGTGCCTCTATAAATGGCTTGCATAAGACAGAACAGTATATAATGCTGTCTCTAAATGTGTTGTCTCTCATCTTGCTGCTATTTTATTATCTCACTGTAAATGTACAATGTGACATTAATTATTTAGTCTTCTGTGTTTCTGGGCTAACATTTCACTGTACAATAACTCTTCTTTATTTTTGAATTTTTTCTCTTAAGTGAGCTGGTGTGAAATCCCCTCAATGTTTCTGCTGCCCTATAATTATCTAATCACTAAACAGAACTTAATGAAAAATCAGAATAAGGAATTTAAAGTGATTAGTGCTTCCATCCATGGAAGATTGGGAGAGTATTTCTACAAACAGATCCAGAATGCTTTGTGGTTGATGGTTCCTTAAAGGAGGATGCTTGATCATTTTTTTTACTGAACGTATCCCAAGACTTTTGGTCCTCATGGTTACTATTTTGAGTAAAATATCAGTGCTTTTTATTGAAAAATAACTTTCAAGTAGTGCACCTGAAGGAGTGTCCTTCTGTGTGAGAAGGTGGACAATGTTCTCCCTTTGTTGAACTTCCTTATTTGTTATCTTTAAAGCTGAATTAGAGAATCATCAGCTGTCTGCCTGAGCAGGAAGGAGCTGCATCTGAGCTGCACCTCCCGTGGTGATTTGCTCTCAGGGCTCCACTGGAGGAGCTAAAAACAATGAGAGAAAGAAGTGATTGGGGAGTGCAGGAGTTGGCGCTGATCCTTAGGTGAGAGCACGGGCCTTGTCAGGGAGATGTTCAGGCTGCCCACTGAGGACTGGTGCTTTAGAAGTGAGCAAGGATTAAGTTGCACACATGCATATCCTGCATGTGGGTCAGTGTTGGCACAAAAGAGCTGCTGTGTGGTGAAAGCAGTAGCATTTCACAATAGCTCCTCTATGGAGGCAAGCCCTGCTACTGCCTTAACAAGCACTGCAATACAAACAAGTCTTGAATCTGAGGTATTTCTTAACTTTAGTAGGTGGGGGGCTTTTGAAACTCACCTTGAGAAACAAATATTTGTGAAGAGTTGCTTCATAAATACTTTCATGATGAATATTCATCTGCGGTACAGAGGAGCTTCTGACTGGAATTTGACTTGAATGCACGTACTAGGACAAATTTTCTACCACAGGCAATTACAATAATTTAAAGCAAGACATGATGAGAATAAAGAGTAGAAAGAGCAGTTGTAGTTGCCTTAATGATTCTGTTTTGTCTAAAAAGTGGTTCATTTAATTTCCAAGAACATCTGCCATATCTAGTTTTAATCCATTAGACCAATTCATTTTTAAGGATAATTCAGGTTGGAAAGGACCTCAAGAGGTCTCCAGTCCAGCATCTGTCTGAAGCAGAGAGAGGTTGAAAAGACAGAAAGCTGTGAGATCTGAGTTGCTCAGAGCTTCAAGTCCTTGAAAATCTCCAAGGATGAACAGAACACATATTTATTTTGAATATTTGTTTTCCTTAACTAAGGAAAACATTTAGTCTTATGCTGAAACCAAAAGAGACATTGAGGTTATTACAGGATGAATCTCAATCAGTTTTCAAGAGCAGAGTAGGAACTCCCAGCATGTGGTTTCATCCTGGTTTAAGTGGGAGGCAGCCGAAGTCCCAGCAGAGAGGGGAGTATTTCCTTGCTGCTATTGCAGGCAAAAGTGTGAATTGTGGGCACCTGTCATCAAAAAATAACTCATGTTGACAGTTGACTATTTTATTTTTATTTTGTTGTATTTTTGTATCAGTTGTCGCTGGAATCTCTCCCCTTATTGTTTGTAGGAGTTAAGCAGTTGAAACATACAGCAAGTGTTCATCTCAGTACAAATCTAAGTGAGTTTTGATACTTTCAGTACTTCCACAAAGTGAGATAGTAGATTTCTGGCAGAAAACCTCAACATTTCTGTTGAGGTTTCCTTTTATGGCGACATGGCTTTGATGGATCTGTCTCAGCATCGTGGAGATAAAAGTTTACTGGGGATAGATAGCTACTTAGGCCAGAATGCTGCCAAAGCTTTGCAGGAAATAGATTTGATTAGATTAGACTTCAGGTCCTTTTTCCATCCCAGCTGTGCTTTCAGAGAAGTAATTATTCTGTTCAGCTATGACATGAGTCAGCAAAGTGAAAAGGCAGATTTTTCTGCTTTTAGGAAAACTGTGGCATAGCGTGTTTGTATTAATTCATAATTTTTTTGCTTAATATTAATGGAACTAGAATCACCTTCCTCAAAGTCAAGCCCTGTGGTGTGATTCCAGTCCTACAAGTGGCTGTTCTGATCATCTGATTTTTCATGCACACCATAGTCACAGTATGAAAGCTACAGTTGTCAAAATGCATCTTTCCTCTGTTCCCATTCCTACACAGGCATATTCTTCCCTAATTTAATTAAGTATCAGGGGAAGCTCTGGTCTATGACATTCAGGGGGACAGTTTTGAGTCTCACACAGATTAGAAGTGGAAGAAAACTTGGCTATAGGCAAATTAATTGTTATTTCATTTCACTTTTGAATTATAGAGCAAGAAATCTAAATTTAAATGTCCTGCATGCATAACTTTTGTTGACTCAACCAAATTTATGTATTGTCTAGAGAAAATTGGAACTTATGCCTCCTGGACAATTAGCAAGATGTTATGCCACCTTTTACTGCACATACGTTTTTGATCTTGAATAATCCACATGCTACTTAGAGTTCCAGTCTCTCACACCATTGTTGCTCACTGGTTACTAGTCAATGCTTACTTCTGGTTTTAGTTTTCCTTCCACATTTCAGCCATTTCATTTAACACATATGTTAAAATAGAGCAATCTCTATTAGATCTAGTGGAATACACATGGATGTGACATGAACTTGAATTGACCATGGGCAAAAAACCCTGTGGTTATATACTTATTTTTTGGTCATCAATTTTAAAGTATCAAAATGTGAGTAATACTGAATAAAATGCTAAAATGTTATCTGCAATGACATTTATCTCATGGTTGTATAATTCTACTTCTGTTATTTTGTCCTTGGGTATTTGCAGCTGCACTTAGTGTTACGAAAGTGACCATATAATATCAAAGGCAGAAGTGACTTTTAAAAAGAGCTTACTTCTTGTATTTTCAGGCAAGAAGATAAGAGTGTGGGGTTTCCACACTGATTCAATAAGCTGCCTCTCTGTCAGGATAGCATGTGAGGTACTAAGTAAACAGGCTCTGCTGTGTTTTCTCAAAAGTGACTAAGCTTCTACTGGTAATCACTGCAATACCTGAAGTTACAACAACAGTTTTATTATAGAAGTACTGTTTATGCTGTGTTTTAGTTCAATTTAGAGAATCTTAGACTCATGCAATATCCTAAGAAAGGGATCCACAAGGATCACCAAAGCCCAGCTCCTGGCCCTGCACAGGACAGGCCTAAGAATCACACCATGTGCCTGAGAGCATTGTCCAAACACTTCTTGAGCTCTGTCAGGCTGGCGCTGTGCCCACTTCCCTGGGGAGCTGTTCCAGTGCCCAGCCACCTACTGGGTGAAGAACCTTTTCCAAATACCCAGTTTAAACCTCCCCTGACACAGCATCATGGCATGGCCCTGTCACTGGCCACCACAGAGAAGAGATCTGTACCTGCCACTCTGCTTCCACTTGTGAGCATGTTATAGACAGCTGTTAGGTCTCCCCTCAATCTCCTCATCTCCAGGCTGAACAAGGCAAGTGACCTTATCCAGTCACCATATGGCTTCCCCTCCAGACCCTTCACCATCTTTGTAGCCCTCCTTTTGGACACCCTCTAATAGCCTTATGTCTTTCTTATATTGTGGAACCCAAAATTGCACACAGGAGGTGAGACCGCACCAATGCAAAGTAGAGTGGGACAGTCACCTGCTTTGTTTTGGCTTAGAGCACACTCTTGAGAGATAGTGATACCAGCCTACCTAATCAACATAAGCATAACCAATTCAAAGTTAACTTTATTTTGCCTTCATGGTTTAATGAGATAAGGGGTATAACTACCAAAGCAGTAAATACTGAAAAATATTATGTGTATTTCCATAAGAATAGCTATCCTGAGGTATGGCAGTAATTCCTTGTGTTCTTTATTTGTCTGTACTGCATACAAAGCCTAATATGTTCACTGAGTCAGGCCAGGCAGGATATATAAACAGTACTCCATCTCTGCCAACTACACTGGTAGCTTCGAGTGCTTTGCATTATTTATTTGAAAGTGTCTGTTGCTTAAACATCGTCTTTGACTGCATGATTTTAAAGTGACAGGAGGTCTACAAGTTTGGGTCCATTTAGTGAAAAGTGAAAGCTCCTTCCTATAAATTTTGAACTGCAACAATAAGAAACAGTGTCAGAAATGGTACTGAATCAAGTTCTGTATGAAAGTGGTAATTGAATCTTCTAAACAAATGGTTGCATGGCTGTCTGTGCTCCCACTTTCATTTCTCACCACTGTCATTTATATAGTGAACATCTAACATGTTTATGCCATCCTTGGTTGTTTAGGCAATATAAAGGACTCACAAGAAAAGGATTGACATCTAATATTTGTAAATTAAAACACATGATTCTCTACTCTGAATAAAATAGCCTTGAACGTGTAATACAGATTATTCCATGTGTTATTTAATCAGAGGCTCCAGAAGACAATTTGAGACCCAGATTTCAAAAGCCTTGCATATTCTGTAAGTTTGGTTTTGTGGGATTTATACTTGTATTAGCTCTCTTACAGAGTCCTGCCAGAATGCCAAGAACTGTAGAAAGACCAAAAGTCCTCAGCCAGTTCCTCTCTGGATCCTGCACTGATTTCTCCTAATAGAAAGGGGAATGTCTGGTGGTGGTTCCTGATTCTGCATATGAATTCTACATTAGCTGGATAGCAGTTGACAAAATCACTACACATTAGAGTAGGAAATGTGAAATACTTCCAATGAAAGGTTGCCTAAAATTTCTGTGGTCTGGATTTTAGAGAAATTTCATGGCTGTTGATACTTTTTACAAGCATGAAGTGTAAGAACAGTCTTGCTCGCAATAAGTAAAACTTTTTAAAATGCTCTCAGTATTTCACTGAGGCCATTTCAGAGGAAAGGTCATGATCCTTAGTTGTGTGGACTTCAGAACCTACATAAAAAGCTTATTGTTTACTCAGAATTTCCTAGTATTAGTTTGAATCAATAGAACAGGTAATGAAAGGCCTGTAAATTTAATTTAAAATAATTACATTTAAAAATGCTTGGAATGCATTGTTGTTTCATAATGGAAAAGCTAAATGTCTTCTTTTGAAAGTGCTAGAATGTTTTTTAACTTAAGTGTAGTGATTTTTTTTGATGTTTTTAAAGCTATTTTCAATATTCATGAAAAAGTTCCAGGTCTTTTGGGGCGTTCAGGGTGCTTTTGGGGATTTTGAAATGGTTTCTGTCATTTAGGAGTTATACTGTTTAAAAAATTAAAGTCTTAGTCCTAGCAAAAGCAGTAGATCATTATGCTATAGAAATATGGTGAATACTTCCAAAGCAGAATATAAGAAAGGGACAAGTGTTTCAAATTGTTCAAGTCTTTATCTTCCTGTATTTATTTAATATGAATTTTTGGCATAACTGTAGTTCCTCATAAAATAGAGCAGAATACTTCTTTATTGATAATATTTAACACATGCACAAGATAAAGAGAGCAATTTCAGCATACTCCTACATCACTTAATTGAATTGCTCTTTATTACATAAATGTAGTAAAATGCAATTTCTAGCAATGCCAAGGTGATGACAGATGTGGGGGTAAAGAGGAAGGTGTAGGAGAAAATAATGGTGTGGTAAATTAGGAGTAAGTAATTTCTGAGTTGTTCATATTGTTGAAATTGTTGGACTGAATACTTTCCAAATAGGACAGTAGGAATAAATAGGAACGGTAAAACTTTAGAATGGTTGAAAACATGATTAAAATTTTAGGTGCTATTTTCTATGTAAAGTTACGCATTTGCTTTAAGTCCTGTTATGTCAGCCCAAGAAATCCTTATTACAGGATTTATACTGGAAAACTTCAGTGTTATGAAAGTGCTGACCTTAGATTACTGGCAGGGTTTCCTGGAATATTGGATCTAAAAAATTATCGAACAATATACTAGCTGTATTGCAAATATTATTTTATCTGGAACTTGAAAATAGGATAATGAAGTTACTTTGTCCCAAATCCTTGATTTAGCATAATTCAAGTCCACTAAGCTTCCATGACTTTTAAAACCAAGTTTTATAGTGCAGCTATAATATGGTTACAAAATGAAGGTGTCATTGGTCTGAGTTCTGTTGAAAGTGGAGATTTTATTCTGGTTCCATTTTGAGATATAAGTCTATCCACTTTTGCATTAACAGCTCTTTTCTTTGGTTTCTTATCTTCTGTATAAGTGCATATGATATGTAACACTATTTGAAAATATATGTAACTTATTACAGAAATTAAAGATTTCACATTGATTCAGTAGGAAAAACAGGCAGAATTTAGAATCTTCCCTGGGGTCCTGTCCTATTCTCATTTAGATTGACAGATACCTTCCTGTTTCTCTCTGTTAAAATAGGCTCAGGGTCACAATAAAACTTTGAGAATACTTCTCTTTAAAATTACTTCCACAGCACCTTAAAATGTCCTTGATGTTTAAGTGATTCTTCTGTGCTGATGAGAATTGCTGCTCCTAACAGCTGATAGTTTGATAAAGAAGAGCAAGTTACCATTCAGTTATAACACACCAAATACAGGCAGACTTCTGTTTCTATTTTTAACATTAAGAAATACTCCATAGATATCCAAAGACAGGTGACAAGTTAAGGAACGAGAAGGAATGAAATAGAAAGAAAAACATAAACAAACCATGGAATCTAATATCAGGGTCCCAGATGTCACACAGTGATGACTATTTTATGGCCTAAATAATAAAACAACTTTTTTTCCCAACTGCGTTGTAGGGTGAGTAATATATGTAGGACTTGTTATTATGTTTGCTTGTTGTTTTTTTCTCTTTTTTCCTCTCTTCATTCTTCTTCATGGTAGTTTAAGCCCTAGGGATGCTTTGAGTATCCTGTGGAAGTGCTGTCTCCAGCTACCATTAGGAAAAAGCAAATTTAAAACTCTGCATTCCTAAGATTAACCTAAAAAAAGCTCAGACCAGGTTGTTGTCAAGTTAGTTGATTCAGTGCATACCATACAAAAATTTCCTCATAGAAATGAAATTATCAGACCTGAAAATAATGAATAGTACCAAGATTTTAATGTCCTTTGGTCCTGTATGAAGATGTAGATTAGGAAAAAAAATATTTTGCCTATTGAAAATCATCTTGTACTTGGGGTCTCAGTGCTGCTGTCTGGAAGTAGCAATTCTCTATGACATGGCTCACTGTAAACCTTAAAATGAGAGAGTGTGTTGGGCTTGTGTGGAGAGGATGGGGGTACAGGAGTTGCTTCTGTGAAAAGCTGCTAGAAGCTTACCCTGTGTTCAGTAGATACAATTTCCCCCGGGGGAAAACTGATCAGGAGCCAGAAAGAGAAGTGTGAATATGTGAGAGAAACAACTCTGCAGACATCAAGGTCAGTGAAGAAGAAAGGGAAGGAGATGCTCCCAGCACAGGAGCAGGGATTCACCTACATCTTGTGGTGAAGAGTGTGAGGAGTCCTCCCACTAAGGAAGGAGTGGCAGAGATAATGTGTGCTGAACTGACCACAGCTCCCATTCCCTCTCCCCCTGTGCCACTGGGGGTGGAAGAGGTGGAGAAAGTTTGGGATAAAGTTAAACCTGAGAAGGTGGTTTTGGGTTTGTTTCTCATTATCCTATTCTGGTTTGATTGATAATAAATTGAGCTAATTTTCCTACCTCAAGTCTGTTTTGTCCATGAGAGTATCTGGTGAGTGATCTCTCCCTGTCCTTATCTTGACCCACAAGCCTTTCACTGTATTTTCTCTCCCCATGTAGCTGAGGAGGGGAGTGATAGAGCAGCTTTGGTGGCATCTGGCATCCTGCCACAGTGGGTAAGTCAAATCCCTCTGATTGTGCCTTGAATCGTTGTAGGGTTTTTCTGTACTCATTAAAGTTGGGGGTAAAGCCAAAGGACAGCATTGTTATCCCTAACTACAGTTTAGGAAAGAGCAACAGAAGACATAAGGAGATGTTAGGGGGGACAGGAAATAAATTATAATTGTGAAGAAACTGTAGAAAATTCTGTATCTCTTCCCTGCTGAGCAAAGGAAGTAAAGTAATGGTGCTGCAAGTCCCCTCATTGCAACTTTTTTTATATGGCATATATGGTTCATTTCATTTTAAAGTTATCAAAGGGAGGAAGCTACAACTGGTAGGGAAGACTTTCCTCAGGGCTTGATAAATCCATCCTCAAGCTAATTCTTGCAGCTTGGTGGAAAGCATATTGCCATTCCTGAGACTTTCAGACTCAGGCTCTTGTGGGTTTGTCAGTCCACAGCACTCTGCTTCTTTGGAAACAAGTGGATCCAGTTAATGTGACCTGTATTTGTCAGCTGAGCAGTCTTTGTTTTTCACACTAATCAAGTTTTATGAGTTAAAAAGCCAGATACTTTTAATTCAAGCAAAGCAGAAGTTTACAGCCTTGATTGCCAAATTTGGAAAAATCTGTAACACAAAAAAGTAAAATAAGCAGGGTAGCCTTAACATTTTTTCCTGAGGTGAAATAGTTTCCATTGTGTTGCTTAGGATTGTTAATGCAAATCTTGGCCTTAGACCAAGGGGAGCAATACTGTTGGCAGACACCCCTTTGTGGGATGCTGGACCTCACAGTGGGAGCCTGAAGCCACTTGTGTAAGGGAGGTGCTCACCCTGTCCCACGCTGCTCTGAGCAGCAGGCATGGTAAACATTTCCCATCAATTTACAAGGGATGAGAGTTCCCCTGCCTTCGCTTTTTGGCACTTATAACCTGTCTTGTGTTGCTTATCAGAGGATGCACGACCTTTCCCTTTTGCTGACTTCTCTTAGATTATTACTGTGCCTTGTTAGTCCATTTCTCTGGCTTCAGTGGCTTCCCTCTTTCAGCTTTTCAAGACTGCTATCAGTCTTCTAAAATCAATAAGAGGATCGATTGTACAACTGTTCTCTTAATTTCACAATCTGTACCACATCCATAGCTTTCCATAGTATTTGTGCAGGGTATGAATAACCCAGGCATCAAACTTGTCATTAACTGTACATTTCAACTCCATAGCATTTGTTAGTTGCATACCTGTATACTTCTACAAAAAAAAACACTAATTTTTTTAATGTAAGGGGCCAATTTCTGATGCCATTACTCAACGTTGCCTTGTGTCTCTTAATGGTGAGAGCTAACACAGTAGATCTGTTCAGAGTTCTGAGTAACACGCCAGAATTTAGTTAAAAAATAGTCTATGTAGATGTGATAAAATCATCAATTCTCAGTTTTCATAAGTTGTAATATCTAAAGAAAACTCCCTGTGAATGCCTGGAGTGCAGCAGTTTCAAGTACAGCTTGGGGAGTCAGGGCAACAACTCACCTGCTGTCTGAGGATCACAACACCCAAATTAATATTCTTCTTCAAGATGACCCTTTCACACAGAGAGACTCCTTCAGCAATTAATTGATGTTACGCATTTTCTCTCTGTTCATATTTGAAATATCTTTTGTAGCAGAGGATAGATTGTGACCCATATGGGCTTTATTTTTCCCTTTCATAGAGATGTATTAACCCCATCCCTGATGTTCTTGAAGCATTGAGGTATTTTGCTGGTTTGGACCTGTTGCTAAATGCCAGGTAGCTTGGAAAGGCAGAAATTAAGAAAGGAGTTTGTCCAAATACTGGAGAAAATAATTCATGCTAATACATCTAATGAAGTTGTTGGTCATAACCTATGTGCATTTGAGTGTAATCACATGTTTTTTTTCTTTAAAAAATACAAAACTCAAAAGTTCTGCTTGTTGGAGGTTCAAAAGTAATAGTGCATGGAGTTTAATTTACATTTTACTGTTGCTCTTGGACTTAATTTTGAAAATATAACTGAGTAAACAAAGCTTCATTTGGAAAAAAAAATACAAATTAGTCTATTTTCTGATAATGAATGTCAGCAAAGCATAGACTGATTCCTTGTGATAGGGATAAATATATGTGCACTAATGTGCTTAAAAGGCTACTATTAGTTTTTAATGAATGTAGGAGATTTACTTTTTTAGCAGAGCTACTAAAATAATAATCATACATAAAGGACTACTTCACACAAGCTCAGGAAATTATATTCAGAGATTTAACTGGGGAATTTGGTTCTGGTTTGAAAGATAACGTTCATTTCTACATACAAAAAATTGTTTAGTTCATTAGCATACTTTTATTCTGCAGACACTGAAAAGCTTTAGTGCCCCCCAAATTACTTAGATGTAACTTAGTTTTATGAGTTATCAAGCACTAAAGATATAAATAGCCTTATTAGTCTCCGGTAGCTGTTGCAGTACTGTTCCAGAACACCACTATTGCACAATAGGAGGCATTTTGAACAGTGGTTTGTGCCTCACATTAGTGTACCAGATAAGCTTGATTCTGAGGTAATATAGTGACTGAAAGCGGACCTATGGTTTTAAGGCATCTGGTGAAGTGCAGACTCTCACATTAAAGCATTAAAATGTGTCTAATGAGCAGACACTATGTCTTTTGAAATGAGACTTCTGTTTCATAATCTAATGCAACATCGCTGGAAAATTAGTGACATCATTTTATCGACTAAGAAAAGTGGTCAGAACAAAATGTTCTACCTTCATGTTGGATACAAATTTCACTTGCTCATATCTATGAATAGTACATAAAATATAGTGCCATTGGTGATGGAAAACAATGGAGTTGAAGTTGTGAAAACCTGGTTGAGGAAGAAGACATTTGGGCTGTTTCCTGTAGAGACTCAGCTGGGTGACACCAACAGGTATCTACAGTAGCAGTCATATGGCTACACATGCATTGCACTTTGGGAATTTCTCATAATTGAAATCAGTATCTATTCTCTAAAGAAACCCATGAGAAGCTATATAGGCCATAGGATAATATCAGACATCAGGGATTATTACTGTCACCACAAATAACTCATTGTTCTCTGCAAAGCATTGATCTCTTCTCTCTGGTGACCAGTGACAAAACCCAAGGGAAAGGCCTGATGTTGTGTCAGGGGAGGTTTAGGTTGGATATTTGGAAAAGGCTCTTCACCCAGAGGATGTTTGGACACTGGAACAGCTCCCTAGAAAGGGGTCACAGCACCAAGCCTGACAGAGTTCAAGCAGCATTTGCACAACGCTCTCAGGCACATGGTGTGACTCTTGGGGATGTCCTGTGCAGACCCAAGAGAGGGACTTTGATGATCCTTGTGGATATCTTCCAATTCAGAATATTCTGTGAAATTCATAAACTTGGCTGAATTAGGCACTAAGAAATCCACTGTTAACTTCAGTTTTGCTCTGCTTGCCTGTTGCTTGAAACTTTATAATAATCAGGGTGAGTGTATCAGATAAAAAGTAGAAACTAGAGAAACAGTGTTAAAAATAATTGCCATGCTCTGGAAAGCTAATTTAAGGGAACTCAGTGACAACTTTGCAGTTGGGAAATTTATGCTAAGAGTGATATTTTTTTGTCTTTACTTAATATGATAGAAAACCAAAATCAACCTGGTACTAGAAAAATATGCTCTAAAGAGCTGCTAGCTGTTAATACCCAAACTGTACTAAGTGATAATACTCTAATGCCAGACTGATAAGCACCTGTACAAAAGATACAGATTGCCAGCTAAATTAGTCTGGTAATCCTGATAAGTCCATAGTGAGGTCTATAACATCTGCTTGGGGCAAAAATGTATTCTGTAGGACTTGCCTACCATCTATATTTTCAGTCTATGCATGTCAATCAAATTATTTCGGGAACGGCTTTAGCTTCTCAGATAGAGAAAATGGCCTTGAAAAATTCCTTCAAATCCATGTGCCTACATCTAACTTTCAGCAGGGTAAAAGATGATTCTTACTTGTGGCTTTGAAGCTGACTGGGGCTTTCACAGTGGCCCTAGATTGGAAAAGAAATTTAAAAAGTGTTTGATCTAATCCTTCTCTTTCTTATTTTTATTTTTACTCTTTCCCTCTAAAGAAAGAGAAGACTTGCAGTTAATGGTGGTTGTATATAAGCAACAACAGAGAAGTTGTCAGAAATGACTGTGTCTTTTAGTGCAGCAGCCACTTTGGATTATATTCTTTAATCATTATCACAAATGAAATGCATTCCTGAGGCTGCTGTAAAATGGTTTGCATAGTCCGGCTCAGTGATGTCATATGGGTATAGAAAGGTGATTTTTAAATTCCAGCTGAGTTACAGATGGGTTATACATACACACAAACTGTATTTGTATGGAATTCTTGCATGGCTTTATGAATAGAAATAAGAGCATTACATATAAAGCTAATGAACTCTTAGTGTGTGGTCAGGTGGGCAGAATACAAGTGATTATACACTTGCATGAGAAATTCCAGCCCAGGGAAAAATTATGTCTTTTGGTGGACACATATTTTATCCTCAGTACCTTGTTCTGTTTGAAGAACATACACTAAATCTTGTTTAAGTATGTATGAGGTAGTTGATGTGTATGAGGCATCAAATGAATCTCTGAGACCTGACTGTTGATAAGGTATGGAAACCAAGGGCTTGGCAACTCTCTGCTCACAAACTTCTTTGCAATCAATACTGCATTAATCATTTAGTTTCTGCTAATTTGAAATAGATATTCTTTCAGGGACTGCATCCAGCACAGTGAAATGTGATGTAGCATCAGCATTATTGTTGAATTGGGAATGGGAAGTAAAACAAGGAAATTTTAATTTGGCCTTCTCGTGTAAGTGTGGCACTTGTCTTCCTGAGTATAATTTATGCATGATAAACTGAACATTTTTTGTGAGACACTTTCCCTGGGAGACACCTTTCCTCAGACAGAAGATTGAAGGCCAGAAAAAAGAGAACATTCCAAAAGCAGCACATGACCACCACAGTCCTGACTGAATCCTGCCAAATAGGTGACAGGAAAGCAAGTGTAATAGAGAGAGGCTGTTTGTTTTTTTTTGTTTTCGTTTTTGTTTTTTTTTTTTGTACAGTATTTAACTTGCTTGTCTCAGGCATTTGGTTTGTGGGGGTTTGGGGTTTTTGTTTTTTTCACATGAGCACAAAACAAAAATTCACATAAATGAAACAGTTGAAGAAACAATGGTGCGCCTGAAAGGGTAATAAATGGAAAGTGCTCTTTTCCAGTATGATTCATGTTAACAGAGCATAATTTGGGAACTGAAGTCCATTGCTTTACAATATATTGTAAGAGAAATTATTTTATCATAGAAATGGAGGACAGCATATTGGATGACAAATGTTTTCTTGTGTGTGACCTTCTCCCACATCCTTTTCTTCAAAGTTTAAAAGGCAAGAAGCTGTCAGCAGAGATAGTAATTATTATAAATCTGGTCCCTGGAGACACTCTCATCTGTGCTTGTATTTAATAAATTGTCTTGCCTGCCTTTCCCAAAACAATATTTGAAAGTCTTTTGGGCTTTCCTTTTTTTTTTTTTTCCCTTCTTTTTTTTTCCCCCTTCTTTTTTTTCTCCCTATGTCTTATCCTGTTGCAAGGCACATCTGTAGATTGCTCTGTTGGCTCCCTATGTTCTGCACAAGAGCTGAAGCCTGTGATGGATGTTAATCCCTCTCTGTGGTCATGACTAAACAGACATGCCATGTAATTGTTGATTTCACTGTTTCCTTTCAAGTCCTCTATGTTTGGATCCATATATCACAGCTTATAACTGTATACTTCTCCATATCTTTGACCAAATGACTTGCTGGTACTAACAGCAATTTTTGAAGCTACTCAATGCATGTACTGCTTTATCAGTCTCTGGTTAATGAAATTTGTGTTTTTAGGGAATGAGGATAAAAGCCATCTATGTGAGTCTTCCTGGCTACTTTGAGCAATTACTTCTGGGAACTTTTTGATTATAGATTATGCTCCATTCTTTGTGTTTTGTTTCATACCTAAAATTACTTTTTGTATATTATGCTCTTGGAGGGCACTTGTGAAGTAGAGTAGAGATCATGCAATATCATGGCTTCAGCCATGGAGATTGAAAAGGGCAGCAAGCCCCATGTTTCTCTCCTCACTCTCTGAGAACACTATAAAAATATGTACCAATTTGATGCTTTTTGGTGACCTTATAGATCCAGTCACAGAGAAAGTGAATAATCACCATATGTGGTTCTCCTCTTGATAGAGGATGGCAAAAATGTTTGTCCACAAAGATAATTAGAAGGGGTATTAAAAAAAAGACACTAGCAGTTGGGTTAATCTGTACATTCAAGCAAGCTTAAATGAAGGGCTTGTTTGTGTAGGTTTGGTTTGAAGGATGATTTTCATGCATTAGTTCAACTCTTAATTTAAAAGATTTTGTCAGAAGCTTGTTTTTATATCCTCGTTGGAGCTGATGTAGTCCCTATGTCAGCCCATCAGGAGTTGTAGTACCTGACATGAGATGATCCAACAAAGGCAGCAGGTGTTCTTCAGAGGGTTTTGTTTCTGATCCAGACTTACAGAGACTGTTTTGCTGAAGCTGTTTAAACCACAGTAACATAGAGAGAGTCTGGTTGTGGCTGAGAATCTGTAACTCAGTGCCATGACTAGTGTTCATGTTAGTTATTCCACAGAAGTGTGTTACTTAGATGTGACAGGCCTCTTTGTGTGTGCCATCAGCTCCCTCTCTGTACAGAGTACAAGTAAGGACCGAGGCAGACTTTGCCAAAACATTCTATGGTTATTTCCATGGCAGCTATCTAGGTGCAAAGAATGTGTGTCAGCTGATATAAGCCACCTGGGCATTTCTGGGGGCCGTTGACAAAAATTAAGTGGTCCAGTTCTTGAAAAAAGTGGAAGCTGGAGTCTTTCATGTCTTCATATGCCCGTACACTTAAAATAATATACCCCTGTTTATTGTTGGAAGCACTTTTAGACAGTTGCCCAGAAGCAAGCCTGTGGTGTATTTCTTTACAGCATATTCTGATAACGAACTCTGAAGTTATTCTTTTTCAAATAATAGCAATTACATATCTTCTGTAAGAGGACCTGACTCAGAAAAACTAAAAGCACAATCCAGAATTTAATATAAGTACAAAACTTCAAAAAATTAAAGGGCAAGTTTATTTTTATTTATTTGAATTTGTTTTGCATGACTTTTGGATTTTAGTGCTGTGGAAACTGAAGACTTTTCCTTTAAATTGTTTGAAACTTGTGGAAAAGGGGATTTTCTTTTAAATTATCAAACACTTCATGAAATAACACAATCCCCCAAAGCATAAAGAATTCTTGAATGTCAATATTTGCAATGAGATCTGTTTATTAAACATACTGATATGTTTGCTCATCTGTATGTGCCACTTCTTAGGAAGCTTCCAAAACTGTCTGGCATATACTTTAACTATATAGTAGAGTCCAAAACTGTGCAAAACATGCCCTTTTTGGCCAAATCCGTGTCTCTTCTTGGACATGTTTGTGCCAGAGCAGATGTGGTGTGCGTCTGAACACTATTTACTCCATGGGACCATCCAGCTGAAAAAATTACCCACTCTTTTTACTGTGAGAGCAGTAAACCCTCATTTCTGTTGCTTAGCTTAGGGGGTTCATTCCACCCTCTACCAGTGAATCTGACTGGGGGATTTATCTGGGGGTTGATAAGGGGAAACTTACTATCTTTAGAAAAATAGCAAAATATTAGCAGGATGCCATTACTTACAAATACAGTTTAAAGCCAGACCTTGATAAGGGTGGTGCTAAAAAAGACTTCTCATGGCAATGTTTTTGTGTATGCACACTGGTTGTTTACAGGAGAGTTGGCCATGGATACTGCATGTTGGAAACAGGACTTTGCCCACAGCTGACATAAAGCGAAATTTTTCTTTTTTTTTTCCCCTTTTTTTTTTAAACTGATCTGGTTTCCTAGGTTTCCTAAACTTTAGGAATTAGGACATGAAAATCTATCTGCCTTTGTTGAATGTATATATTTATTTTATTAGGTGATGCAATTCTATGCAATATTTGCTTGCAATCTTCCCCTCCAAATTAGAATTGGACTTTTCATGCATTTCATGAAGAGCTTCATTTGAGTCCAGGTGGAAGGGAATCTTGGCTTGATGGGCTGTAAAATGCTTTCACATCTATAGATGCTTTCTGTGAAGTAAATATGAATGGGGAAAAGTATACTTTGATAGTGTCTGAAAATGCAGTTAACACTGCCATCGGTGTAAGTGTGAGAGAGAAGGGAGAATGATTGGAGAGGGGAAGATTCAGAAGAAGAGAGAGGCATCAGGAGATGAGTTTAAAAGAGAGCTCCTGAAAATACTTCCACATTCCTTACAAAATAAACAAAACAAAAAACCCAACAAGAACAAAACATTTACTGAATGAGTCAAATTGTGAAGTAAATGAGTCATAATATAGAAAGAAAAACCTTCCATGTGCAGATAGCAGGCAACATAACTATATTTTTGCTGTGAAAGGTAATGCAGCTGTGTTCCAGGATGTGGACTAATGTACTGTGTCCAGAGGAAAGACAAAAAATATATGTATAAGGATGCATTTCCCTATCTTATAATTGCTATAAAACAAAGTATTTATGCTCTCAGAACCATGTTAATTCATTTTTTCCTTAAAAGCTGTGTAAGAGTATGGCCTAGCATAGTCAAAGATTTACGGGAAATAAATAGAATGCATTATATTGAAAATGGATTCCTGAGAAAGATCAATAAATGCTATTTGCAGCAGAATGAAGTTATCAAAATGTAAATATTTTAAACAAAACTGAATTTAACAATTTCCAAGATAAGCCATTCCCTCAAAGTACACTGAAGGCATTTTTTAGTTTACATAATGTAATTAAATTCAAGCCTGAAGAATTCAAATTCCTCCCAAAGACATTATTGGCAATGTGATTTAATGTGGTGATAAGGATGAAAATGTAGCATGTCTGAAGGCCACAGGAGTTTTATAAAATTGCATTTGTAAGCTGACAACAATTGTTTACAAGATTTTCTTTTTAAACTACTCAATAATGTCATAGTGAACAGACCTTCCTCTCTATTCGCAGCACAACCCTGTTCCTGACACAATTTGGGTCAAGTTCACCCCAATGTAACTTTGATAGTCTTACAAAATCTATACCAGGAGAAAATGACCCGTTTTTGTCTTGTGAACACTGTGTAAGGAAAGTGTGAGTCACTGTTATTTTGCAAATAATAAACCATTTTGCGTATATTCTTTCAGCATTAAGAGAGATTAGTACAGGTTTTATATACACCTCCTCACAGTTGTTTTTTTGTTCATATGATAAGGGATGATGTGAGCTGAATGCTGCTGTAGAACCAAGAACTCCAGGGGTTCAGCCCTTTTTCTGTCACTGACTAATCTCTCTTATTATATTTTAAACCCACATTTCATCTGCAAAACAGGAATATAGTATTCCCTATCTTATAAAATCAGCTAGTAGAAACTGCAGCAGCTCTTGCAAAAATATTAATATTGTATCATCAATGCTAACATCCTTGGATCCTTTTATATTACAAGTGCCTCAAGTCTGGTAAATTAGGACTTCATCAGTCAGGTTACAGAAAGATTAATTCTGTGAAACATATCTTGGCACTGGTGGGGGGAGCATCTCAAAAGGTGACAATATTTTACTGGTGATGAGTGAGGGTCATTTACCTTGCTGAGTTGAAAGGGTCTCTAGCTAGGATTAAAAAGGGAGAGAGCTATTTGTGTAGTGATGCTTCCCACTGGAGAAGCTTTACAGTCAAACTGTCCCTCTTTAAAGGATTTATTTGTTCTTTAAGAATGTCATGGTGTGACCCCAGAATGACAGTGAAAGGCTATTTACAGTATTTAGCCAGTCATCAGAAATGACTAATTATCCCTCCCTTGGAATGCATGGGCTCTGATGACTCATGTAATATGCTCTTATTATCTCATAATTTGGCTTTTCTGATGCATTCAGAAATATGTACGTATGTGTGGTAGTAGTTTTTAACATCTCCCTTTCTTAAAGTTCTGTGAATTACATACTTCGCAATTTTTAGGTAAAAACTATTGCAACTCCTGTGGTGTCCCCCTTCCAGGTAATAGATATTTCTTGTTCAGTCAGTCTTGCATCTGTCATTTTAGAAAAATCTCCTGGCAGGTTTGAATACACCTTAGTCAAGGAAGGAAGATCAAAGACTAATCCATTTGTAGACTCTTAGATCTGACCTTCCCTTAGAAAATATTCAATGAAAAGTTTAAAATTACCCTGTACAAAAGGGCCAAAGACTATAGCAGAAAAATTATGAAATATGTAGTATGAGCAACAGCAGGACCACACCATCAGTTCATCTGTTTCTGAACTGGAAAATCAGATTAAGTAGTCACATAACATGTAAAGAAAACTCTGTTTCTCTGAGTTTCCTATTTGACTGTTGCTATGTATTATTTTTTATAACCTTCTTCTAAAGAAATCCTGAAAGTATTAATGGTAAAATATCTTGAAAGATCATGAAGCATCTAAACTGCATTTTTGTGATTATTGTTACTTCAAACTTATCTGAATCTCTAATTTGCTGGATTTCATATTAAAAATTATCTAACTCCAGTGCAAAGTCCATAATTATTAAAATTTTTAAAAGCATCAATATATTTTTGATTTCCTTTACTGAGGCACCTAAGAATAACTCTCACTCCCATTTTATTGCTTATAATAAAAAATTCAATTAGTGGGAACCTATCCATCACTTTTGTGATAAATTTTCTTAGTTAAGAATTGTATTTTAATAGTGTACTTGCATTTTTATCTCTAGGAAAAAAAACCAAAAACAAACAACAAACAAACAGTAACCTAATAAGTAGTTTGCATGGACATCAGGGACAGTTTTAATTGTCTTAATTCAGACCAAGGCATTTTCCTTTGGTGTTCCCTGTCCTTGGTGACACATTGACATAAGAGACCTAACCTGAAGATGGTCTTTCATTGTTTGCTCTTGTGGAGTCTTAATTTAAAACATTCCTAACATCAGACAGAATTTGATAAAATCACAGGCTTATTAAAGTACATAGCAGGTGTCTAGGAGATAGTAGTCCCAATTCCTGTAGTGAATGGGTGATGATGAGAGGTAAAGCACATGCTATGGAACTGTGGATTGTAATCCTTGAATAAGGGGGACAAGGCTTGCATAGCCTGCAGAACTGCTGGTTAGCCTCTACCTGGAGCTAATCTTCCCATCTCTCCGGATGTTCCACTGGAGCTTTACCCAGTGGAAGGCCATCTCAGAGCACCCTGACTAAAACCATGGTTCACTTTTGTTCTTACCCTATGCATTATTTGGGATATTCAATGAAAATAAGTTCCTAACCTGACCAGAACAGCTATGAGGCCCAGAAGTCAGAGGAATAGCCTGTGATGACATTTTTTATGCTGAGCAGCAACAAGCGTGAACCCACTGTGACTTTACTAAGAGCAATTCCTAACACTTATCATACTGTAACAAGCTAAAATGTTCAGCATTATAATTTAACTTCCTCCTTCTAATCAAATGTCTCTGGCATACTGAATAGGAAGTAAAAAGTATCACAATAGAGTGCAAATTCTATCACTCCTAATTCTACCCTTTGATTGGCTTCATATCCAATGATGAGAAAATAAATCACCTTGTTGAGCAGGAATGAGAAAGAAAAAAAGAGGAAACTGGAATCCTAGTGGGGCTTTTGACCTGTGTAGCAAGTTAATTATACACTTGAGAAAGCATCTAGCATTGTCATGTTACACTGCATGCATTTGTATGTGCACAGGGTTGAATATAAATATGTGCGTACATTAGCATGCATATATGCTTTATGCAACAGTGCACTACTCGTGCTCGGTACTTCCTGAATTTGTTCTCAAAGTCATTGCTTTTAAAGGATGTAAATGAAGATGGAGCGTGGCCCAGTGGATTTTAATGTATAGACAGTTACTCTTGGTAAAAATAATTACTTAATTAAATGCTCTGGTGGACAGTGATTAAGGAAGGAAGTGGTAGATAAGTAATGAAAAGTGTATCAGTATAAAAAGTATCGGCAACTTAGAGAACATGATAAAATATCTTTAGGGATAAAATAGGCACTACAGGCTTCTGCATTAAATGGTTTTACTGAGGCCTTCTCTTTCTTACTCTATTTTCCATGGAAGTTTTTCTGTCAGCGATGCAGTTTTCCATTGAACAAAACTAAACTGCCAAATCAATGCAACCCTCAGATGAACTAGAAGTCACTTTTACTAGAAGTCAGCTCTTTCTGATCAGTCAGAACATAAATGTTCATGAAATGGCAGTCACTTTCTTACGTACAGAGACAACAGAGGGTCTGCAGAAGAAGTGACCATGGAAGTCCAGTACACCGTCCTGCATCTTCTGCTCTGCGCTGTGCAGACTCTTCCTCAGGGCTGGGCAGAGATACAGACCCCTACAGCTAGCGCTTCCTCCATTAACACCTCCAGGCTGTTATGGTATTGGCATAACATGCTCCTTCTGTCCAAGATGGATCCATAGACAGTCAGTACACTTGGAACACTTGTCTTATCTTTATGGAGTCTAAAGAGATATGGCTGGAGCTTTCAAACCTAGCTGGAATTCTTTCAGCTGTAATGCTCTGTAGGAATATGAAGTGAAGCTATGAGATACATCTTCATCTGTTGTATGCTATTCATCTGTATAGTGCAGAGAAGAAAAAATTCTTTGAGGACTTAGACCAGAATTTTCTATGTCTATATACATATTTAGATACCTAGAGTAACTAGGGTTATTATAATTACTACTGAACAGCAAACTAAAAATGAAGTCACTGAACTACCTAAAAGTAGCCAAATATTCTATTTACACTGTTGTGGTTCAAAAATATTAATTTTCTAATCATATTGGCATAAATAAATGGCAAAGTATTTGTATTGAGATAGACTCTGAAAATTGCACGTTGAAGAAGGTACATGGCTTTGGATTATGGTGTTTTTGTTCAGCTGTGGGAAACAGAATCACTTATAGGCTGCTGGTATGGCAAGGTGGTTTCAAATCTGACTATTTAATTCAGAGGTAAGACAGATCAAAAGGAATCTGTACAGAAAAGAGATGTAACAAGAAAGGAACAGATACAGACAGGAGTTTTTTGCTGTACATGACATTCTAAATTAGAGTGGCAGAAGTCTGTCAATAAGATCAAAAGGTGGGAGCAGAGATGAAAACACTCCTTTTACTATTAATTATTATAAACCAGGTAGGATTGTATTTGAACACTATTAACAGAATGTTGAGAAGCAGTTACACCCTCCCACTCCCCCTGGGAGAAAAGAATTGGAGCATTTGAAATTAGAAAAAATAAATAATTTCTGCATAATTTTAACATTCTTTTTCTGTTCACTAGTAATACTAAATGGCTATATGACCTAACAGCAACTTTGTGACATGCTCCCATTTTTTTCTTAAAGGTAAGCATGGATAGCTTAAGTTAAAATACAGGGATTTTAGCAGGCCATGGTTATTGTAGGATGAGAGCTTGGTCATTTGAGAATTGTACTTTTTTTTTGTGCCTGACATTTTTGAGACAGACATTTTTGATCTTTGATTTTTTTGCACAGAGTGAAATATTGAGGCACTCTGGGGTCATTAAAAAGTCCAGGAAATTTCCCCACGCACTGAGGAAGCTAATTTATAGTGAATTCCTTAGGAGATAATTCAATTCTTCTTGAATAAATTACATTCTTGTTTCACTTGCAGGTGTTTCTCATATTCTGTTCTAAAGTGCTGCTTAGGGTTGCTCAGTGTGGTTGGTAGTTGCTGTGATGATCCCAGATGGGGCTGCATTTCAGTGGGTATGAGTGATCTGCAGGGTTGCCAGATCATTTTAGGGATTTGGAAGCCCTGGCTAGGATTCAGCTGGCAGAGTGTGTATATGTACATGTGCATGTGTGTGTCTGTAGGTATCTCGGAGTGAGCTAGGTGTCTGAGCTCCCCTTTTGGTTGGTGAAACTCCAGTCAATATAGTTAATGGAGATTGGAGAGCTGCTTGGCCACCCAAAGCTGTTGTCTATTTCCAGATGTAATAAGTAACTCTTCTGACTTTGTTGAATACATCAATTTGTTCTGCTTTGACTGTGGTGAGAAATTAGACATCCAGATTGCAGGTAGGCACTCACATAGACATGTAGAAACTGAAGCATCAGTCTCTGAGTCAAATCCCACCTGTAGCGAGATATTGCTGATATTTTCACTTCATGACAATTTGTTTCTTGCACTCTGCTGTGGAACTTGCATGTGTAGAATCCCAAAATGCTTACAGCTGGACAGGCCTATCAAATTCAATGCTGGTGTGAATAAATCCAATACAGATTTTTTAAAACAATCTCATAAAAAGTTGAACACTGTGCTGTAACTTGTATCCTTTTATAGGCTCAAATTAAGTGTCTTGTCTGCTGCCATTGTGTCTTCTCCCCTTTTTGCATGGCACTTTCTGAGAGATTACAGTTTACTCACGTATGACTTGCATTTCCTTTGACAGTTTTAGCTAAAACATCTTTTCCTTGAATATGAAAGAGGAATTCAAACACAGCAATTGTGTTTTCTATGAGGTTAGTTTAACTGTTTCTATACCATTGGAGATAAAATTTCTTCCTCTCAGATTACAATTTATCATGGGATGAGTTTATCAGGAGGCATCTGTAGGGCTGGCTACTTTAGTTGATGTGCTGTCCCTTAAGGTACTTAAAGCAGGATGTGCCTTAAATTCCTGCCTCTTCTTAGTTGCAAATGTGGTGCTGGCACCTTTCAGTTGCTTCAGGTGCTGCTGCAAAGTGTCTCAGCTCCCCAGAGCCGGCGAGAAGTTGTGATGTTGTGCAGCTGGCAGTGTTTGTGTCCCTTCCTGGCTGTAGGTCTGTGCTCCAGCCTCGCTCCTATTGTTTGATCCAGTATGAAAAGCAAACTCCTTTGCACCCACTCACGTTGGAACTGCACCTGCTGGTATTTTCCTCTTGCTGTGCTTGTGGTACTTAAACCACAGCTCAGTGCCTTCATAATCCCTGGGAAACCTAAAATCATATCGCAACGCTACTGGGTTTTTTTTCCCTTTTCTTCTTTGAACAGCTATCTGCAGTATCAGAAAATGAAGGATTTTTTTTTTGTGCTTGTATCTTGAAATATCTTCATTTAAATACTTAAGGGTATGGAAAGGGTTTGGTTTTTGGGGTTTTTTTTATGTTCTATAGGAACAAACAGAATAAAGATAATACCAGTTACATATTTTGTGTTTCAAGATATTTTATTTCTTAAAGGAAAATTAGAAGCAGAAACTTTTGGGAAGAAAAGAGGTAGAAAGGCTTGGGAGGAAAATTGATGCTGGCTTAGATAACTAGGGGTCACTAGATGACTAAAAAAGTTCTTTCATGTTCAGAAAATGGCAAACTTTAGGTAAAAGTCTTTCCTGGTTCAGCCTCAAAATTGGGAGAGCAACTAGAAATTAAAACATAACTTGGAACAAAATTATAAAAGAGGAATCAAATACTAATCAATATAAATTCGATGTAAGAAGTATGGAAAATTTATAGGGAAAGCCAGAAACGGGAAATGAAAAATCTGTGGTTGGCAAGGCAGAGGACAATAAAAAGGTTTTAGTGTATTAATAGCAAAAGTCCTAATCATGTAAGCCACTAGATGGAGATAGTAAGATTGTTACGAGTGATTTGAAAGCACCATAAGTGGTAAGAAAATATTTTTATTCTATATATTGAAAAATGCTTGATGCAGTCTCCATGTTATGAGTGTGCTAAGGCACTTTCAAAAGGCCTGGAAGAAAGGAAGGAAGATGTGTAGCAGCAGCTGTTTGGACTAAAGACTATTTGAAATCAATAATCCTGGACAATTTTTGCACAAGAGTCCTAAATGATCTGTTGAGGAAATCTCCAGTTCATTGATGCACCTTGTTGGTGGAAATAAACCCACCCAACAACTCAAAACCAAACAAGCAACAAAAAAACCCACCCAACAACCCACCATCCCCCCCAAAAAAACCCCAAGAAATCCAAACAAACATTCCCGCCTTAAAACATAGGCTGATACCTGTGCAATAATTGCTTTATCATTTTTAACAAAATTAAGTGATCTCTAATTAATAATGTAAAAAATTGTTATTTTAGTTTAATCAAACATAGTTAATACAGGCAGGATAAGCAAACGGTTTTACTATGTACTATCTAGTTTTTTACTTGAGACTTACAAGATGATTGATAAAAATGATTATAGAAATAATAGAAGTGCATAGTTTTGGCCAATTGATGTTGTAATCAGAAATGTAAAATACATCCATTCATAAATGAACAGATGCATCCTCTAAATCAGAGTGCAAAAATTTAAAAAATCCTAAGCGTGAAATCTGTACAAAATTTCTTAGTACAACTTCTAGATTTATAAATTTAAATTTTTAAATTGTGAGAATACGTCTGGATTTAGTGATGAGTCTACAAGGTATGTTGCAAAATTTTAGAGAGTATTAGAAATGTGGACAGAAAAAGTGAAACATTGATTAATCGTTCACCTCACAAGGGGTAGTGATGAATTATCTGCTTGTGATATGCTCAAAACCCACACGTTAGAGAAACTGCACTGAGAGCAGTACAGAAATAAGAGAGGAAGAGGGAGAAAGGAAGGGTTATGCATGTTGGACATTTTGTTTTCATCACTTCCGGTTTTCATTTTTGAGTGAAAAAAGTATGTTTTGTGTGTGGGTGTGTTTGAAAATATATTTGACATGCATTCAGACAAACTTCTTGGTCTTGTTTGCTTTTTAAGACCATATTTCTGTTTAGAATTGTTATCAATATACATAGTCAAAGAAGCTTCTGCACCAGTTGTGTATTCATTCACATTTACTAACTTTAAATCTTGTCCCATGCTTAGGAGCGGAAGATGACAGGAGTGGGCATTTAGTACAACAATTAGCAGCAACAGTGCCTGAAATGTGGATTTGGTTTTATGTTGGCTACGTTCTGTTTGTTTAATAACTATTCATGTCTATGGGAAGGAAATTCAGAATATGACCTTTCAATTGCCACATATCATCTGTGTTCAAACTACAAAATACCAGAAGCACTGGCATTAAGCTTAGAAAAAAGCATATTGTTCTATTTATATTTCTTAAGCTGTGTATGTAGAAAATCCCAGTTGCTTAAAAAGAGCAGTGCTGTAAGTACTGCTACTGAACTGATAAAGTCCACTTGGCAAAGCTTTGTAAAGGCACTCAGAATCAAAAGTGAGCCTGTTTACCTCTTGAAAATGCTTTTATAGGAGGTTCTGGTTAGCCATTTCCAATAGAGAGTGGAGCAGTTGATCAGATAGCAGCTAAACTAATGAAAAGCATCATGGAAGTGACAGGAAGATTAATTAAGTTCCTCCAGTTGTATTCACGTGTTGTGTTACAGAGTTCCTTCGGGTACTGCTGCAGTTAAATGGTATTCATGGTGACAAATATTGCACATTTCCAGAAGTGACACTTCTGAGTCAAGGGTAAAAAACACATTTGGTAGTTTTAGCCCGTGAAGAATGTTTAAAACCAATGATGAGCCTCTGTGGTTGTTTAAAATATACAAATGTAACTTGCTCCTTCCCTTCTTATCCTTTAGTGTAACCTCAGGAGATTAGTAATGAATCACAAAATCTGCATTATTGTGTAGTATGTCTTAAACTGCTCCAGATGGCTTCAAAATAAAAACAAACCAAACTCGTAGCTGATGCACTTAGTATATTTGATTTGAGGCACAAAAATATGTGCGCTTGGAAACATTTTCAATTACTTTTGGAGGCTTACAAAATTGTGGCTTGTTTGCTGTTCTTTCTTTCTGCACTGTGGTCACTAATAGGAATGAAATAACTTCAATACATAAATTTCCAAATTATGTGGAAATTCTAGACCCACTGTACTTGCAATAATCTTTTAGTTTTGGGAGGCATTTGATGAATTAATAAGCCAAGTGTGATTTGGATTGTTTCTCCCATTTTATTTTCAGAAATGAATCTTTCCACAGTAAATTTTTGTTCTTAATAGCTGTCTCTGTACAGTAGACAAAATTTATCTTGAGAAAATGTGGAAACCTCTGAGATGTATGAGATCTTTTAGCTTACTACACATGATGCATAGACTTAAAATGTTGTGTCACCAGTGTATTTGTTGACTATTATTACACTTCTGCCAGCAAAGAGTTCCTCTATGTGCTTCTGCATTTGCAAAAGATGATTTGTGGTCAGCCTCGCTAACTGACATTCATCAAAGCCAATTGGTAAGAGTTTGGGTATAAATCTAATATTAGTTGCCTCATGGGGGAGTTCAAGACTGGAAGAGGGTTTTCCAGGAATCCTAGGGAATTAACTGGGTGCATTAATATTAAATATTAATTAGTCTCTGCAACAGACTTGCCTGTGAGTGGCTTTAATACTTACTATGGAGGCATTGTGTAAATCAGTGGATAGATAAAAATCAGTAGAAAGCACAGAACAGGGGAGCTAGTTCATGAAGTGGCCCTCTGGCTCTAGACCAAGTCAGGTGTGGGGAATAACCTTAAGCTTTCCCAGGTCTGGAGAAATGCAGAGTATGAGCTGTACTTCTGGGCCATGTGTGCTATTTGCTTTTTGTTTATTCCAAGGAGATGATGTCTTGTGGGCTGTTCTGCATTTTGAAAATCTGCCCTTTGTGGCAAAGCTTTTACCAAGGTGAGAAAGGGCAGAAGAACTCAAAGTGGAGATGCTATTATGAGGAAAAGAAAAAGGTTGTTGGAAAAGAGGATTTCAGGGAGCAGAAGTTGCTTCTATTATTAGAAATAAGGATGAGGTCTAGCTGGTTTAGGGGAAGGTAATTTTTTTCTTATGTTTATGCTATTGCTGAATCACAAGGATTTGGGGGTTTTGTTTTTATAAGTGAACCATGCATGAAAATATGATAATTTTGCAGTTGACTGGCATCTGTAGCAAAGTTAAATGCTGGCTAGCCTGTGCTGGCTTGTTGATGATTGGAAGTTTGCACCGTGGGCTGACATCATGGACTAATTTGCTCATTCATTCTGCATGATCTTGCATGCCCAAGCTGGGTCTACTCAAATCTCCAGGCACACATAAGTGTTTGCTGCTCCTGACTGTGCTTTCCTGCAGCTGTTTTCAGCAGAATCCTCAATGCTTGCATTAAAACACCAGCCATTTGGGATTGCAATTACTAAACTAAACCTTGCTTTCACTGAGAGTGACAATATCCCACTCAGGGAATAAAATTTATTTTTTGTTCCTTGCTTGAAACCCTACTTCTTTTTGCAGCTTATGAATGTTGTCCATGTGTAAATGAAAGCAGAGTTTGTCATGGAGTATGTGAATTTGGGATGTGAAAGCTTTCCAGTGACTTTTCCCTCCTATATTGCATTTCTGTAGTTGAAATGAAAAGAAATTAAAGTTCTTGTTTTCGCTTCTTTGGTTATTTTGATTGTATACTTACGCTCAGAACACAAGATGAAATGAGGGAGGTCATCCTTGTTTTACAGCTTACAGAGCAAAACAAAATTGGAGGTAACATTCAGAACCAAGTAGTGGAGAACATGTCAGGTGTTTACATTTCCTGAGGATCTGACCTGCCGTCAGACACCACTGGATTGGTACCAGTATTGTAACACAACAGCCATTTCAAGAAGGGGTCTCTAAAGGCATCATGGTCTTGCCTGAGCATTAATAGCACATCTACACAGACATGAGCCTTCTGTCCCCAGGCTCTCAGATGAGCAGCTGATGGCATGAATCAGCAGGCATATTGGCTTGGTGGAACACAGAGACCAGAGTTAGCCTACATCTTGCAGGGTTTGACTCCTGGTAGAATAACCCCAAGCCTTTTTTTCTGTGATAGGGTAAACGCAGCTTAACAGGCAAATGCTGCGCCTGGGTGCAGACTGTCTTAAAGGACGTCACGCAGTGCCTCTGCAAAAGCACTTCAGAGCTGGAAAAGGAGCTGAAGGATTTCACAGAGAATTGATTCTCTGAGCTTTTACCCTCCGTGAAGGGAGAGGAGGGAATGCTTGTGCTGCAGAAGGCTCCTGATAGTAGCTTATACCTACTGCTCAAAGAACATTAGAGTGGTTCAGCTGAGCTATTTTAAACCAGTCTTTGAGGATGGTATTTCCCCCTATAGCGAGGTGTCCTTTCCTTTATTGTAGAAGTGAATGAGCATTGTAATGATGAAATAAAGGAAAGGAATGTGCCGTGAATACCTTCTGTTACTTGCTGTCCACACTGTGTAGTTGAAACATAGGCCATGATTTCTAGACAGCTTCTTTTTTTTTTCTCCAGGGGCTTTTAGCATTTCTTCACTGTGATTTAAGATTTGCTCAATTTACGTTGTTGGTCAGTTTGACTCACACAAGAAGTTTTGATCTTCCTCCCTTGTGCACGGTGGTCACAGAGTGCACTCCTGCATTGTGTGCTTTTTAGTTGTGAAGCAAAGCTTGTTTTGGAGTTTGTGTACCATGGATCTCTCATTTCAGGACTTGCCTCTTCCTAGGGCAGTTGAAATAAGAAAGGGCACTGAGAAAGGCTAAGTATCAGAAATTAATATCTGTGGGACTGCCGGTGAGGGGCAGGACTGAAATTGGTGCCCCAGTTCCCCATCAGTGTTTAATCTCAGTAACATTCATGCAGGTAGCACGAAACCTCATGAGGGCAATGCTGCAGAGGACTCTTGCTGAGAGATGCATAGGGGCACTGTACACCAGGGCTCTTACCTCTGCTGCCACAACTGGAGCGTTCTTTGGCTGCTGTGCTGCTGCGATAATTTCTCCCAAAGTGATTGGACCTCATGAAATAGTACTTATTGTGTCGTGGTTTTACAAATAAGTGGAGCTTTAAATGAATTATACCTGTCATCCTCTTTCCTGTAGAATGAAAGCATTCATCCCATTAGATCCTATTATAATGAAATAAACGCTTCAGCATACTGTCCATTATTTTTACCTTTATTTAGTATAAGTGTATTATCACTGATACATGCCAGACTGACAGCAGGAAACCAATGTCCTCTATTGATTCAGAGAAGAGACATATGTGCATAAATACAGACCACATTGTCTTCACCATGCTGCAGCACTGGTGTATATCGGGTCCATCCCGAGGCACTACATGTACATGGTGGAGAGTATTTCAGTGTTTCTTTGGTCTTTCTTCCTCTGAAGCTGCTACTAGTTTGTATAGCAGCAGGTATTGTGTGGGGACCTGTTTACAACAAACTTAGGACCGCTCCATTTGCCACAGAACAATAAAATACCTACCAGCTGCTAATGACTTATCAACCTGGGCCAGAAAGCAGCTAGAGACCTGGAGGGTGAAAGGTTGTAAACTCCATTACCGATCCTCGTTGTCGTATGTCTCCTGTCCTCATGCCTTGTTATTCAGGCGAAGAAATTGTAGTTTAAAAAATCAGTTGAGCTGTATTGAAATTGAACTACCTATTTTCCAGTTGCTTTTTAAAAATAGAAACAGACTTGTCTTTATCCAACATTTGGATTGAAATTGTTTATTGAAGTGGAACTATTGATTAAAAAAAAAAAGTCTTAAGGGTACATGATCTCGCAAAGTTCCAGGCATCTTTGTCTTCTATTGAAGCTGGGGTATTGAGGCACTCAAAGATTCTCCTGGAGCCTGCCCTTCAAATAAAAATACACTAACAATATACGCTTTGTCTTTCCCATCTATTATGTAATTGAGCACGTTATGTCACTAAATGCGTTTACTGCCAAGAAAAAAAAAAAAAAAAGCCCGTACAATTTTAGAAGGGCTTATTTTTTTTTGTCCAAACCAGAGTTAGGTTAACCAGGATATAAGAGCATGTCGTTGCAAGCCCGTTAAAGAAAAGATCTGTTTGTAGTACTCTTAGTCCTGATGTCACAGGCACAGCAAGGACATCAGAAGGAGGAGTCAGATTACAGTAAGAATGGGCAGTGCAGCATGCAGCCGGAGTAAACGCTAAATCAGACAGGGATTGTATCAGGGATAAGACTGCCTGCAAAGCGCTCATCCTGAGGAGGCACACTGCTCTCTCACGCTTCTCGTGCTGGGAAATTTCCACATAATGTAGAATGAAAAAGCTCTGTTTTACATGTCAGCCCTGTGCAGGAGCTAATGCTGAATACACAGCGGTGGGATCCTGACTGCATGATTAATGAGAAACATAATGTATTTTGGTAAGTGTTAACCGTGATGTAATTCTGCTTCTGCTCACATTATCAATAGGAGTGATTATTACAGATTTCGGATTCAAGAACATTTCGTGCTGGCACGCACCTAAAACTGACAACTGGGGAATCCTGCCGGCTGTGCAGTTTGAAAGGATTCCATTGTCTGGGAAATTTTCTGTTTGAGTGGGCTACTGCGTAGTTCTAGCGGTTTGAAAAACAAGCTAGATAAGATGAACTCATGCTAGGTTTGTTTTAAATGAACTTGTGTTTCATCTGCCGAGAGGGGATGAGAAATGCTTGTGAGGCATGGAAGTTTTAGCCGAACTTAATGTAATGGACGAGCTGCTAGTGCACTGTCAGTGCTGGGGAGGCACAGCGAATCTCAGTGTTTCATTCAGCTTTTAGTTTGAAGAATTCAAAGGTACAAAGGCGAAACAATGTTTTATTTGCAGTGCTGCGAATGCCGAGTGCTCTGCATTGTACAGATCACCGGTGTGGGGTTGGCTCCTAGCATGCCACAAAATGCATATTATTTTAAGCCTTTAGGGGTCTTGGAGCTGTTAAATATTTGTGCAGAGTTTAGTTTTGTTGCTTGATGGAAATCTTCCTTAGGCTTACAGCTGAGCTGGCTGCATACCCTAAAAACATGCTGGAGTGTAGAGCTATGTCTAAGCAATGTAGCGCTGCAGTGCTGGGCTGGGATGTACGATTGCAATATAGTGCTGCAAGTTAGTGCTGTTAAAGAGCAAAGAAAAATAAAATAGACAATTTGGTGGTGTGATGGAAAAATGCTATTCTTGACTGCTTGAAATCTCATCTAGTCTCACTGTTAATTTATAGCTGCATAACACTTAGAATGAACACAGAGCAGGGAGTTGGAGGATTTCTGGGACATTCAGCAGCTTTCTCACTTTCATTAAATATTGAATCAGGAGTTCACTTCAAGCCTTAAGGGAAGAACTTTTGTAATAGTCTCAGCCCTGTCAAAAAAGTATTATGTCTTGTGCCATGGTAAGCACTTTCTTTGTATTTTCATAAAATTAAAGACTCTGTGTGTATGTGTGTGTGATTTGTCTTTAACAGTGAAATATATCAGTTATGAAAGCAGATAGATTTAGATGTAAACTGTCCTAGCAGAAAAAAAAATATGAAAATTGCTTGAGTAGTCAAAACTGTTCAGCGTCGCTTTCTAAGATAGATTTTCAATGTTTTAGCTTTACTACATTTTCAAAAAACTGAGGAAGAATAGAAAAGCATTATGGTTTTAGAATTGAGTAATTTGGATTAAGTCTCTTTACCGTTAAAACAAAGTCAGGTTAATTTGCTATTCATTTCTTTCAGGTATATTTCCACCTTTAACAGCATTGCACAAGATGGATTGTTTTGGGTTTTTTTTAACAATCAGTTTTTCTCGTGCAGGATAAGAAATTGCAGTTTCCTGAAGTTATAGAGTTAGGATACTAGGTATATGTTAGCTGCACGGTATTTAATTTTATAATTTTTTTCCTGCTTATAATTTTCAGAAGCATGTAACGGTGATCAAACTTTTTTTGGTGTTACTTTGAAAAAGTAAAAATTGCTGTATCATATACTTACTTGTGTTCTGGTGCAACACAAGTTTTTAAAGGGAGAAAACTCTATTGTGCTTTCTACCTGCTTTATAAGAAATTTCACTTCTGAGAGCAGAGCTGAAAGTTTCTGCTAGGCAGGTTCTCTATCTGCTGTGTTCAGTCTGAAGTTTCCTTGATTATTAAGTTTTAAATGAATGTTCTTGTTCCTGTCTTTTGCATAAGAAAGCATGAGCTGGGGGATAATGTTTACCTGTGGTTGTTCTGGGTATTTTCTTGCTATTCTGGGTATTTTCTTGCTCTGTCTCTGAGAGGCCAGAACATCTGTAGTCTCACCTGTCCCTGTTACTGCACAAAGCAGTATTGCACAGAGCCAGATGAAAGCTTGACTGCGTACATCACACACCTACTTAAATTTCAGATTGCTACAGCCATCACATAGACAATATTGGAATTTTATTTTTTCTAAAAAAAAAAAATTACTTTCCTTTAAATATTAATAAAGAATTCTGTAATGTTTTTTGGGAATTTTGGGTTTTTTTTTAATCCATACATGCAACTATTGGGCCACATAAGTATAGAAAGGGAAGAAAAAGAAAGCATTCCTGTATCTTTGTATGCATCTTGTTTGCTTTTCTGGGCCTTCTTGTCTAATTGCTGCTGATGTAAGGTGGCATAGTGGGAATGCGTATGTGCAGCATTAAGGTTGAAATAAATACTAAAAATAATTACCACGGAAAGTAATACCTAACCCTCTGACAGTATTATTGTTATGGAGCATGTGTTAATGGGTGAAGTGAATTTTTTAACTATCAGGGAGAGAAGTTGCTAAATTCAGGATTTGTCATCATGTTTCTCTCTCTCTTTAAAGCTGTAGCCTCAAAGAAGGTATTCTACCTTTATCTTACATCCTACTATGTATATTGTACTATTTGAGCTGAGCCTTCAAATAATTAAACTCATTGTAACCCTTCTAAATTCATGAGCATTTCTTTTACATTGCAACTGAATTTTGATGTAGTTGTTTTGAGAACTGCTAATTTTCACTTACCGTGCTGTGCTTTTGAGTTTGTTGTTTGGTCACCGTGGATACATTTGTTACTTATTGTATTGATTTTGCATTCATCATTTCAAGCTGAATAGGAATATGGAATTGTAATAATAGCAATAAAAATCCTACAAAATGATGTAGTATGTTTATAGAGTAAGCCAAAAGCCAATGAAAAATAATAAATTTCTGCTAAGTGTTATCATACGGAGACGTTTTGCAGTTAAGAACATACATACGTACCTCAGAGCAACTTTTGCCTGTGTTTATCGCCAAGTTAATAATTTAGCATAAGATAAAAGTCAGCTTGTGGCCATTCTCAGCAGTTCCGAGAGGAGGAATGGTGGGTGGCCATCAGTGCCACAGTGCTGATGTTGCAGACTGATAAGGGGAAGCCTCCCCTAGTCCTGCTCAGCGTGAGGGCTCCGCTGTGGCTAATGGTCAGAGCTGGACTCTGCCTCAAGAGTCCCCACTGGCCACTGTCGCCTTGGCTTGGCCACCTCGCCGTGACTGTGCCTTCCTGGCCCTGGTGGTGCAGGCAGCCATGGGAGCTGGCATGTCATGTCTTGGGGCCCAGTGTCCCCACGGCTGCCCCTGGGGGTGGGGTGGCCAGTCTGATCAGGGCAGGTGGGACATGTCCTTGGCGAGGGGAAGGGGCAGAGCTGCTGCTGCTGCTGGTGTGTCCTGCCCCGCTCCGCACAGCGTGGCCGAAACGCCGCAGTGCTAGTGCAGTTCTGGGACAGTGAGCACGGGTCCTGAGGGCTCGGGGAACCTGGCTGCAACTGAGAGCAAAGCGAATTCTCCACCCTCAGCACCAAAAAAAATCACTGCCCCCATACTTTGCCCTTAACGAAGAAGCACAACCCAAAAAAACCTCTAATATAATTTACAAAGAAAAGGGAGAGGAGAAAAGGAAAATACTGTACTTTTTTTTTCTTTTTTTTTTTCCCTTCCCTCCCTGCCTCGTCCCTGAACCTATTACTGTTTTAAGTAACCTCTCTTCTCAGTGTTTCACAATAGACAGGAAATTAATACATTATCATGGAAATTATTATGTATAACATTAAGGGAAACAAGCAAATAATTTTTGCCTGAAAATGACCTAACATTTCTGTTTGTATGGTGGCTGTTTTAATTTTCAGTGGGGTTTTTTCAGTCAATGTTGCAATGTAGTAGTTCATCTGCACACATGCTACTATTCTGAATATCACTTTTTATTTCTGGAACACTTTCTTGAAGAGATTCATGCTGAATGAGTCATGGAATAAAAAGAATACACGCCCCCACGCCCCAAATCTCATCACCTCTTTAAAGAAAACATACGTTGAACAAGCCAACTGACCAACTGCTGAAACAAGGGTTTTTTTTTTTTTGTTTCAATGAAAATATTTGGTTGTTAATGGTTTGTTTGTAGGAGGTTTTATTTCCTTCTAGGTTAGACACTGTGGAGGCCTTTAGTACCATTTCTGCTTTCATTTAAGTCAGGATGAATCTGTGTTGATAAGGCTTTTCTTTTAAAATGTTTTGAGAAGCACAGATACTGGATTACTAACTGTGTTTTATCACCAGCCATCTGCAATAAGAAAGTGTAGTTAATATATAATGGATGCTGTGTGTGACAGAAGAATTCAGCTGAGCAAGCCAATGTATAGGATCTTGAAAACTGCAGGAGCCTGATGTTTATATTTGGAACATTACAGCCTCCTGGGCAGTGAAGTTCATATCTTGAAGCACTGAATAATCATTAATGCATGTATACATAATAACAATAAAAAAAAATCCTGTTTGAACTTACAGAAACTGCTTTGTGCTAGATTGCACCCTTTTAGTTTCTGATACAGAAACAGTTCATTTGAAATGCCTCTAAATATATCCAGTATGTTGCCTTAAATAAAAGGTCCTTTTGCCATTTCACAGACAAAAAAAACCCAGTCATTCCAAGTGTAACTTTTCTTGTGGGTAACAGAATTGCTCCAAACCCAAAATTGGAATCAGTGGCTTCCTGGTTCATCAGAGATTAGATCACAGTTGCTTCAGCTGAAGGTCCTTTAACAAAGTGTGTGTGCGCTCACGTGCTCATGTGAATGTGTCTGTGCATATTTTAACTGGTATGATTGTAGAATCTAATCCTGCATGCCTTCCCAGCAAATGTCTTTCTTCTGTTAAGAAAGCAAATTAAGAAGAAACCAGATTTTTTAAATTTTCATTGTGATATCATATGTCTATTTTACCTTTTTTCCCCTAGAAGGCAACACATAAAAATTTTTACAAAATATTTTAAAATAATGAGAGCCTTTGACTGTGCTATATTGGAGTCATATGGCTGACACCTCTCTGTGCCTGTGTGCAAATATTCTTCCATGTTATTTTGATTTTGTTTCATAAGCTAGTGGCAATTCTAGAAATTCTTGCAATTACAAAAATGTTAATCGGGTTACAGGAATACCTTTAAAGATTTTGCATCTCATTGCACTAAAGAAAATGGTGGTATTTGAAAAAGGAGAAATATATTTGGACTGGGAAAAGGAAATATTTCAATTTTCTATTAGATCATGAAAAGTTCTTGAAATACAATAGAGGTGATAAGGGCTTCAGTTTTTAAAAAGGAGGTATTACATGTAATACCCTGCAAAGAATAGTTTTGCAGCTGAAATTGCATAGATGATTGGTAACATTCAGAGAAAATGCAGCAGAAGAGAGAAATACCAAAGCTTGAAGTGGCCGAGATTGCACTTGAATTAAATTGCTGGGCATGAAAGTGGGAAGAAGTTTTTCTCTGTTGTAGGGCTAAATCATTATATGGCAAAGCCACATTCTGTAGGTCAGCCTGTATGCTCAGTTATTTTAGCAACACTTCTTTGAGAAATCTACTTAGGGGTGAAAAATCTAATACACAAAGCTGCATTGCTGACATGCTCATATACTTAGACCTCCTTGCTCATTTTGTTGACTTCTTCCTTCAGCTCATCAGTCTCATTCTCACTAACATGGTCCTCTTAGATATTTTTTTTTCCTATGTATATATGCACCATAAAGAGTTACTGCAATCTTAAGTAAGGTAGGACAGCTTAAAGTAGATGGCGGATCTGGATCAAATGTAAAATATGAAAACACAATCGTAATTTCAAATTGGAATTGTAAAGGAGGCTCTTATGAACATTCAATTACTGTGCACCCTTGCATCTTGTTAACATCTATGGTAATACAGTTCTTTTTCTTTTGATGCTTAAAATAATATACATTTAAAATTTCTTTAGGTTTGAAAAAATTGTAAGATGTCTTGAGTCCTTATCTGGTGTTTAAACAAAAGTACTTTTTCTCCCTCTGCATTTTTTTTCTCCTTTTTTCCTTATTTCCCTCCCCCACCCCACTATTTCTGCTTTAGGAAAGGTTACATCTATTTTAAAAAGGTGGGGTCAGATCAATCTATTTATTTTTTTATACCTCTGCTAGCTGGCTGAACCAGTTGTTTGGAAATCATGAGAAATTCTTTCATCACTGTGGGCTGAGGTCCTGGCTCTTTTACCAAGCCAACTAATTTACTCTATTTTGTAGTCCCTGCAGGTTTCAGAATTTAAAATCATAATGTACCACTTGCTTTTCAAGTAAAGCTCGAAAAACTCCTGGGGTTTGGTAATGTATAGTATGTTCATGTCTGAAGCAGTTACAGGAGATACAAAAATGAGATTGACCCTGCGTGTCTGCTAACTCTGGGTATGGCTGTTTGAAATTTTAGCATTTGCTTAGTGTCTCAAAGGGCTTTGGCTCATACTGGTAATTTTTATACTGTGTTGTTTGTGTGTTCTCTTTATTGCAATGCAAACCAGCAGTCTCCTCCCCAATTCTCTCCATCAGAAAACATGATGGAACCTAAACAGTGGGTTTATGCTAGAAAACTGCCTCTGAATATTAAAACTGCTTTCTTGAGAACAAGGGAAAAAGCCTGGCTTAATTTTCTCTTTGACTTTACTTCATAGTGGTTCTCTTATTTATTTACTTTTATGCTGTAATTGAAAAAGCAGGTGGACAATTCATTCGAATGAAAGCCATGAAAATATTCTCAGCTTCTTTTGTTCTGGTTGACCTTGTTTACTCAGTTTGTTTACTATGGAGTGTAGTAAGTTATGAAGATGGAGGGAGATAATGGCTGTGTTTTCCAATATTGTTACCCATCATTGCGCTAAGGATCAATACTGAATGAAAAAAAAAGAAAAGAAAAACCACAAAAAACAAGTCAGAAAACACAGAACCTTGAGCAGATCTGCAACTGTGAATGCAAAAGGAAGGAGCAGGTGGAGAGGAAGGCAGTCTTGGCACTGCAAGGAATATCAGTGCTCTTTTTGCTAAGCCAAGTCATTTTTCAGTAGTGACCTGAGGGTCTACTGTCTCTATAGTGCAATGTTTAGCAAATTAGGTTTTGTTTGCTGGTATTTACCTGTGATAGCAAATCCACTCACCTCCTGTCAAAACCAGCAATGTAACAGGTACATGCAGTTTGCCAGATATGTGACTATTATGTAGCAAGCAGACTGTTTCTCTGCTTTTCTATTATTGCTGGTAAGTTGTGCTGCTGTGAGCAGCAAGTTTTTCAGCAGTGGAAGTTGCATGGCTTGTCTGCTTTCAGGTAGCATAGAAAAAAGTAATAACTTTGCAGGCACACATAAAACTTTACATAATCTCCTATTTAACTTTGCAATTTCTGTGTTTGTAACAGCCAAACAGGCCATAAAAGGTTGTGTATGCATATGTAAGGGTATATTTAAATACTTTTGCTTTTTCGTCTCCTTCTGACTGAGGGCATGGCAGCCACATGAACAAGGGTACTGTAAAGCCACTGAACTGTATTATTTCTAGTGTCCTTACATGATTTTAGCACTCAAGACATGATGTAATCATTTACAAACATTTGTCTCGCCAGTCCTGACCACAGTCCGTCTGCTTTGTAAAACTGGTTGTTTAGCCCCCCTTCCCACATGCAGTGCTAGGGCAGTTGCAACAACCTCCTAATAATGCATTTAGATTCTTAGGCTTAAATCTTAGTAGCCCTGAGTACTTGGAAATTGCATTGGTCTAAATGGTATGATTTTTCTCTCCCCATTCTTTCTTCATTAACAAAGGTTTCGAAATAACAACTCCTCTTGTTTTCAATTGGGTTGAGGTAAAAACTTTCATTACATTTATAAATTCTTAATGGTTTTCCCTTTTTTCTTTTTTTTTTTTCTTTTTCTCCCAATCCTTTGCAGTATTTTTGTAGAACATAAAAGATATCTTCTTACGTAGGTATAGTTAACAAACCTACTCTATACTACTTAGCAGCCCATCCATATTAGCATTTAGCTCTACACACTCTAACAATGCATGCAATAAGTTACCTGCATGAAAACATGCAGCTTTTCAAGGTTGAAAGAATCAGTGGCCTTAAAGAGGGACATTGCTACACATATGCCCCCACAGATATTCTCCTTCACATGAATGAACTCACTGAATGTAATAAACAAACAGGAAAGGCTGAAAACACATTAAAAAGCAATCAAAGCAACACTGGCAATCTCTCTAACAATGTAGATACAATCAAAATGTGATTGTGGAAAGACTTAGAGTGTGGGAAATGTATGTAAACTCTGCTGGCAGAGAAAGGCAGGCAGGCAGTGGGTAAAGTGGGGTGGCCTGCTGGTGCTGCAGCAAAATGGTACTGGCAGCACCACCCTTCACAAACACTCCAAGATGCTCAAGCCAAAACTGCTCTCTTTTGCCATAGTGAAGCAGAATTGTCATCACATGCTATCACCAACACACAGAGAAGAAAAAAGTACTTAAATAGTCTGAAATTAACATTGTGAAGGCCATGAAAGATGATGCTGTATGTCACTGTGGACACCCAGGAAACTCCACAGATTTCAGGAAGAAAATGCAGATGCAAAAAACATGAATCCATTTTTACTTATTGTTCCCTGCCCTATTTTGGTTTTTTTTGAAGCTAAATGTATCCAAAAGATTCAGTATAGTGATGAAACACAGAACAGAGCTGTCTCAGGTAGGCAGTCTTTGATGATATTTAGCACTGAAAAATATTAACAATTAATACTCCTAAAATATCCCTCAGTTTATTCTAACAATGTTTATGTGATTTGTATAAGTTTTTTGGGCATTTCTAGTAGGAACTTTTCTTCATGGGAACATTCACAAAGATAAAAAATTGCATGATACTTTATTGTAATTTATTATAGGAGTATTTTTATGTTAAAATCTATGCCAGCACATTTTCAGCAATACAAAGCTCACTTTAGATTTGTCTGCAAACAGAAATATTGCCATCTGACCTCAGTATATAGTCATATGAATTATGAATATTTTATATCAAATATCTGTTTGAGAGATTCCAGCTGAGCTAATACCTTCCAAATCACAAAGATAAGTAGAAAAAATGGTAATTATAAATTGTTAGCCCTTTTAGATGCTTACAGCAATAGATGGTCAATGCTGTCAGAGAATGTTTACCATAATAAGTTAATATTTTAAGAAATCTTTGCAAGGTGCTTGTGATAGGCAGATTTCCAGTTTTGCAAGTTTCTTCTGTCTCTGTAGCCACATTCTGTTCTAGTAAATAATGTAGGGAGCTGATTGTGGTAGTAAATTAGTTGAGGTAATATTGATGGTTTGTCTGAAAGAAGTTGGGCAGCTTTTGAAAACTGTTGGTATAATATAAGTATGGCAATTGCTAGCAGGTATCAAAAAAAGCTCTTGCAAGTTCAAGGATCTTTCAGAAAAAAAATGAACTTTCCTCACTGATACTGTTTTTACTGAGTCAGATCTGTTCATAGAGAAGGAGGAGGTTTCAGAAAGTAATTATTATTAGTAATGAACTGTGGAAAGTGTTGGACTGTGCTAACAGATTTTCTTGAACTCAATTTCATTTACTGGACCTAACATCCTGGGAAACTTCCATAGGCCCCAGAAAAGTCAGAGTTTCAGCTCTGCTAGAAATATTAAAGTAGACCTAATTAAGGTAACAAATAATTTGTGACAGTTGTGTTTAATGTCTCCAATAATTTCAAATGTGAGTTAAATGCTCTTTAAAATCTTAAAACTGATCGTCAGCTGTGTAGTCAAACTCTGGCAGCCAGTTGGGCAGCAGGTCTGGGGTGGAGGCAGCATGATCCAGTGATGGTGAAGGATTTAGCTGTCCGGGTTGCAGCTCCTCTTTAAATAGTTGTTCTCTGTACCTTTGCCAGAAGGGGGAACAAAGGTAATGGAAATATGAGCTTGGGTGGTTGGATAATTTGAATTGCATTGCCCTGGTGTGGGGAGCCCCACCTGTGGGAAGATTCATCTGCAGGAGGGCACACGGTGCTGCAGGTCTCGCCATGCTGGAGGAGCTCTGAACACCTGTGGGGCAAGACTCCATCATTCCCTTGTCCACCTCAGCTTTGATGGTTTCTTAAGAAAGACTCAGGATTCAACAGGCAATGAAAGTCACCCTCTTTTTTGTTTGTTTTTTTTTTTTTTTTTCCAGAAAGTGTTTTAAAACCACAAACCTCTTTTCTATAAATGTAGCATGCAGCTTTCTACTGCAAACACTTATAGCCCTTATTGTTCTTTCTAATTTCCATTACCAAGTCATCCATGCCAATAAGGATAATATGACATTCTTTAGACAACTGGACTATTTAGTTCTATACACTCCTAGGCGCACAGCACTTCTCAGTTAGGTTTACATTTGCAAGGAATTCATCTATGTGTGTAGGATGGTGGCTTGCAAGCTTTCCTGGTTATGTACAAGTTATGTAGACTATCTCTTAATTCACAGTAGTCCTATTTTTATTTTAGTTATATTTAGTTTCCTGGGGGCAACCACTCTAATGTCTCGTTGAACTGGGATGTCTTTTTTGTCTCATTAAGGCACATTATTGGCAATATCATTTAAAAAGATCAAGATAATTCAATGACTAGTTTGGCAGTTTGTGATAATTCTCCAGTTAACAGACTACACTAGTTAAGCAGAAGAGCAGCAATAAGAAAAGTCTGGGGTTTCTTATCTTCCTCACTTCCCTCACCCCCACCCCCTCACTAGCAGAGGAGGCTTAACATTTTTCTTAGAGCACCGTCTTACAGCTCTGTTGAAGTTTCTGACCACAAATCATATCAAGCTATCATTTCTGTGGGTTTGTAGCTCAGCCAGAAAAAGCTGCATGTGGGAGAAGTTCATTTCTAGTCTGCAGGATTTTGACATTTGCAGTTGTGTGTCTGGAGCTAGTGAATGGACATATATTAAAATTGTATATGGATAGTAGTTTCTAGTGACAAGGAAACTGAAATTTGTAATTAGAATGTTGGTTTGACTTTTGAATGTGTTGTTTTGGAAAGGACAAATAACATTCTGCTACTATAATATGTAGCAAATTTGAAATTTATAGTGAATTTTATGCGGAAGGAGATGAAATCTTGTACTAAATCATGTCCAGTAAGAGGCCATTGCCCATGCTCTTAGGACAAGAGCATGAACTTAAGAAAATATTCTCAAAAATAGATTTCCAAGAAAAAAAAATTAGACTTTCTACTCCTCTTGGGTGTGTATGTGCATTTACTGCTTTACATGGGTTTTTTTCAGTGTGTGATAGCTCTAAGAAAGAACTCATGCCAACTTTTCCTAGATTTCAATGAGCAAAAAGAATCCTGAAACTATGTGAGGTGGTAAACCTAACACAAGGGGCTTTCTAGTTGTATTCTTTTGGGCTTTTTGTATTTTTATTTTATTTTATTTTATTTTATTTTTTTTATTTGGGCTGAAACCAACTTGCTTACATATGCAGAGGAAGTTGTAGGGAAACACTGAAGGGTCTTATAAATGCAAGAAATGGATATTTGATGGGAACAAAATTCTCAGCAAGTGGTCTATTCACTTCAGGCTAGCAGACTGAATTACACAGACTTTTTCCAGTCTTCTTTTGCTGTTCTTAGGTTTCCACCAGTCTTGGTGGTCTGACTTTACCAATTTAGTAGCATGACCAGGCCTGGTCTTAGCAATGCTCTAGAAAAATATGTTGAAAAGTGCCTGGTGTAACAACCCAAAGGTGAACTCTGCATTGCTTTATTTTGTGTCACTGCTGCAATGTTCTTCTACATGAAACTTTAGAACTTCATAAGAGTTCTGTTAATGCAGCTGGTGCTTGACCTTGGACCCAGAGATTTATTTTACTTTTGTTACTTTTGGAACTATAAATACTCGTGTAGCAGAACACCTGGGTCAGTTGATGCTTTCTGTGAGCTTAAATGATCAGTTAAGTGAAAACTAAAGTGTAAATTTTTTTGCCATGTGGTAGCAACAGAATCTACATAGCAACATGAAACAGCTGTCTGTGCTCTAGGTTTTGTCAATGTGTTTTAAGTATAATTTAGCTGTCTGAAGAGTGTAATAAAGAAATCCTATCACTCCCCATTTAAATTTTATCTATATTTAGACAAGATTACCGCATATCCTGCCCAAGTCCAAGTGAAACAGAATAGCCAGAAATACAAGTTTGAGGAGTCTTTTCTTAGATGATAAATTAAATCTTTCTGTAAAGCAGAAACAAAGGCAACAGATTCATGAAGCTACAGATACCCTGTGTTCAACTTAGAGGAGCAAAAGCCATAAGGTGCAAGCCTAATGCAGATACGTAGACAACAGAACTGTGCCAGCATCTGCAGTTTGAGGCTGAAGAAGTTTGTGCAGATCTTGAATTTTGTCATGGTCTGGCCCACATTGCTGAAATTTTCTCAGCATTTCAGGTTAACACACCCAAAACATTCTGCTGTGAATCAGGTGATTTATGTTTAGTTGCAACTCCAGATCTGTAAAATTGGCTTGAGCTTAAGCTCTGGAATGCAACCCTTATACAGGCAAGCTGTGTTTGGTTTCAGGTTTCTTAGAGGCTTGCATGCAAAATTGCCTCATTACTTGAATTGATACCTCTAATTAAGCAGATTCAGTGTGCTGCAATAATTATCCTTTAGTATTTCAGCTCAAACTAATACCCAGTGTAACTCCTTAGCCACTGGAATAATGTAGAGACATAGGCTTCTTCTTCGCAATACGCTATCTTTTTTAGTAAGATTACGGGAGTTTTTTAATGCCATTTCTAGATAAAGGAAGTGTGTTCTTGTCACTGGAATCATTCTGATTTTTTTTTAATGATGTCAGAAAGAAGAGATGGACATCTTCTTGCATCTTCAGCAATATACTTAGAGTATCTTCATTTTCATCTGATGTTTACAGTTTCATCATGCATTTATCTTCTTACGTGGTGTATCTTGGTATTTTGTGGGTTTGTTTTGTTTTTAAAGAAAACAGTGCCAAATTTTGGATTATACAAGCAAGTTCTCTTATATATAGTAATGTGGGTTGAGTATTTGGGGTTTTGATTCATCCTTCAAATTCAGCACCATTGGTAAATTTTTAATTCCTTTTTAGAATAGCAGATCTCTTTGTTTAAAACTCATTGTTACGGAACATTTTGGATGTTTAGTCAGATGGAATCACGCAAGTAAAAGATGGACCCCACTCTTGCATGCACTTCTGAATTTAAAAATAATTAACTTTTCTGACATTGTTCCACTGGTGTGATGGATTGGAATGGTTAAATATGTGCAAAAGTATTTGTAGGATTGAGGTTTGTCTGTGGCTTAGCAAATCCTTGCATTTCTATTGCAATCTGACAATTGGTTGGCTCACTTCAGTGATTTAATAGAATTTCATTCTTGGAAATGCATTATAAGATTACCTCTTATGGAAAGCAAAGATGATTACAGTATGTGAGGCTCCCTTCACTCCTTAGCAGCGGAGTGGGAGGATGGGAGGAGGGATCTAGCTTGTCAACACATGGTTCCATTAAAGGCTCTTTGCTCCTGTATTGTCCTCCTTGCTTCTTAGGTTTTGTAAGGTTCTTCTGATCAGATTAATATCCCAAGTTCATTAAAATTCAAAGGTTTTAGTTTTTGCAGAGGGGGTGACTTGCTCATCTCGAGTAATAAAACTGTATTGTGAAACTACCTGAAACACTTGGCACAAAATTCAATTAGATAAATGTCTGTTGACTAAATTGATGTATTACTTTTCTATTTGAATGTGGAAAAGTAGTAAAAATATTAGGAATGTGTAAAATGATGTGATGCAAAAAAGTTTAATTTGGTTACATCTTCACTCAAAATAGTTGAAGAACAGCAATGCAATGACTTAACATGGATCAGAGCAAATATAGATATACATATATTGATATATAGATACATATATATATGTAGCATACTCAATAACATCTGGAATTGTAATAGACTTAAAATTGTGAAGCTGCATGATCCTGATCCTTCTGAGGTACATGGATTATCAGAAAAGCGTGCACCAGAATTTTTCTCCTCTTGGTACCGTGTTCTATTTTATCATGGTTACAAGGCTTGGTAGAAATGCCTTTCAAAAACCCCCATTTCCTTTAATATCTCAAGAATCAAAGTTATTTCTTTTGTTTTATTTTGCCTTTCCAACAGAGAAAGCCTTAAGAATAAAATAAAGCATGACAACTGAGACTTCTTTTCCTGTGGAATAAGTTTTAGTGTCTTATGCCCAAGGCTTGATTTTTTCGAACACCATAGGATGGAGGTAGATGAGAAATAGTCTTTGATTACAACAAACTGAGATGTATGAGGTGGGTTGCTTTTATACTAGACCTGTTTCAATATATATTTAGAAATAGTTCAAGAAATGCTGAATTATAGACCACTAATAACTATGAGGGCAAAATCAGTGAATGTCTAATTTGATTTTTGATACAAAGTGAAATTTTATATAGGGCTAGAAGTAAATATTTTGAGTAGTGAGATTGTGTGAGCAAGCACGGCTCTCTCTAATATGTTATTTAAATGTTTTGTAACATTTTTCTGTATTTGGTTCCTGGAACAGGGGCTATAAAATTTTAAGATGGCTTGATAGAGGACCAGAACATAGCCAGGCTGTCTGAAGAGCAGTCCAGGAAAGGTACTATTCCTTGAGAGTTTATCATATTTCTTTTTTTTAGAGAGGGTTTCAGGCTTTTCCTGGCCTATGTAAAAATGCAGATGAATAATATTTGTCCCTTCGACCATGCCTCGGTTTCCGTAGTCAGCAGTGAGATCTGCACATTGGCATGCAGACTGCTCCTTGCCACCTTTCATACCCCTGCAGGGGGTGGTTTTCCTTGTGGAGGTTTTGTTTGGTGGTTTTGTTTTTTTTTGGGTTTTTGGTTTTTTTTTGGGTTTTTGTTTTTTTTTTTCCTTTTAGAATTTGCCCATATCAAATGGTAACCAAGATACACAGGATACTGGCCTGAGACTTCTTTTTATGGCTACAAGCTGTGTGGTCGACTCAGGAAACCTTATAGCAAAATATGTGTCAGAGTCTATAAAAATTTCTTTGCTCTTTGCATAAGGGAAAAGCTCTGAATAGAGTGAATAATCACATGTGGATTTTTAATGGAATAATTTTATGTCACATGATAGTAAAACACACTTAAGGAACACCAGGATAGGATATGGAAAAAACTGAAAAATCATAACTTCATACAGCTTAAAGAAATATGGACATATTATTAGGTTTGTGTTTTTTTGGCCCACAGTTTGAGCTGCTTTACAGAAAATTATGTGTACTCGTGTAAATGTAACTGAATTGTAATCAATAGAATTATCCACCAACAAGAATGATTTATATTAGCCAGAGGCAGGGATTCCCATTCATTAAATCTGTGGAGGACAAGCCTTTATCTATTTCCGTAGATGCAGCCTGGAGCATCCAACATGTCATGGATTAGATAAATTGGGCTTGACATGCCTGTGTTTCTGGAAAATAGGACAAAAATTTCTTTTGTCCTTTGTGTCTTGTCTGCAAAAGCAGTAGTGCTTTTCCCCCACCTATAGAGAATGACAGGAGATAATTTTACTTGCTTGGAAAACTTTTTTTAAAATTATAGGCATATTTTATGTAGAGATTTGAAAAACAGACCTACCAGCATTTTCACAAGTGTCAAGAGAAGGACAGTCAACCTAATAACGGCCCCATATTCCAGCTCTCAGAGCATTTGCCTAAATCAGCTCCATCAGGTGTAAGCTTGCCAAAACTGAAGTTTTCGTAGTCCTTTTTTATAAATAGCCATTTTGTTAGAACTTCTCCACTGTAAAAGAATGTATTCACTTCCCCAAGAAAACACTAGCCCTGAGGTCAGGGGATTTTTGTGGACTGTTGGAAACACAAGCTAAATTCTTCCGTGAAGTGAATACACATTTACACAAACCTAAACTGCTCCAAAATGGTACCATTGTGCAAGTCTCCCCAGTTAGTCAACAGCCCAACTATTGGGACATTCCTCTGAGGTGCTGAGGACTTACAGAGCAGGCTTCAATATGGGCCTTCGATTAAAATACAGACCTTAATTTCTTTCAATTTTTGAAACTTCTAAAAGGATTTGTTTCTACGTTATATGTGAAAGTGTAGCTTCCATGTAGATGTGAAGACAAATTCTGACAGAGCTTTGCAACACAGAAAACGTTAAACTTTTACAGTTTTCTCTCCTTGTCCACAAGCAATAGCATCTTGAAGCAAAGCATCAGCCAAATTAGCACAGAAGAATAGATTAAATATCCATAACTTTGTAATTGTAGTGGTATGTGCAAACCCACAGCCTGATTCAAAGATTATTAAAACATGGTTTCAAACTGGTCCTTTATAACAAGTAACAAAAAGGTTTATAAAAGTGAATTCAATCTAGTCTGTTTTGTTATGTTTTCTCTGTTGTAGAAGGGTCACGGCTGGGATCTCTTAGTGAGAATGAAGGTACCCTGCTTGGGTGATGGAGTCAGTCCTTTGGAATTTGTACTTTCTTTTCATTTTAGATATGCACGTAGAAGCACAGTTCCACAGTTTTTTGATGGAAATAAAAACACTTACTCACCAGGATATACTGTGAATAAACACCTAGAAACTGTGTTCCAGCATATCATATGACATATGTTTATCTCTGTTTAAAAAGGGGGGAAAAAGTAAAATAATTTGAATTGCACAAGAGCAGCATGTGATTGCACTAAATAATATTTGGCAAAGATGTAATTTGTAGATACAACAGTTACACAATTGCTACTATTTAAGCATGCTATAACATGTCCTATTTAAACTTTATTAAAATTAAATCTGTGACTGGATATAGAATTTCCAAAAGACAACAGTTTAATTGATTCTGGCCAAGGTTCAAATTTCTCCCATTGATTTCCAACATCCCATTCTTTTATTTCCATCCTTGTTTCATCTGCTGCTGTCTTACTTCCCCTTCTTTCCCTTCCACTTTTCCCTCTGCCGAGCTGGATGTGAACTCCTTGCCCTTAGCGTCATCTTCAGGGTTTTGTGCTCTCTCAGCATCAGCTCTCCTTTCATGGTCCCCTTGCTGAACTCAAAGCTCTGTCTTGCAGTGCAGAACTGCTGATCATTTGCATCCCTGGCTTTTTTCAGACAGATGAAGAATGGCTGACCAGTTTATCAGGACAGTAAAAAGGTTTCTAGCAAGTCAGGAATGATCTGCAAATTCCTGATGAATCTCTTCATGCTGGAAGTCTGCTCTGGTTTTAGTGGTCACGCTTTTGTCTTGTGTGAGTGTTCAACTTAAACCTGAACTTTTTGGCAGTGGGGCAAGAAAGCAACATCTGATGGCACAGCTGCATTAAGATGTAAGCTGATCTCTGTTGCTTAATGCTGAGGGGAGTGATTCTAATCTAATCTTCAAGTACCCGGGTACTTAGCAGAAGATAGGGATATTTTTCTTTCCCCAATACAGCGATTGACTTTTTTTTTTAATTTCCTGCTGATGAAAATCCAAGGTATAGTTATGGCTGACACAGTGCATGTGTGGTTTGAGATGGCATAAAATTCTGTTCTAGTAAGGTTAAAATTTAACAGGTAACTAAATATTTTATCCCTCTCTTCCCATGTCTTTGTGGGGACAGCAAACTGCCAAGCGCTGTCTGCTTTTTCTTTGCTTCTGAATACAAAGCATGGGTTGCCTGCTAGGAAAACTTCAGTTTTGCATCAACTTCTTTTTCCAGAAACTCTCAGTCATAGAGCCTCAGGCTCTTGCTTTTTGCACAAACAAAAAGCTGTATCTCCTGAGGATTGAACTTGTTTCGTTTCAATAAAGTGTAGTAGAAGTTTTATGAAAAGTAATGGGTTGGGGTTTAGAGGCAATTGGGCCATGTGATCTAATAGGCTTTTTTTCTGGCTTTACATCCTGAGAAAGGAAGATATTTGTGTTTGCTATTTTGGTTCAATTTTCTTTAAGAACTTCAGGTATTTCTTTCAGAGTGGGAGTTAAGATATTTCATTGTTGGAAAAAGTTCCTGAGCCAAATAATTTGAAGTGCTTTTAATTTAGGAATACATACATACAAGAAAAATGATGATATGATCTAATAATTTAACAAGTATCTTTCAAACCACCATGAACTTTTGGTTCCATTCCACTTTTTCCACTTATTCTTTTGCCTACCTATGAAAGATCATAAACCTAATCATTTTAAGCATGGTATGTGTTAGGGTCTTTTTTAAGACTATCGTAGTTTCTGATGTATAGCGCAAGCATTTATGCCATTATTCATGGGAAAGAAAAATAAAAAATGTGATTTTATTTCAATAAGTATGCGTTTTTGTCACATACATACACATAGGCGGGCCTATGTATGCAACTCTGTGAGGTTAATTCAGGAGAGAATCGTGGTCCAGGCTATGCAACACTGGCATAGGTTGATGGAGATATTTTCACATCCATTGTTGTGTGTTACCTGTAAGACCAACAGCCAAGTGCAGCTGCAAAACCACGCACTTTCTGTCACTTTTTCTCAATGCACCTCTCTCCTTCCTTCCCTTCCAGTCTGTGGAGCTAGCTTTGACTTTGCTCTTCTGTCTTGGATTCTGCCGTCCTTCTCCTAACTTCATCACTTTCTGAAGTCGATCTTCCAGTTGTTCAATAAAGCAACAGAGGTTTGACTGCTAACAGAAAAGTGAAGTGATACTCTAGAAACATGCAGTAACTTGGCATTAAGTTCCAGTTACTTTGCACTATGCAGTTACAAATGTGTAAAAACACTTTTCAGTGAATTATTAATGCAAAATGGAATTATTAGTGCTAAATAGAAGATGCATTGCTACACAGAGCTATCTTCATAGAGTTTACTAGTGGAGTGGATCCATTTCATGACATTAGTTACATATTTTTCTCAGTCATACTCTTGTTTGATTTGAAGTAAAGACACCAGAAGTTAATCCTTATTTCTTCCTCAAACATGCTTCTGAAGAATGGCACTTTTAAAGCTGATAGTGTATTCATCATAAAAATGAAAAATTCTTTGAAAATCTGTTTGCAATACAGTGTTCTTCTGATTAATAACCGTTGGAAATTTGTGCTCATTATACCATAAACATGACCTTTATAAAACCATCAGAAAAATCCAACTGCAGAATATGCCAGGTCAAAGACTTTTTTAAATGTCAAAAAGTGTAAAGCTTTAAAATTAATCTGATTTTTTATAATACTTGACTGATGCTTGTATTTTTGCTTAGTTTATTTATTTTTGGTGGGGGTTTTTTGAATCTTTGTGGTTAGGATCTACCGGGAGGCTATGACCTTAGGGAAGCACGCTTTGGGACACGTCTTCATGGCCTTCAGCAGTTGTTTCCTTGTCTTCCAGTGCTTAGATACAGTTGGTTTGTAACCACATTTTTGCTGGACATGATCTGGTAAGATCTTGTGTCTTTCCAGTAGAGGCTACAAACCACATACTGACCCACCGATTAGGAAACATCCATGATGTGCCAGTAAATGATGGTGCAATCAGTTTAACACTGTCACAAAATACGTTTATAGGCTGAAAAGTGTAGAGAAACACTGTACAGGCAGTTTTGGAGAAATGCACATTTGTAACACTGTGCCCTTCCTCTAACTTCATTGGGTTATAGTGCTCCTCTGAAAACACCCATGCTTCCTACCTTAGCTTGAATCTGAATGTAAACCTTACTGCTGCAGGCTGGAAATCATGCTAGGGTAGCTGCTTTATGCGGGAATAACTAGCCAAGATCATCATGAAAAGAAAAGGGAAAGCTAATTTTTATACGGAATCTCAGGTTAGAAGGGAACACAGTGGGGCATCTGGTCCAACATCCCTGCTCAAGCAGGGTCATCCCTGGAGCACATGGCACAGGATTGCATCCAGGTGGTTCTTGAGTATCTCTGGTGAGGGAAACTCTACAACCTCTCTGTTCCAGTGCTCGATCACCCACAAAGTAAAAAAGTTCTTCCTCATGTTCAGCTGGAACTTCCTGTGCATCAGTTTCTGCCAATTGCCTCTTGTCCTATTACTTGGCACCACGCAGCAGAAATCAGCTTCATTTTATTGACCCTCTCCTTTCCAGCACTTATTGATGACGTCGTTTCTCAGCCATCTCTTCTTTTCTGGCCTGCATTACTGCATGGTGGTAGAAATGTGTCTATACATCTCTAGCTCACTCTGTGCAAGGCAGGGTTTTCACTTCTTTGGATTCACTTTCTCAGCAGAGAAAGCAGAAAGTTGTATAAAACATGAGCAGTATGGGAAGAAATTGTAAAATAGAGCTGGGGATACATAGTTTGCCAAAAGAAAATAGAATCATTAATGCAGTTGTGGACTCATTGGTGAACTTGTCTTCCCTCTAGCATTTATGGCACCAAAGGAAGAACAAGTTTTGACATTGTCTGTGAGATTATTCAAGTCTAAATGAAAGCACGTTCAGTTTGCTATTAGCCTACAACCAAGAAAGAATATTACAGTGCTCAGAGCACTAAATCTGGGGACCTAGAGCTCAGGTCCTTTGTCTGCTGTAGATTCCTGTGTTAGCTTTGAGAAGGAGACTTCTGTTGTCTGTCCTAGGTTCCTAGCTGAAAAATTGGGATAATCTCTTGCCAGGTAAAAGTGTCAAGAGACTTAATATTGGAATTGCATAGATAAAAAAGTAAGGCTGCTGGGTATTTAATATTAGAATTATTTTTTTTTTTTTTTTTTGGTAAGGCAAATAGAAATTAAAAGCTCCTTCATTCTCAAGAGGGAGGAGTGCTGAATTTCATGGGCATTCTAGTTTGTCTTTTCTGAAGCCATGACTTCCAGTCTTGGGCTTTCTGGTTCTCTGGTAGTTGGCATGGTTGGTACTTGGTATGGACAGCTGGTAATAAGCATGCTGACCAAATTGGAAAATATCTAGTTGTTTCCTTATACTTGAAAAAGACAGAACTTTACAGAAAGTGGAACATTCATTTTGGATCATTTAACTTTCAGTGATCCAACAGTTTCCAATAGGGAAAAAAAGTCCAAATTTGTCTGACCAACTGCAAAGCCCAGAGGATTCTGAAGAGCTCAATTAGGTAGGTCATGTTGCTAAAATAAAAAGCTAAGTCTCTGCCCTTGTGCAATTTAAAATCCACATAAGATGTGGCCCCGAGTGAGTTACATGAATTCCTTGCTTGACAGTGTTAAGTACTGAAGTTCAGACCATGGTTTTTCAGTAGTTGTTATGTAAAACAACAAAGCACACTGGTATTTTATTCAGTAGAATGTTTTCTGGTGTCCACAGCATATTCTAGATGTGGGGCAAAAGAGGTGATACTTTGTGGGGTTAAAGGGGGCTCTGACATTGATTAGCCTTGTGGCCTGAGGTAGGTAAGATCTGCACGATGCTGAGCATTTCAATCCTGTTCAATCAGACTGAATTTTATTGTCTGTGAGGTGGGCCCACCTGCCTGTAATGCAGATGAATGATGGTAAAGGAATAGGAGGAAAGAAGGTAGCAAAATGGGGGCAGAAACCTGAACTTGTTCAGCAAAATAAAGGAAATAATGACAAGGAGATAATGGGTATCAGAGTACTCATGCAAATTTGTCTCTACATTTTCCCAGTCCAGCATCATAATAGTATTTTCACAGGTTTCTACATAATGAAAAAAGAAATTCTCTGTACACCTAGAGGAGTACATTTTTCAATCAAAGTTATTGGGATATATGATCTTACGTGTTTCAAAATGTGAGTATGTGTGAAAAGAAAGACTTTAAAAAACACTATATGATGCATACCTGCAAGCTTCTAAAACTAATAATAACAATAATAAAAATAATTCTTTTTCTAAACTAGCTCACTTTGCAGGAACCAAAGAATAAATATTTTCTCTAGAAAAAATAATACTTTGAACAGAAGCAAATGACCAGAGTTGTTTCAAACTTTCCAGGTGAACAGTGTATGTGCTGAAAAATGCTGTCTATAAATAAACAGTGGGTACTGAATTGTGCCAATCTGGGAAAAAAAAGGAAGGGAAGAAAATATTTTTATAATGAGTCATGTTGAATTGTTTGGATCTGGATGTTTGAAATTTGCCAGTATTTAAATAATAAAAACAGTTAAGTATCTAAGCAGGAACTATAGGCTGTCATTTTGGGTGGAAGAAGAGTTTCAGCTGACACAATGGTGGGGTTTTCTCCCCCTAATTGTCTCTATTTTTTTGGTTTGGCTAGTGAGCTGAAAAATCAATTACTCACACTTCTCCACAGCTGTGACAGTGTTTCATTCATATGATCACGCAGTGTACTTGATCCTCAAGCTGTCTCAGGAGAGCCAGCAGGATCGAGCTTGGTGTAGTTGGAGTCCCATTTTGAAGGCTCTTCTGTTCGAGTGGGCTTCAAATATTTAATACAGTTGGGTTTTTCTTTCTCTTCTGGACCTAAGAGTGATTATATGTAGAATTATTGTGTTGAAATGTGGCTATCATATTTTTTTTTAATTTTTTGAGATTATTAAATAATGAAAGCAATCTCCAGGAACAGTCTGTGAACAATACAGAAGTCAAAAGAACTTTGAGATTCTTATTTCCCCTTCTAAAACAAAAAAAAATGTAAAAAAATAAACAAACTACACAAAACAATAAAACCCCTTTCAAGAAGCTGAGTTCTAAGACTAAAATTGGTCAGAAAATATATTTTCTGAGCAATAGATTCTCCAGAGGCATCACATAATCTGTTTACACCTAATCTCCTTCAGTTCATATGTAATAATATGTAGCCTATTAAAAATTAACTATTCAAAATCAAAAGTTTATCTCTTTATGCCCATAAAATATCCAGGTTGCATGTTAGCCAACTTCCTGTTTGCTGAGTTCATATTTTAGTCACTTTATTGCAATAACTACAAATAAGTAGTTTGGTGATTAAGTGAGGCTCATTTTTTCCATGTCAGGTTAGATCACTGGTACTACGTATTATGGAACTGACTTTACCTTTAAAGGGACAATTCAGCAGTTTTTGAAAAAGGTATCTGTTGTAAAAATGAAGATTACCATACAGTGATAAAAAGAAGTACCCTAGTGACTATAGTCCATGACAAATTATGTTAAACTAATTCCTAAATCCACATCTACAATTCATGTCATATTTTCTCTGTTAGATCCCAGAGAAGTTTATTCTTTTGGTTTTGGATGTCTTAAAATTTCCTAGTTTATCAGATTCCCTGAAAATAAAAATGTGATATCTGATATTTTAATCATGAAAGAGCATTAATCATCATGGATAGCCTGCTGTTCTTAAATGCTGTGTCTTTATTGCCTTTTTGAAGAAATCCCTCCAAATATACCTTTTCTTTGGCCCACTGGCAAACTTAATTTATAACAAAAGTTCTAACTAATATTGAGTTATACAAATGAAAGCTTATTAACATTTATACGCTAGACCATGAGCTCCCCACACATCCTTTGCCTTTTTTACTTTAAAATAGCCTGAGTCAGTGTTCTTGAAAACTTTCTATGAAAATTTCTGTTTTGGCTCAGCCTCTCTAGGATGTATTTCAATGCTTACTGATGTGAACTGTTAGATATTAAGATCCTATATAAAAAATGTTAATGATACCTTTTGAAGTTATCTTTTAAAGCCTCCTAGAAGTCAACTTTTCAGTTGGAAATGTGTGGTACTTTCCCAGCTTCTCCACTGAGTCACACCAGCTGAAAGGTTCACTGAGCTTTTGCCAAGGCAGAATGTGTGAATTTTTTGACCTCAAATAAATTATCATGGAAATATTAAGAGAGGTGTGAGATGGGTTGTAAAACATGGAAATATCCATATCTTGGAGAAACCATATTATGATCCTGAAAACCAACTCGGACTCCTGGAAGCAAGGGAAAGGGTACATTAGTTTAGTGTCTTTGCTTTATTCAAAATGGCTGTGCACATGGACAGAAGGAAAAAATTGCAAAGTAATGAAGGAATGAAAATAAAATTCTGCAGAGATTTGCTTTTTCAGTCAATGTTTATGGTGGTAATAGTTAGTGATGGAAGAACTGCAAAAGATTTAGATTAATGGGGTATTAGTTTAGAGTTTCTGCCCAGTTTACATACCTTCAAGTTTCAAATGCATTGCAAAAAATTATCTACATTTTTCTGTCTGCAAAAGCTGAGCTAGATTCTTCCTTGGGAGACACTATTTGATAATGCATCTTGTGATTCTTTTTCTGGAAACTAAATCTGCAGTTAAGTTTAAACTTGAAGGATTGGGAATGAGGGGGTGCATGAGGAAAGACTATGCAGAGAAAGATGTAACATAACTTTCTCTATAGCCAAGTCACAAAATATAGCAATAGGTGGTTGCCAAATTGTTGAGTTGTTTGTTAGGGAACCTCAAGAAGGGGGATCTTGGCCTGCTTGAAAAACATTAAGGAAACTTGCTATTTATTATCCTGTATTAAAAATCACCCTGCTTTATGATGTCTGTTTATTCTAGGGCTATTTTCTTTGGTTTCCTTTGTGCATATTTAGTCTCTGAGATTCTCTTAATCCAGATTTTAGGGTCAGTACTTGGAACTGTTTGCACACTTTGCCTAACACCGAACCAAGGAAAATTTCAGGTGAACAGGGCACAAAAATGTACATGGGGAGCTTTCTTTTCAGTAAGTACTATTTCATTGAAAGCAAAAATTTCTCCAGAAGGTGTTGACTTTTGTTAGGAATTGTCACCAAAAAAAATTATTAAGATTAAGACTTTAGCATTTTTAAAGACACAGGATTTTTTTTTTTAGAATTATTTTCATTTTAAAATCTATTTTCAGTTCAGTTATAGTGAAACATGGTCCCTAAAGTGACAATAGGGTAGAGGGGAAGGCAGGGAAAGGACCGACACCAGTATTTGTTCCCATTCCTACTCAAAACAAATAAAATGTGCCAATTCCTTATGGAATGGATTGTTTGAGGTGGAACAGGCAGGAATCGTCTCTTCATCTGTTTCTGTCATATTCACTTGGTTCGGGCAAGAAAGGTCTTGTGCTGATGAAGTCCATGTCACTGTGATTTCAGAAGGAGAAAGCACTTGACTGGGCTGTGTCACCATGAACCTCATGTTGCACCCATGGCTTTGTAGCACATGGGCTGTGTGTGCCCAGAACATGGTGTTGTATTGCAAACCAGATTACCCAGTGGTAGGGCAAAATGTCTAGTCCCAGCTGGAGACACAGAACTGCATCCCTGTGCAAAAATGCGCTGTTGGATTGACATTGGGGGAGTTCTCAAAAACAGTCTCAGTGTGATATAGGAAGGGGTAAAAGTTTCTTGCAAGTTCTTCCCCACACTTGTATGCTCACCTTTACTTTGGATGTATAGCCAGTGCCTCTGTCCAAGAAATTATCTTGCCTGTGATTTAAATTGTCTGAAAATTGAAGAAACAAATGATTACTTCAAACTCAGTCAAAATGCTGAGCCAGTTAAGCTTCTAAGTTGTATTATTCTTGGTTTCCCTAGAAAGAAAATTAAAGTAACAATATTGACATGAATTTCTCAAATGTCTGAACATTCATCTCCCATTTAGAATCTGATTCTCCTCCTCTTTAGAAAGACAGGAGACTCTAACATCACTAACTTCTAAGACTGGAATTAGAAAATACATTATGCCATTTTAAGTAATTGTAGCATGCTCCTCATAAAGTCAAGGTTGTCTTCAGGTGACACAGTTCATGTGAACTTTAGGTAATAATAATAATAATAATAATAATAATAATAATAATACTGAGCATCAAGCACAGGATGTGCACAAAACCTATCAGTGTTGTGGGAATTTATCCTAGTTTTATTGGTTGATGTTACCCAAACCTTGCTGGTAGAAAGCTTGTAAAAAGGCTGTCGTTGAACTTTCACCCTCACTGTGTGCTGATCAGCAATGCTGCATCTGCACAGGGAAAGCTATGGAGGTCTTTGTGAAGAAGCTTATCTTACAGAATACCAAAGCCGTCATAAGCAAATTTTATGGTTCTTCACTGTAATCCAACATTCCGTAACATTTAGAATTTATCTGTGTATACTCTTCAAGAGCTCCTCCTGGTGGGCTTCTACCCCTCTCCATCCCTCTGTTAACGGATTAGGTGTGAAATAGTTAACACTATTTTCAAAGATTGTCTGGGCTGAAGTGAGTCACAAAAATGGTTGCCATTGCTTCAGTTTTTCTGTTGCAGATTCTAGACAACAACTCTGTGCATGTTAAGTGGAAAGAGAAGCTAATTTTTGCAGTCATAAACATTAGAGAATTTTTTTTAAGTAAAGGCTCAAATTTCATGATGCCTCTCACATGCTCCATCATTTAGGAACATGTCTGACACTATTGAAAAAACAGAGAGCAGCTGTGCTCCTGAACATACTAATTTTCTGTGCCACTGTAGCCAGGACTGTGGTAGATTTTAAGCTCTGTTCCAGCGGCTCTGAGTCCCAGCCAAGGTCCTGCAGAGCTGGCTGGATTTTTCCATTTAAAGCTTGTTCTCATCCCCAGATGGCTTTGCATCGCACTGGCTGGCAGCAGCAGGTGCGTGAGTGCCGAGTCATGCCACAGGGAAGGATCACAGAACAGAAATATTTTGTCCTCCATGGCTTGGTATCTTAGATGAGTTTGGGATACCAAAGCTGTTGCTCTAGGTAATCCAAATCTGTGAAGCTCTTTTCAGTAGCACTGAGATAACACACCCAATGATCTGTGTCCCCAAGCACAGGTGACATTTCTCAGTCCAGTTTACGTTTGCGTTTATGAGTTACAGAATGTTTAATTAGCTTCAAGTTATTTGCTATTGCCAGGCAAATGCTCACCTTGAAATTTCTTTGTGATTCTGTACAATCTCAGGTGCAGTCTGTATTTTTTTCTTTAGTGAGAGTGACTTCTTCCTTTCGTGATGTGTGAAAGTTTTACATAAGTAAAGTGAAGTATTTCCAGCATTTTAAAAAGTGCCTTTATGGGTCTTTCCTATTCCAAGATAGTATGATTGGCATGTTCAACACTACCTTATCATCATTCTGACCTGTTAAATTTATTTTTACAGTGTTTTTGTAATAATGTCATGGGAATGTAGCAATTGCCAAAGCTATGGTAATCAAATACTTGATAATTCTATGCTGGTGAGCTGTGGAAAGCAGAGCTGCTTGTGCTCTGCTTTTCTGCTACCTATATCCTCAGGGCTGCACTCAAAGACTGATTTCTTATACACTTACATTGAGGTACAATGTAGAAACTATCCCAAAATGGCAGTTATTCTTGGGACAAAAACTATCATGAGATTGCAGTGACCCCTAATCTACTACCTTTAATTTACTAGTGATTCTTAGTGAAACACTTCACAGAGGATTTGAAAGTTGGCAAAAAATACAGTCTTTCAAAATTTGGCTCCAGCTGATTTTATACCTAGAAGCACAACTTGGATGATCCTCTACAACTGGTTAATTAAGTCCTGTGTTTTTAGCCCTCAATTAGATGTATGACATGACAAACCTTGTTAGCAAATTTGCTGGCCAAATATGGAGAGATTTCATATATCATTCTGACTGCTTTGTATTTGGGCTCTTAAAGGATGCATGGAACTTGTCTAATGAAATGTCCGTATGTATGAGAGGAAAAAAAGAAGCAGATTTCAGATCTCTCCCTCTGTTGATTTGTCTGCCTGTGTCTCTGCTCAGTGAGTAGGGTGAAACTTCCCTTTCATTTTTTTTCTATGTTTCTTGGACTCTTACCAGCAGGTTTTTACAGTCTGTTGCCTGCCTCTCAGATTAGAACACTGGCATATTTTAACAGTTTCCTAGGATCCAAATAGTCTTTAATTAACAGGGAATTGATGTTTTGGAGTGCAACCAAAATATAGGAGACACTGAAAGCGGAGAATGAACTTGGATCCTTCCAGCTTGTAGCTGGCTGTGGCCGGGGCAAACAAATAAGCAAAACAGAGGCCACTGCAAACAGGTAGTGCCTTATTGGTATGCAAGGGGATTTCTTCATTTGCATTACATTCCCACAGAGCTGGTGGTTAGCCGGGAGGAGCTTTCTGCTGCAGAGTCTGAACCAGCTCCACCCCTCTCAAAGAGCAGAAAAGTGTTCATCGGTTCCTCCCCATGAACAGAATTTCAGTGGCTCCTGAAACAGTTATTTTTAGATTTGTATTGATCAACTGTTGAGGCAGCAAGGTATGTTGTGTTTATGAGATTTAGGTTGAAACGGAAGCTGTTGGCTCCATGACTGAGCCTTTAATTAAAAAATCAGAAGTCTGCAAATAACATGACTTTTGCTGAGCCAAACAGCAAGTTGTTCTTTTTCTTTTTGAGTAATCTACCTTTGTAGGGTTGAGCAACAGGGTCGTATGAAGCCCTGAAATTATAAGAGAATGAGACTAGCTGAAGGTCTCAAGGGAAGTGAGACATATGCTGAACTATTGTTCCAGATTATCCATGAAAATAAATGGTTTATAACATAATTCCAATCATGATAGACTGAAACCTGAAGCAGTTGCTGGCTAAGAATTATAACCAACTCAGTCACTGAGTGAGCTGTGCTTTTTTTCAGTAATGCAGTAATTTTTGGACAAGTCAAAATGTGTTTGTTTGATCCAATATTGTCTTTTTATTGTTCTTTCATGTGTGTGTGTGTGTGTGTGTGTGTGTGTGCTGGCTTTTCCCCTCCCATTAATCATATCACTTGCTGAGTGCCTTGTGTCTCTTTGCACGTGTAGGTGGTACATGCCAGAGCCCTGCTCTTCCAGCCCTCGTGCGTCCTCCTGCGCCGCCCTTGCAGCCATCGCTGGACATTAAGCCGTTCCTTCCGTTCCCTCTGGACACTGCAGCCGCAGTGAATCTCTTCCCCAACTTCAATGCAGTAAGTACCCTCCCAACAGTTACGGCCCACCTCGCTGAGCCACAGCTCCCACGGAAGGCTCAAGAGGGCACAAAGCAGTGTTTTATGTGCTCCATTAAACATGGAGCATCTTCTTCCTTACTGAGGGCCAGATAGCTCTTTCAGACACACTGACAGGCCATAAATTGAAGCCTACCTGAGTGTTAGTCAGAAGAAATGTAGAAGGAAAAAATTATATGATTCCAGCTGGCATGCAATAAAGTCTCAGGCCATATTCAGTCCCAGGGCTTGTGAATTTCCCACAGTAATTTAGGACGTGCAGAGCTTCACTAACTTGCTGTTCGCTGCAACTCTCAGAGGGGGGAAGTTTCAGAGCAATGGGATTCTACATCCCATCTCCAAGACATTTCCTGAGAAATTCGAAAAATTTACAGAGCCTAAAGAAGAAAACTCTGTCGGGGCAAATAAAGGAAGAATGAGAGTGGTGTTAGCTGCTGTACGAGCTGTTCAATGGCAAAAAATCCAGGGTATTCTTTTCAGGTTAAGATGTGCTATTTCTCATCTCTTCGGTTTAAAGTAGGGTAGATTTCTCCTTTTTTTTTTGTTTTTTTTTGTTTTTTTTTTTTGTTTTACTTAGTCATGCTATGCATGATTATAGAAATCCCATTCCTTCTTTAGTATTTTAATTATTTTACTGGCATATGTCATTGATGTTCCAATTTTCCTGTTCCAGGCTGAGATAATTAATGCTCTAAAAGAAAAAAAAGGGTCTAGGGTGGTTTTATGTTAATTTTGACTTTATAGAATTATGCCCCTTTTCAATTACTCTTGGAAGTTCTTTTCCTTATTTACATATACTCTATATACAAAAACACCCTCTTAAGATCATGTGTGCTTACCTACTTTGAGAGACACAGAGGGGGTGGAATTTTCCATTCCAAACCAATTCTAATTGACATGCAGAAATCTTAATTAAAATAATTAAGCGTAGTAAAAGAACATGTGCATTCTAGAAACAATTTGTAGCAATCACTAGCAAATTTATGTTATTAAATGTTTATTTTTTTACTTTTCATAGATGTTCATTTTGCTTTAAAATAATTAAAATAAGCTAATTTTCAAAACTATTTATACAGTCTTAAATTCAAGAAATTCACAGCAATAACAGAGAAACTACAAGCTGCAAATGTTAAAATGCACAGAAACAATATGTCAACTACTATTGCAAGTAAACTTCTTTAAATTTTAAAAAGTGTGTTAGTATGCACCAAGGTTTTAAAATATGCTGGGTTTAACCAAGTTTACTGATAACTCATAATGAAATGGGTACAACTTTAGACTTGCTTAGTGTGCTTTAAGGTTGAGGTCTTCTGACCAGTTGAGCCTTGTGATAACTGTTTGTAAGTAATACAGTAGGACAGCTGAATTTTTAAAAGATATCTATTAGAATTTCTTGTATTTTTTTTCCCCGCAAGATTTTCCATAGTTCAGAGTCTTCAGATTGTTTTGCTAATTGTTTAATTATATAACTGAAGTGGAATTTTAATGATGAATGTTAATAATTGTTAATCCTGTGTTACTCTATAGATTTCCAGTTTCTTTCTTCTTACACAGACTGTTTTGCTACTAGAATTATTTTGAGGGAGGGGTGGATAAGTCATGCTTGTATTAATTTGGAAGTAAAAAAATAAAAATAGACTCGTATCAAAACCATGTCATTCCTGAACATCAACTTAGTAGCATATAATTTGGTAAGAGCACTGGTAAAGTGAGCCTAGTTTTCAGGAGTGAGACTTGAAGCCCTTTTTAACAGCACTCTGAAGTCTGTTCCTATGCAAAATAGTGCTTCCTGTGATGTGTGGCCATCTGCCAAGTCCACCTTTGGCAGATATGTCAGTCCTGAGTGTGAGGATGCTGTCATCAGAGCTGCTGTCACCTGCCTTGCTGCTCATAGTTTATACCTTGCAAAGTGACCTTTGCCTTCCCATCATGTGTGCTGACATGCAGCATCATCCTCCGTGTTCCCATTTTCTTTGTGAACAGTACATTATTGAACGCTGCTATGTTTAGCTCATATGTCAGGGATGGTTAGCAGCAACCTCCAAATGTATAGACTGGCTGAGTAGTTTTGCACAGTTTCAGAAATTCTTTCCAAGCTGACAAAAGTTTTGGGGACAGATCAGCTGCTGACCATTATCACCCCAAGAAGAAGGTAACCCAACCCACACATGTTAGACTTTAAACAGAGCTTCTGACAGGGGCATCAGAATGTGTGACAGAAAACAGGTGTTTACTCAAAAAATTATCTTTGTAAATATGCCTCTTAATGATCAAATGCATCTGTTGATGATGCTTCATAGATTTCACCAACAATCCAACACGGTGTCAGTGGAGAATCATTTATGCTCTGTGGGTAGACCCAGGTCAGGCAAGTGGTCCATAATAAAACACCTGAACTGGATGTTTTCTCTCGTGTTGTCAATAAATTAGCATTTCCTTTGACTGAGACATCAGGGTCATAAATTGAGTCATAGGAAATGGATTTCTAAAGACCTCTTGACCCTCACACGATTCCACAGGAACAAGTGAGTTTGGCAGCATGTCTGGGCTACTTCTCAAAAGGCTAGAGGGAAGTTCAGAGTTTGGGCCATTTATTGGCCACTTTTCAACAGCCTTCACTTGAGAACAGCATGACCAAGGGAAAACTTGAATAAAAGTTCAGACATGTTTCAGAGAAAACAAGTAGTCTCTGGTTATAGCAATCCTAATCAGTGTGAGAGTTTGGATGTGGGGGGCATAGGCATCTGAGATAATCAGCCTAAGCTTCTTCACAACATATAATAGAGAAAAATCAGCAATTTCTCCAATTTTTGCATGAGTAAAAATACACAAATGTAGCTTACAATGCAAGCTATGTGTCTACTTTGGCATGAAGTGAAGTGAACCCTGAAAGTTCTAATTCATCTATTCAGTCTATAATGAGGGACTGGCTCAGCTGCGTCTTCATTTAGATGAATCCCACATTATGGGACAGGTCATAAGCTATTCACAGCTCATATATTAAATTCCACTCAGAGGTCAGGTGACAGAAGTGCTGACATTGTATTGTATATTTACAGAGGAATGCCCCCATTTATTAAGCAGTTGCGCTTCTGATTTTATCTGAAGACAATCTTCAGGGAATTTGAGGATTCAGATGAACTGGATAGAAATATTAGGAGAGGTGAAAGCAAAATTCACCTACCAGTGGAGAAAGTCAGACATGTGCATAAGAACTAATAAAACCAAATATTAATCCTGAGTATTGCAAATAATCCTAGTAAGGTGTATTTTACAACATTTTTCACTCTTTTTCAGTTTATTACAAATATAAGATTACTTTATTTGTTACTGATGACTTAGCTCTAAAACAAACTCAGTTTTTGCTGGCTGCCTCTGAAGAAAACATTCAGCACTGATTTGCACAAAGGCAAAAGCTTTCATTGAAGCAGAGACTAGAAGAGATACCATGGGATATGCAAACCTTTATCAGTAATATCCCTAGACACAGAGTAGAGGGTAAAGTAAAAACTGAGTAACCTGAGAAAAGTTAGGAAGATAAAGTTTGAACCTTTGAACCATTCAGTTTCAGGAGGAACATTTTCTATTTATACAAGAAAGCATAAAGCAAACATAGCAATTAACAGTCTGGTTAGGTGAACATTTGTAGGTGCTGTGCTCTTAATTGTGAAGCAAATGGGTACCCTCAAGTCACATGTAAAAGGGAATTGTAACAACACAGCTGTTTAAACTGAAAACAGCCCACTGGAACAGACCCTGAAGAATCCCAGGTTCACTGCAAGTTTATCGGATCTAAACATATTAATCATCCAGATGGTATTTAAATGGCTAAATTTTATTGAATGAGAGAAACCACAGCTATAAATAATGCTTATGTAGCTTTTTAAAATATTATTTGAAAATTTTCAGTGGAATAGAAAAATAATTAAATTGTTCTGAAAATTGTTTGAGATCATTTAGCAAACATTTGTTATGCTTCTGCGTTTTCATTTGCAGAGGGAAAAGCTGTAAGTCTGTACTTCTAAGAATTAGTTCTTAGAGATGCAAAGCTTTATAAGTTGCATTTAGCATGTACTGGTATTTAAATGTAAATGTGCATATGTGGTGTTTCTGTTCAGAAGTTGATGATTTGTTGAAGAGAAATGTCACAAAACATCATAGTCTAGTCTATATAGGAAAATATTGATGAGTCTCTGGTCTAAGAGGAGATGCTTAGTTTTGCAAGACATCAGCATCAGCCCTAAGCTGATGGACCCTCTGACAGAAAAAAAAAATCTGTTGTAGACCTTTTTTGTAGTCTCCAAAGCACAGATGCATCAGAAACCAAGTTTTGCCTATTTCCAAAGCTCTCAGTATTATATACTTCAGCCTCCTGAGGAGGAGACAGAATTTATGGTTTAGAAATGCAGGACATTTGCCATTAGAAGGTGGAAAATTGAAAGTGCATTGCACTCCTTGTTTATTTATTCTTTGAAGGATATGCTGACCATTTTCCTGAAAAAATTCTAAAAAATATTTTCTCACACTCTGTAGTATGACCACAATCTGTAATGGAAGAGATACGCAGTGCAGAAGATCTGAATAAATGATTGAAAGCAGAAACAGTGATGTTGCTTGAAAAGCTCCATCCCTAACTCCAAATGAAAGCCTTGTTGCTAGTGGAAAGTTTCCCAAATAAGCATCCTTTGGAAAGAAACATCACTACAGTTTTGACTACAAATGTATGACTTGAGAGAGCAGTGGCAATGTCAGAGTTTTACTAAACATGGATGGAAAATTAACTGTTACTCTACAGACATGTTTCTCATAATCCATCTGTGGTAATTCTTGTTCAGTTCCCTGATTTTCCTGATTGCTTGTTCTATGCCAATAGCCCCAGGTGCATTACTAAAACCTTCCTATTTCACCTTCCCCTGGTTATGGGAAAGGAGGAGGAGGAGTTAACAGTGTCCATTCTCCATACATTGGGGCTCCCATGGCAGTTTGGGTTAGAGTGCCAATGAGGTGCTCCTTGCTTCCTGAAAACCACCCTGTGCAGCAACCTAGCTGCTTCCAGGGCAGCAGAAAGGCTTCACTCTCTACTTATAGAGGTGAAGCTTGTGTTTGTAGGTAATAGTCTTCTCCTGTTGTGGCCAGACGGCTGATAAAAATGGACAGTGTAGAAAACCTGCTTGCTGAGAAGTATTTCTGGGAAGGATTATGCCAGGAAATGCAGAGAAAACCTGTCAGAAAGCTGTCAGAAGAGATTTAAAAAATCTTTTCCTTAGGCTCTCGTCCTGGATAGTTATTTTATCTAGAAGAGAGATATGTGCTGCTGAAATGATGTGCCGATTTTCTGGATGTTATGAATAAGAAGTAGTGTTTTGATAGTGAAGAGTAGAGGGGGACTCTGAAATACATGTTAGGTTTTTTTTAACATTATCAGCTTGAAATTTACAAAATAAAGTCAAGTTTTTTGTATGCCAGTGCATAATGGTTTTGTTTTATCCTTTCTGACTTAATTGAGCAGAGTAGCATAACGAGACTATTTTTCCTCATCATATAAAATCCTTTTAAGTTCAGTAGTGATGACATGCTGTCAGAATGCTTTGTTTCCAGAGGAGGCTAATCAGGCAACAACACAATGGCCTAAGTCTGATGTGAATCAAAATGGAATACTGCCTATATAGAAGAACTTGGCAGCAAAAATATAGTTTGTGGTAATTTTTGTTTCCATGAGAAGGTCTTTATCAGGTGGAGAACTGTAGTGTGCCAAATCTTTCATTTGTCAGACAGAGGGGATTCTGGCTTCTGGGTCCAATCTTTGAGAAGCTGCTCATTTACAGGTATCTAGAAACAGAGGGTTTGGCTTTCTCGTTTCCTTACATAGCTCTGCAGTTGAGCTGTGAGAGAGCTATACCCTTCTTTACAGTCTATATCTCTATTCCTGTTTAGCTGAATGTTATTGAAAATAGGGAACAATACAAAAATAATGGCTGGGTTCAGGAATTTGTTATTATAATAACATTTTCTGCCCAGAATGCTTAATTAAGTCTGCAGGAGAAGTAGAGGAATTAGGAAATGAGCAAACACAAGAAAATCCTGGCAATTCAGATGTTTCTAGTTGATACTTGCAAAACAGGAATAAATCAACATCAGTATGAAATATTCAGTCATTTGAATTGACCAGATTTATTTCCCATACACTTAAATCTGTATGCTACACCCTGGGTTCTGTTTGAAATATCATAAAACACTGATTTTCTTATGCAGATGAAAGTTTTACAGCTCAGGAGACATTAAATTAAGCTTTTTGTCTTTCCAGTTTTGAGTCAGGTTAGGCTGGATCCAGATCTCTAGGAATACTCTGCCTGTTCTTAGGTATCGTCTATGCTCTATGTCATGGACAGGGAGGAGAGTTTATATTTTGACTTGGTACAAATGAGTGTTCCTGCAACATGGTCACCTGTGACTGCATGGATGTTATTTCTGCTTGTACTACTGCAAAGGGGCTGTGAAGCAGTGTCTCAGATCCCTAGGACCTGTCTCCAGAGTCATTGCTATTATTGTCTTTGGACTTCATGCACTGTTAAGGAGCATCTAATCTCAGTCCCTTTGCAACCTCCTTTAAATTTTTTTTCCTCTGTTTGCAACTTACAGTTGGGCCTTCTGCAAGTTTAAACCTAGACAACAACAAAATTCTTCTTATCTTTCTCTTAGAATTATCTTATGTTTTAGCGGTGCTCCTGATCTGTTTTTGGAATTGCTTTCATTGGGTCCGTGTGAAGCTCATGAAGTCCAAGGCCAGGAGCAAGTTCCTGCACCTGGTCAGAGCTTTTCCTGGTATCAGTACAGACTGGGGGCTCCAAGGATTGACAGCAGCCCAGTGGAGAAGGACTTTGGGGTATTGATGCATGAAAAATTGATTGTGACCTGTCAATGTGTGCTTGCAGGCCAGAAAGACAATTGTAGCTGAGGCTGCATCAAAAGCAGTGCGGCCATTAGGTCAAGGGAGGCAATTCTTCTCTATTCTACTATCATCAACCCCACCTGGAGTACAGCATCCAGTTCTAAGGTCCCCAGTGAAAGGCAGCAACGTATTAAAGCAGGTTATGAGGAAGGTCAGGAAAATTTTCAGGGCAGTGGAACACCTCTCCTATGAGGAAGGTGTTGAGAGAGTTGGGGGTGTTCAGCCTGGAGAAGAAAAGGCTTTGGGGTGACCTTATTGTGGCCCAGCAGCACCTAAAGGCACTTATAAGAAAGACAGGGAGAGAGTTTTTACTGGGGTCTGCAGTGATAGGACAAGGGAAAATGTTTTAAAAAGGAGGGTAGCTTTACATTGGGAGGAAGTGTTTACTATAGGAGTGGTGACACATTGGACCAATTTGTCTAGAGAAGTTCATAGAATCATATGATAATAGAATTATTTGGGTTGAAAGGAGACCTTGAAGATCACCTGATTCTGACCCTCCTGCTGTGGGCAGGGACACCTTCAACTAGACCAGATTTCTCAGAGCCTCATCAAACTTTGCCTTGAATAACTCCCATGGGCATCCTGTTCCATTTCCTCACCATCCTTACAATATTTTTTCGTAATATGAAATCTAAACCTACTCTCTTTTGTTTTGAACCCATTCCTCCTTGTCCTGTCACTACATGCTCTTGTAAATAGTCTTGTCTGAGCTTTCATGTAAGTTCCCTTCAAGTACTAGAAGGCCACAATTAGGTCACCCTGAAGCCTTCTCTTTTCCAGGTTGTATAATCCCAATTCTCTCAGCCTTTCCTCTCAGGAGAGGTGCTTCATCCCTCTTGGTGTCAACTTGGATCAATTTGGTGTCCCTCCTCTGGACTCACTCCAAGAGGTCCTTCGTATGCTGGCAACCTCAGAGCTGGATGCTGTGCTCCAGGCTGGGTGTCACCAGAGGGGAGCAGAGGTACAGAATCCCCTCGGTCACCCTGCTGGCCACACTGCTTTGGATGCAGCCCAGGATATGATTGGCTTTCTGGGCTTTGAGCTCACACTGCTGGGCCATGTCCAGCTTCATGTCAACCATCACCCACAAGTCCTTGTCAACACTGCTGCTCTCAATCTGTTCATCCACAGCTTGTGCTGATACCAGGGGTTGCCCTGACCCTGCTGCAGCACTTTTTTTGTGGTCTTGTTAAACCTCATGAGATTCCCATAGGCCCACTTCTCCAGCCTTTCTAGGTCCCTCTGGATGGCATCCTGTCCTTCAGGTGTGTCAACAGTACCACTCAGCTTGGTGTCATCTGCCAACTTGCTGAGGGTGCACTCAATCCCTCTGTCGATGTTGTTAATGAAGATCTTAAATATACTAAGTTGTATTATATTATATTGAGATATTAAGGATACTAAGTTGTGGATGCCCCATCATTGAAAGTGTTCAAGGTCAGGTTTGGTGTGAGTTTGAACAACCTGATCTGATCAAGAATGTCCTTGCCAAGGCCAGGGGATCAGACCTGATGATCTTTATAAGTTCCTTTCAACACAACCCATTCTCTGATTTACCACAACTTATTTGAACAGTTGTAGGATTATGTTCCAATTAGGGAATTATCAGTCTCCTATGCTTATGATTAGCAGCTATCACCTCCCATCGCATAGAATACAGCAGCCTTGCGACCTTCAAGGAGTTTATTGAGTATAAATAGGTAGATACCATAAAAATATCAATTAAAAAGTTTTATTTTTGTTTAAGTTAAATTTGTATCAAGGGTGCTCTGACCTTCTATGATTGCTTTCTGAAGAAATTCAGGTTTCTAGGGTGTGTGTTCTCCTGGGAAGCAAATCTTAAGGTCATCTTAAGATAGCCTATGTTTTTGTCATTTCACCTTGCTGAATATTATAATACCTACATCTCTGCAACTGTAAGTGGATGCAAATAAAATACCTGTTTCCTGGTTGCTGTCCAGTTTTTGGAGTGTAATGTGTGTTTTTGGTTAATCTGCTTTGATTTAGGTTGTGTAAGTATGTGTGAAATAGCATTACCTGTGTTTTGCCTTCTGCACCTACCATCTCTCTCTGTTCAGTGCCATGACCTCATTCAAGGTCCTTACGGATACCTCAGTGCTGGTGGTCATTTGGCCACCTGCAGACTCTATATGCTTTTTGGGTTCAGGTAAGATGTTGCTCTTCATGGAAGCTGAGCTTATAGTACATGCACTTCCATCTTCTGTTTGATAGTTCGCAGTTTTTTCAGGATTTTTCAGGCAGTGTATCACTCTCCAGTCACTCTGCACCTTGTCTCAGAGGAGGAGATGTCTGTGCTGCTCCTTCTTGTCATGTGAGAGTGGGTGAACTTCTAACTACTCTCCAACAATTCTCATATCCATAATTAAAGAGGCACAAACACCCTATTTGTACAAGCTCATAACTCTGCTATTACGTAAATGGCCACAGAGTAGGCCATGGAGTATAAACTTGAAGACATTTTCCTAAGCAGTGTTGCAGGCTGGAAGTGATCTCTGAGAAAAGGACTACACATATCTAAAAATGACATACAACAGGCTTTGTTTTCAGTGTATTTTTTATATTTACTTAAGTGGTTTCTTGCTGGTCCTAAAGCAACCAATGGGATCTAAATACTTCACATGCTTGTTTGTTTAACTGGTGATTAGTAAGATCGAGAGAATAGACTTTCTGAGTCATCTTGTCCTGCCTTACCCATTTGCTGGAGGGCACTTCACTGTGTGCCAGCTTGCTGTTGGGAAGTCAGTACCCAAGGCAAAGGCAGCAGCACAGCCTTTTATGGGGACTGAGGGTCCCTCAGGCTTTTACTTTGAATGCAAAACATTCTCATAAAGGAAATTAAATGAAGCACTCTTCAGATTTGTCAAGTCTTGATGAGTGAAATTACTTAAAACTAAATTTTATAACGCATTTTGTAAAACATTTTAAATAATGTTTTAATCAGTTGATGTTTACACCCTTTGCCTTAATAGCACTCAGATGAAAAAGATCAATGATTATTTTATTCTGCAAAGACTATAAAAATTTAATGGTTCGCATAATAAGTATAACTCATAAAATCTACAGTTTAAATATGGATGGTTATTAACCTGTTTTTAAAAAGCTGCAATTAAAGTGAAAAGGAATTACTTAAAGCAATGATTTTATTCCTGTAGTCTGAGGATGAAAAAAGTGATAAAAGTATAAAATCACTGTCATTTCTGTTGATGAGACAGGCATTTAGAAGGATTTAAAGTAAGGTATGAATTTTTTTCTAACCTTAGGTACACTTCTGTTTCTAACATAGATGAATAACTATTTGCAGATTTTTTGGTTTTTTTTTTTTTTTAACCTACAACCTGCAATTTGTTCTTAGAAATTTCAATGATATTTTGAAAAAAGCACAAGTTTATATGACAGGTAATTTCACATAGAGTAAATGCATTCCTAAGCACAGTCACTTCATTAATTGTTTATTCATAACATGCAGTACAGTGCTTCTACTATTCAAAAATGTGCCTTAAAACACATGCACACTTTTATCCTTTATGATAATGAAAAATTTAGGGCTCTTTTCTACTATGTTTACTCACCATAGTTTGGGCTGGTAAATGGCATATGCTGAAGGACTCATTTATCTGGAGTCTTTGCATGTTGCACTCTCCGATGAAATATTTCTCTAATGTCCATGTCCTGTCTAATTTATTTTATCCTAATATTTTTTGGTAAGGGAAGAAAATCCCCAAGGGTCATGTGTTGGACTTGTACAGTGAAATTGGATATAGAATTCCAGGTACTCATACAACTGCTGTTTTTTCTGACCTCCTTCCTTTTGGCTCTAGTGAATGCTTAAAGTAATCCTATGTTAATATTCATATAGATTAAATTAGTAATCAAAACAATTCATTAAAGACTAGTACAAAACCTTTTATTTCCCAGGAAATACATGGTTTTAAATGCATTGCTTTATATAAGACAGATGAGGATCAAATTCTTACTATTTCAGAGAATACAAATCAGAGTTTTTCTAGCAATCTTTTTTTTTTTTCCAGAATTAAGTGTTTTGTGATTTCACAAGTAAAAAGTTTTAGATGACACATTACATTTATATATTTTATTTAAGAAAGTATAAAAAAATTAAATAGATGGTGTAACTTCCTTACACAATAAAAGCAGTGATGTTTAGAACTAAATGTAAAAGCTGTCTTGATGACTCACAACAGAAGGCTAAATAGTCTACAAGTGAAGGAAAATGGCAGATAACAGAATAAATTTGGATGGGAAAGAGACATTCTTAATTACAGTTAGAGATGGTGTAAAGCCTGCTGCAAAGCTGCCTGGGAGAAATTTCTTTCAGTAATTTGCTACTGTGAAACTGCCAGGATGTTTGAATGTCAGGGAGACCAATTCTAATGAATGGAGACCACGGAAAGAATTCCTGAGGTTCAACATAATAGGCCTGTGAGAGGAATACTTAAAGAAAAATTTAGGGGAGTGGTATTTATTTACTTCTAGAACATTTGTCAAGAAGATAGAAAAGGTGTAAATCTGCAGGCTTTACTTCTTTTATTCAAGTCCAGTTTTCATTACACTTATCTGTAGTCTACCATGTCTGTACTTTGTTAAAAATTAAAATGCCAGGACCAAGCCAAGCATTATCTGTGCCTGCTGTGGCAAGTTACAGAAGACCAGAAGAGCTGAGAATACAAGTAGCAATGCTTGCCAGGCTGTGCCTTGGGTGAGATATATTTTAGGAAGTTCTTGAGCCAAATATGTTGTCTTGGCATGTGCTAGCCCCCCATGAGGTAACATACTTAACTGGATGGAATCAGCAGGAGGGTTTATTTTAACTACTAACGTGGTAATTTGAGTTTTCTCATTCCCTTCCCCAGACAGTGCCTGATATGTCCAAGCAGAGAGATACATAGGAAAATTTCCTTGGGTAACCTAAGTAGTAGGAAGAGATGAGAACATATGAGCTTTGACTTGCTATAAACAGTAGAAGTCTAAGTACTATTTTTAAGGTGTTTTGCTTGTGGGAGCTGGAAGTGGATGAAGAAAAAAAATGTACATCACCTTACTCATATTTTGTGTTTGGAATGGACTGATTTGCTAATGGATCCAACCCATTACATTATTGGTCTTGCTAGGACTCAGATGACCAAGATAAATCACGGGGGTGATGCCTGAGTTAATTATAGCAGTGCCCTCCCAAACGGCACTATCAGCTCTGGGAAGCAGCAAAAGCTATTGTTGGCATTAGGAAGTAATATGAGAGAGAGGTGCCTGGGAGAGGAGAGACAGTGAGGAGACTCTGAGGATTTTGCCATTTCCAAAGGATTGGAAAATACTGGCTCTGTGGCGTTTGGCAAGGAAGAGAGGAGCAAAGACAAGCAGAAGGTTTGCAAGAAAAGAGAAATATCTCAGAACAGGTATTTGGAAGATGCATTTGCTTAGCACACACACACACACACACACACACACACACACACGTGTAAAAGTAATGGTGGGAACACTGCAAAGCAAGTTGAAATACCCAGTTTCCACTTAAAGAGTCCTTCTGTCCTTGTTCCTGGCAGGAATAGCAACTTTTTTTTTTGCTTACAAGCTTTTCCTAGGAATTTATTATCTCCTGGAAGTTTTTGAAGAAGTTTGTTATTTCTGAATCTCTATTTTTGTTTTAGGGAAGGTATTTGAAAGCTCATTATGTTTTTCTTCTAAATTTGAAGGAAAAGAGACAAATTAGCCTGGTTCTTACTGAAAATATCTCTCAAACTAAACTACAAATAAGCACATAATTAGAAAGAGTCTGTGTGTCTGAAATCAGAGAAAATCCTTCTTTAAGAACAAACCCTTAGATAGTATAAAATGTCAGAGCAGCACAGCTGTTCACTCTTTGTTCTTTAGCGAGGATTCCCTGGTAAAGGGGGATTTTTCGTAAGTTCCTGTGCATAGGGAGGATAGCATATATTTTGGGTCTGAACTGCCTTCATTTTCCATTAAGCAAAATAATAAATAAAGGTAAAGTCTACTTCAACAAGTACTGTGTATTCAAGTCTCCTATTTTGTGTCATTAAAACAGTATCTCCTGTTCTCTTCAAACCAGCTGAGTTTCTAGAACCTGAAGAAATGTCTGTTTCAGATTACACTGAATTGCAGAAAAAGTGTGGGTCTTAAGATTAGTTTGTGTTTTCTTTCATTTGGTAGAACTCCAACATTCCCCATTCAGTTGACTGCAAAATGTTTTATTTCACTTGGGATTATCTCCTTTAGCTGTTTCTTCACAAACTACTGCAACTTTTTAAAAAGACCTTCCATTTTTTATGTTTTTTTAGGAGCTGCTGTAATATGGCACATAAATTGATGCAGACCCTGAGGGTAAATTTAGCATCTCTCTCTGAGATGCTAAATTTAGAGTCCCTTTAAAAGCTCAGGTGAAAGTACAAAAAACAAAATTGTGTGGTTAATGGCATTTGTATTAATAGAAGGAAATAATTAACTTTTAATATAAACAAATAAGGAATTGTGAATTTTGGTAAAATTAAAACTTTCTTGTGTTTTAGTTCACTGAGAAAAAGGCAGAACATAACCAGCTCCAAATTCAAAAACACTGAACATGCAATGTATAAAATGTGTGAAGATTCTCATCCTTATTTACTCATTTGGTGATTTGATTAATACCTCTGCTTAGTACTAGTTTGACTCCCAATAAAACACTGTAATATTTTATGTGTGTTTCTTAAAACATCATTTCTGCAGACGAAAACACAGCAGGAGAGAGGTTGCGAAGACCAGCTTCAAGTTCAATAGTTAAACATCTAAAACATTTGTTAAGTTTTTCAGCAAGACACAAAATTAATCTGCAGAACAAAAAGCCACTTAATACTGCAATAATGTATTCTTTAGCCTGTAACTTCTTTTAAGTAAGAGGAGGATTAGCAATCATCTGCTTTGATCTTTAGCTATCATTGACAACATTCAACTCTTTAACCTATGTAGGGTTTTAAGATGATTATATAAACAGCAGATTTTTTAGATGTCTACAGCTGGTGATAAGCATGCATTATTTCAGGCTTCCGAGCGATGCTAAGAACTTACTGTCTTCCTAGGCTTTTGTCAGGTAATAGTATAAAAAAAGTCTTTGATTTCCGTTAGCTGTTCCTGGTCATTCAAAGCATAGAATGAGAGAGAAACACCAAGTCTTAGACAAAGTTTTGTTGAGGAAGAGCAATATGGCTGATAGGGAGGATTCTTAAAGGAATTGGCTGTTTTATTGGATAAAAGTTGCCAGTTTTACAGATAGCACCAGTCATGTGGTTTTTGAACTTGAAAAAGTTCTCTATGGTAACAGGGGCTTGTGGGGACTCATTGTGAGCTTGGGAATTAATTTGAATGTTGCTTGTATCCAGCTCCAACTCTAGATGATAAGATAGCCACACATTGTTTTTCTTTCTTCTCCTCATGTTTTCTGAGCCTGAAGTAGCCTCTTTGATGTATTTCTTCCTCAAGCCAGCAATGCTGAAGCATGTAAAACAAAAGAAAATCTGTTCCAGTTAGTCTAATGAGTTTCAACCTAAAGGTTCAAGTTGACACCATTGTCTTTTAAAACACATCCTTAGGCTTTGTTTTATTTCATCTCATTTATCAGTCATTAATTTTGCACAAAAGATGTCAACTCTGAGTAACTTTAATTTGGCTTTACCGCACATCTTTTGTCTTACAATGTAATTACTACCAGTCCCTGTTTCACATATTACTGAGAAGGTCTGTAGCTGTTGGTTATTTGCTTAATTTTCAGTTGATTCCCTCATCTGGAGCAAGTCCAGCAAGTGTCTGCACTCTTTGGTGTGAACAACCTAAGCAGGCCCACAGAGATCAGCAACTTCAGCAAAATGCTTCTTGACTGGTTCTGCAGATTGTTCTTCCCCATTAGCTAATGACAATTCCTAGGGCCTGGTTAAGCTTTTTCTTACTTCTGGAAAGTAATTTCTGCCTTTTAGTGCTCTGATTTACTTCCCATTTCTCTAACAGGGAGAGATAGTGCATTCATGCCCTTAAGGCTCTATTTTCATGCTCTGGTTGTGTTTTGAAAACAAGGCAAATATTCACAGAAGGCTTGGAAAACAAAATGTGCCTGAAGAGTCTGAAAAGTGATAAAGAAAGGTTTACAGATACCTGCCATATAGAAGCTTTTATGCTTCTATCCTATGTGGATATGTGTTACTACTCCCTCACTTTTTCACCCTAAATGCTACAAAATGTTTATCAGGGTATTGGCTAATCAGAGTTTGACAGTGATGACTGCTTGATACCTAATTTTTGTTTTCATGTGAACATCTATCACAGCTATGCTTAAGGTAAAATTAATGCCTTAATGCCTAAAGGCATTTTTTTCATTGCTTATCCAGATTAAAGAAAAAAATAAAATTAGAGGTAAAGCCTATTTTTGTTGTTTAATCTGTACTCACACAGCCTCACGGATCCATATCTAGAAAACACATGAAAATAATGCATTAAAGTAAGCATTTTTAGAATTTTAAGAAGTTTGTGTGGAATTTGTTTACTAAAGAAATCTACAGGTCTTTCCAGTGATATTGAATAGTTCTCTTTCCTTGTAGTTTTTGCCTCTACTACAATGTTTTCCCTGGAACCATATGGCTCTAACTTAACTGAGATTTTCTTAACTTAGCTTTCATATCTCACTTCTATTGCAATCACTGTCTCCTGGCTTCACCTTAGACAAATGGTTAAATGAATTATTTTGAATATATTCAGATTTGGCCTTCTAATTAATATTAAGGAACTGAATTAAACAAAGAAGCAAATTAGTATATTTGATCTATGACGAAAAATGGCTTAATCCAATTGTGTATTAGACCTTAAATGCATATCCATATCCATGTAATGATTTAAAAAGGAAGTTGATAGAGTTCAATACACTTAATGGTAGAAAGAATAAGCAGCTAAGCTGCCATAGGCTTGTCTGGGATTTATTTGGAAAAAATAGAGATATAGTATTGGTTCAGAGTGAAAAAATAATGCTGAAATAAGTATTTTCTTCACTTTCATCTAGAAATTTACTGTTCCTAAATAAAAATATTTGCCAAAATGATAATGCCACTTAAAAGATCAGTGCTGCAAATTAGTATATTTAATTATTTTAGTTAGGTTTGAGATCTTTAACTTGAGAGCGTTCCAGTACAAAGACAAAAAGGAAGTCTGATTTGATTCTTTCATCTCTACATGCTTGACAATTTAAGCACGTGTCAAAGTATGCTTCTAAATCCCTAGCATAGGAGGATATAAACAAATCATTCTGTGACCTTTTCAGAAATTTAAGTTAGAGTGAATGAGGCGTATCTGACCTAAATTGATACCTAAAAGCAAAGTGTCCAATCTGAATCAGCCATTCAGCTCTTTCCAGAGTAATGCAGAAAGATGAGTAGCCACAGTAGCCAACTTATCCCGAGATGCTTACCTGGGATGGCGTTAATCATTTGCAGGAGACACTTATCGCCAATAAATTTTATACCAACTGTGCTGTCTTAAAATGCTAAACTTGAAGTAGCCAGCTGACATGGGAAATTCTGGTTATAACTTAGGAAAAATTTTTTTCGTAGTAAGTGTGGTCATACTGGTTTTCTTGTGTGGACTCTCCATCCCAGCAGACACTCAAAACTTCATTGGTCAAAACCCAGTGTGAGGGGCTGGGCAAGGCTGCTGCTTAGCACTGCTTTGAGAAGAAAAGGAGGTGGCACAGATGACATCTAGAAATGTTTCCTCTAAACCATCTAGTGAATTCTAAAGGCCTTACAAGAAAGCAGAGACTAAGACTATTGTGTTTAGAGTAGATAAGAAGCCATGAAAGGGAGTTGACTAAGAAACAAAGCCAGAAGGATTTTATCCAGCCTGAAATGCTGCTGAATACTGTGGCTCAAGCAATGCAAGGTTGATAGGGAGAAGTAATATATTGTGTTAGAACAGCAAGCTTCAAGTGCCCCCCGTCTCCTTTTCCCGTCCTTCACCTTCTCATCCCCCTTCCCCCCCCTTCAACCTTCAGCACTGGCTGGAGTACAGCAGTCAAACAAAAAGAGTAAAGGATGAGATTAGAATTAAGGAAGGCTTGTGCAAAATATATTTTGTAGTCCTAAGATAGATCTTTGTTTAAGACATGCGTTTCCTAAGTTTGTTATCATTGTGTTATTGCTATTTTACTTCAGAGAGCTAAAATCTGATTTCCAGTGTTCATAGTCTTAGTTCATCTCTGGCTAAAATTTTATAAACAAATGTAGGAGGATGAAGAGTAGGAGTAAAAAAAGATGCCAAACATATGGGTTGAACTGTGACAGACTATACTGCCTCTTGTCCAAAGGATGACTCTCAAGCAAAGTTATGAATCTTAGGACTGAGATCTAGGAAACAGTGACTAGATTCTGTCCAAACTTGGATGTATGAGTGACTTAATTTAAAACCTGTTGGTGTCTCTGTATGGTGATAGAACAGGAGAAGCAATAAAGTAGGGATGAAAATTTGTGGTTTGTGTTAAGATGTGGCAGCATTCCCTGCTGGATATTTACAAATTGTTTTTTCATCAAGAAAAGATTGCCTCTTAGTAATTGAAGTTACGTTTCAGCAAAAAATTAAGGAATAGTTATTTCCAAGGGTTTGGTGCCTTGAAAGCAAAAGAAATTAATACGGTCTATATACAGTATTTCAAAATTCACACAGTTGCTTGAGCAGAATGTATGTTGCTTGAATGCTTCAATTAGACAGTGAGATGTTCACTGTGAGGGAGAAGCTCACAATTAGAGCTTAGAGTTTGGTCTGCATTCTGCTTGCCAAAACATCTGACTCAAAATCATGTCTTCTTTTGACATTGCGTGAAATTGAATTCCTTTGATTAACTTATTTTCCTGCAACTCAATAACATTACTATTAAAATTCTGGATGTTTGTCTTTTATGTATTGATATGGGTGTGCATTCCTGTTATTTTCCTTCAAAGTGAAACTGAGATGTGTTGTCCTAACCACTGATAGAATATTTCCTGCTGACACTGTTACTATTCATTGCAAATGGCTGTTGTGTTTGTGACGTGCCAGCCCTATCAGTCCTCTTAGCACCCAGCACTGGGTTGTTTAAAGACTAATGCACAGGGGTAGGGAATAGAGGCCCCTGCAGAGGGTGAGGCAAATACCCTCCTCTTTTAGTTATCCATCCACATAGAAAATTTAAATTTATCACAGTGTGAGTTTGGCATGGCCGTATAAATTCAAGCAAAGAATTGTGTTCTCTCTTTCTGTAGACTTGCAATCAAGAAATGTACTTGTCTTTTTATTCCTAAATACAATGGCAGAAATAGCCAAGGATTCCAGGACAATCCATTGTTGTAATATATTTCTTCTGCAAAGAGATGGGGATAAACCTCTCCATCCTGGTCTGCAAAGGTTGTTGCTAGCTGTTCTAGTTTCTGAATTTCTCAGTCTTCAATGCTTGTATACTTCAGCGCCCTGTGTACCTCATTTTCTATTTGATGGCTTAATTGAGGTGGAAAGACACTGGCATTTACTTCATGTCCTACAGGAGATAAGTGTTTGAGCAGGAGATTGACCTGAATTTGTGTAGACTGTGTGGTATCTGCTTACTGCAGGCACTTTTCTGCAGTGGGATGAGGTAGCTGCCATTTCCTTTCAAACACAGGACTATGATGTGAAGTGGACATCCCAAAATGGGTCATTGTCAGTCCCTCAGATGTAGCCCCCATTATTTTAAGCTGATTTAAATCAATTGTCTCCACTGCTCAGAGATCCCAAATATTCTTACATAATCTGGAAATGACCTAAAGATTTAGATACACAAACTATGTCTTTACTAGTAATTTTTAAATAGTAATGTTGGCTGTAAGTAATTAGATTCTGTTTCATATATATTTTAGTTTTAAAAGGTTAGCAGAGTCTGTTAATAAATAGTATATTTTTGAGTACCTGTAGGCAGAGGACAAATGAGAGTATGATATTATATTTAACTGTACATATTATTTTTATTATGTAGTGGTTAAAATGTTACAGGTTTGTATGTGTGTCTATTATAACTTCCTAGTATTGCTGCAGCCTCAAATAGAAGTCATACATATTTTCTGGAAGAAGGCTTTTTTAAATGCTGGTAATGTCTATGCCAAGTAAAGACAATTAAATGAAAACAATCAAATAGCTAATCAAACCATTTTTTGCTGAATAAATATTGAACTGACAGCAAATAAATTCTGTAGCAACTAGTTCACATTTCCCAATCCAGAATATTACTGGAGTTTAGTTTAGGGTGTCATAAGTTAGCCACATTCTAGCTGGGTGCAAATTAAACTATTTTGTTAGAACACATTACAAGAAAATTCTTTCCTTGAGAAAGAATTAGCATGATATTATGATATAGGCATTTTAAGTGTATCATTCTGAAGCGGGACTTTCAGCAAACTGTATTTTGCATTTGAGCTTCCATTATGCATTTGATTTAGCATGCTAGTCCTTGAAGCAAGTATCACATCATCTGCTTTGTTACATGAAATGGCTAAATACATCTACTGTTCTTAGAGAAAATAAGTTGGAACATAAAGCTATCAGACCAAAAAAGTTTGATGGCATCTGCTTCTTAACTCAAATGCATTGTCCAGGAGCTCATATTGAATAATTCTGATCTAATATTAGCATAGCTTGATTTATTTTATATTCAAGTTACTTTTGTATTAAAAAAAAATCCCTGGGTCTGTATTGAAATAAATACAGGCATTGCTGGATGACAGAACAGCATGTGAATTATCTAATCTCTGAGGTTTCCCCCCCTAATCAGGTCACTTAAGTGAGAAAGGATGGAGTAATGTGAATCTCTTAAATTTTTCATTAGGAGTAAACTAGACAAGGTGATTGTGATAAAAGCCTGTTTGGAAAAGGAGTGCACTGCAAGAAACTGTATAGAGAATAGCAGACAGAAGAATGAAGGAACAGGCAGTTCTGACCCTAAGGCAATTTTTCCTCTTCCTCCAAGAACATTAAAATAAAATCTGAAGTGTCTTCTGTCAACCTACGCATTTGTTACATTTGTGCATATGAAGTACTGTACCTCTGAGCTATTGGTTCCTTATATTTTTGTGTGGTAGTTAAGAAGCTCAAGTAGTATGCCTTCCTCCTTCCTTCTGAATCCCAGAATGCCCATTTTCTTTCTTACTAACCTCATTAATATGTTGTCATATAGCACCCTTCAGTTCCTCGTCCACAAAATTAGTTCCTCATCTGCAAGATCTTCCTCCGGACTCCACTTCATCAGTTCCAATGACGTGACAGTGCCAACTGTCCTACCCTATATGTCATTAAAACTCTGTCTAGTAGGAGCAAGCTCAGAATATGCAAAGCCCCCTAAATTCTGGCTGATTTTGGTATCACAGCTGACAAACAGGAGGAAGAGAGAGATACTAGATATTCAAATCATTACAGGCTGTAAGTCAGAAGGGACAGGGAGAACTCCACCTCTCGCAAAATGGAATTGTGTGTTTGCACTCACGTACCCTGGCATCTCTTCAGTCATACTTTTCCTGTAAATCTATGGGCTAAAGTGCTACCTGCTGCTGAAGAATAGAAAGTTTAACTTCAATGTTTATAGGAATGATTTGTCTCCCACAGAAGCAAAAGTGGACTTCTGTCATTCAGCAGTGTAAACACTGGATGGCAAAACAGAGCAACTGTCAGCAGAAAATCTGACTAAAACAGATTTAAACACAAGATACAGTGTTGGTGCCACTTCTTTCCAAGTAACCCTTCAGTGATATAGTAACATTGGAAAATTGTTTGATCTGTTGTCACTTAAACATCATTATGAACTCTTCCCAGTTAATGAAAAATGCTTAAAAAAAATAGGAAGACAAAAAGGCACAACCAGAAATCAATCACAGATCCTTTGGAACAGGAAATTTTATATAAGGCTGTGGAGAAGCAATGTTACTTTGTATGAATATTATATTTAAGATTACCTGCTTGGTATTATTCTGGCTGCTCAATAATGAAATCAAATGAGGCTTCAAGGGAGGAATAGGTATTGAAGAAAACAATAAAGGATATACACTTTATCTTTAGGAAATGATGAGCTTGTCACCAGAAAATATTGATGTTCCTGTTGCCATCTCAGTTAACAAGCTTGTCTTGTTGCTGGCCAGAGTCTAAGAGCAAAAAAATATTTAAGACATTAAAAAAATCCTGCTTAGAGAGAAAAGGTAAGGGAACAGAGAACAAATACATTGTCAGGGAAAGTTTAGAAGGAGAAGTGTAGGAGGAAAACTTTTTTCCCCTGTCTCAGTGACCTGGTTTCAGCTGTGATAGAGCTAATTTTTTTCCTCATAGCACAGTGCTGTATTTCAGATTTAGAATGAGAAAAATGTTGATGACACACCAGTGTTCTGGTTGTTGCAGAGCAATGCTGACGCTAAGTCAGAGAGTTTTCAGTTTTTCACATTGTGTCAACAAGGAGGCTGGGGATGCATGAGAAGTTAGTAAGGGGACACAGCCTGCCACAGGTGACTCAGCTGGCCAAAAGGATATTCCATACCATATGAAATCATGCTGAACAGCAAAATTGGGAGGAGTTGTTTGGAGCATGGCAGCTCACTTCTTGGGGGCAGGCTGGGCATCGGTCAGCCTGTTGAGCAGTTGAATTGTGCATAATTGATTATGTATACTCTTGTACCTTTGTTATTAACTTGCCTTCCTTTTCTGTCCTATTAAACTGTACTGAACTCATCTGTTTTGGTTTTTTTTTTATTCTTTCCCCTGTCTCACTGTGGGAAAGTGATCAAATGGCTGTGTGGTGTTTAGCTGCTTGCCAGGTTATACCACAGCACCTGGGGTTAGATGTTGCTTCTAGACAGATAAATGAATTCTCTAAGAAGCACCAAGATAAACCTAAAAGTCAAATCTGCAGACCTTAGGTAGGCTGAATCGTTCTCTATACTTGTGTGAACCCTTTGGCAGAAGAAGTCCCTTTGCCTGTCAGGAACTGTTTGAGGCCTCTTACCAGCTTCTGTCAAGGGCACTGGAACAGACTTTCACAAGCTGGTCAGCGCCCATAGGTGTAGTGAAACAGCAATGGCAGCAGTGAGAATCAGCTTGTTTATTTGAGTCATTGGCATCCACACAGAGAAAAGTGAAAACCAAGTTGCTTGTCACCTCAGAGGTGCATTTGGGAGTAATTGCAACCGTTCCCAAGGAGCATATATTGTGTAAATAATTTTTTTAGACTGCTTTTCGAAGAGGCAAACTTAGATGAGAAAATGCACAGCATAACAGCTTCCCTGGTTTGTTAATAACTAAGGCAGAGCTCAGTATGAGAATAGTAGTAGGTACATAAGCAGTAGGATTGAGATGAAACTTTTCTTATATCCTGAGGAATTTTATTCTTTACAGGAATTTTTTTGGCCTTGTTGACCATAAGAAGTTCTTTTACCCATCCATTCCAGTGCTTAGCTTCCACTACCTTGAGCTACTGTCATAACATTATAAAATTGCTTAGTTTAACAGATTCATTACTGAATTACAAAATCACAAGTTTTTCACTCCTTCAATTGCATCTATATTTTTGAATTATTTTCATTTATTTTGACAAATGCAGTAAAATATCAGTCTACCACCATATGTAATGCAAATTGATAATGCCTTACTTAATTACTTAAGATTATTACATTTAAAAATTAGATGTTTATAACAATATTTGTAGGACTGTGAAACCTTTGGAAGTGCAATACTCTGTTTCACATTGGTTGAAGCAGTGTGGCAACATTGTGGCAACAAGCTCATAATGTAAGTAAGAACAACAAAGATTTTTTTTTAGCTTATCAACTAGCTAAGAACTTGTTTTTCACACAGAATGTATTGCAGAAAGAGCACAATTTTGTCCAGCCCTTGGTAGAGTTCTCTGTAAGACAGCATTCAAATAAAGCACCAAAGTACAGGATGTTATATTGCTGAGGATCCAGTATGGACTTTAGGCCTTAAATCTTCAAAGCATTTAAGCATGAATTTGCACATCAAAGGTATGCACAATGACCTGCTGCCCAGCAACTTCTGGTGAATTAGCACATTTCATTATAGATGACTAAAAGACAGAACTCCACTGTCAGAACAGTTAGTCCAGCTCTCTTGTTAACATAATATACACTATTCAAAGCAAATAACTAAAGAGATTGAACTATATTATCACGTAATTGTCTTACTTATCTTTCTTTTGCTTTACAAAAATATTTGTCTTAGACATGGTGTTTGAAAATACTTTTACATTATGTTTCCATTTGCTTTGTTTTTAGGTCAATAAATACTCCCCTAGAAAAGAGCTTAATTTCCTTTCTTTAAAGTTCAGAGCAAAAGCCTATCATTCAATATGTTAATAAATTCCTAAACAAAGAGGTTACAGTGGGGGAATCCTGCCAAAACCTTCAGTATAGAAGCACCACTAGACCCTGCAATAACATACCTAATGCGACTAGCACAGAGAGCACCAGAGAAAAGCTTTAAAGTGTGTAGTGGTAGCTTGTTTTGTGGTTTGGTTTTTCTTAATCTGAATATGCTTTGTAATCAAAAACATTGAAATAATTTTTTTTAAAAGCATTGATTTGAATAGACATTATATGTCGTATTTTTAGTTATATTGCAAATGTGCCAGCCTGTAAAATGAAAATATTGAACACCTACTTTATCATTTACTGCAATGCAGTCAGATCCACCCTGACAGGATTTATCTATTATCTTGTTCAATTCCCTCAGAAAAAAAAAATGAAATTACATATTTCTCTTTGTGCTCTTGAAGCAGCAAATTCACAAGGTCTGTTGTATTTTTCGACTCTGGTTTTATAGACTTTTCCTTCTTTTCTCTGCAAGCTTATGAACATTTTTGAATCAGTATTTTATTCTAACAAACTTCTCTTGCCCTTCTACCTAAAATTCTACAGTCTAGACAGGCAGTTCTGTATTTTGCAGGGTCTTAGTGGAGTGACAAAGGGAGAAGATACACACAAGAGAGAGCATGCTAGAATGCTTACTGCTTATTCCTATAGCATTAGAACGGAATTCTTACTAGTACAACATATTTTTGATAGCAGCACAATTATTCTCAAGGATTCAGGTTTTTTCCCCCCATGTGATAAATAACATTGAGTATTTGTGAATTGATTAAATTCTTACCTTATCATTATCTACAGTATGTTTAAAGAAGCTGTTCATGTAAGTTCTGAAGTTAGGAAGTTTTTTATCACTGGCATCTTACTGACTAAGTTATAATAAAATGCAAATATCCTAAGTGTTGCTTTACAACTTCAATTTGAAGGCAGTAAATTGTGGTTAGTGTGAATTGTCATGTTGGTACTATAAACTCAAGATTCATCATGACTGACACAGGAAATAAGCATGAAACTGAAGGAATGCCATTATTACATAATGACTCTCATTTATATAAATACTAGTAATACTATTTTTTGCCATTTTTGGTAGTAATATAGCTTGTCGTAGTTATATACCATTTTTGGTCAGGGTCTGGGAAGATTAAAATCAGCCTAATTCGATGATGTTTACTTGGAATAATACTGTTACCAGGGATTTGAAGGATTAACTCTAAGCTGGATTTTTGTAAGTATAAATTCAGAATGATTAACGTGTTTGTTTTCTTCCTGTAAGTAAACCTAAATATCTTGATATTCCTTTAAAACCACTTACTACTACAGCATTTAGTGTGGGGAATACTTTTCAGATGCAACAGTCACCATTGGATTTTGATTTTGATTCTACCACCTGCTTCTGTGTCTTCCTGTTCCTAGGGGCATTTTTGCAGGTGGGGAGATGAGTGTTTTGAGGGGTTTGACTGTTCTTCTTTTACTATGTTTTTGGGGGGGCTTTGAATTGTTTTCTTTTAAAAAAAGAGGAGGCATATAATAAGTAACCTCTGGAGGCTTTGGTGTTCACTGTAAAATTTATCCTCTACTATTAATTCCTGGTATGTGAAATGATGGTATATAGGTTCATAGGCAAGAAGATAAGGAGGATTTCAAAAGGGACCCTAAAGAGTGATGTGATGCTTTTTGTGTCATAAAGTCAAGAATAGAAAGAGCTACAATAGGATTGTGGCAAAGGTTTTACAGGAATACTTTTAGAACTAATGCAAGTACTGAATGCATAAAATCAGTAATCAAGCTGGGAGCAGCAAATGTGCTATGTTATCTACAAAGATAACACACAGTGCTCATTTTTCTTAGTAGCTAATTTAACTACCAAGCTTTTATTGCTGCTTCTGCTCAGTCCTTCCATTATTAGCTGAAGTTGAGATTTCTCACAAAAGTTCATCTTTGGCAGTAATAATTTGCTGCAATATAAAATAAATGACTTAACATAAAAGATTTTACTGATTGTAGTGCCAGTTGGCACTTTCTTGTTCTCTGTTGAAATGAGTACAACACATTGTCTATTACAGCTGCACAGCTACCCTGTGACCAGTCTGTGTTGCAAGTTTTAACATTATTGCTTCTGTATGTGTTTTTTCCCCATAAATTATTCTTTGCAGAAAAATGTTAATTAGTAACTGATAGATATAAAAATTGCCAGGGACAGCCCATTAATTCCATTTACCTTAATGGCATTTAGATCATAGCTTGCAGTACAGCTGTATTCAGACTGGATTATAAATGTAATTTTTTGCATCATTAACTACCCTGATTAATCTTAGACAGCAAAAGCATAATTATAGAAACACAAGACTTACAATGTGCCAGTTTAAAGTTGTAGCTTCGCTCTTTTGTATTTACATCAGTGTAAACAACATAGGTTTTGAAAATTTAGACTGTTTGTTTCTTAATAATTAACTTGTGCCTTGTACTAGTAATTTCTTATTTCTGGTTTTACTTGTGGGTTCTTCGGTTTTATTTTGTTTATGGTTCATTGAGGTTTTTTTAAAGTGCCTTTTGTAACATGTTTTGCTTTCGACTGGTGCAATTACTGGATATTTGCATAGTAATTGACCACCATTAGCGAGGTGTTCATTCTGATCAAAGCATATTAAGGAAAGCACATGTATTTTCTGTCTGATTTCTGTGGAGGCCAGAAGATGTCATTGTGATTTTCACATTAAAGTCATCACGCCAAACTAGAGTATAAATTCAGATACTAGTCTCAGAGGCAGATTTGATGAGTTGCTGGTTTTGCTGACAGCAGCCAGGAAAAGGCACGTTCTACTTGAGTCCAGGTTTAATGTTAACTGTTGGGAAACCTGACCAGCCTGGTATCATAAAAGCTTTTGCCACGTGGGACTTTTCAACTTGTTTATCTTTGGATTTGATCAGCAAAAGGTGATGTAACCAGGTGTTGAGGGTGTGTCTGTGGTGTAGTATTGTCTTATCTATGCAAAACTGATGTGACAAATCCCCACCCAGATAAGTGCATAATGCTACTTAAGTTGTTAAACTTCCAGTTGCAGTTAATGATGAGAAAGGCAAGAACTGACAGAGAGAAAATTTGCACTGGTAATGCATTTCAATAATCACAAATCTAAAAGGAAAACTAAAAGCAGTTTCTTGAATGGTTCAGAAATAGCTTTTGTAAACATGATGATTCTCAAGAAGATACTGGATTTTTCAGGATCAGATGATACTGCTGCATGCTGCACATATGCTGTGTGTCTCCTCATGTGGAATGTGAACTGAAGATTTTGTAAAGGGGGAAAGAAGAAAAAAACCTTCCAATCATTAATTCAAATGGGTGATTGCATTTATGCCTTTTATAATAGCATGGATTTCTTGTGTGGAGAGATAAACAGATACAAGTCCATTTCAGTATAACAACCAACACTTGGTTTTAATTCTGTATTTGAGACTCCTGCAGAGGCAATCTGCTATGCAAATTACAAGGAGATAACAATAAGTAGAGTTTTCTCAGTAGTGCCTGAAAAGGCAGAAGCGCTTTTTAAGAAGACACAGGAAAAGAAGAAGGGTTGGAGCGCTGTAGTTTGCAGCTGCTCCTGAAGTACTTTTATAGTTATCCTATCCCATAGCAGAACTTTTTGTGTCTTCAGCTATTCTTGAGAGCTGCTGGGCTAAAAGTCACTGTCTTTTGAAACAAGAATCAAAAGACACAAGGTGTGGTGAGGGTTGTCCAAGAATGCTGCTCTGAGCTAGCAAGAAGGAGCTGGTGGAAGAGGGATGGCTTCAAGTCTGCATTCAGGCACAGACCTCCACGGTGACCTTGAACCATTACTTACTCTCGGTTCCTATGTGTAAGATGAGAATAATATTTCCTGACCTCTTAAGTGTGTCACAAAGATCTTGATCATCGATGATTAATCCTGACCTGTGAATGTGTGCAGTGTGTATTAAGATCTAATCATAATCGTCAAAGTTGAGATCCAAGGGCGAGCTGTGGTCTGCACTTGTTCCATCAGAGTGTCAAGATAAACTGAAATAAGTAATGGAGGACAGGGTTAATCTCTAATACTGCATCAATATAAAGATCTTTACAGTAGTAGGAAGAATGATGTTTTCATTGGTGATGTTGTTTTTATAATCACAGATAAATAATTGAGTGGAAGATAGGACCAGTCAGAGGGCTGAGAGCCCTGAAGACACCTATGACTACAGGAGCAAACCCTGGGGGAATGTGCACTGCAGTTTTTATGTCTTCTTCATTTTTTCAGAGTTCTTTCATTAGTTGCTGCTATCTTGTCAGGTCCCTCATACCTATTCTCTGTTTTGGATATATGCAGGACAGAACTTTTACTGTAAAAGTGGAGACAATGCACTCTTATGATATCCATAGGTCTTAAACAGTGCATAAAAAGTGAAATCTTCAAAATAACCAAAGCTGGACTGCTTGTGCATCATGGAGTTTCTTTTCTGTAAAGATATGCCAGCAGCACAGATGTCTTTAGGTACTTGACTTGCAGACAACAACTACACAGTTCACAGGCAATAAAATTGCCTGTCTTCACATTCATAGGTACTTTTGTGAGGTACTCCAGACATGGATGATCTTGAATCAATTATGCCTGTGCTGCCTAGTGCAAAGTCACAACACTGTGCATGAGAACAAGTGGATTTGCCAAAAGTTCTAGTACAGCTCAGTTTTCGTGTTAATTACCTGTCTGTCAATGGTCTTTGTAAAGGGAAATACTCAGATGAGACTTCCTGTTGTGTTTAAGGTCATAATATGCACAAAATCCTTTTCAGCCTCAGTAGTTCTAAAGACTCAATGGCACCATAGCTTCACTTACTTTGAAGTGATGCTGTCCTGCTGGCAGGGGTCAGCTGAGGAGATGGAAGAACTATCAGGGCTGCTTGCCTGCAGCATCTCAGTGTCTAGCTGCTTCATCCGTTCATGTTTGCCTACATTCTAGTTCCCATCTTGCATGTACTAGTTCATCTGGGATTCCAGCCTGGAGGGACACAGAACATCCCTTCTTACTCATTGAACCAGAGCCCACAGTCCTCACCTGGTCAATGAACCTCTGACTACCTTCTGTGTGTCAGGGTCTGTATATCACCAGTGTAGTCAGATTTAGGCATCCAGTTGGAGTTCACTGGACTTTAAATCATATGAAGATCAAAATCAACATGAAGCAACTTTAAGCAATCAGAGAATTCAAGAAAATGTGTGAACTAGTCCAAACCAATACACTCTGTCATGACAGTAGAGAAGTGAAAGTGTTCCACCATGTGATATTGTCCTTTCACAAAAGCAAAAGTTACCAAAATTGTGCCGGAAATCAAAGGCTTTTATTAACTGTACAGTTTGGTATTTGTAGATACATTAATATTTATTTACTGTAGTAGACTCTTGGAAGGAGGGAGATTGCCATTTTAAGCTCGTTTGAAGGTATCTTGAATTCGTAGACAGGTATTTCTGTATGCACACATGTAAAAACAGGTTTCTTTCCTTCCTTTTTTTCATTTAATTCTGTTTTGATCTACAAAAAGCTCACATAGTCAGGGTCAGACTGGTACTTCCCTGGCAATACCTATTTCTAAATTTTAATTTTGATATATCACTCAGATAAAACTTCAAAGATGAAATTGCATGGAAAAGTACACTGTTAACGTTTCATCTTTTTCCAAATGATATAAAAACATGCTGAAATTATTTAATGCATCACATTTCAGGGATGGGTAGGAAGGGATTAAAGCACTTCAAGTAGTGAATGAGCCATAACTATATTCTCTGCAGCTGTTCAGTGCACTCAGGATTGCACTAACGATTTAGTCACTAAGACAGACAGGAGAGTTGGAATGAATCTCAGTGGTAATCTGTAGAGAATTACTGGAAAAGTGCAGTCACAATGTGGGTACCCAGTGAAGGTATAAATGTGTTCTTTTCATCAAAACGGAATGTAGTCCTGGTTTTTTACTGTGAAGAAAATGAGACATTTCAACTAGTAGGGAGTTGGGTTAATAATGCAATAATCTCCATTTTTTTCTGAATTATTTCTTTTCTATCTTTTCCTGCTACTTCCTAGCGAGTCTGAAGAAGAAATCAGGTTGATCTAAATTTTTCAGTTAGAAGTACCTTATTAAAATGCAAATCACCTTTGACCACCTATTTCCCTCATCTTCTTGGGATCTTGCTCAGCTTAGTACCAAATTCTAATGTTGTTTATGCATACATAGTTACTAAGAAGAGCAAGGTTTGTTTACATTATTATGCAAGCTCTTAAACTATATTAAGAAATTAAAACCTTTTTTTTTCATTTTCCAATTTCATATTCTTCTCTCTCTTAGTGGAAGCGAGTATCCTGAACACTCAGTCTTATCCTGGTTAAAAAATCAGGGAGGTTTTAGAGCTAATCATGTTATGGAGGGAGTAAGCAGGTTAATGACTTCTCCTGTGGTCCATAATCCATGATCTGAATGAAGGTAAAGTATTATTTGCATGCAAGCAGATATAAGGCTCTTAAGTGATCTGCATGAGGGCTATGAATATAGACATGCACATAATTTACCCTCATACTTAACCATGACCTGTTATAAGAGTGTATTCAGCTGCATGTGCAAACTATAGACCTTCAGTTTCCCTGTGTGGAGAGTGTGAGGAGCATTATTCTTCTGTTTTGAGTGCTGGTGATGCAATTAATTTAAGTAAAACTGTCTTGAATCTCCAGTTCTGAGGCACAATGATGACAGTTGGTCACATGGTTTTATATCCTGGAATTTTTATGAAAAGAAGAGTAGAAGTCCCTTCCAAGAAAAGGGAGTGGGGAAAAAGGAAAAAAAAAAAAAACAAAAAAACCTGTAGTCAAATAATTATGCCAGCAAATATCTCTGCTTTCACCTGTAGTGAAGTACTTGTACTAGGTTTTGAAGAAAGAGAGATATTATTAAAAGCATAGAGAAAAATGCAATAATTATCTAATTACTCCGTTGTAAGGGGTTGGTAGAACTATAGTGGCTAAACAAGCAGAGGAGCTTAGTAAAATGTTTCGATTGAAATGTTGAGGTTTTACACTGAAACAATTATAAAATGAAAGTCTGGAAATTATCTTTCTCTCAAACATTCAACTGCTGCATTTTTGCCTTTGCTCACTCAAGTGTTACCCACTAGAACCTGGGATAAAAATATTCTGTCCCCATAACAATTTTTTCCTTTTATGATGGGATGTATGGATTAAATTATGTGTTGGGGTCCTTTTTGTTATTTTCTGATTCTACAAGTAAGGCTTAAGAATTATAACTTCTCCCAGCATTAGATCTTAACACACTAAGATTTTGAAATGTGTTGAAATGCTATAAATTTATAGATTTGATAGAGTATTTTAATAATGTCTGAAGCATCCCATGATTTTTTTAAGTTAAGAATATATATCTGTAAACATTCCAGTTATACTCTACACCTTAATTCTTAATGTTTTCTTTGGAGGCGACAGAATAAAAATGGTAACTAAGAAGAATTGTTTAAATAGCCTAAAAATGCATAGCTGCCTGAACAGGAACTTTGCATTGCAGAATTATTTTCTCAGTCCTTAAACACATAAATTCGCAGTCACTTCTCTGAAAAACATGTAGTAGCTTCCAGAGACCACTTTGCACTCTGATACTTGTAAGCAATTCACTTGTAAGAGTGAATCAAGTGCCTCTCTGCCAGTTCTCTGTCTGGCACACATCCTGCTTTTATTGTTGTTGTGATTAGAAAGACTCACTATTATTAAATACCAGTTATAACATTTGGTACAGTTTTCTGAGATACATTCACATATGAATGATGCTATTGGGAATTCATTGTGCAGCCCTCATTAGGCCTGCCAACCTTTTGTTCCAAACTCTTGAGCACAAAACATGAAAATGCCCTTAACTTTTCTTAATGTATTTTTTCTCATGAAATAATTTCTGCTTTGTTCTTGGTGAATCTCAGAAAAAAAATGGTGTTTGTGAACCTTGGGTTTTTATCTTTGTTGGTATCTTAAGACATTTCTTTAGGGAGGGTATAACATTTATCTCTTTCTGTTTTAAGCAATTGTTTTGGGTTTAATCATATTTTTACCATCTGCCACTGCTCACTTAAGTAAGCAGATAAAAGAAGCAATCCACCCTTTCTTCACACATCACTTTGGTAATGCCTACTAGAAGTGGAATGAGTAATTCTCTCTCTTTCAAGGTGATCTGTTTCATGTTGGCCTGTTCTTATGCTGCAATTGTTGTATTGAGTGTTGTCCACTAGATAATAAAGCAGTATGATAAACATGCCACATTTGGTTTCCTTTAATCTTCTCTCCTTTGGGAGAGTCTTTTAGGTCTAGTAGAATTTTCCTTTAGATAAGCACTGAGAATCAGTCATGGTGTTGCAATTGAGAAGATTATTATCCATAGCATTTTTGCTCTATTTGTTCTATAAACCAGAAAGCATATTTTGAATGAGATAGGACTAAAGTAAGGGCTATCCCATTTTAGAAATGCAGTTGAATACCACTCCAGAGAGTTGTTCTGGGAGATGTTAGGTAAGTCACTTAACTCAAGCATTTCTCAGACGACTTTTTGGATCGTAAGTCCAACTTGCAGTTGTAAAGCTGTGTTTAGTCTGTGTAGCCCCTTCACAGATGAATCTAGAATCAGGAACTGTCTGGGGAACACAGGAAAGGCAATATAATAGTAGGTACTATCAGGTATATTAAGTTAAGTAACTGGAACTGGTGTACAATTTTTGTTCTTTATTTCTGAGAAAATACCATCTCTTACCTAAAAAAAGAGGTTTTCAAAATAAGTTAATTATATTTGTGAACTACTCAAATCCTGTGCCAATGAAGATTGTAGGAGAGCCAATGACTAGGCTGGTAATCCTATTGGGAGTGAGGATTTGGCTTTGTATAGTCAGTGAGGTTTAGGGTTATTCATTGAACCTCTTGGACAAAACACAACATTTTTTGTTGCTCATTAGGTGACCATTGTTCATCTTCTGAGCAGAACAAAGCCAAAACCTTTTGGGGAAAAGATGTAAATATATTTCAAAAATATAAATTCACAAAGGTGTCAAATTAAGGCTTATAGGTATTTCATGTTTTAAGGGCTTGATCTGCAACCTTAATATTCTCTTAGCACTGTGTTTTTCTGTATTTAGCATACATACACAGATTTGTTCCAGTTTGACAGTCCTTCACATGTTGTTTAGTGTGTTTGATTAGCATAATCACTGTGTGATTATTTCTCACTAGCCTTAGCATATGCAAATTCTTGTCTTTTGACTGACAACCATTATTAGACAATCAGAGTATAAGGATTTGCATAATCTCTCTGTGGTTACAGTATTTGTGTGCAATACCACTGTGAATGCAAATCCTTTTGCTCTGACTGGTTTCTGTATATTCAAGCAGCTTGCCAGAAATACTGCTGCTGCTGCTTCAGCATCTCATTTGCAAGTGGAAAAATCTACAAGAAAAAAAATAACAAAAAGAAGGGAAGAAATACTAGAGTCACATCAGAAAGGTGACTAGACAACTGCTACAACTAAATAGCTCCATTAGGAAAAAAAAAAAAAAAAAGATAGAAACACTCTTACAGGATTTCAACAAAAGAATAAAAAGTTTACTTCGGGAATTCATTCTGAAGTACTATTCGAGTTACCCATAGCATTGTCTGGGAAGTGAGAGCAATTTCCTTTTTGATAGATACCTCTTTTTAAAAGAAAAGTAATTATTCTGTAAATATTGCCCATTATTGTAGTTGGTGCATATCTTTTATATGAATTATGTTATATTTAAAGAGGATGAGCAATATTTCTGTTTATGTACATGGAAAGCACAAGGTTTGTTCTGCCCTCTTTCACTGATAAGAACAGAAGTGGTAGACACTAAGAAAATATGTATAGTGCTGAGTTCAACTCTGCATAATTATTCACCATAATTACTAGGGCAATACTGAATAAATTAGCTGTAAAAGGATAAGCCATGCATGGTAGCACATCTAGAACATGTATTTTTACTGTTTGACATTGTGTTATTTGTACATGAAACCAAAATATTGTTGAACATCCATTTTGTGTGTGTTTAATTATGCTTACTAAACTTTTCCCATCATTCCTTTTGAATTGTGTTCTTTAGTTAGTTTTTAATATTCTTATTCACAGATTAATGTGGTTTTAGAAAAAACCAGCCCTGTAGTGCCAACTGTAACAATGGGACTTATTTCTTATGGAAATGCAGAATGTCAAATATACTTAGGATCAAATTGCTGAGCTGGTGTTGAACTGTTCTGTTTCTGACCTGGTCACCAGGATATTAAGAATGTGTCAGGTGGATTGTAAGTTACAGGTCTGACACTTCTGGAAAGCATCATGTTCTGCACAGATACATTTTTTTAATGTGCATAGTTAATAAATACTTTTATGTATGTTGGGATTGCTGTGCACACACAGAAGTGAACACCAATGTATGACACCCAATACTTCATGTTTTTCCTGGAAGTTTAAGACCTGTTGCACATGCTTTGTGCTGCTTAAAAATGCAACTGCAGTAGATGCCAAGTATCTCTTGGAGAAGAAGTAGCGCCCACTCAGCTGCACAGTGCCCTTGACATGGGCAGTTTATACAGCCAATGTAAGTCTGAAAATCCAGGAGTTCTCCAAAATACCTAACTTTCTGCATAAGTAATAATATTACAGTGTAGTTTATCTGGTATAATCTTGCTGCATCTCTACAACTGACCAGCATGATTGCAGGGGAAATGTCTGTGAATTCTTGATGCCACTGAGATCACAGAGGAATTGCTCAATTTTCAATTCATAACAGTTAAATTATGCTGTGTGAAAATTGTTGGCTCTAAGAGTTCTGAGCCATAAATGACAGTGACTTTACACCATTGAGGAACATACTTACAGCTTAATCTTTCTGTGTTTCTATCAGTATGGCACAATAATAATCGAGCAGGCAGTTTTATGTTTGAACTGCTTGGTGTTAAAACTGCATCTATTGTGCAGTTTTAAAAATGGGTCAGGTTGACCAGTAAGTGTGATGTGGAGAATTATTATGTGATATTTTGGGATTTTGCTTGGTAATGGCAAAGATTGATACAGGATTTAAACTGTTTCCAATGCTCTTACTAATTTCACTGTTTGTTGGAACATAAGAGAATGAATGAAAGGAGCCTGCACTGAGTTATCTTTATTTCTTATCAATGTTACAACCCTAACACAATGCAGTGATACAATGAAATAACATTAAAAGAATTATATTATGAGTAACAATATATAATTATTATAATTATATATATATATTCTGAATATGGTTTCTTGCCATTGGTGTGGATTTCTACAAATATATTTATTAGTAAGTACAAAATGAGGCCAAATAAGCACAATATTAATTGTAATATTATTCTCAGATATGTTAGCATCTGGATTTTAAGAGGTTCTGGGAGGTGGTAGTACTTGTGTCACTAAATTCACTTAGCTGTTCAAATAATACAAGTCAGTCTTTTGTTGGGTAATTTTTTTTTTAAATTACTTCTAAAGTGGTCTACAGCAATTTTTTTCCTGAGAGCTTCAATGACCTGACATGTTTTTCTGCTCACTTAGTACAAGACCATAGTGATCTGAGTCAATCTTTTTCAGCTAATTTCTTTGGTCTTGAGGTAAAAATACTTTCTTACTTACTTGATTGCTTTAGGCCTACCATATGTTCTGAACAGGCTCTAGGCATCTGCATCATCTTATCCTTTGATCTGGATGCTTTTATTTATAGACATTAGTTAATTTCAATTAATTTGCTGCAAATCTTAAGCATCTGAAATGCTTATACCATGCCTTTTGGTTTTAATACAAAATTAAAAAATAAATCCCTTTGGTTTATATCCTTTTTGTGATTTGAGCCTTTGTAGATGAAACTTGCATGCTTTCCTTTGCTCTTGCTTTGTTTTTGTTTTTAACTTAGGCATATTCTTATGCCTCTGGGATAAGAAGTCACAGAAAAGCAACTAATAAAAAGTGTGAGATATAGAAAATGCCTGATGCTAGGGAGTGGAAAGGCAGGAGGTGATGGACAAGTCAAACACAGTGCAGCTCTCAGAGCAAACTCTCCTTGTGTTGTAACTTACAGTGCAAATATATTGTCAAAAGGAAGTAAAGGGACGTATTGCCAACCTTGGTCTTCTGCAGAGCTTTGACATCTGAAGGATAATCTTTCATGTGAATTTCAAACTTTTCTTCTTCACTTTAAATGAGAGTAAATTAAATGAGTTTCATCTAAGAAATAAAGTCCAGAATTGTAAAATAGCATTAGTAATGAGTAAAAAGCAGATTTTTATCAAAGTTTGTCATGATAACCTTTGTTTTTACCACTTACATAAGTTGAAATGAAATTATATGTGTAATTAGTAATGTTCAGTAAGCCCAGAAGTGCTTGGAGATGCTTTAAAGTATCTCACCACTTGCTGATTATCTCGGCTATATGATATTATTTCCCTCTTCATACTTCCCTGCAATTCTTGCTCTCTATTTTCTGCAATCAGCTAGCTCTATTCCTCTGACTCTCAGCAGGCCTCCTCTCTGCCTTCCAGTATCTGTGAGGTCTGAGTCCTTATCATGCTGCACCTAAGTATCCTGTTGCCTCTCAGATTTCCTGCATAAAACTTCTGGAGGCTTATCTGGTGCTTTTGGATGTTTATTTGGAACTTATGGATTGGTGATGTTTCCCAAATGAAATGTCCAGGTAAAAACAATAATGTTAAATCCCCCTCAAGCATTCTGTCCCAACTTCATTAGAATCTGGTGCTAAGTTTTTAAGTTTAACTGTGCTTTGCAGTATCAAAGAACAATTCTCCCATCCTTGGAAGTGTTCAAGGCCAGGCTGGATGGGCCTTTGAACATCCTGGTCTAGTGGAATTTCATTTTCATACCCCCATGGCAGGGGGTTGGAAATAGATAATCTGTGAGGTCCTTTCCAACCCAGACAATTCTGATTCTACAATTCAATGAACTGGCAGAGAAGCGATTATTATTTTGAAGCAGTTTTTCTTAATTAATTTGAAAGCTATCCAGAACACTTCTTCATTTATAGCGACAAGCACAAATCATCCTATTCACAGTAATGTCATGTAGTTGTATATCTAGAAGTCTACATCTTTAAAAACTCAAAGGAAAGGGTGCAGATGGGTTTCTGTATCATCAGATAAACAAGAGAAAATCTGTCTTATTAGGTCTTATTAGGAAAGAAACCACACATGTTTTCCATGAGAGCAAATTAAAATTAAGTATAACATAGAGCAACTATTCTACACATTCATGATCTTTTTAATTCTAAAAAATATTTTGTGTCATTCTCAATATGAAATCATCAGCTGCCTCGGAAATCCAGTCTCATTTAGAGCTAGAATACTTACTCTGAAGACGGGTAAATCCAGTTAAAAAACATTAGTCTTTCCATCTTGTGAACCATGGTAGTACCTTTTATTTAACCCTTAGAACACTTCTTTGTTGGCTTTCTCAAGTCATTGTGAGATAATGGGCACTTGTGCGATAGTGGGAAAGATTGACACATTAACACTGAAGGCCATTATCTCACATTATCTGACAAGTGCCATAACTTGAGAAAGTGAACAAAGAAGCTCTCTAAAGCATCTCACAGCTGTGGTTAATGTGAAGCCGAACAGTTACACTGGATCAAAGAATGCACAATTTCTTGTTACCATGTGCTGACTTATCCATGTATCTGAATTTGAAATTTCCCTAATTATTTTTGACCTACAGTGGCAAAAGGATCATCATTTCTCCAAACTTGGCACAGAATTAGGATCACTTAAGACCATATCACTCTTTAGTGTTAAAAATAGCAAGATACAGGTCTATTGGTTCTGCTGGCATAAGAGTTCACCTCTCAGCAGAGCAGTCAAAAAAAGAAGGGCTGTTATAACTTATTTACTTTCCTATGCAGTGGTGTTCTTTCTGGTCTGTATAATAGTAATTTTGGATTGTGGGCTTTTTCAAGATCATGTTACTCAGTGAAATGAGTGCTCCTAGAGCATGGTTTGATCACTGCAGAAAGTCTTAAACAACTTGCTGTCGATTTTACGAGCTTGATATACTCTGCCCTTAGTCATCAGTGTTATTTTGGCGTGGCATCCCTAGTTTCTAGGTGGGATTGATGGGTTTTTTTATGGTGGTCATTATACAAATGTCTGAGGTGTTTCACTTTCACATCAAATTGCAGAAGATGCTCAAACTGAGATTGTTTTCCAGATCATTCTGCTGTTCTATAAAGCTCTGCTGTCTTCCTTGGTTTTTTTTGGGGGGGGGTTGTGTGTGTCTCTATTTAAATTTATTTTTTCTTTTAACCATTTTTATTTTCTTTTCAATGGGAATTTATTTAAAGACCTGTTTCATATCTGACACTGAACAGCTGTCAGGTGATGCAAAAATTTTGTAGTGATCTGTTCTGGATTCACTGCAATAGAGGCCATGACTGTCTCCCATTACAGCTTTCATGAATAATTGATTACTCTAAGGAAAAGCTCTGATTCTTTATTTATCAAATAACCCTTTGCCAGCAGACTAGAAAATAGTGAATCATTGAGACATGGGCATGAAGAGAGATGGGGTTTTTTTCATGACATACACAGATTACGCTCTGTGAATACTGGTTATCAGAATTAGTCAAAATACGTGATTTTTTTTAGCAATTTAAAGATAAAAAATATCAGTGACTTAGCCAAGTTGCTGCAAAGCTATTACCAGATTGTTAAACTAGCTGTCAAATGTTTTTTGTCAAAGAGAAATGAGAATCATTTTGTTCAATGAATTTGGGGAAGGTGATTTCAATCCTCCAAGTAAAGAAGTCCCTTGAGTTGTTTTTGTGAAATTCTCTACCAAAATGTTATAAATTTTTTTTAATAGGTACCCCGTCTTGCAGACACTATAAGATCAGTGCTCTGGTAGAAGTTAGCTCAGAATAATCCTTTTCATAAAAGTCCAAATTCATGCTTAAAGCAGAGTTTATTCAAAATAGTTTCCTCCAAATGACTGTGAAAATAACCTTTGGAGAGTTTTTATCTTTCATAAATTGTGTAGATAAGTTATTTCAAGGAAGAGATTCGTTTATTGGTTCATGGGATATTATTATTTTGATAATACTGAGGTGTTGTGTGCTGTTCTGTATTTATATGTACATAATGTTCTTTTACATTTTTATTAATCCTTTTTTTAGTAATTTTATTTAAAATATTCTTGTTTTATTTATTGAGCTGGCTTTTATCTGATATAAAAATCACAAATTGCTGTTTGGATAGGTAAACTTGTTCAGCACTTACAGCTTTTACCTTTCTTCAGTAGATTGGTGCATATAAAATTGAACTAAATATATGTATCTCAAGAAAGCTAGTGACAGTTTTCTTTGTTGCTTTCTGCATAACCCCTTTGTATAACTGTATGAAGAAGAAATGTTCATTTCCAAAGAAAAATAGTAGTTTTCTGCTGATCATGGTATGGCACGATGCAGAACCTGTTTTGAGATTATAGATAACATAGCACACAGTGGAACAGCAAAAGCTTTTTATTTTTCTTCTTCTTTTTTCACAGATGGACCCAATTCAAAAAGCTGTAATAAATCATACATTTGGAGTTCCTCTTCCTCATCGACGAAAGCAAATCATATCATGCAACATTTGCCAGCTGAGATTCAATTCTGATGTAAGTCGATCATTTTGTATCAGATTAGAAATATGTACTTATCTTCTAGGATGTGCCATAATTTTCAGAAATTGAACCTAAATGAAACGTTGTGATTTCAGTTTGTCGCTCAGCAGATGAAAAGGCTGTAGGATGTTTCAAATAAACACAATGGCTTGATAGTGTTTATACATCCAGCCAGATTTTCCCTGCCAATATATCCCTGTAAGCTCATCAACTTCAGTTGTGCTGCACTGAGTGTAAATAGAAAAAATTGACTGATCCATTACTGCTGATAAGGCTGGTATATTTGTTGGCTCCTAATTCTTCTACCAGTCCTGGTTACGTTCACCTTCAGTTGGCTCCTACCTTGCATCCTCTCACTCCTCCAGCAACAAAACAGAACAACCTGAACTGGAGATGGTCTCTAATACTCTGAGGAAACCTGTCTCCCATAATTACCCAAGGAAGCTGTGCTGTGGTGCTCCTTGCCAAGTAATACCTGTTGTGTCACAGAAAAGCCTCTTAGGTTTTAACTCTTCTGTTTCCTTCTCGAAATCACTGTGTATGCAGACCAAATCCGACAAAGTACAATATATTTTCTTCTGCTATTCTAATCTATTCAGGAAGTTTCTTCACATGGGCATTGCTAGTGGAAACTAATCTTCCCCTGTCTTTAATTCACTACGTAATTTAAATACGGAAGTTACTTCTGTCAGAATAAAAATGTTTGAATTTAGAGTGAGGTCAAACCCAAAAGTGTCCATGAAGTTCCTTCCTAATTCTAGTCATAGGAAGAAGTGAAATAATTCTTGTATGCTCCTTCTTCTTTATAGGCAGCTATTTATATACAGTTTGTACTGGTTTTAGATTATTGATTATTTATCAAAGACATGAGCTTGGCAAAAACTTAAATTGAACCTTGAAGCCTAATTTTAGGGATTTCCCATCTGGGGGTGAAAATAATGTAGCTCTTTTCGTTCCCCTCTGCTTTTTATCTGTTAGAAATAATTTTAAAAATACCTCAGTCACAATTTCCGGACCAGTCAGCACCACATACTTAATTTTACTGATGACTCCAGGTCATTTAGTTCATTTACTGGATGGACACCTTCTCTTATAACACTGACATAATTCTCAAAGAGTGGTGCAAGGAAGGGTAATACACTCTCTGGAACTGTCCCTCTCAGGTAAAAATAGAAGAGCCAAATCAGGCTATTCTATTTAGAAGCCAGATGCCAAAATTAGGACTATGGATACTGAGTCATTCATGAGAGGGGATGATGGAGACTTCTGGGCCACAGTCGATCTTATCAACTGAGCAGCCCAACTTATCACTCAAAATTTTCAACATTTTCAGCTTGGTCTTAGGAAAAAGCATGTTACCCTGAACCAGACACAGTATATAGCTGAAAGAGATATCAAATACTTCAATGTTACATACCAGAGTGAAATACCTCCTTCCAAAGAGGATATACCATTTGTTTATCTGCAAAAAGATCTGGACAAAAGACAAGACGAACACATCAGTAAAGTTACTTAGTCATTAGCAGTTACATAGCTTGGATTGATGGCGTGGAGTGGAAAATTTTCCAGCTGAGAGGATGTAAGATTTTTCCAGAATAAAATGTTTCAAGTAAAAATCTTTCTACACAGAAACAAACAAGGTTATCAATGGACACTGATAATTTTTACTCTGAGGACTACTTTGCTCCCATACTGCTCCTTTTCTGCTGCTCTTAGAATGGATTCTGAAGAAGAGAGAGGGAAGAAACAGAGGCCATTTTCAGAGCCACCTACAGTGTCCAAAAAACTGGTTTCAGAAGGCATCTATTTATTTAAGCTGTTCACAGAAGACTCTTGGAAGACCAGATGATATTTATCTGTCCCTTCACACTTTCAGGTGTTAGAGCCTTGAACTCAAATAGCCAACACTGTTCAGAAGGTTGTTTTAAAGCTCCCCGCTCTCTAATAGATCAATATTATCTCTGTGGAATGGGGAGACCTCCTTGATGAGTATGTTTCATTTTCCACTTTTAATATTCACCTAAGTTTTAAAGCAACCATGGTGGTGATTGATGGAGACATTACGATCCAAAATCCACCCATTGATTAACCTGGAATGATCTCTCTCCCCCTTTTCACTACTACACAGAGGCAATTTGTGGATATCTTTATGATGGTCTCTTCTCATCCCAGTGCTTATAGTTATTACTGCTGAAAATCACAAAGTGCTCTGCTGAGGTGTTCAAGAAATAATTTGTAGTCAGAGCTCCACTGCAGTTTAGGAATGTTTTTCTGCAATGTGAGGGGAATAGGCAGAGCTATTTCCTCCACTGCTTAGGTAATTCTGAAATGTCCACCCGTGTTTGAAGCAAAAATGTGCTAAACTAAAGATTTTTAATATTGCGATTCAGAGAAAATAATGCTGAATAAAAAGAGCTGTTAGCTATCATTTTTTGATAACTCTACTATGAATGGCAAGCACACACATTGCAATTCTTCTTCTATTATCATGAAAAAGTTTTCATTTACTCAATATTCCTACCTTTCATTTTCATCATATTTTGTTGAACACAATTTAAATCCATAACAACAATAAATAACTTTTCTGTCTAGGAACCTGGGCTTTGTGTCTATTCTACCAATATATGTCTATTTTTAGATGCGGGAGATAGTTTTTATCAGAGAGTAATGAATAGAAATTCCATTTGCCTGCTACATAACAAATATTATGAAAATGTTTACAATAAAACTGGTTTGTGGGATTTTTTTTTGCATAGAATACACAGTTTTCTCCCTTTAGATAGAGGTTTCTTAAAGAGCAACAGCTTTTTTTTCTGGTTACATGGTATCCAAATCACATTTTAAAAAATGAGAAAAGACAGTACAATAGTCTAAAATCATTTAGCTTCTTTGTAAAGGAGTTATCCATAAATCTTCATGTCAGCTGTGTGTTCAGTACTTCTTTTACAAATAAATCTCATGCAAGAGAAGGGAGGAATGTGCAAATAACCAAAGCCTCTCCATGCTGAGCAAAAACATTAGAACAGCAGAGGTAGGTTTTGTGGAGCCCATTTCAAGCCGTTTTTTTTTATTATTCAGAGAAATCTAGATACATCATTTACACTCACATTGTGCATTCAGTCTAGGGTGAAACGGTTAAATATATGCTTAGCTGCAAGTGCCTACGTTGCCGCTTAGATGCTGGCAGCTGCTGAGAGCTATTGCACCAGTAAATGCATGCTTTGTAGCAAACATTAAATCTGTATCTCTGAGACATAAAAGTATCTGTAAAATGAAGTTCGGCCAACTTCAGTAGGATAACTCAGGTGCCTATAGGTAGCTGTAGGAGTAAATTTTCTGCTTATGGCCTGAAAAAAAAGGCAAAAAAAAGCACTTCCTGAATTTTCCTGCTTTGACTTTGATCTTCCTTTGCCCATGGGATTATTTGATGAAGTTATCTGGTTATCAGTATCTATCAACAAGGTCAATTTTTGCAAAGAGATTACCTTTTCCTTCTCTCTCATTTAACGAGATGGCTGAGTGATGACCCAGTTTGCCTTTAAAGAAAGGTTGGGCAGCATTCTGATGTGTTCACAGGACTTGAATTCCATTATGATACACTTTAAAAATATTTCCAAGTATATGAGCCAGAAATTATTGTTTGACTTAAATAGCAACAGTAGTAATATTTCCCTGCAAGTCAGGGATGCTCATCAGTCCTTATTTGTTGATTTTCTACCTCATTTTTCTCCATCTCCGTGAAACAAAGGTATCACTGAATTGATATATTGTTCCACTGTATGAATTTGTCAGGATTCAAAAGGTGGTCTTTCATTAAAACAGCAGTGAAGGATTTTTTTGAGGGTAAGGATGCAATATAACTCTGCAGTATTTTACTATGGTTCTAACTTTTGTGGGGAAAGAAGCAGGATAAGAGGACTAATATCCTATTTAGGCTATGCTTGATATCTAGAACAAAAGATTAATGTATCAACTTGTAAGGGCCTAGGGTATAATAAGGCGATAATAAACAGTCAACATGAATTTGTCAAGAACAAATCATGTCAAATGAATCTAATTTTTTCCTTTGACAGGGTAATTGGCCTAATGGATAATAGGGAATAAATAGATGTGACATATTTTGGCTTTAACAAGGGTTTATACAGTCCTGTGTGACAGTCCTGTAAAGTAAGTAGGGGAATATGGTCCAGGTGAAATTATTAAAAGTTGGTTGCACAACAGAATGAACAACTGAAGTGAGAGTAGCTGCTGATGGCTTTCTGTCAAAACAAAAGATCACAACAAGTCAAGATCTGCAAGAGTCTCTTCCATGCTTGCTGCTACTCTAATTTTTCATTAGCAATGTGTCTGACAGGATAGAGTGTACATATGCCAGTTTTGTGGATGACATCTAGATGGAGGGTGGCAGCCTCTTGATGGAAGGTGGTAAGTTCCAGATTTCCGTCCAAACTTATCTCCAGTTGGAGAAAACTGTCTGGAATTCTGACAAGTGCAGTAAATAAAAGCATGAACTATTGTGTTAGACTGGAAAAAGTAAATGCACAAGTACTAAAACTAGTAAATGTCGGGCTTAATGGCAAAAAAGAAATTATTGTGAATCATAATCCAAATATGATGGCTAATGCAGAAAAAAAAAAAGAAAAACTCACCCAACTAATCCTATGGTAATTTTTCCCCCAAATATGATATTTATCAATAAGTAAGTATCCACAGCAAATATTCAAAAGCAGCCCTATCAAGAAGATCTGGGGGTGCTTGTGGATAAGAGACTGGACATGACCCAACAATGTGCACTTGCAGCCTAGAAAGCCAAACAAGTGTTGCATACAAAGCAGTGTGGGCAGCAGATCAAGGGAGGGGATTCTCCTCTGCTCCACTCTTGTTAGACCCTACCTTGAGCACTGAGTCCAGCACTGGGAGTCTCAGCACGTGAAAGACATGGACCTGTTGGAGCAGGTCCAGAGAGGGACACCAAGATGATCAGTGGGCTTGAATACCTCTCCTGTGAGGAAAAGCTGAGAGCTAGAGTTACTCAGCCTGGAGGAGGGAATGCAGTGGAGGTCACTGTGGCCTTTCAGAAATTAGAAGAAAGATGGGAACAAACTTTTGGGCAAGGGGTAATGGTTTTAAACTGAAGGAGGGTCAATTTAGGTCAGATATAAGAAGTAAGTTTATTAAAATGAGAGTGATAGAACACTGGAATGGGCTTCCCAAAGAGATGGTTGCCCCATCCCTGGAAATATGTAAGGTCAGGTTGAACTGACTTCTGAGCAACCTCTTCTAATTCAAGATGTCCCTGCTTCTTGCAGGGGTGCTGAACTAGGTGACCTTTAAAAGGTCCCTTTCAACTCAAACTATTCTGTGACTCTATGAGTTGAAATTGGCAATGCCTCGGGTGAAGAATTATTTATAACAGTGGTCATCACACTCCAACAAAAGCATAATTAGTTGCAGAATTTAGAACACATCCACTAGTATGACAAGACGTGAAAAAAATTCACTCAGCTAGGGAAAGCAGAAAGAACTGGATAGATGTACAGCAGAAAAGACCAGGAAAATATAGTAGGTTTTCTATATCTGAAAGGGTGTTAAATAAGAGTTTAATGACAATTGATCTTTGTGTTCCTTGGTTTTGATAGATAAATAAATTTTACTAATTCATCACATTAGTTTGATTTAAGAGATTTCTTGTTGGACTTTGTGAAATAATTTCAGCTGTAATGGTAGTGAAGTTCTAGAAGGAAACATGTAGGGACAATTGGGGAGTATCTGTTGGTAGAGAATATTCACAAATTAAACACCTGTTTCTGAGGCTGGACGAGAGATGGTGACCGTAATCCCACACCTGAGAGAGAGATTATATGTCATTTTGCTTGACTAATTTACAAATCTCTCTCAGTGGTTTGGAAGATACAATGAGAGATTTCGTTCCTCATCCATGCCAAATGACAGTCACAACTGACCTGTGGCTTTTATTTTGCAAAGAGAGGGGAACTTTAAAATACTGGTCCATTAAGAACCAGGAAAGGCTGGTACAGTTAAATGCTGTAAGTCATTTAGCATTTCACCCTTCTGATTTGAAATCTCTTGGTTTTCAACTTCCAGAGATATGCTTAAATGGTATTTGAAGCAATCAGTACTATTTGCCCCAATCACTATTCTCTTTGTGGCTATAAGCACAGGGTCTTATTCTTTGGATGTTTTGTTGTGCTTCCAATTATGGGTTAGATTCAGATTTACAATTAAGCTAGAGAATTAGAATTCTGGTTTGGTATAAATCAAATAATTTCTGCTTGAATTGTAATGCTCAGCTTTTTAAAGCAAAGTCACTTTTGGTGGGTATTATTAGCCATCAAGCACATTGATCGATCGATTATCATGGTGCATTTTTTTGTCTTTCTAAACCAATGTGCCTATGTTATATGAATTCATCAGCCTGGTTCTTTAAGACAAATTCTTTTGTGTAAATATGGACAGATGCTCAGCATCCCCTTAAAAGCAGTATTACAATATGACACTACAGTATCGATTGCAGTAACTGTACCTGAACAAGCATAAAAGTTCATCCAGATATAACTTATTCATGTGTATATATAATGTATATTTTTCTATGACTGTCTCTCTGTATATGTGCTATTTCTTTCTAATAATGCACCATCTTTTCTGTACTATGGAGTTAAAGTAAGGAGAAACAAATGCTGATTCCAGCTGCAGAACTGTACATGCTGTTTATTTGAGATCAGAATATGAGTCAGAATGGAAATACACTCAAAGTGGATATTTTTCCAGAGGTATCGGTCTATGTTATTCACTGTAAAAAGTAGCAAGTAATCACAGAAAGTGATTAGTGTAGACATTTCCATGGGATATCTGGCATTTGTATCAATACAATATCAAAACCATAAAGAATTGCTAGCAAAGTATTTCCTTACTTGATTTTTTTGGCCTTTCAATAGTCTAATCAAATGGCACTGAATATTTTGCATTTACATTGCTTACATGAAAAATTTCAAAAACAACCTCATATATCTTCTGCCCAGTATGATGTTCAGTGGAGTCTGTTTTAGTAGACTTGGCCTGCACATTTTAGAAGCATTACTTCCTCTTTCCTAGACTTCAGTTTTAAAGACTGTAAGATGAGTCAGATACTGTGCAGGTCTGGCCTGTCCCATACTAGAGCATTCAAACTATTTTTATTATTTTGATGCTTTTTTTTTTAAAGAAAATAATCATGATTTGCTTATATGTAACATTTTTCATGTAGGAAATAAGTAATTTCATTTATACATTATGAAATCCAGAATAATCTGGATTTAAGGGTAGTAATAAATTTTCACATAACCTCCAGTTTCTTAAAGCATTTTCAAAATGCGTAAGTAGAAAGTATAAATAATTTCCTTTTGTTGTATAAAATACTCTTCCCACAATTTTCACTTTCAATACAGTACTTTTATGAATCTATGCCATCTAGAAGCAGAAGTTATTCATATCTGACACATTGCCTTGTTTAGCTTTGAAATACTTTTGATGTTTGAACTCCAGAGTACTTTTGGAGTACTTCTGGTGTTAAACTGAGTCCTCTGACTGATATCATAAGGTTGTGACTATTTCTTTTCCTCTTAAACATTGGCAGCAATCTAAATATTTTGTGTGAACTTCAGTAACTGCTGTGAGTGGTCTCTGTGTGATGTACAAGCTGTGGAGTTCTCTAAACAAACTCACAGCACAAACTCTTGATAATCCTTATCCTTATCTCCTCTCTTTTAATGAAAGGAACCTATTTTGTCTAGAAAATCTACTGTCCCAGAACATGGAGCAGCCTGGGAGTATTAGGCCCACAGGGACAGTGCCTCAGGTCTAAAAGGCAGGAGGAAAGAAGGTTTTAAGTGACTGAACTTCAGGAAAGCACATTCTTAATGTCAGCTGTTTTCTCAGGCTGTTGCTGGTGGGGGGAGATGGAAAGCCTTGATGTCCACTGTATTCATATTACAAGACTTAACACTTTCCTCTCAAAATTCACTCTCTAGCCACATTCAGCAGTGGTAGTAGAAGAGAGAAATGAAGCACTGGAACAGGCTCCCAAGGGAAGTGGTTGGGTCACCATCCTTCAAGGTGTAAAGATGGGTAGGCATTGTACTTAGGGACCTGGCAATGATGGGTTAACAGTTGGACTCAACAATCTCAAAAGTCTTTTCTAATCTAAACTATTCCATATATCCAGGAGAAAGGACAATCTAATGCTTTCAGCTACCTGGCCCTTGAACAAGCAGGTTGAGGAGAAATGTCAAATGTCTATGTCAGCTGAATATCAGTCAGTATAGGAAAATTATTCTGGAGAGATTAAAACATTCAGCTGATCATCAGTTGTTGCTGCGTAGGACTTAGATTATGTAAAACTTAAACTTTTTTTTTGTTTTCATTTGACAGCTCTTGCTTCCTACCTCTGCTCATCCTATTAGGTTATTTCATTTTCAAAGCTCTCACTTATTTTGGTAAAACAAGTCAACTGTGCAGAAGGTTTGACATCTCATTTAAATTACTTGAGTTTGCCAGAAATGATATGTGAATAGGCAATTGCTCTCTCTGATAGTCCTGTTTATATATTGCAAAAGATTAATGATAAGTGTTCTGACTGTGGAATATGAAGACAAATTAGTTTAAAAGGTTTCTGCTTCTGGCACTGAAGAGAACGGTTGCAGTATTTGCCCTTTTGGGGTCAACTTTTAACCTTAGGTGGGCATGGATCTCAGAACTACAAAGAGCCGAAGGAAAGGCAGAGGTGACAGCAGTTAATAAGACAGTCTGAAATAAAAGAAACCTCCCTCCACATCTCTGTGTGTCTCTGTCAGAAATTTCCTTTCTCTCAGAAATGATTAATTTATAAGAATGTATCAGAAAACATTATACTGTGAGACAGCATGCAGGCCTAAATGGTCTCACAGGTTCTAGATCTTCCAAAATCTGCTTTCAGTGGATTATCTGTTACTCACTGAGATGTCTTCCTTGCAAATTACAAAGGTGTTTCCAGTTGTTTTAATGCATTTGGTCCTGTAACTGCATTCTTTGGGTTACAACAGTCAGAAAGATGTTGTGCCTGAAGGAGGGTGAAGGAACATGCAAATGAAATTCAAATGCTAAAGTTGGGCAGGTAGAGGCTAACCAGAGCTTCTTTGAAGTCTTTGGCTGGAATTGTGGGAAAGAAGACAATGCTTAGTATTTTTTACCTGTACATTGAAAAATACCATTTTAGACATGAAATAATTGGTATAGACAGGGGAAATGATAGTATAAAAGAGGGGAAAGGAAGTCTCTCTTCCAGTTCTATATTGTGACATCCATGAAAAAATCTGCCTGTTTAAGCTTCAAGGAGAGAAATATCTTCTTTTCACTTTTTGCCCTACACTTACGTGTGTTTGGGGCAGTTTTTTCCTGTCAGCTTCTTCAGTCAACATGCAGTCAGTCAACTCTAACAAGCAATAGAAACCACTTTTCCTCACTTCAAAGGAAAGAAAAATAGTATATTCTTTGTTGTGCAATCTTCACCTAGCATTTTTTTTTTGTCTCTTGTAAGTTCTTATTTTCACGTTTATTTTTAAAAGTAAGAATTCCTACAGTAGAGAATCTGAGATTCTGGATTAATAATAGTATGTGCAGATAACAGATTTCACTGTAAAAATGGCAAACATTTTGTCTTCCATTTACCGACCAGTGACTCCTGGTTCTTAGGCACTGATAAGAAGCATAAAAAAGAATCAAAGACAAACAGGGGTATATGCCAGTCTGGCTTACAGAAAGAGTAGAGTGAAGAAGATGTGCAGCAAAATACATTTTTTTTTCATCAGTTTCACCCCCTCCTTCACCTGTCTCCAATAATTTCTTCTAAAAATGCATTAATGGTCAAGTTGTGCTTATACTTGGCTGATACTCTCTTCCAACACCCATAAATCTTTCCAAATAATGTTGCGCAGACTCTGGACACCATTTTTTTTTCTCTTTTTTGTCAGAAAATTTGCACTCCCTGAGGTACCTGTAATATATTCTTCTCCATTTTATCTGTGCAGCCTCTTCTTGGAGCAAATATAATGTTTCCTTTTGAGAGAATTGCTATTAAACACAACTGCCCCTGATGTAGACAAATTCCACTTCAGAACCTTCAGGCCTGACTTTTTTAGCTCCCAAGTTCTTTTATCACTCCTCTCAGGTCTTTTACAGTCTCTGGAGATATTGCTATTCTGTGTACTTACTTACATCACAGCTAACAGCTGGGAGCCTTATCCTCTGAAGGAGTGGAAGTGCAACCCAATATCTCCTTTTAAAAGCTTTATATTGGAAGAAAAAAGCACATATTTGAAGTATACTTTTGAGGGCGTATTGCCCACACTTGTGCATTTTTTTAGCTCAATTGAAAATGAAGTCTTTCAAGGTTTTAAATGGTTAAAGGGGACTGACTTCTTTTCAGCAAAGACTTCAACTCCCCCATGGACTTGAAAAGCTGAATTATGAATTCAAATAATGTTTTTAAACTGAGGTAATGGTCTACTGGTAGACCATGCAGGAACTTTCATATATATCATTGTTTGATGAGGTGATCTCAAAGTATGATTTTAAAAATAGAAGGATTTAGTCTGTTTGGTATTTAGATAGGTCTCATTGTGTTGTGGTGGAATAACTTTAGATACAGGTGCATAGCAAGTGTACTGAATTAATTTATGTTAGCAATTTTTTGATGGGCATAAGTGTTTCTTTTTATTCCTTAGCAAGGAGATTTTATAAGGTAGTCTCTGAACAGGTTTTATCCTTTCCCCAGCATAGCCTATTTTCTCTGCATCAGCGGACTTGTCATGATAATCAACTTTTTTGTCCCAACCATCAATCACTCCTGATTACAGCTGGGGAGAAGTTCTGTTCTGTTGATCAGCCCATCAATGCACATAATGTTACACCTGGAGACAAGTGAAAATCATCCCTTGGTGGGAGAATCACTTGCCTTCAAGCCTTTTGTCTGAAGTATTTTAATTTACATTTAGAGTATTGAAATTGTCAGTGCTTGCTTTGATTTTATTATTTCTTTGACAAAAATTATAAGTTCAGTTGATCTTTCCCTACATGATAGAAGAAGAATGCTTTTCTATTTCAAATATCTTATGTTCTTTTTAATTTCATTGTACAAATATTGCAATAATTATAACTATGTCAATTAAAAATAGAATTGTTATGTGGTACTTCACTAGTGTTCTTATATGCTAGTCCAGAATGGAAAACCGGTTTTGTTGCTTTTAATCAGGTATTTGGTTAGGGTGATATTTATCTTCAGTATTCCATTTATATGGAGATTGTATAGCAAATTTCATGGTAATTAAATAATTAAAAATTAAAGACATCATTCCTTTCTTTGAGGAATTCTTCTTGTATTGTGGGAATTACTGAATAACACCTCCCTTTCCTTGTAATAAAAGTGGTTTTCATATGTCACAAGAAAGATGAAATTTTAGCTTGAGGAAACACTTTATGTTTTGCGAGTAACTTAAATGTGATTTTTAATTAGCTATCAGAATGACCAGATGCAGTTTAATTGTACCGTTCTTTTTTCATTTACAGTCACTTTTTTATTTTATGTATCTTCTCTAAATAATCATTGTTACAAGTTTATCCTTTCACAATGTCAAAAAACCACAACCTATAAGAAAACAATAAACCTGATACTTCAAGGATTACAGGATGAAGTGTAAATGAAGAAGAAAGAATGTGACAGTGTGGGGTAATAAAGATTTGATTAGCAATCATGTTTTTCCATAAAAGGTTTAATTAGCAATAGCTCATTTTCCTATTCCTGCTGGTCATTTTCAGGACAGTGATATATTGCTTTTTTGCAGTGAGCCATGTCACTCAATAGAAGTTGTTATGTTTTCATTAGCTGCAGACACTTCAGCATTATTATCTCTCACCTTAGTCTACACACCAATACAAAACACGTCTAAAATGTCATCATTCAATAAACCGATTGTATATGCAGTAATTCTAAAACTGTGGGATATTTGCTCAGATTTTTTTTTCTTTTTAAATTGATGATAAAAGCACCAAATTGCAAACCAAATAATCACTCAGCCTTAGTCCTTATATTCTATCTGCTTGAATATGTTGTTTGCCAAATACAAAATTTCATCACTTGCATAGAAGTTCTTCTTCCAAAGTGACAATCTGTTTATTTTTATGGTTTAGTAATTAACCTGAGCATATGGCATAATTTTTATTTTACAGGTACATCGATCTACATTACCTTTTCAAAGACTCTTATCACTTATTATAATGACAGGATTGAAAATTATTCTTTTGTCATTGAATAGAGATTTTTAATGGGTTTTCACTAACACAGTTCTAGCCGAATAGCCCACCACAAGTTACCTGTCATTCTTCAATTTATTCTGTAGCATGTTTTTCATACCAGTGCCATATGTAGTGATAAATGGTTGTAATAAAGTATATTTCTAATGTAAACACATCCTGAGAAGTGGCAATAAATGAGAAAGAATGTCTGAAGATGTAAGAAAACATGGAGTATATGGAAATTATTAACATTTTAGACACTGGAGGAATGAAATTTTTTTATGCATTTAAAGGTACTTTTGTGTAATTCTCAGGGAGTGAGGAATGTTTATTCTAAAATTATTTGACATGCCTAATCTGTATCTCTTCAGTGCTTGAAAAGGCTGTAAGAATGAAACTTTATTCACAGGAGAACTAAGAAAATGTGCACCATGTATATGTAAAAATGGTGGAGAAATATTTTGGCTGTTCTTCTGGAGTCTGGGCTCCATGTCCTGATTGGTGAGACAGGCCTTACTAGCATGGCAAGCCAGTGAGGCATAAGACACAGGGAGAAGCCTGGGATATTTGTAGGCTTATTAGTGTCTCCTGTGCTAAATTAGTGCTGTTGGAGGTGATGCAGTCACCAAAAAAAAAAAAAAAAAAAAAAAAAAAAAAAAAAAAAAAAAAAAAAAAAACCAAAAAACTAAATAACTAAATAAGGAGAGGACACACATTCAGAAGAAGAAAGCAGCAGATGCAGTGCCATTCAGCAGTAGGGTTCATGAGGAGTAGGGACTGCAGTGAGAAAACAAAGGTTCTGGTCCTGACACTGAGGTGTGTTGTTCTAAGGTATGAGAGTGGGAGAAGGATCTATATAAGAAAAGAAACAAATAAACAATGTTGAGTAATGGGTGTGATGATGCAGAGAAGGAGATCAATATGTGAAAAAAAAGAAGACTCTGAGTCTGTCATAGTTCATGATTAACATTTGGGTTACAGTGACAGAAAGGGGTGATTTGAGGAAAGGAAAGTTTCAGGTGGCAAAGGAAACAGTAGAACAATTAAAGCCATCCAGGATCTATTAATGTGGAATGATCCTAAAGATAATGGTTGAAACCCGAGAAGAAGTTATCCCAAACAAAGTGCATCCAAGTCCAGAGAGTAGAAACGCTTGAAGACAGAATCTTGAAATATATGACCCTGGCCAGTGCAAGTCTTCTTCCTTTTTTTTGAAGAAGGTTTGTCATTCAGATATTTCTTCAGCTGAGGTTACTTATGATTCAGTTCTTCTCCAAAGTCAAGCTTAATTAATATTCTTTTTTTCTCACTCACTAATAAAACCTATTTAAAGTTAAGGTGGCTGAATTCTATCAACCTTTTTCTGATATTTGCAGTAAGGAATAATGAGGGAAGCAATTCTAGCATAGTTTAAATGGGTGACTGATTTAAATCAGGATTTTTAGAATTAGCAAGGATTGTATATTGTCTTTCTCAGAAAGTTGGCTTGTATCCAAAAGATGCTGATTTCTGTATTCCCTGAACAGAAAAGTCCAAAAATATATTCCCTGAACAGGAAGGCTGAAAATATTTACCCCCCACCCTCACTGGAGTCCTCATGTTGGCCATTTGTTATGTCTGCTCCTGACATGAATAGTAGGAGCTCGATTCTCAGTAAGGAGATGTAGCAACTTAGAGCAATTGGACTATGAATTTTAGTTCAAGTATTGAAATTGATTGTTGCAGTCATAGGAATCTGTGTTTTTTGCAGGTGTGATTCCTTTTTTTCTATAAAAAGAGGTCCCACCAAATCTAAATATGCATTTTTAACTGAGTATCTATATTCACAACAAACTGAGGGGTTTGAACTGTGGCTATGAAGTACGATTTTCCTTGGCTGAGTGGGTAACTGTGGCTCATTTCATTACCTTTTGTTGTTAATAGAATATGAATTGCATTTAGTACAAGGCAGGGGCTCCTGGTGTTTCACTGCAAGCTGTTTTGGTGTGTGCAAAGATGCATTTTCAACCTGATAAGTGATGATAACTTGTAACCGATAAGTGATGGGTTGACCCTTGAGGACCTTTGGCGGGGGAGATGCATAATTCTCTTTTATCAGCATGAAAAGATGGATCAACAGGATGATGATTTTATCATTATCAGCAAGTCCTTTTCTGAAATTCTTGCACTGTAAATAACCACACATTCAGACACATTATCATGGAATCGTAGAATCATTAAGGCTGGAAAAGACCTCAAAGACTATCACATCCAACTAAACCATGTCCCCGAGTGCCACATTCTCACATTTTCTGCAAACACAGAGTTTAAATTCTGTTGCTGCCTCCTGTGTAAATATGCAGGACCAATGATGTAGTCCATCTGATCAGATAAAGAAGGTTGAGGCTCTCTCCTATAAAATATCAGAGGGGATTATTCCCATATTCCTGAAACTGTAAAAGCCATAGACCTGTTTGGCTGACAGAAGGATGTTTGCACGTGACTGAACAAACACTTTGGCTATAGATTTAATCCATCATTAGCAGGTAACTGCTTGTCCTCCTACCATATTTGGACTAGGCAACCCTTTGGCTTAGCCTGAAAGCTCCCAATTATATTTCTGGCCAGTTGTCTGCCTAAAGTAACCTGTTAGATTTATCTTCAGTAAGCCTGAAGGTGCTAATGCATCTTAAACCTCTCAGCTGGAAGTAATAACCTAGTTTATATTTGAAATGCAAAACACACACAGAAAGGAAACTTACAGAGTGGAAGGAAGGACAGGTAGCCTGCGAGGAATACAGAAAAATTGGGATACCAGTGTATGAGTAGCTCAGCATGACCCGTTAATAGGCACTTGTAGCCTAGGCAGACAGCTGAATCCTGGGCTGCATCAAAAGCAGGGTGGGCAGCAGGTGGAGATTCTGCCCCTCTGTCCACTCTGGTGAGACCCCACCTGGAGAGCTGTGTCCAGCTCTGAGACCCCCAACAGGAGCAGGACGTGGACTTGCTGGTGTGAGTGAGTCCAGAGCAGGGCCATGAAAGTGATCAGAAGGCTGGAGCACCTCTCCTGTGAAGACAGGCTGAGAGAGTTGGGGCTGTTCAGTCTGAAGGACAGAATGTTCTGGAAGGACCTTACTGCAGTCTTCCAGTGCCTAAAGGGGGCCTACAAGAGAGCTGAAAAGGAGTTACTTACAAGGGCATGTAGTGACAGGACTAGGAAGGATGGCTTTAAACTGAGAGAACTCAAGTTTAGACCAGATACTAGAAAGAAATTCTTTACTTTGTTGGTGGTGAGGCACTTGAACAGAGAAGTTGTGGATGGCCCATCCCTGGAAGTGTTCAAGTCCAGGCTGGATGGGACTTTGCATCCACTGGTGTAGTGGAAGTTGTCCCTGCCCATGTCAGGGAAGATCCCTTAAAACCCAAGCCATTCCAATTCCATGATGTGGCTGGTAGAGTAGATGGCACACAGAGGCACGTCATCCAGAGCTGGGAGTGGAGGCCTCACAAGGCTCTGAGGAGAATGGCATGCATGGGCACAGGGATGATGTTGTTCCAGCCATTAATTCTGAAAGCCAGGAGGATGCCTTGGGAATGCTGACTTGTCTCAGGCAAGTTAATTTGCCTCAGGCGGATTTACATAATTTACTGGCAATTTTTGTCATAATTTGGTAGATCATAGGAACCTACACCTGCAAGTCTTTGCTTTTACAAACACATTTGCTGTCTGCTATTACCCTTCCAAATCCATGGTCTGAGCTCACACCCTTAAGGTCTTATCAAGGTAGGGTCCTTGTATTCTTGGTCTATCTAAGATTCATTCGTGTTGGAATAACAGTCATTCTTGAAATTAATTACAGTATAAAGCACAGTCTTTGGGACATAAATTGAGTTAGTTTATATATTTTTATTACATTTTGTTTGTATTTTTATTATGAGGTGGACTCTGATGTAATCTAGCTCTGGGATCAAAAGTAAGAAATTATCTCAAATGGAAAAAATAGTCTCACAAATTCAGTTGAGACTGAAAGTTCTAAGGATTATCTGCCTTCTGATGTTTTACTCCCTACATATCATTATGTGGTGCTTCTGATATGTATTGTGTCTTTATATCTGTCCATAAACTACTGCAGAAATTATTTGCAACCCACTAGGAAAAGGACAAGAAATTATGTCTCTCTGACAAAACTGTGAGTCTGTTGTAGCTGGATGTTTTGCTGGAGATACATATCTATCTCTCAAGTGTACTCCACACTGGAAAACTTTCTATCTAATATTATATTTCTGGTGAGATGGCAGCTTTCCCATGCTGTGTGTGTAACTATATAAATATATATATATATACACACATACAATTACCTTCCTCAAACAGGTTTGCTAGAATATAAAAGAAATTGAAAAATATTCCTGTGGCTGTTTCTAACAGAAACAGTTTAAAAGAGCAGAAAAACCAACCAAATAATTTCCATTTGAGCTAAATTGCTCTGATATTCTTAATTTTTATTTTTCCCTATTTTGTAGCATGTATTTATGCATGAGATACCAGTAGCATCTGAGTATTAGTATAAAGTGCTAACCAAGATGGTGCAGTTTCTCAAACAAATGCTATAGTGAGGGTAAGCATTTAGCAGATTTTGAGTTGCTTATGACAGATTTTTGTGGTGAAAACACAAGTTTTTTTCTCAGCTGATGTGTTTCTGTGATGTACATTTGGTTTTGTTGGCTTAGTCAATGGCTGTCCATCCATCTTTAAATTCTTCACACTGTGTCCAGATGGAATATTGCTCTTGTTTTCATTTGCCAGTCCACGGTGAAATAAATGTCAGCATTTCTATTGACTTAAGTGGTGCCAGGATTTCACCCACACAATCTAAACTTAACATGTTTGATTTCTGTTTTGGTTTTGGTTTTCTCTCTTTCATAGCAAGGAGGTCCTTGCCATTTCCAAAGGGCAAGGAAAATATCATGGTTCATTGTTTCTAGATTTTGGTGTATAATGATTTCATAAGTATGAATGTTGAGACAGTTGTAGAACTTGTGCCCAAATATAGAGGAATGAAGCATATTAGCTCTGGTCAAAAAATAACTTTTGGATCACTGTGATGGATGTTAGGAAGGTAACAGAACACAGCTGGGATTTGAATAAATGAACTAAAGTCCTTCTTTTGCAACAGAGCTTCTACAGTAATTTGCTAGCTTCCTATCATGGGTGATTTCAACATAGATTTCAAAGGAGGTTGGAATATTGAAGCAAATAGCTCATTCTTGAAGATGTTTTGTTGTTTCTAACACATTGAATTAGCTCATTACTGCTGAATATGTAGTGGAAAATAGCGTCTGTTTACACTGCAGAATTATAAAAATTACTTACTAGAAACAGAATAAGGAGCAATTTGCAAAAGCTAATCATATTTGTGCACTTATTTGCAAAAAGTAAGTTGTTAATACATACCCAAGGGAAAGAAGAACTTACTGGTTTATGCAATTTAATAGTAGTGTTAAGCCTAACATATTAGAAATTTTTTAGGGATAATTTTTAAAAGTTATAAAGCTATGAACATAAAAACATGGCTGTCCCATATTGCTGCTTCACCTGCACTCAGTGGTGGTTGAACTCTAGAAGCTCACTGAGCCCAAATTGTTTCAAACTGTCCATACACCCCAAATGCACATCACCAGCTTAGAAACCTATGAGGAGATTTCCTTATTGAGAGTTCTGTCTTTATTTAGATAGAAGTTTTCAGTACAATGTGCTCCATCATATAAGTTTGGGATGCTGCAAAGCACACTGAGGCATACTGATTATCACAGCAGTGAGATGTCACAGATGTAAACTGAGAGCTATTCGTGGTTTCAGTTCATCATTGGAGGTGAAGTTAAAGATTCCTATTTCCATTTTGTTCAAGGAAGATTCAGAAATCTCTACAGCTTTTTACTAAAGAAATCAGTTTTCCAAAAGTAATTTTTTAGGGACTAGGGAAGACATGCTATCTTTGCCTTAGCCCTGCCATGACAAAAGGAAGACAACAGAAAAACAAGAAAGAACAAATAAGTATAAATTTGTTAATTAATTTTGTGAGTAGATATGAACAGATTTGCCTGCTCCAAAGACTTTGGAGTCTTAGCATTAAATTTCAGTACCATTTGGAAATTTCACTTTTTAAGTAATCTCTGCCTGAACAAATGTCTTAGGTTTTAAAATCAGAAAGGGCATTTATACCTGTCTAGTTTAACCTTTTTTTTATATTATACACCTTATGATTTCATATAGCAGTTCCAGTTTCGAACTGGATAACTAGAGGAGATGAGAAACAGTAAAGCCAATGTAGAAATACAGAGCATCTCTGAGACTTGTCCTTTAACACTATGACATCTAAAATGTCCTGTTGATTTCAGAGAGACTGTTCTTATCCAGAGACTGTTCTTATCCAGTTCTTATCCAGCTGTTGGATTGCAGCTGATTTCTTTTAGCTTCAGTAAGTGGTTTTGGTCAATGGAAAAAAAAAACTACCCAGATTTTCAGATTTAAGTGTAGCGCCAGATAAGTAGAAAGGTTTGTAGGAAGGAGACAAAATGTAACCGCAGCATGAATAGTAAGTGATCTCAGAACATCTCATTAAGTTTTGTATACCATTTGATACCCCTAAGTGTGGCTTCCTACATGGAACCCAACAGCTTAAAGGAGTAACAGATCCTGACCTGTCAGCTTTGGAAGGTGTTATTGCCATTTCCATACTGATGATAGTACAACAACCTGCATGTCTCATCAAATAAACCCCATTTTTCAACCTTCACTACTTTTGGAACAACTTGATCTATCCACATATATGTATTACTTTAAGAACTATTACATTAATTGGTTTAATAACTAACTTGCCTCACAAACAGGTACATGTGCTCTAGGTATGTGTTAAGGTAATGATTCAAAGTACTAAGGCTCTGATCCCGTGATAGTTGATGGAAGTGTGCTGGCAAAATTGTAGGTACATACATTATCTTGTGGACTTCACTGAGGCCCAGATGTGTTCACAGAATGATTGAAAGCAAGGCAAAACAAATATAAATATGTGAAGGAATAAATATAACTGTATTGTAGACTGACCAGTCTTCAAGTTCCTATGCCTTATAAACCTTTGTTCCCTCTGGATATTTGGATTGCTTTTCTCAAAATATTTTCTCCCAGGCTAATTGTTTAGATAAAACTAGTTTTTAATGCAAATTTACTTCTATGATATGGCACTAGGTTTTATCACCACTTAGCTATTTATGTTCTATTTATATTGATTCATTACATAAAACAATTTACTTTTGTTTCTAGTAGGTAACAGCATTTATTCATTTTACTCCTTTTCCCTCTCTTTTTCTTGTAACATGTATTTCTGACTGAAGAAAGAAGTCCTGTGGATACACTTATGGTGTGACTTTTTGTCCTGGGTGAGGCCAGAGGGGTCAAAATCTAGGAAGTGATCTGGGCTGCAGGAATGCACGAAGGCATACAGCTTCCTTCCTGCGAGAGAGAGAGCCAATAATCAGGTAGTTTTAAGAATTGATAGGTAGGTGAACCAATTAAAAGGTTGGTCCGCCTTCAGGGAAAAAACCATATATAAGCAGAGACTTTCTGACGCTCTTCCTCTTTAGACCTGCTGCTGCTGTGTAGAGAGGAGCAGCTCCTGCTTCTCTCGCTGGTAAGGCCCAAGCGCTTTCCCCCCCCCTCCAAAGGAGGGATGGGGTGGGGAAGGGAGGTTTTACGGCAGCTGTGCCGTTGCAGCCGGGCAGGCATGGGGGAGGAAACGATTGGAATTTTCAGCAGATCCAGCTCAGCCGGTGTGTCAGTTACACAAGAGGGAGAGCCGGGCCAGGCAAGGACCGGGCCGGACTCCATCCAGCTCAGGCCAGGCCCTGCCCTGTCACCCCGGGCCCAGATGGCCCCACCAGGCCGAGCCAGCTTGGCAGAGCCAAGCAGAGACTCTGAGAGCGTCTGGCATCCAGCTCAGACCTGTTCAAGCAGCCCGGCAAAGAGCACGTGATCCTCACACTGCCGGAGAGAGAGAGACAGACTCTGCGGACTCTCTTTTGTGGTTTTATATATAGAAGTTATATTAACTTCTTGTTTGTCATTTCAATACATGAAGTTCAAATCATGTAGAGTTAATAATTAAATATGCACTATTTGTGCTTTTCCTCTTTTCCATGAAATTTCTCGTAGTATCTTTGTGTCTCACCACTACTCTTCCATGATGATTTGCTTCAGTCAAAAATATTGGAAACTCAGAATTCAATGAGATTTTTATTGTGAATGTAAACAGACAGAAGTAGTTTCCTTGGCAACAGAAAGCAGGTGAAAACACTCAGACAAGGTACTCTAAACCCACCTACTCAACTTTCTTTAGTTATAAGTTCACAAGCTGCATGCACAGGGAATCAAGTGGGTTTTGTTCAGACAGTGAAAAGTTTCTAAATTAAATGAGTCTCTGGGCAGGTAAGTGTGTGTGTAGACCCTTGACTCCAATTAGCTGTTGAGAACAAACTCACATTCAAACAGGTGAGGGCTCTGTATCCACCACTGTCATTCTTTTGATTACACCAGAAAAGACTGAATTTTTCAACACGGTTCAGAAAAATTGATGTTATTCAAAATTCAACAGCATCCATTGTTTTGAAGTAAGCATCATTTGTATATAACCTGAATATTGAACTCCATTTACATTATTAACACAAAGTATAAAAAGTATGTGGGTGTGTTCACTGCTAGTACGAGAAAGCTGGGATACATTTCTACAAAATTACAGTAGCATATATCATTTGTTCAAGTTCTCAGTTTGGAACATGTCAGTTTCAGATTCAAAACTGGAAACATATATATTTACTAAGCAAAATTAATACATGCTTAATTTTTTTTATATGCATAGCTCATAACAGTGTGTATGGATTAACTTTTTTGCATCTCATTCTAAGATTAATCTGAGATTAATCACTTGGTTAATCTAAATGAAAAAAATACCAAATTAGTTTAATATTCTCTTGAAACTCTGACTACAATAAGATTTGCCATAGGGAAAAAATGATGCTGCCAATTATTTCAGGAAAGATGAGTTTAAATGTTAATTTTACTGATGATAGCAGTTTTCAAAAGACCGTGTTTCATCTCCCCATCAAAAGAGCACCCCCCCCCCCCCCAAACAACCATATTGCTTTGGAAGACAGAATATATAAAATTCCAGATTCTAGAATTTGATAACCTTGTCAAAATAAGCTTAAAACTGCTTTGTCTGAACAATAAAAAGGATAAAATAGATGGCAAAGCAGACGACCTGTTTATTGTATTTCAACATGTAACAAAATTTTGTTGTGCTGCATGAAGTCCTGGTGTCCTTAAAAATAAAAAAGCCAAGTATAGGAACTGATTGATTACTTGAGTTATCTTCTCTTCAGTACATATATTTTGACACAGCATATTTTGCCTCAGAATGCAGTGTGTTATATCCAGGCAGTTTTTTGTAACTTGCCTAAATTGTTTCAGGTAATGTTGCACTCCATGGCAGTTTATAGTACAAGCAGATGCATGGTCATAAAAATACTGTCTAATGGAACAAGTGATGTGACCTTCTTCATCTGACCAAGATAAAACAAGTTTTGCTTTCCATAGTGAAAATATTATATTCCTCTCCATAATGAAAATGAAATTGATTTTACTATACTATGGGTGATTTTACCATAAGAATGGTGTCGATGCCAGTCTCTCACAACATGATGCAGACTCATGCCAGGTGCAGTCTCTCACCATTATAAAAATTACCCCGGAAGAATCCCAAGAACAGGGAGTGGGTTAGAGCAGATTAATTATGCAAGGGTGCTAGTGAGCTCAGGAAGCACCCATTCACTCTGATCAATGAGTCTCAGGGTACTTTCATGAGTATAATGAGTAAATGCTTTAGGAAGCAGAAGAGGGAGTAGAAAGGTTCTCTCTCCATAGAAAGATGAATACCTGGGGAATAACATATTGGGTCATTTTATTCTGCCATGAAAGTGGAGAAATGTTTTGGGGTTTTTTTCTGCAGAAAAGATCTTTTTGGTTATTGACCTGTTATTGTATATTTGGTTCTAGGAAAAGGGGCAAACTGGTTGATTACAGTTTAAGGGGCAAAAGCCTTCTCTCAGAACATATCTGAAAGATGTCATGTTGCACGTATTTTTGGTGTTTAGACAATTACATCTGAGTGAATAAGGTAATTAGATTATAGAGTTGTGTTGTGATAGAATGCACAAAAAATTTAAGTGACACAACTCAGAAGATAAAAGTAAGCTTAGAGGAAGGTAAAAATATTGATAGCCAATGTTTATCTGCACCATAATTGACTGCAGATTGAATTTGTATGTCTCAGGCAGAAATTAGGATACTCATTCACTATGAAATGTGTCATCATGTTGACATCATCTTTAAAAATTACATGTTTTCACTTAACCTCCTATTCTGCAAAGACTTGCACAGGTAATTAGTTGTTTCTTGTACAGTGTCTGTGAAATTGCTGAAGTGTGTGGAGTTTTTCTCGTTTCTAGAAAGTAAGCACAGGACTTGTGTGTGATCCTGAATTTCCCATATGCAAACAAAATAGAGGGCCTTGTAAGGAAGTATTTTTTAAAATGTAATATATCCTCAAGTAAAAGCTTACCTACTAAATAGAGTAACTACATCTCTGTGAAAAAGACCGCACAATCCTCTGCAAAGTTTTTTAGCTGTTTCTTAATGTTAGAGTCCTGCTTTAGGCTGAACCAAGTGTTGGGCATCTCAGGGCTGTTAGACTTTCTTCCTGTAAATTTCTCCAGTTTACTTACTTGAAAAGTTCCATGAAGATCAGCTCTAGTTATGTAAATGGCACATAACTGGTGGGATACAGATGTCTCAGCTGCATACTGCAACCTTCCCTGGGCAATGCTGTCATCGCAGGCTGGCCAGGCTTTGAAGTCACTAGAATGAAATGGCATACTTGTTCCAAAAATAAAAAGATCATTTGAATTTTATCACTTTCTTGTGTGCTTAGGACATCAGTAAAATTATTTTTCAAATAATTGTTGACAGCCCAACTATAGGAACATATTTGTACTCAGAGATTATGATAATGTGTAGCATAGACGTCTCATAAGCAATTTCCCTAACTTCATCAAGGACAGAAGCCTTCTTGGCTTATGCAGTTATGTATTGTTGCTTTCCATGTGTGCCCAGCTCACTGACAGTATTAGTTTGAACTGGGAATCTGATTCTTTTGTTGTTGTTTTAGGGCTCTTTGTTGTGGAGAATCCTGACATCAGTTGCAGATGTGTTAGCCCAAATTACTACTATTATATTGGGAATAATAGCAGAGGTGATGGTAGCATCCAGTAGGTGGTAAAAAAAAAAAAAAAAAAAAAAGGAGATGAAGGAGATGGCATGACCTTCTGAAGTCCCAGACAGACAGAACAGACTTTCCAGAACTCTCAGCCCTCTCAGTTTTGTGCTTTCTTAGGGTGCAGACAGACTGCAGCCTTGCTACTAGTTAGCCAGATAACAGCATGGAGGAGAGCACTCTCCACAATAAACATATTTCAAAATGCATTGTGAAATGAGAAAGACATAATGCAAGATAGTTGGATTTAATTTTGCAAGGAAGAATCAGTGGAACATATTCACTACACCTTTTGCAAAAGGTTTCTTTTATTTGAGCTGGCTTTCATTATGAAGGCGTTGCCTAGAGGGAATGATTAAGGCAGAAAAACAATCTCTAAGAAGAGAGGTAACATGAGGTGGATCAGGAGGGGTATGAAAAAGAAGATACAGCACTGCAAAGTTAAAAACTCCCTGAGAATAGGATGATACCTGTTTCTTGTCTCAATGCAAAAACTAAGCACAGTGCTTTTGTTGGACCAATGCCTAAAGAGCATAAGTGAGAAGGCATATAATCCACTGAAGTACATTAGTCAGGCACACAAATTTACTTTGAAGATTCCATGTAGATATGTTGACTGCAACTGTAAGAGAATACTGTCTGGATTGTTTAAATCATTTCATCTTTCTCTAGTGTATTTTACACATTTCAATTTGCTGGGTAATATGATGTCTTGATGGTGATTGTGGTACAATACTGCACTTAAGCAAAGAAAATACAGCTGAGTTTTTAACTACGGCTCTATTTTCTAACTGTTCACATCTGCATATAGAATTTTTATTCTTTTATGCTATGCTTATGTCTGTGTGGTTATAACATAAATATACAGTCAGATTTTATAGACAAATCCTTTTTTATATTTGAGCAATTTGTCAAGGGTATAAAATGTATGGATTAGAAAGATCTCTAATTATTCAATACAGGTATATGGAACCAAGGGAAAATATTAGGAGATGCTGAAATTGACTTGTACTGCTCAAATAGGCAGGAAGTAATTACAAATAACATTGAAAACTTATTTTCTAGTAGACATCTTGCCACTTCATTGAAGTAGTTCCCACAGACCAAAGTTTGTCTACATGTAATTTTCAGGATCAAGGTCTTTAAAATTTATTTAAGGATCCTTGAGTTTTCAACTTAGATACAAAGTAGCAATAAATATTATTATTATTCCATTGTATATTTATATAGTTATATTAGTTATTTTATTATTATATTGAATAATCTCTATATCTTACATATATATTATTATAATAAATAAGAATAAGTTAATTTTTGCTTTCACATTGGACATATTTTTCAATAATGGATTTAGTTTCCTAAACTAAGTTCTCTATAACATTACACCAGCAGTATTTCACATATTTCTCATGCTTCATCACTGACTGGGTTACACATTTAGGCTGCAAGTGACTTGTCTTCACAGTGCTAGGGTTAGTTCTGTGCATCAAACATGGAAACTGTGATGGAGGAAGAAAGTAAGCTCTTTCCTAAAGTATTCTTCTAATGCATTCTTTTGTAATAAGAAACCAAATTTAATATTATAGGGTTTTTAGGATAACTGATTACGAAGTGTTCTGAAGCAATAGGGATTTTTTTCCAGTGAGAAAACATTTGCTTTTAGATCAGTTTTTTCTCAAAGGAAACTGGCTTCCACCAAGATGAGCAATTATAAAAGTCAGTATCCCTTTACAAAACATGGAAAGGGAAATTCTCCCTTGATTCTCTTTGACTTCTCTAGATGTAGGGTTTCACCTGTAAACTCTACTCATGTCTTTTCTTAGCACAACTTCATAAGGTAATAAAAACACGTATAAAGCATACATATATTACCTGCTTGGGTTTTGCAACTGTTGAAATGGGAAGTGTTCCAGAAGATCCTTCTCACCTATCTGAAGGGGTACAGTCTCTCCATTCAGTTAAGCGTTGTGGCTAGCAGCAAAAATTAGGACTAACTTATTTTTCACTCCTCTGCTCTCTCCTATTATTGCTTATTTCAGCATGAAAGTTAGGAATAATTACATTTTATGATCTATCTTGTTTTTGTATTCATCCTACAAGTAAATACTATTTAAGCAATGAATTTTATAGGCTACAAGTAAAAGCCACTTAAGCAGTGAGGATGATTTTGGTCCTCTTATGACTGCAAGAAATGATTCAGTGAGGTACTGTATTTTACATTGCTTTTTTGAAAAATATATTTATGGATATTTTTCCATCTCCTACATCTTACTCCTGCAAAGAATGATAATGACAGACCTCTTTTTTTTTTTTTTTTTTTTGTCTTTTTAATTAGGGTTCCAGTTCAGTTGTAAAAGTTCAGCATAATCTAATTTGGAGCTGGTTAAATCCTTAGGAGCAATCTGTTTGCTCTCACATAGGACTCCCATTAACATGCCAGCTACAGTTATATTGAAACAAGCTCAGATGGCTTCATGTCCCCACAGAGGAAGGAGATTTAAACTTTGAAATAAAAAGGCTTGAAGATCTTATTAAAGTAGAGGCTGGGTAAACTGGCAAGCACTCTGTGGGAAGTGAGTTATGGACAACTCTGCATAGCAGCCATCATACCTGTAAATCTGGGCAATGTGTTTCCTCTTTAGAGCAATGTCATTCATATATTTCAGAGCAATGAAAAGGTTATCAATTTCTACATAGGCCCTCATTGTATATTCCTTCAGCATCCAGCATACAACTTGAGATGAGGTTTGTGGAACTATACCTGTGCAAATTTGGAGAGAATTATGATGCAGAAGAATTAAACTTGGGGGTCTCTGCCAACAGTTCTGTGAAGAAAGTTGAGATGTGTATCAAACTAATATCAGCATTCATAGTTAAGTATTAAGGACCATGTTGTGAATAAGTTTCATATATTTGACTAGTGACACTATTAGGGAAAGCAAGTGCAGTCAGAATCTGAAGCTGACTGATGATTAGATTTGACTAGAAACTCTAAAAATATTTGACATGGTAGCAACACAAGGGTATACAGTATTATGTCATTTTTAATGCGTCATTGTAACTTAACAGTGGTCTTTTGGTTTGATTATAATTAACATCCTCTGACTGTTTGTATTTGGCTTACAGTATGTCTCAATGTTATGTGTTGAGAATTGTAAAAGGTGCATGATTGTGCTGTTTCTGTTCAAGTTGTTTCTAATTAAAAGCTTCACTGTCCAGTGTTCTTTCAATAAGGGTACCTAATACAATATTTACATTATTTTAGGTATAGAGAAACTGGCTTTTCAACCAAACTGAATGATGCATCTCAATATCCATGAGTGTAGGTGTGTGTGTGTATCTACACAAGTATACACTTACATATATACTGTTAATTTAGACAAGGCTCCCATTTCTCCCTTACTCACCTTACACTTTTCAAATCTCAGGCATCTGGAAGGAACCAAGACTTTTTGTGCAAGCTGAAAGTCATAATTCCCAGAAATAACATGCATCCTTAGAGTGATAGTTGGTCACTAGAGCTCCTCTCCCCAAAATTCAGCACATCAATTACCATTAAATAACGGTCTAGTGACTAATAAATGCCAGATAGTACAGGATTCTTCTACCTGCATGAGCAGCTTAATGATTGGAATGACTGTGTCTTTTTATCACATTTGATACTTTAGGTTTTTAGCCACTAAATTCCATATAAATGTTTTGATTCTTTTGATTCCACAATAAAAAGCATTTACTTTTCTTTTATGTTCTAAGTATCTTCTATTGTTTCATGTTTTCCAAAAAGAGAATACTGACCTTTATGGGTCCTTGAGCTGACTTAGAATTGTTGCTTTTAATTTTTTCAGTTCTGTAGTAGCTAAATTTTGACTACATTTCTAAAGTCTTGACTTCTCTTTCAAGTAATAAAGGAGTTACTTTCCATAAAGTTTGAAGTTCAAAAGGAAAGATACAAGAAATTTTTCATGTTGTCAATTTACCAACTGAAAAACTATCTTTCTTATAAAACTTTAAATAATTAGTGAAGAAATAAACTCTGAATATTCATCCAAATTCTAGTGGTTTTGTATAAGGTTTAATAATCTAATAGTTCAAGTACTATTCTTAAAATATACTTGGAGATATATTAAATTAATAAATTTGGTAATAACTCTTGAAATAATAAAGTTATTTGCAGTGTAATGCATGAATTTTAATAGCAGCGCATATACAAATCTATTTTAGCTTAATGATATGAAGTAGCCAAAATATATTTGGGACTGGATTTATGGGAGCTTTCTCCTTTGAAAGGATGCTCTTGGCTTTGATTTCAAACACTACCTTTTGTAGCAGGTGAACAAAAGTAATCCTCCTTTTTTTTTTAATTTTTTTAAATTTATTTTTTAAAAGCCAGATAATTACACGTCTGCCTCACATTCAGTTAAGTCTTTGGTGATGGGCTTTGAAGAGTATGTTTTATATTTTGCTTTCTTTTGTTTGGGCTTTAGTTTTGGGCTGGGGTATTTTTGGTTTGTTTTTCACTGCCAGTCTTTGCTGAGAAGTTGCTGATACCACTATTAGTAGTAAACTGTTCTTTGAAGGAAGCTTTGATAAAAATTCTAGTTTGAAATAGAAAATGGAAAAGTACAAAGCTACTGGGAGGAGTGTGCCATCCTCCCCGTTGCCTGAGAATTATTTTTTTCATGTGAAAGCAACATAAATCTTAATAGAAAAACTAATGGTAGCAAGGTAGACTAAAACAACCTAATTTTGGTCTGAAAGTAATCTACTATTATACAGTAATATACTGTATTTATTGAAATTGTGTTGCTCTAGTACTTTTCCCATTGTTTTCCAAGCATCATTCTAATTATAATTTTGTTTGGTCCGTACTTGGATAATGTAAGTGGTACCCATTATTGAAAGGTAGTCTGTATTTGTACTAATACAGAGAATGCCAGTTTAGAAATGAGCCTGATTGCATGGTTCATTTTGTTCTCCTTTGTAGAGCCAGGCTGCGGCCCACTACAAAGGCACTAAACATGCCAAGAAGCTCAAAGCACTGGAAGCCATGAAAAATAAGCAGAAATCTGTTACTACCAAGGACAGCGCAAAGACTACCTTCACTTCCATCACTACCAATACCATCAATACCAGCTCTGACAAAACAGGTTAAGCGACAATCTCTGTTGGTTTCGTTTGGTTTGGTTTTGGTTTGGTTTGTATTTATTTTTTTCCCTGTTTAATTCCATGTCTGTTTGGTTATGTGCTTGCCACATTGATTCATGCTCGATCCATCTTTCTGTGTGATACTGATTTCTTTAAGTCCTTTCAGTAGGCTGGTGAGAGTCCGATAGTCATGTAGCCGATTTCTCTTAGTGAAAAGAGGCTTCACATTCTTTTTACGATGGAATGCAATAATCACTACTTGATTAACATATCGACTGATCTAAACATCCTGGTCTGTATGCACTATCTCTCTGTCAATAATTACATATGGCACATTCCTTTTAACCACAACATAACAAATTGCACTATTTGTGTCTAGAAGCCTCTTAAAAAGCATTTTCAGTAAAAACCTAATTTTCATGAATTTCAAACATTGCATTATTTTTTTAAAATGGCTATTGCATGGTTTTGAATTAGAAAAGAGCTGTATAACCTCTATGCCACACAATCAGGTAAGTGCTATTGATGCCAATTATTCTGCTTAAAAGAGTCTTCATACTGAAATAATAGTGTTTAAATTATTTTGTGGGTAAAAGTTACTCCTTTGCCAATAAAATCTACTTATTTGTAAAGTCAACAGGATTTGGTTGAGATTGCATTTTAAATATGTAGCTATTGTTGGAAATTTCAAAGGAAGGTTGTACGGTCACTGAGTGGTAGTCTAGTGTCTCAAAAAGGATGAATGCTTTTGTGTATAAAGGGATACAGTTTTCATATTTAGTCATAACCAACCCCCCTCCCAAAGGAAGGCAAAAATAACCACAGGAAAAAAATAGCCAAAGCTGTGAAAAATCAGCAATCTACCCACTGATGCTGAAAACTGCTCATTTGGAACCACTTCTGATCCAGTAAGTTTAGCATTTTAAATAGATGAGCAGTAACCAACTATAACAGGAAAGCACCTTGCAAGCATGTGCAGTACTTTCTTGAGGATACATCTTCACTATATTTGTTACAGACAGATAGCTCTCTGTCTCTCTCTCTCTATAAATAATGTTTATCTTAGTTATAACTCACTGTTATAGACAGCATATGCTTTTTATGGAGATTTATAACCTAATTATAATGGGACGACTTTAAAAAATATTTGCTACGTTGTTTTTGTCTTTGTTACCACAAGAAAAGAAAAGAAAATATTCTGAGAGGTTTTGTGTGATGAAAGAAATTAAGTATGGAAGAATAGGAACAATGTAAAAAGTTATTTGGGAAAATATGTGTCTCTAAATATACAAGTACTTTTAAAAGTTTCTTGTGCTGTTACTTGTTGAGATAGTCAGAACAGGAAGGAGAATGTTGTGTGAAAAGAGTGATTTATTGTTTGCCAACTGTGATCTAGTGGTTGAAGAAAATAACTGAAGAAAAGAAAGATCTTTTAAAGCTTTAAACTGTATTATTCAAAAGATTTTATCTTATGCTGTGTAAGTTTGAAAGACTTTCCAGTGTGCCTTAAAACCAATCTGAGTTTTTCTATCAAGCTTTGAATTAGATCTCTGACAAGATGTATGAACCGTCCTGTATCCAACGTCAGTGGTCCAAATCAATTTTTGTATCAGCATAAGTAAGAAAATATCAGAGATCCAGTTGCATACATAAGCAGTGGCCTATGCAGGAGTTTCTTCAGCTTTACACAGTGGTTGTGAAATCCTGGATTAATTTAATAGAATGTGTGTAAACACACACGTATGTATTTGTATACATACATTTATTCTATGTTGAAAATAGTGACCTTAATGGTGTTCTAAAAGACACATATTGGTGTTAATTGACAAACAACCAAAAATCTTACCATTTCTTAAAATACTGAGAGCCATATTCAACTGCTGCCAAAAGCCCTATTCAACCAGGGGCATTCAAATAAGGCAGGGAGTTCTGTCCAGATACAGTTATTACAGGTCTGCATTGATGTGACTGGCAGCAGAATAAAATCCTTGATGTAAATGATCCTTTGTCAAGCATGTATACATGGTGAGGGGAAAAAAAATTTAGGTAGCCAAAAGGATGAAATTTTTTGTCTACTATGACAAGTCAAAAATTTCATAAATGGGATTTTATTTCCTTTCTGTTTGTTCTTATGTCTTGTATCCGCTTGATTGAACTTTTAGGGGCAAAATGATTCTGAACATCACAATACTGCACTGTCTGAGTTTCTGCATTTGGAAATTATCACTGTAAAAGTCAAACATCCTGATAGTAATATGCAGTTCTCAGGAAATAGTTGTAGTAATGAATATAATCCATAAATTAATCTTTCATAACTAGAAAAAAGTTCCTAAGTCCGTATACTTGTGATCATTTGGAACAAAAGATTTTTCTACAGAATTTTAAACTTGTCTGCTGAAGATTAATAGTTGATCCCAAGTACACTTAGGATAGGGTCATGTACATATCACTTCTTATATATCATCTACAGCAGTGGTTAAATGGTGAATTACATGTCAGTCACAGCACATTGGTCAGGACTTCAGATCACTGGTTTTGTGCACCCTTAGCAGCTGCAGTAAACAAAATGCAGTCAGGAAACCTGTGCTTTCACAATAAGGATTGTGAAAAAATCACATAGTATACAACCTAATTCAAGGTCTAAAGCAGCAGTTTGTTATGTTGCTTATTCTGGAACTATTTTGTTAGGTGTGGTGCCAGCATGTGTTACTGACACTGTGCAGCTCACAATATAATCTAACTCCTTAAAACCTCTCACATATGACTCCTGGTATTTGAATTATATGTTAGGAAGAAAACATAAAATACAGGGTTATTTTACTCAGAATGAGCAAGAAGTCATTAATTTTTCCCTTTTAACTAGCTTCTAGAATTATTAAAAGGCTTGAACTTCAGAAATCTTTAGAGCAATAAATCTTCATGAAGAGTTAGGTTGGCAATCATATAATGGCAATGCCATTCTCAAGATGTGAGAACTTTTTAATCAGTTCTACTGTTTAACACACTTCTTTAATCTGTATTTACCAATTTTTATATTACACGTGTAGTCAGGACAGAAAAACAGTAAATGTGAGCAGTACAAGGAGAAGCCTACTTTATGGCATTATACAAGCCAGATTTCAGTATTTCTCCAATTCAGGTGTGACAACAAAAATACATATTTTTGCTATATATTAACACATATGCATACATATTCCTTGATATTAAATTGTTAAACATCCTTGATAGCTTTGCAAATTGTTCCTCCTTTTTGAAAAGCTACTTTTCTTCAAAAAGCTGCTTCACATCTTCAGCTGTAAGGACTGATACTTCAGAGCACGTGTCAAAATATGTTTAGATAGAATACATTCTGTCATCCTAATTAAAATACCTGTCCAGTGAAGTTCTTGTCCTTCACTTGAATTTTTGGAAAACAGATTGAATCACCAATATCGTATCAATGTAAAATTATGTCCTTCTAGTTGTTGCATATATCTAAATATTAATCTTTTCCAAAGATATGTGAAGCTATGTCTATAGCAGGACACTCCATGATCACAAATCAAGTCTTGAAGATTTGGGCTGCTTAAATTTATTTAGTTATTTATTTATTCAGCAGAGAATTCAGTATGAGTTAGATCATTTGATATAAATGGAAAAGAAGGAATAGACCTTTCAAAGGGGAAAAAACATGTCTTTAGGAGCCATCAGTGTGTCAAAGTCTTTAATTCTGCTTTTGAATGTTGTACACTGCCTTGGATCCTATGTACTCAAATGCAATGAACAGCTCTTAAAAACAGACAAAAATGTGATGAGCAGAAAAAGTGTGTATCTGAGCCAAGGCACAGACAAGATCATCTATCACTAGTACAGTCTTAACAGTTAAGGGACCTCTGTGCTGTCAGAGGACAAAATAATGGTGCCTGTCCTAAAAAGCTTTGAGTTTCACATGAGAAACAACTTAAGGAATAGACACTGTAAATGTAACAGGCAGGTGTTTAAAGGATTGATAGCATAAATGTTTTCAAGTGATACAGGCATCACAAGAAATGAAAACACTGAGGGATAAGAAGGAAAAGGAAGAGAGTTGGGTTTTCTTCAGATACTGAACATGTGTGGGTATCAGCATTGGGGAAGGCATAAGAGCTCTTTATTTTTCCTTCACTGACTTATATGAAATGTTTTCTGTGTAAAAAAATTTAGTTTCATTACCCCTTTACCGCTTTACAATCCTTTTTTTTTTCTGTCTAAGAAGTGGTAGGATATTTCTGGTCAGCAGATGAAACTCACTCCTGAAATAGCAATTTCAGTCCAACTGGGATAATTATGAAATTGAGAGCAGTTGGAGTGGGAGAGAACAGTCATTCAGGCAAGGTCTTGGGCGTAAAAATGAAGGCAGGAGCGAGAAAGCAATCAGAAATGATGTGGTAAGTCAGGGTAGGATTTGCATGAAGAAGAAAGATAGATGGCATGAAATGTAAAGGATTAGAAAGATATGTAGGAGTTTGGCAGCCAAAATACCAGAGAATCACAGAATTTTTGAGGTTCTGCGAAGG